>JAHLJT010009436.1:235219711-235869551 GCA_031308135.1 Acheta domesticus
CCCCACCTGCGACCCTTGTTGCCAGGTGGTACCCATTTCTAGTGTGACACTGTCAACTGGAGTCACAATAATGGATCTATAAATTATAATCTCTTGGTCCCTTGTATTTTCGACCCCGAAGCTATTAGGTCTCGAGGGCTAGGGTGTCATTCATATTCTTTTCTTCGCTGTTCTAGAACGTTTCTTCTTTTCTTACTACTCTGGCCCTCAATTTTCTATAATGCGGTCTTCATTTCTCCCTAAATTCGGGTAGATGAGACTCGATAGTCCTGGAAGACAGCTCGTCTAAGAGAAGGAAAACTCTGAAGTAAAAACCCTGGTCCTCCGAGCAGGGGGTTGAGGCGATGGGCCAGCTCCCATTGCCTTAGAAAAAAATTCAAAATGCTAAAAAGCCTAACAAGGATAAGCCGGTTGGATCTTGGAAACGAACTTGGCAAAAGAAATGGACTATGAAGGTAGGGACTTGAATACGCAAGTGGTTTGGGGAAAAGGCCCAGGAGGTAATACACGAACTACAAAGAGATGGATATGGATATCACAGTCATGAGCAAACCTAAGAAAAAGCCTCAGGAACAGAGGAAATCGGCCATACATACACATTTGGATGTGGTGTCCCAAAAGATAAAAGAGGAAGTAAAAGGTGTGTCCATATTTATTAAGAAAAAATATTAAAAAAGACCTAAGAAATTGGGAAGCGATTGACGAGAGAATTATTAAGGTAAATCTTGAAAACTTAGATTTAAATGACAATTCTTGGAATCTAATGCACCAACGAAAACGAAAAAACTAGTATCTTGGAAGAATTTTCATTAAAAACTAGACGAGATCATCAGCGACTGTGGAGATAAAAGAGATATACTTCTTCTCGGAGATTTTAATACTAGGGTGGGAGAAAAGCAAGATAGCAAGTGTCAAAAAGTAATTGGGCCAATTTGGCGAGGACTGTATGTAACTCAAATGGAAAGATTAGTATTTCTGTGTTGAAACAACATAACATGATAATCAGAAATGGCTTCTTCCAACACAGAGATGAGCATAAGTATACCTGAACGGACCAACAGAGCGGTAGAAGGTCAGTGATAGACTGTGTGATTACACCGCAGAACTTCCAAGGAAGGTGTTGGATGTTAGGACACACCGAGGACCAGAATGTGGTTCTAATCACTACTTGGTTGAAATCAAAAATAATATTCCCTCCTAGGAAGTATTGTAAAGAGAATCCTAAAGACTTAGGGAAGAAAGAAAACGAACAAGAAATAAGTACAACTTGGAAGGACTGGCACATAGTAGTACCCGTTATCTTTATCAAAATAGGTTAGATAACTTATTAAATGAAAATACAGAACAAACAAATACTGACATGTATGAACACCTAAAAAAATGTCTACACCAGGCTGCGAAAGAAGCATTAGGGGAAGTGGTCGTGAGAAGAGACAAAAAGACTAAATACTGGATTAATGAAGAATTGATTAATGAGATTAGGACAAAGAAACAGTTATTTGCAAAATGGTTAAGTTCCTATGAAGACAAAGACAAATACAATTACATAATCCAGCGGAGAAGAGTAAGAAATCTGATAAGGAAGGAAAAACAACAGACGTGGGAAAGGAAATGTAAGGAAATAGAAATGTATATAGGTGGGAGAAAAACACTGAAGTTTGGAAATATATTAGGAATATAAAATCACCGTGCAGAGAGAATGTTCAAATCCACGGTATTACAAGCCAACAATGGGAAGAGTACTTCAGTAAATTGCTGAAGGAAGACAGGCCGGAATTCATGCTTAATACCGAGATCATATGTCAAAGAGAATGTTCCATAAACATAACAGTTGAAGAAGTAGAGAAGAGTGTAAAAGAACTAAAAAGTGGAAAAGCCCCAGGGCCTGGAAATATTCCAGGTGAGCTACTGAAAAATGGAACACCAAAACTAATGCGAATGTTACAATCATTAATGGACAAAATCATGAATATCGGAGATGTACCAAATGAGTGGAAAATAGTACACATCACACCTATCCACAAGAAAGGAAGAAAGGACATCTGCAGAAATTACAGGGGGATAGCAGTAACTAATACATTTAGTAAGATATATGGGAGGATATTGAGAAATCGCCTAGAAAGGGAGTATGTGATGCACGAAGAAGAAGAACAAAGTGGCTTTCGAGCAGGGCGCTCTTGCATTGATAACTTATTCTGTTTATCACAAGTAATGCAAAAGAAGTGGCAAACGGGGAGAGAATTACACATCGTCTTCCTCGATATCGCACAAGCGTATGACAATGTGCCAGTAAATAAATTATGGGAGGTCCTGCGACGTCTAAATCTGAATAGTAGCCTTATTGTCGCAGTGAAAGAATTATATTCAGAGCAAGCAGGAATAGTGAAAGTAGGAAAGCACTTGACAGAATCATTCCCAATCACGAATGGCTTAAGGCAAGGATGCTGCATTTCACCGACATTATTTAAAATCTATGTAAATGAGGTTCTGCAGAAATGGAAAAGGAGTTGTGCGGAAATGGGAATACCGTTGGATGTGTACTCTACTCTTTACACTTTACAGTTCGCTGATGACCAGGTAATCGTGGCGCACGACCAAGATGATATAGAATTTATGCTGATAAGGATCAGAGATGAATACGCAAAGTGGGGACTGACACTCAACTTAGGAAAAACCATGTACTGGGCATTAAATACTAATAATGAATACATAACTATGGGCACAGGAAACAAAATTAAGAAAACTGAAGAAATTAAATATTTAGGAGTAAAAATTGGGAAGCAGGGACTATATGAGACAGAGGTTTTGGAACGGATTAAACAAGGAAGAAAACTCAACGGTTCTCTGAATTCTATCCTATGGGACAAGAACATAAGCAAAAAAAAACTCATGATATATAGAGTAATAATCCAAAGTGTTGTACTGTATGGTGCTGAGATATGGCAACTCTCAGAACAAATGAGAACAAAGTTGAGGGTAATGGAAATGGACTTTCTTAGAAGATCAGCTGGCATTTCAAGAAGAGAGCAAATACGAAATGAAAGAATTAAAGAGATTATGGGTTTGAAGCAAGATATACTGCACGAAATTGAAAGGAAACAACTATTATGGTTTGGACACGTGCAGAGAATGCAGAGAAATAGACTTCCAAAGAAGCTTTTGGATTCGCAACCGCAAGAAAGAAGGAAAAGAGGCCGCCCGCGACCTGGTTGGAGAGACAACGTAGAGAAGACATTGGCTAGATGGCAGATACCTCCTGGGACTTGGAACAACAGAGAAGAGTGGAAGAAGAAGTTAGGCGCCGTAAGACCCACATAAGGGTCAACCAAACGGCTAAGAAGAAGAAGAAGATTATTATTATTATTATTATTATTATTATTATTATTATTATTATTCCTCTAAATCACGACTAAGGATGTTATGTGTCGGTTGGATATAAAATCTACTCCAGGTTGCAACCAGCTACCTACGGAGTAGATCTAGGGACTGTCGGTGCCTCTACAATACTTTGCGCAAAATGTGGTCTGTTCCAAATAAAGCGATTTCTTGCACTTCCCAGACCTTTGAATGACCTGGGAGTTTAGACAAGTTCTTACACAAATTTTGCGGAACAAATCCTAGAGCTCCGATAACTATCGGGACGACCTGTGCTTTTACTCCCCACATTCGGCTGATCTCGAATTCCAAACTCTTGTATTTAAGACGTTTCTCTGCCTCCTTGGTAACGACGTTTTGATCGCAAGGTACAGCAACATCGACAAGTAAACACGATTTGTTCTCCAAATCCCGGATGACTATATCCGGTTTGTTTGCCGCTAGCGTGCGATCAGTTTGACTTTGTTGGTCGTACGATATCGTACACAATCCAACAGACGTCACCGGTTTCGGTGAGTGTTCGTACCACTTGGGGCATGTGTTCGGAACTTCGAGGGCGGTACAGATCTGCCAGTGGAGGTAGCTACACACCATGTCGTGTCTTTTCAAGTATTCGGTCTTTGCTAGGATTGGACAAGCTGAGACAATATGATCAATGGTTTCTACGTGTTCTTGACAAATGCGGCATTTATCATCTTGAGAAATTTTGAGAACCGCTTTATCATAATGTCGTGTTCTCAAGGCCTGATCTTGGGCAGCTATTACAAGTGCTTCCGATTCTGGCTTCATTCTTCCCCTTTTAAGCCACATAAATGATTGATCTTTATTGATCTGCGCCTTGTCCATTCGTTTCAAATATTGTCCTTTTTTTGTCTCAAATTTCATGTTAAGTAGCATCAGAAGTTCAATGTCTCTGTCATTCTGGGAGTCTTGCATAGTCATGTTCGCAATGCTTCTTGCTAGACTTACAATGCCTCTGTTTCCCATTATTCGGTCAGATTTCATGACCTGCCTCATTAGTGGGTCATCGTGATGGCTGACTACATAATTTCCCATCCCGGTTATTGCATTGTGCCAGGAGGCTTCAATTTGTCTCAGGCCTCTTTCTCCTTCCTTACGTGACACATAAAGTCTATGTACATCACCTCGGGGGTGGGCAACGTGAGCATTGTAAGCAGTTTTCTCGTTTTTCGATCCATGATGCGAATTTCCTGTTCAGTCCAGTCTACTAGTCCGAAACTGTATTCGGCTACAAGGCATCGCCAAACTACCTATTGCTGATATTTTATTCCTGGAGTTTAGAGTGGACTGCAGGACAAGTCTCACTCGTCTATAATACTCCCTGCGAATTCTCTCTTTCATTGTGCCGTTCGAGATGATCTCACATTCTTCAATGCCCAGATATTTGAAACTTTTATTTCAAATATATTTTATATTTGTGGAGTAGGTGTGGATCTCTCTTAGCGCAAAGAATGTCGAAAGGAGTGGCGCAGATTTTGGTTGAAATCGCTGATTTATCCAAAATGTGCAGAAGTTCACATTTTTTTCAGCGTCTTTCTAGAACTTCTATATTAAAGATAAACATAAAGAATACATATTTTGAAATTAGGCCACAAACAAATTTTCGCAATTTTAATTAGTTTTCGCGTAATTTTCCGTGGAATAGAGTGTAGGTAATTTTAAAAATGTTTTAAAATATTATTTTCTCAAAAATTACTCAAATTGTTTCTTTTATTTTTTTCTCGTATTGTAATGATTTCATTATTCTTAGGAATACTCCAAAACAATTGTGGACAAAAAGAATAAATATTTATTATCTATAGTCTATGAAGTAAACAATGTGTATTAGAAATCGATGAACAAGACAAAAGAACAGCGCGCCGCGGAAGGTGTATTTCGATCATTCTGGAGAATTTTAAGGGGTTCAACAAATTCGGAAAGAAATTTTGACTAACCAGTTAGTTGAAGAAGAATTAAATGAACGCTGTATTTTTTGTTTGAACGAGATCGGACGACGGGTTCTCTTAAAATTGTAATTTGAAAATGTATAGGAAAAGCCCAGTCGAACATGTTAAACAGCATGACTTGAATTATCGAGATTTTGCGAAGAAATGCTAATTAAACAACGAGAGGTGGCGGGAATCGTCGTAATATGAATTAAGCAAAATTTATAAATGGTTTAGAGAGTTATAAAAACATTGAACGTTCCAAATAAATAAATATTACAAACTAACAATACCAGAAAACAAGCGACGAATTACTGCTGAGGAATGTCGACAGAAAAATTAGCATTTTCGACGTGAAATAAATAGAAAACAACCGTTTTGACAAGAAAACCTTAACATTGGGGAAAAGCTGAAACGAATAAACACGAACACAAGTTAAAACGGGAAATATTGAACATTTTAAAAAATTTTGTGGAAACAACAATGAAAAAAAGCGAAATGGATTTCGCCGGCATTTTTCATAATCCGAGTCAACATGTTAAATCGACATGATTTTGAGTTCACTTCGGTCTAGTCAGCGGTTGAGAGTACATGGTCTCCACGTCTGCTGTATTCGTGATTTTTAAACTTTTTCGGACTTAGACATCTTTTGGGCGGCGGAGAGAAAGTAATTAATGAACATATAACTGGGCGGACGTTGTCAATGCAGTAATACTTGAAGAGAGAAGAAGTACTATTTTTTTTGTAGTGAATTTGTGACGTAAGTGTTTGGACAATTTTTTTTGGAATTCCTGGGGAGAAATACTGAAGAGAACCGGCCGGTGCACGAGTGGAGCGTGCGTGGACATTCGATGCGGGCGAGCGGGCGCGCATAGGACCATCGAACCGGCAACGGCGCTGTTTTCGACGAGGCAGAAAAAGGGAAGTGATGCATTCGCGAAATAATCAAAGAAAAAAATCAGCTTTGAACTTGCGCGTATTAAAAACGTAAACAAACATTCATGAGACTCTTGAAATTTCACGAAATTTTTTTTAAGCGGAATTATTGTAATACAATAATTTGTAAGCTATGATTCAGTAATTGTTAGTTTTCATTTTCATTGTTGCTTTGAAGTACGTACGTACATAGTATTGGTAATAATATTGAGTTGTCTTAAAGAAAGGAATTCCTAAATATCAGTAAACTGCTAAACGACTAATTAATGGCCATTTGAATTGTAATTAATTGTAATTCATGTAATTGGGTAATGGCATTTTAAAGAAACCCATAACAATATTGCCAAGCGGACGTAGATGTTCACGCGCCGTGCATTGTTGACGGAGGAAATAGAAAAAAAAAAGGAATTAAAATTCTTGCTTTCTTGTTTGAAAATATGTTTTTTTATTTCAGTATTTAGTAGCCCTGTGCACGCTGCGCTGTTAAACGTTGTTTACAGGTACTTCCCGTACGGGGCCGTCCACGACCTACGACCCAAATAAATTTTATGCAACACCATTAGATAATAATATTGACAAATTGAATAGCGGTAAGAGAGGTATAGTTCCATTGGCTCCAGAGTAAAGAGCAATTAGGAGAAAGGGGAAATAAATAAACAAGGGAAGTAAAGAGAGGGTTGCAGTATATATCAAAGAGCGGTAAAATATTGGTGCTATTCTCATTTTCGGCGTACTCTCAGTATTGCGGCGTATAATTGCAAAAAATAAACATTTCAAAAGTACAAAATTGATTTTCGACTTGACTAAACCGCCTATACATTTTTTAAACTAGTGTGGCGTCGCGGGGTAGGCGCCGCTGCGGCGGGCCGCTTCGGGAAGCCCAGTTCTAAGCCGGAAGGGGGATGGGGATGGAACGCGGCGGCGCCTCGCCGGCACACGCCGGGCAGGGAAATACCGGCACCAAAAGAACAGGGCGCGCGCGGGCGCGAGTCTGGGTGATGTCGGTTGCGCCCTGGAGAGGGCTGGCCAGCGAGCCGAATGACGCCCGCCGCTTGTAGAGTGGGGGCGAGCCGACGGATACTTAAGGCTGCGCCGACGCGCGCCTCGGAGGATACGCAGGGTGTCGAAAGACGGGTGGTATCTCCAGTGCTATTTTTGGACGTGATCTTCAGGTGGAAGATCGGTTTTGGCGTCAGGCCATGTAACTTCTCTAGTTACGGGACTCTATGTCCGACAGCTTCGCATTTCGCGTTGCTTTTTCCTGCTCCCGAGCAGTGGTACTGGGCTAGGCCTAGGGACGGTCGCGGGGTTTCGCGACTAAGGGAATTGAAAGGTTGCTAAGGGGTTAAATTTTGTACAATAATCTTTGTATTATAATTGTAAATACATTGTAAATATCAAACGGAAACAGTCGTCTGTGTTATTCTTGTCTAGTACGTCACACTAGTCGTTTTCGCGTCATTACTTCTTGCAATTTTGGAAAAACACAAAAACCGCTCTAAATTTCTTTCAAATTTTTTCCACGGTTAAAACAAGTAATGCAGAATGGTGCAGGTACCACCTTTGTTGAATTCTCTGGATTTTCTAAAATTGCAAATTTAGAAATGTGCGCGAAAGTAGGCCCTGTTGAAACCACCAGTTTTCTCTCAATGTAATGAAAAACTGCCAGTCCATTGTTCCGTCTACTCCACAAAAGGACCTTCGGCGACGTGACGGCACCACGCTTCCACGGCAGGCAGCTTCCTGTATTTCAGTATTTTAACTTCCGCACTTCACCCTCCACCCCATCCGCGAAGCCGACGCGGTCGCCGGAAGTAACTCAACCCCAAGGCGCCTCCAGCGAGTAATCTCAACCCCAATGCACATCCTGCCACCCACCCAAACCCACAGTCTCTCAAGCAAAACGCTCTCTACGAGTTTGTATAAGCTCCTCCCACGACCCCGGCTATCTCTCCCTCATTGAATTCTCTTCTCGCGTTCGTGACAACGCTGTCCTAGGCACGTCTTCTTTGTTTTCGACAAATCAGTTTGTCTTCGACAAGTTATTCATGGCAACGTCCTGTTTCCATTTCCACATCGGTAAATCTACTGCGCTGCCCTGCTTGCGACAAGCAGACAATTAACATTGCATTGCCTTCCGTTATTGGGGTGAATCTGCCTTCGGCGTGAATTGCATTGCGGTACGGGCGGTGCGGAGTCGCCTATTCATTCGCTTGCGCAAGCGGACCTCGTGAGTCGCGGGCGTACTACTGCTGCCTCCCAATGAGAGTGATGGGTCCTGTTCTTCGGTGCAATTACGGGAACGCACACGCTCACCGTACGCGGGGAACGGCGGCCTGTATTCCAGCTTCGACCCAATAAGCACCTCTGAGGTCCACGCATTAGGGATTCGACATCGATGTCGATGTTTTGAAAACATTGGTGTTTTAAACATTGATATATGTGGGAATGGGAGTGAGAATGCTTAGTGGTGTGAACAGTGAGGAGTGTATATAGTAGTTTAAGATAGATTAGTGTAGGTTTAGGTTAAGATAATGATAGGATTGGCCGGTAGATGGTGCGCTGAACAAGAACAAAACGATGTCTCGAAGGGAAAGGGCAGTTCCGGCGAGGTCAGAGAGAGTGTAAGACGTGGAGTGTGTGGTGAGTGTGCGTGTGTGAGGGATTGGTATCGGCGGATATCCAGACAATCCAAAAAGATTTTTTTCGTAGTAAGTGTTTTTCAGAACTGCGTCCCTTAAATCTTACACATATTAAAGCCGATGTTTTGGGGTCGATGCATTTGTGAATAACATTTATAAAAAATAAAATTAATTTATAAACAAAAAATTTGTAAAAATTAAAATGTGAGATTGATGGTACCACTGTCAATGTATGTGTGCGTTCCAAACGAAAGCTGTTTGTCCTATCTTCAACGAACAGACACTCTCTCGCTTCAAACCCCTACGATCCTTGTACTTACAATATTTTTACTAGTATTTTGCGTAAGGAAAGGAATTTTTAACTTTGTTTTCACTTCAATCTAAATTATAAATTATTAAACAGGGCCACTGTCAAATTACATTTGGTTATGCGCAACATTAGTGTTAGAGGGTAATAAACCAGCTTTAAAATATCGATGTTTTTTGATCAAAGTATTTTTAATTTCGATGTTTTAATTTTGAACATCGTGTTTAGTTATCGATGTCACATCATTACCGGTCATCGGAGAAGCAATGCCGTGTGACATTTTAAATGAGTTACAACGCCAGGACTATAAACTCTAAACTCAACTGTAATCCAGTTTTAATGTACATCTGCCGTGTATATAAATGAAACTGCACTTTCTTCCAATTTATAATGCTTTATTGATATTTTATTACATTTTCATCATTCATTTTTACTTTCCCGTATACTATATGTACGTATAGTATAGGAAAAGTTATGTAATGCTGTGCGAAAAAATGGTGTTTTTGGCAGAAACACTTATTACAAAGCCCTGGTAACGAGAAAGTGGATAAATCCAGTTGCTAAACTAAGGAAAAAATTTCCTAACACGTGGTGCAGCACGAATTCTTGTTTTGTGGGTCCTTGATACCGAAAAACCAATTGAAAGCAAAACGACTGTGTACTAATATTATTAGGAAACCGAAAAATTAATAAAATGTGAAAAAAATGTAGTTTGGGTGGCAATAGATGGCAGCTGACAAGAGTATTGGCTAGTCCGAATAGCTAGCCGAGACCAAACGAAACAGAAAACTACTACAGGAAAGTCTGTGCCAACTTGTAGCACCACTAGTTCTTAAAAACCACCCAAGGTTCTTTATTAAATTGGGACCTGAGATAGCACAAAGGAAGCTTATGAGAATGGTGCAGGTTTCATGTTAGTTAAAATGCTTGATTTTGCAAAATTTTTTTTAAAAAATTAAAAATTCGGCGTCTTTCTAAAACTAAAATTGTGAAGATACAATTGGTTTTCCTAATAAAATATGTTCATCAAAACAGATTTTCAAATAAGGCAATGTTGAATTTTATGAAAATATGAGTAGTTTTTCTATAATTTCCTGAAAAACATAATAGCCCGCTCGGAATTGACTTCGTTTTCGTCGTCTTCTTACAACTATAATTGTGAAAATATAATTTTATTCTCAGTGAAATGTATTTATTAAAACTACATCTTCAAATAAAGTCATGCTTAATTTTTTTCAAAATATGAGTAGTTTTTGTATAATTCCGTGTCAAACATAATAGCCCGCTGCAAACTTACTGCGCTTGAGGCATCTGGATGCGTCGTAAATTTGCAAATTTGCAATTTTGTGTATTATTTCTTTGTTCGTTTCTTACATTCCACCTTTTGTTATAAATTTTTTTAATTGAATAATTACATGCCTTTGGTCAGTTAGGCCCTTGGCAGCAGAAGATGAACTGATTGAGTACTACAAACAGAATTGAGTATCTACAAAGAAAGCTCACGCATCAAGAACACTCTATTTTATGTGTTGAATTCAAATTTGAAAGGAGATTATGGGGGTCGAAGAATTGTTTGGGCAATTTACGTTTTAGTCGGTTTCGATGGGGATTGTGTTTACCAAGTTCAAAATGAAGTGCCGATGGAAGTTTATTAATTTTGCCGTAGAATTTTGCTGAAATTTGTATAAAAAAGTTTTTAATTGGAAGTATACCTAACTCAGAATGAATTTGTAGATTAGAAATAAACCATGGGGCTTTAACAATAGTTCTTAGGCAGGTATTCTGAAAAATTTGTATTTTATTAATGTTCGTTTTAGATGCTGATCCCCAAATTGGACACGCATAGGATAGTATAGGCCGAATCATTGTTTTGTAAACGTGCAAGTAAGCAAGTGTTTTGTAACGAAGAAGAATATTTCATCAGAGGATGAAGCTGATGCCATCGTTTATTAGCTAAAGAAATTCTGTGGGCGATATTATTTCGCCAATGGAGTCTTCTGTCCATTAATGCTCCTAAATATTTTACTGGTTCTGTGGAGGAAAGCCATTTTATTGGCTGGTTTTGATATGTAAGAGGAGGTAGTTCATTGTATCTACGTAAGGGAAAAAAATTGCATTGCATTTCGATATATTTAGTTTTATATGCCATATCTTTGCCCATGAATCTACCTTATTTAAATGATTTTGGAGCAAAGAAATTGCAGTTTCCAGATTTCTGTGTGTACTGTATAAAACAGAGTCGTCTGCAAATAATGCTAATGATGTGTCGTTAGTTGTAGGAAAATCATAAATAAATAAATAAATTAAAGAGGATGGGCGAAAGCACAGCTCCTTGTGGGACGCCGGCAAGAATTGATTTTGGAGATGAAATGTAGTGTTTTAAACGTATGGAAAAGGTGCGATTACTTAAAAAATTACGAATTAAATCTTGGAGATATTGAGGAATTCCTAAAAGTGAGAGTTTATAAATTAGACCTGGGTGCCAAACTGTATCGAAAGCCTTTTCGATATCAAGGAAAACTGCGCTGACGTACTGAAAATTATGAAAAACAAGAAGTATGTCTTCAGTTCGTCTGAGTATTTGGTGATTCGTGGAGAGAAGAGAGCGAAAGCCAAATCGATGGTGAGGAATAGAATTTATAGAATTTAAGAAAATATTTAGTCTTTGGAAAATACACCGTTCAAAAATTTTACCTAAAGATGGAAGTAAACTAATTGGTCGGTAACTTAATGGATTTTCTGGGGGCTTTCCAGGTTTAATAATTGGAATAATATGGGCATGTTTCCATGATTTGGGAAAATATCTTAAACGAAGGCACGCATTAAATATGGCCGTGTATCGAACAATAAGTGAAAATGAAAATTGTTTGATTATAAATGGAGAAATATAATCTGGCCCAAACGATAATTTTGGAGGCAAATTTTTTATATAGGTAGTTACTTCGAGGGGTGAAATGAAAGAAATTGGATGAGGAACAGTTGGAATTTCTGTTGAAATAGAACTTTGAATTAATGAATCATCAGTATTAAAAGCTTCATGCGGTTTAAAAATATTTTCCAAATTGCCTGCAAATATATCACATTTTTCCTGGGGTGAATGTATATATTTATTTTGTACATATAAGGATGGAATTATTGTTTGTTTTCTTAGAAGTTGTACACAGTTTGAAGGGACGACGAGACAGCTTCAAGTAATGGTGGAAGGTGCTCCATCTTGGGGGACCCAAGGTCTATCCCGCCCTTCCAATGTAAAGAACAGAGAAATCACTTCAAATGTTTAACAAATTGTAGTCAATCACTTACAGAACGATATGGTGCTCCTTCAATAGTCAGCTCTTTGCTTCAAATCAGGAAACGAACTATAATATGAGGAGCCGAAAGTGAACTGTCCAACACCTCAAGGCCTCCTCCAACTCTATGTTATACATTTACTCATCAATATTTTAGAAATTATTTATTTTGGAATACTTGAAATAAAAATTACTAGCTCTCAGAGAATATCGACAATGCAGGGAACGCAACAATGGAATTCCGTTTCTCGCCCGCAAATTTTTACGTGTCATCGTTGTGACTTGATGTAGCTGTATGAAAAGGAGTTATAATTATCAAATTTGCGTTGATATTTGAATGAAAATATTTAGTTTTCACACGAAATGCTGTACCATTTGTACTGAGTAGTGTATTTTTGCATAGTTCTAGAATACTTTTCCCTAATCATGGCCCTATGAAATGTATTTCTTTATTGATCGGGGTATCAGGCTTCTTTTTCCAATACAAGTTTACAAAACTTTTTTATTATATTTTTATGCAGTTGTAGAATTCACCTAGTTCTGACAACACTGCGATGGAAACAGTGAGTTGTTTGCTTCTTGGATGAACTGTTGTTTTCTAATAATAGCTGAGATGTTATTAGCCTAGAAAGTGCAATATTCCAATACTACGAAGCTGTTTCCCATAACGCGGGAATTTATGTGCTGTTGTAGCACCACTAGTTATTATTTATTTCATTCAGTGTATAATACTGTTCACAATCAATGTTTAAACATTCAATATTTCCAAGCCTTTATTGACAATATTGCATTGTCACAAAATGTAATATTTGTAATAAACTTATTTTGAGAATTGGAATGTTTGCTAAAGTGAGCAAATTTTGGGAGATTGTGTTAATTGACGATGTGGATTACAACTGTGAAATGTAATAAAGTAATAAAATTAGGTGCAAAATCTGAGGGGAAATTGATTATATGAATATGATTTTCACTTTGTTTGATAGAGTGGAAAGTAATATGGACAAAATCGAGCTCACTCTAAACCAAAGCGAAATTACGCCAATTTACAATCGTGTTCAAATGCAGATGTTGATAGGGGTTCTGTTGCTCCAATCCATCTCTCTCCACTAAAAGTTTCTAAATCCCTACATTTTGACATTTGGCGCCAGAGATGTAATTAAATATTATTTTCTAAAGCCAATTGCAAAATAATAACGGAATTGGAGAATAAATGTAATCACAATCTAATTATATTTAATTAGAAATTTAAATGCTCTAAATCAGGCATGTCATGGTTGCGGGCAAGCTGACTCACTAGAGTTCTCCAGGCACTATGCTCAGAACAACTCGCTTAAGATTGAAAAGGAAGTATTGTACAAATTGTTTTGAAGTAATGGTACGTCAGTGAATACGTTTATTGGACGTTATTAGAAAGTTATTGCCCGAGTAGGGATATTAGTTCCCACTTCAACTATTAAATCGAAGAAATTATCCATTAAAATGAAATAATACATCAGTTAGGTTTCAAACTGTCAATTTTGAGTAAAATTTAATCTTTTGAATACATAAATCTTGATTTCGTAATCGTGATTACTTTAGAGCGCAATAACTGCATTAACTTTCTATTGTGAGATTAGGTAGATTCTCAGAGAAAGATTCTTTGTCTGTAGGTAAAAGTGCTGTCTGCGCTTATGCGAGAAAAGTAGCTTATAGAGACTTGCTACATACAACAAATAATTAAATGAATTAATAAAACATAACACAAAATGAAAATGAAAGAATTCGCCATTCAAACGTATTCCTACCCCCTGGCAAAAATGTTTATACAGGGTAGAACTTAAGACGAAAATAAACATGAAATAAAGTAATAAAGAACAAAGTATGTCAATTTAATTCAAATCAGGCTAATTACTAGAAAACATCCGCAAACGTGTTTTCGTCCAAAGTGAAATGTTTTCGGATTCGTCGTGATATTTCGAGCGCGCGTTGTGCTTAGCTTCCCCACTTCAACTTGAGCGAGCACACCCTTTCTGGATTTGGAGGGGAAATGATGACGTAGAGTGGGAAATTGCACATGCCCCCAGGACTACAGAGGTTCTCAGATGGGCAAATAGCTCGTGCGGGCGCGGTTTTAGATGCCAACTGGAATTATTCCCCTCGAACGATCTTGAAATGAATATTTTTTTTAGTACAGTTCTTCTAAATTTCATTGTAATAAGTTCAATTTGCAAAATAATTTGTACAGAAATATCACAGCATTCAGAAATCGGGAGATAATGAATTCGAAATGTTCGACTTGGGTGAAAGTAGTAGTTAATTTCGAAAACGGTGTGTTGATATTTCCGCAAATTGAAATACCACGGTTGATTCTAATAATTCATACATATAACACTGAGCAAGAACACGGTCTGACGAATTTCACCTGTCACTCACTACGCGATGTGCCAATCATCGTTACTTTCATTATTGATCGTGCCCATGCGCATGTTCGTGTGAGGTTTGAACTCGCCAACATGAACTCTAAGTAATGCGTCGCTCCCAGACCTCATTATCCTTTACTAATAAATGGACAGTCGCTACCGTAATGCTATCCAACGTCAACGCTGTGTAATTTACCTTTCATCCTCTCGTTTAAGCAGTTTGGCGGCCGTGGTGTAGCATGCAGGAGTGGATTGATCCTCCGAGCACGTGCTTAGTGCCCGCGGTGGATAAATCCCCTCCCGTCAAAAATGTTTAACAATTTTTTAATACAGTAATCCCTCAACATTCGCGAGAGTTAGGTTCCCAGAAAGCATCGCGAATGTCAAATCTGCGAATGTTGAGTTTATCTTTTAATGAAGAAAGGTGGGTTAGGTTCCTGGATATCGAAAAGCTGTTTCAAAAAGAAAGAAAGAAATACCTGACAATTTCTATAGAATTGAGAGAGCAGTACTACAAACAGAACTCACAATTAGAATCCCAAAAAGAAGAAATAAAACTATAGTGATTGGATATAAGATTTTTTTTGTATTTTTTGTTGTTGTTTTTTCACCCTCCTCGTTGTTCTAATATCCGAATATGCAAGAGTTGCTGCTTCTATTTCTCTTTTAAATTTCAAAGTTATTTCCACATTCGGATCATATTCGATTGATCGTTTTTGTTATTTTTTAATATGGGGGCCCCATAATTTGCTTTAAGATCCTTTAAGATCTTATTCCGGCTGTAGACTCATCAATGGCCATTGTTAGAACTAAAACAGCGGAAGAGTGACGCGAAATGCTCCAACTTGACCTCCACCAGCTCTACGCAGTGGCGGTGACACATCTCCCAGCAAATATGCTCTTCCCGCGACTGGGTGCAGCTCTCTCGTTAAGACCATTGTGGCGGCGGCCGCCGGCTACGTCGCTGCTTTTGAGCGAGGCGTCATTGTCCGCTCGCTTTGTCATGCACCGGGGCGACGCAGTGCCGGTCAGACGTATGCAAATCCGCCGCGAGCCATAACTTGCCGCGGAGGGCAAAGCGCGATCCGCGCGGAATCCTCGTGTCGACCAAGGACACTAGTGGACACTTTCTCCTGTGGAGCGGCGGCGGCGGCAGCGACAGCGACAGCGACAGCGTCGGCGGTGGCGACGGGGGCGGCGGCGGCGGCGGTGGCGACGGCGGCGGCGGCGGCGGCGGCGGCGGCGGCGGCGGCGGCGGTAGTGGCACCGGCGGCAGTGGCGGCGGCTGTGGCGTTGGCGGCCGTGACGGATGCCGGCTGTGGCGTTGGCGGCCGTGATGGTGGTGGTGGTGAGAGAGAGTGTTAGCCACGGACGATGCACGAAATTTCGCGTCCATAAAACTTCTTTGTCAATGACCGTTGTGCCTTGGCAGATTCAATTTTCAAAAAAATACCACTCTAGTTGCATGCTCAATAAATAAATAAATAAATAAATAAATAAATAAATAAATAAATAAATAAATGTCTTTATTGGTGGCGAGGCTCAGGTTATTTAGCCTGCTCTTCCGCCTGACCACTTTCAAAAATTTTTATTACAGTTTATTTTATGATAAAAGGAGGCCATTCAATGAAAAATACGTACGCAATTTAGATGAAAGGGTTTCTCACATGGAAAGCAGGAATGAGAGCGAGAGAGGAAGACGTTGATAGAACAGGAAACGAACTCACAACATTTGTGTGTTTAAGTTTTTTAATTTCACGTTTGGGAGATATTAAAAATTAGTCACAAATATATCAGATTGAAGCACTTCGAGATTTAACTTAAATTTTGAAAAATTATTTTTTGACTCGTAGGTTAGTTACAGAAAAAAATTAGAAGGAGCTTGTTTAACACAGTGGCATGTTATTAGGTACTATTAATTGAGAGAGCGTTTGGAGAAGCTGAAATTGCGTACGTATTTTTGAATTACCCCTAAAAAACAGAATGGGCGGAAAACTCGTCAGCATACAAGTGAAAAACATCCAGTAGAGTGTTCAAGTCTTGAAAGAAAGAGAAAACCAATCTATTCGGTTATTAAAATTAGGTAAATAAAAAAAGAAGAAAAAAGAATTCATAAACTTTCATACGATCAGATTAAATCTAGGAAAAGTTTAGAAACTTAAAATTTTCCCCAAACTAAAAAAAAAGCCGAATTTTAAAAATGTATGAAGTGTTACCAATTGGAAAATTCTCAAGACTTGAAAACCTGACCCAACATCTTTCCAACGTAAACCAACGATGTATACTACATTTATTCCTGGGACTGCAAACAAAGGGACCATCCCGGCATGCGCCTTAAGCGATTGAGTTAACCCAGGTAAACCTCAATCAGGATGGTGGCTGATGGCCAAGACAAAATACTCTACCAAGGTAACAATACAAGTAAACAATTACAGTGCACACAAAAATACAAAGTAGGAATGAAAATATTTTGAATTTAATATTATGTCTTAACGTATAGCAATAGTTGTAGGAAATGATGGTTATTATATTTATTAGAAATTATATTTTGAGTATATACACATGTGAGCACATGGACGCATGCATATCACAAAGACGATGAATTTTTACTTTCTTGCTGTAGAGAGAAAGTTATGGAATGTTGCGCGAAAAAACGGCGAATTTTCGACAGAAAAATTCTTATTACACCGCCCTGACCAACAAAAAGTAAATCTAAATAATAAATTTAGGGGAAAATCCTCTAACACGTGGTGGAGGCAGAATCCATGTTTTTAAATGAAATTTGTTTATGAAAAACAGATCTAAAAGTAATATCATGTTTGATTTTCCATAAACATGAGTACTTTCTTAGAAATTTTTATTTTCTTCAAACCTTTTTTTCTTAAAAACGCCGCTACATTTTTTTATTAAATTTACATATTAGCGTACAGGACGCTCAACAAAATGGTATAGGTTTCATCTTCGTTGATGAGTCCAATTTTTCGAAAATTAAAAAAAATTGAAAAGTTTTTGGGCGTTTTCATACAACTTCAATTGTGAAGAAACAATTTTTACTTTTTATTTATTTATTTATTTCCCGTATACGTACGTATACACGGAATGATATACGTAGTATTGGGAAAGTTATGTAATGCTGCGCGTAAAAATGGCGAATTTTCGCCAGAAAAAAATTCTTTGCCGGGCCGTGAAAATCAATAAGTGGATAAAACCAGTTGCTAAATTAAGAAACAAAATTCCCTAACGCGTGATGTAGCCAGAAACCCTGTTTTGTGGGTCCTTAACACCGAAAAATCAATTGAAAGGAAAACGTCTGTCTGTCCGTCTGTGAACACTGCTAGTGCCTAAACCATACGTACGATTTCTCCCAAAATGGATATTCCCCGGTCGATCTGGTTCGAGTCAAATTTGAGATTTTGAAAAAGATTCTGTAAATTTTGGGGGTACTTTACATGAAGACGCCCCCGACATTTTCAAAATTTTCTCAAAAACGCCTCCAAATTTTACTTTAAATTTCTTTTAACAACAGAGTAAAGTACACTTATTAAGGTGGCATAGGTGAGGATTTCACAGTTAACTCTGGATTTTCGAAAATTGCTAAAGTTTGAATTTTTTTCGGCTTCTTCCGACAACTACAAAATTAAAGATTTGTAGAAAGTTGTAAAAAAATAGAGATTTTTCCTTCAAATAGACTTTGTTCTCCATAGTGAGTTCTTTTTTAAGGTCATGTACATTTTTTCGATAATTTTTGTAGTTTTCGCGCGACATTGCGTGCAATATGTGCGATTTTAAAAAATTACAAGAACAAGATTTTCTCAAAAACGGCTCAATTTTTTTTTAACTTTTAGCAGGGATAATGCTAAATATACTCTATCAGATGACAATAACGGCATATTGCTCTATACGTTGTTTTTTTCAAAAATTACAAAAATGTATTTTTTTTACTTGTCTCTCACGTCGTCAAAATTTACAGTATAGATGTATTTTATTATTGAGTGCGTTTCTTTACACATAAGCTGCAAAGTATCTCTAATGATGGTTTTTGAAATGTCCATAAGTGGTCCATAATAAAGGAACAAAATTGGCAAATTTTCTGAAATGTTCGAACCAAATTTTCTCAGGAACTCTTGAAAATTTTTCGCCAAAATTCTCAACAATACAAAAGAGTTCAAATCTCTCCCATTTTCCAGAAGCTTAATTTTGGCCAAGTTATTTGAGGCCCAAAAATCATAACAATGCTAAAAAATGTAGGTGTTTTTTAATCATGCACAAAATGGCAACTATCCATTGCACCGAAACGGAAAGTAAACCATCGAATCAATTGAAAAGTTTTTTAAATATTTTGTTTTATAACATTTTTTCGAATTATCGTAAATATTCTCGCAAATGTGTTTTTTTCCACTTGTATTCGATCAAAAAGGGACAGTGATTTTGAAATTGAATTGGTTACCATGACAAAGTTGTTTTTAAACAGTGTGTGTTTTTGTTTCCATTCAGACAAATTGACATGATAGAAAAGTTATCACTGAAATTTAGGAAGAATATTAGATATATGCGTGTGTGTCAGTCGTAATACTTATTGCTTGTGGTTGAAGTGTCATCATGGTGCATTACTTTTTTTGTGAGTTCAATTTAAATTGCCGAAAGTAAATCAGCAAAAAAGTGTATTTGAGAAATGTTTGTATAATTTGACAATGAATGATGAAACTATAATTCGCGTTCATCATTTTTGAATCGTTTGTAGTTAAAATATTTTGTTTAGTCATGGTATTGCTTTCCCTGACGTAAGATCTTTTTGGGGTATTATTTTTTTTAATTACACAAATTATTTTTTAAGATTTCTCACGCCGTGAATATGCACACTTCCAGCAATTTGTAAACACTATTGATTGCGTGAGTAAAAGTGCTTAAAATGACTTCTAATGAAGTATTTCGAAAACGCAATACTTTGTGTGAAAAGAACTTCAAGTTTCGAATTTACGTGTACAGCTTAAACGCAATTGTCTTAAAAACTGAATCAAATTTTCCAAATAAAACTGTCATTTCGAACGTTCAGATAATGTTCTTTAATATTCTTTAAATAATATTTCAGTTCTACTATTAAGAAACCGAAAAATTAATAAAATGTAAAAAAAATATATTGTGGGTGGCGATAGATGGAAGTCGACAAGAGAATGTGTCAAGTCTGAATAGCTACCCAAGACCAAAGGAAATAGAAAACTAATACGGGAAAGTCTGTGCCATTCTGAAGCACCACTAGTTTCTTAATGAAATATGTTTATCAAAACACATCTTCAAAAAAAGTTATGTTGAATTTTTGAAAATATATATGTGTGTTTCGTAATTTGGTGACAAACATAATCACCCGCTCCGAAATTATGTGCTACGTAATTCCAGGTTGCTAGATGGTTCGTAAGTTAGAATTTGTATATTATATAATATTTCTTTGTTTGCTTCGACCCTTTCGTTATTTCTTTCGTTTCGTTGTTTTCGTTTCTTTATTCAAACCTTTGTAATGCATTTACATATTAATCCCTTAGAAATTATCTGTCGATCAGATCTTATACGTTAATTGAGTGTTTCATTCTTTTCAAACTTAGTCGTTTGCTTTTTACCTGGGTTTAAGAATTGGGAGATAAGGGAATTCTGTTTAATTCAACCCCACAAGTCAATGCTACAAGTTGTATTGCAGTACCTATCACCAGCTAATATACCTATCAATAGCGGAGTATCTATCAATAGCGTCTCTATTCAATAACGAATTTTCTCTCTTTATTTTCAAGAATGGTGAAGCCTATTTCTGGTGAAGCTGAAATTGACCATTATTTCACTGACATTTCTGCCCCCAAAATATGTAAACACTCTGACTAGATTGACAGTGAGCTTTTTTGTGTGTTAAGTACCGCGTTTCTTATTGAGAGCACTTTTATTTTACTTTACGTTTACTTTATTTTTATTTACGTTTTTATTTTACAATTTTTTAAAATTTCATATTATAGAAAATGATCGCTGGAATTTCCTAGACTTCGAAGTAAGAATGGTCATGGGAATACAGTTAGCAAGTCACTGCGCCGGGATAGAAGGGACCAATGTCTTGCTTTGTTCACGTAGGTTCTGGTTTACGTGCGAGATGTCACGTGATTACACTCAGTAATTCTGATGGAATAGCATTTTCGGCTATCCCTTTGCGCAATGTTGACGTTCGCGCAAGTACAGGTCAAAAGTAGGTTAGTAGCATAAACGCTAAAGTGCTTCAGGCCATGAACGAACTATCGTATATTAGTATGAAAGCATTCGGTGTTACGTGCACGTGGTTCTCAAATGTCATTCAGGAAGAAGTTTGGTACAAGGTATAGGTTAGGGTTCGAGGTAGAACTTAGAGGGTACGGAAACGATGGCAGGCAAGTGTGATAGCGGTAATAGAGGTGGCATCACGTTGGAAGTGTAGGTAGCAGTGATAGCGGAGACTTACGCAGCAAAAGTACCAACCCAAGCCATGAACCACTGCGGCGGTGTCGAAGATGACAGCGTAGGCGAGAGAACAACAGTGTTGATTGCTTTTTGTGTTTCGGGGCACGTCAACTACTCCCATAAATGTAGTGAATTTTATCACAGGATGTGGTGATGATTTCCCTCCTCTGGATGGAGAGATCCAACACCGACCTACCCTTCAGCTTGGGAATTTTCCCCAAGCAGGTAACTCCTACCAACGGGGCACCGTCCCATCTGGAGCAAGCTCTAAGCTCCCGACTGGTCTCCCGGCATATGTTGTAGTGCAGAACACTACTTTACATATACTACTTGTAGACACGTTAAAGTGTAAGTAGGAGGTGAGGAATGGACGAGGAAGCGGAAGGAAAAATCGCGCGCGTTCTGTGGCTCGTTTGTTTGTGTAGTGCTCCGTCTCTCCCCTGATGCTAGTCGAAGAAACTACGGAAAATTAGCGATCATAGGAACCGATCCCTAGAATTCTCCTCCAGACAGCGGATGAATTCGACCTCTACTGCGATTTTTGCAACTTTGCCCCTGACAAGAATCAGCTGTTTCACTGCCATCCAATGGAGAGCTTAAATGTTCTATGGTGACGTTCAAGCTCCCGGTTGAATGAAACCGTCAACAGCTGATTCCTGTCGAGGACAAAATTGCGAAAATCGCAGTATAAGTATGTAGCTAGTGTCGAAAATCCAGCCACAGTCGGAACCCGAATCTTAGGGCCTCCCGATCAGAGGCACTGCAGTGACATCACTTTATGCCCTGAGTCAACAAAAGGGAGAACGACGCGTCGGTAGCAGCTCAGTATCTGGAGGCTGGGGGGAGGGGAGGCGTGGCGGCCGTGCGATGCAGAAGGCCGTGGGAGTGGGAGGACGGGCCGAAGGGCGACACGAGGCGACGCGACGCGACGCGACGCGCGCACCGCAGGGAATAATTCATCACGGGCCGCCCGCCTGCTGACATGTGCCTCGCGTCGGCCGTCGACCGCCACCGGAGGTCGCCCACTACTTTCGGAGCCTCTCCTCCTGGCTTACAAGGGGTTTCTGGGCGCTGTCTGTTGCTTCGAGGGGGGTCACATGTATCCTCTGTTGACCTTGTTTTGTCTGTTCCTGTCAGCTTCTATGATGCTACTTTGATTCACGTCGTTCAGCCCGTCCACCTCTATTACTACCTCAGTCCGTTCTATCACATCCCGTCTCGTCCTGATGTGCTCATCCATTTCCGTCCTTCGATTTCGACTCATTCTTCTCCGTTCCTTTCTCTTTCATAGGTTCTACTTCGTGCAACTCACAAAGAAACTGTGAGGTGTTGCTACCACAGCAGTGCACTGTAGTAGGGAGCGAGGGATGAGGTAGCTAACCTCACATCCTCGGTGACTCAGTGTGGGTGATAAATAATCCACGTTTTATAATTTAATTTTAATTATATAAAGAAATAATAGGGTTACAGATGCACAATATGTAATACAAATGGCTTCTAAACAATATGTAATTTAAATAGTGATCAGCACACAATACGTTAAACTGATGATGGGAGCAGGGAAATCACTCTGACAAAATGTATGAATATTACATCACAAAACACATGGATATACAAATAAAACATATGAATGTACAAATGAACAAATAGTTAATATATAATGTTGTAAGTATCCAATGCTGCAAGGTCCAACTATCCAAGGTTGCTGTAAGCATAGCTTGAAAAATACACAGATTTATAGTTTGACATGTAAATAACATGTGTTGTTGCAAAGTAATTAATGCAGTTTATTTACTGCAAGTAATATTTAGTAAGATGCATATATATATATATATATATATATATATATATATATATATCCAATTAAACAATTTAAAACATTAGTTTAACAAGTAGATAATCTGTAACGTTGAAAGTATATAATGCAGATACGTTTCTGCAAGCAAAGTTTGATGAATACACAAATTTGTAATTGGACATGCAAATAACATGTCTTGTTGCAAAGTAATATTTAGTAAGATACATGTATAGATTGTATATACAATTAAACAATTAAAAACATTGCAGATTTGTAGAAGATACCAAAGTTCATGGAGTTTGCTAGTTTGGTTCGTATGCGAACACGTACAAGCCTTGGACAATGACTTAAACACCAAACTTACAAATGGGAAGCATGCCTGCTGCCCATGCGATTTACCACGTGCCAAAACTATTTCCCTTGGTATGCCAATAAATACTGGAAAATGAACAGTTGTGTTCGTTTCCAATGTTTGCGACTCACTAATAAACGTATAATCAATGTCGCACTTAGCAAGACAAACTGGATGTTTGTGGATGAGAGGCGGTGTGTAATTGCACCCGAAGCCTCGCCATATTGCATCACAAGACGCCTAGCTGCGAGCACACTCGCCGGCACATCTCTTCCTCGTGCCCGCAGGTCTCGACCAACTGTGTAGAACTGTTCAGAACTTCCAGCCTGGCGATTGTTGGGCCTCTTAGCCCGTCCGGGGAAAGATGTGCCACTCGGCGCGGGTCTAAGTAGTTAGGGACAAAGAGAGACATCTTCGCTATATCCAACAGAAACCTTTTGTGGATAAATCCACCTTATTTTGCTTACTAACTTCTTTCCGCGTTCTGCTCTTTCCACTTTCGTTCAGAGTTCAATGCAATGCTATTTTATTTGCTAAGCGGTGGTTTGGTAGAATAAGGTTACACATTAGCAGTACTTTTCTTTCGATAAATTCCGATGCTTCTAACATTATCTTTCTGTTGTCTAAGAATATGAATCCTAGTTTGTCCAGGCTAAAACTCTAACCTCAATTTGTACTTCGTCGTATATGTACGTATATATGGAGTTCTATACGTAGTATAGGGAAAGTTATGTAATGCTGCGGGAAATTGATTTCCAAATTTGAACGGATATACACATTTTGGGGTCCCCTAATTCCGAAAAATTGTTTTTTTCTTCTTCTTCAAAACCTCCGGCCTTCTGTCTGCCTGTCTGTGAACACTAAAGCCTAACCCTTATATAGGATTTTTTTGGAAAATATATATTCGTCGGTCGAACTGGGTCGACTCAAAATGCTACGATTTTGAAAAACATTCTTTAAAATTGGGGGGTACTTTACATGAAGCCCCTGAGACTTTTTCAAAATTTTCTCAAACATTCTTCCAAATTTGTTGAAAGAATAGAGTAAAATTTTAGACTGCAAAGGTCGGTTTTTCACTATCTCCGAATTTTCCATAATTTCACAGGTTTGAACTTTTTGGGCGTCTTCCTACAACTACAAAATTGAGGTTTGAGATTTTCCCTTCAAGTAAAATGTTTTCTGCATCAAAATCAACGTTACATATTTTAGGAAGCCACACTGGAGCATCACGTATGGTTAACTTTGTCTCCTGAGCCGTTTGCCAGAAGTGTAAGGGAAGAATATCACTACAAACGATGTTGAAACAACCATTTAACATGATTATTCCTCCTTGAGAGAGTTTGTAAAAAAATTCCTTTGAGGGAGGTGTGTCAAAACAATTTACATGGACACTTCAAGAATATCATGTAGGTTTTAATAATGCAGTTGTGTAATTACCCAGAAAGTTACCGTAGTATAATTTTGTGCAACTACTGGAATGTTATTAATTATTTTCAAGAATTTTCTATTAATAGTTTTAAATTTTTGTTGATAACTAGTTGAAGTACTCGGCGTTGCCTGAGTATCACAATAATGTATTTGACAGGAAGAGGAATTTCATATATTCCCGCCCTGCGTCGGAGCCTACTTCCATGCTATTGAATCTCCGCTCCGGCCTGCCCTCGCCTTGCCCCCATCTGGTAATACCCAGTCTCCGTCACTCACTTTCTCACTAAAAAACAATGTTTATATTTTTTATTGTTGTGGCTCCTGCCCCAAATTTCACTCGCTTTATAACTAAAAATAATAAACAAATCTAACTAAAAAAATTCATGTAGTCACGAATTTAGTTTTTGAGGAATTGTATATGTTATACAAATACTTTCAATCAATTGTCACATTGTAAAACTCTTTTCCATATTTTTCTGCTTCTCACCTATTTATAAAGAACATGTTGAAATTGATTTTAAACTGCACGCCGAGGCAATTGAAGTTCCAATGCAATTAAAATGCTTTTAAATGAATTCGAGCACGCGTTTTAGGGTCCTTGATAAATAGTGACTATCGGAAAGGAGCGGCAGTGGATTCCACCTTGACAAAAGTTTTCCTCTTATCTTATATAATACCTCTTTTGCTCTATTTCCAACAACCATGAAAACCTGCGTTGACACACGTTCAATTCTTTCAATTACTCTAATTATAATTATTCTTGCGGAACATACACTCATCCATTTTAAATAATCATTCCTTGACCACACAAAAGTACGCTTTAACTCTCCACCATAATAAAACATTTCCCTGCAAACATTCATCCAACGGTCACAGTTTTAGCGTAACACGTATATAATTTCACTCTTTCTCGTGTATCACTCTCACTCGTGCAACTCGCAAATACGAGCCATGCTCAATTTACTACAACTAAACCAATAGCTATTTTATGGAAAACGCGCGTGTGCATACATTCTTCCGATAAAATCAAGCCCATCTATTAGCAAAATAATGTTTTCCAATAATTTCTATTCTATACTGAATAAATTCACGTCTAGACGCAATTAAAATCAATATTCAAGTTAATCTTAAAAATAGAATGAAGAAAAACCGTCAGGATAATTTTTAAGTATGAACATTTGGGATTAGACAATTGAATGTGAAAATACACAGACCTCTCCTGTTCCATAGATAAGTAATTCTGTGCATTGATAGACTCAATCGTAAATCTCAGTCGTCATCCACTGGTGCCATGCGGCACATTGATGCACTCGAATTTGTCATGTAATGCTAGGAGAGAAAATGCCACAAAAGTAATTATTTTGTAAATATATAAAGATTTCTGGTTGTAAATATTAGCCTACAGTACTTCTGAAATTCTTAAGAATCTACTACAAAAGTTTCATCGATATTGGTTCAGTATATTAAAACATTATCGCGCTGTAACTCAACGCACTTGTCTCTTCCTATGGGGCAGACAAGCAACGCCCGAAGTGACATCTGGTGGCGAAAGTTATAAGTTGTTCGGTGACCGCAGTTACATTCCACCGTAAGTTGTATATGTTGGAGTGCAAGTATTCGAGTAAATTGATGCATAGAAAGAAAAAACTTGAATGAGTAAATCCCCGAATAAAAAGAAGAGGAAAGGTGGAAGAAATTGTGTTCCTCACTGAGCAAAATTAAAAAACCTCAATTGGGAATTTTATTGTTTTCCAAATCGCGAGTGGGAAAGAGAGCATTGACACATGTGGACAAAATAATGTACATGGCCTGTGATCTAGCAAATAACAAAGAACCGCTTCTGCGTCATAAGTAATTTAATTAAATTTTATTAGGTTTAGGTGATAACATTGTAAAGAAATGTGTAATCTAAAGAAAACACTCTAATATAGATTATCATGTAAACTTCGTTCAAACAAAATGGTCCTTAAATTAGGCAGGTACAACGATTTTTGAGATTCATAATTTAGCTTCAAGAGCTGAAATAAAACAAGTAAAATAGAAATTTTCAATTTTGGGAATAATAGATGATTAAAATTCTTCATCCCGATGAAAAAGAATATGAACTTGATCGACTGATGAAAAAAAAAATGACAAATGTGTATTGCAAGTATGTGCATAGATACTTGAAGCCGAGTATAATGACCATGAGAAACTTTTATCTTTAAATCACCGTTTTCATTAAATTCCAAATATGGAAAGGTACAATTTCTTTCTTCCATGTACACTACTGCACCATGTTTACATGAGTGAGGGCCAGCGGCGTAGCTTCAGCTGGTGTCACCTGGGGCAAAGCTAATGGTGTCACCCTCACCCCATAAAGTAAGTATGAAAATATCTATTGCTGCATAGACTGTACATTATTTTATTAAAAATACAAACATATTTGCACATAATAGTTATTTATAGTATATTAAAAAATTCTATGAAATTAAGAATAATTGCAATACAATTTTTAAATAAATACTTTACAATTAAACATAACTTATCAACAAATGTTATTTATAAAACCTGTTTACGAGATTTTAGGGCAGCAAACATATTTATAATTTCATGAAAATCTATCTTATTGCAATGTCATTTTTTATTGACAATAGAGCCAAATCAGATAGTGTTCATTAATATATAACATTTTTAAGTAAATGATTTAAATTCCAAGTATAATTCCAACTATAAAATATTTTAATTGGTGTCACCCGGGGCGCGCCGCCTCCCTTGCTCCCCCCCTCCAGATACGCCACTGGTAAGGGCACTTGGTTTCCAACAATTCAAATCCTTGACCATTCTTAATTATCCCATTAGGACTGCAGGCTAACTATGGCTGCTTAAAAGAAATTATAAGACCCGTCTTATTCCCATCATGGACTTCCTTTACACTATATACATGAAAACTTTATACTAATTTCTGCCATTAATTTAAACTTTTCTGTTGGAATATTCGGACATCAACTGGTTGAAAACTGCAAGTTATTAGCATTATGTCTAATATAATATATATTAATAGTATGTATAATTCGAGAATCCTGTGCGATATACCTATTTTCACTGTACATGCGGCAATACTCACTTCTACTTCGATCACCGGATTATTGCGGATTGCTGCCGCTAGAGCGCAGTGTCGTCGGAAAAAATTCAACTTGCCTGCCCCATAGTAGTATAGATATTGAAATAGATATTCATTTCATATACAATATATTTAGGATCTGTAACTTATTAAATGCGTAGTTATTTATTTTACAATGAATTGTCTAATAAGGACTGTTCAAATCTAAGAAGAATTATGCCAAGCTTTCTTCATATTTATATTGATAAAGATAAGTTAGATCGCTAATTATTGGTGACACTTCTTTAGTAATAAAAACTTACAAAGGAGGGCCAAATGTTGATTATTTTCTCTTGCAATGACAAATATAGTCGAGACGATCATGATACAAGATTTCAATTGTTGAACATTTGTATTTCATAAAAGTTTACACAGATTACGGAGAACTGTACAATGTTACGTAAGTAATTTAATTTATATCACAGAAAAAATATTCTTAAATCCGTGATCACTGACCTCGCCTAAATGACAGACAAGTGAAGATAAATAGTACTCAAAGATAGATGAGACCGTTAATGTGAACCTCTATTAATCGCGCAAAACATATTAAAAGTATATATGTATTTCACATTGAGATGACTGCTGTGTACCGTCATTTTCTTTACAAATGTAGTAAATAGATGTTATAAATGATGCATATGTGTTGTAAATGAATAGATATTGTAAATAAATGTTGAGACACTAAGAGGAGCAACTTATCAGTATAGCACAGATCTCTAATTCTAATCGTTTCAGTTGAAAAATTACATGTTATGTAGAGGTATTGTACTTGTCTCAGAGAGTCCAGTAGCTTGATCTTCCACAGCATCGTTAATGCTTTAAAAAAATGTTCCAAAGCATTTAAAACGTTCTGACCATCTCAGTCTGTCTATGCGCCCTCTCGGTCTTTCCTTCATTACTCGTGATGTCCCTTTAAACAACGTTGCAGTAATTTACCATCAGTAATTTTTAATTACTTTCGTACACTCAACTAAACTGATCGACTATGTAAGTTCTACGAAGATATACTCTTGAACGTAACGAAAATACTCGGGTCTGAAAAAATGCTCGACGCCTCTCGACGAGAAAAATTCTGCGAATTGAGTAGTCCAACATCAACCGTAGGAGAAAACGTACAACGGAATTTGGCGTGAACGACAAACACATTTTTAAAGGAAAAATAACACGCCAACAATTTCACAACAAACATGTTTTGACCCTTCGTCCGCTGACAACTGTACACAAGGGATCAGAACGGCGCGTAACTCAATCGCTGCGCGTTTGTTAATGTACAAAAGCTGAGCTATGAACAAAACAGCGATGTGTTTTGACTTCCAACTAACTTCAAAAGTAATTTAAAAGTCTTTGATAACTTCGTCTTTTTCTATGCCACAGGGTAAATCGAAGGGGGGAAATGTTGCTTTCTTCTTATTTCATAGTTAAATTCTCCTATTGGTAATTGTAATTGAATTAATTACAATTACAATTAATGATCTTATGTATGTCAAATTTGTCTGACATGACGTCCGTAATCCAATCGAATATGCCATTAAGTTTCATTTGCTAATAGTTTTTAATTCAAAAGTATTGACTAAAGAGAAAAAACCCGTTTGTTAAAAATTCCAATACTTCTATATTTCAGCTGCTTGTCAATTTTGTTCGCTTATGAAAATTCGTTTAAAATAGGGCCCGGATGTTTATGACATGTCATGTTTCTTTCTTTGTGTTATTTCCGCGGAAAATGTACGTTACGCACGAATTTTAATATCCAGTGACTAAAATTATACAATTTTCAAGTAATTTGCAGACATATTTTGGTTTTCTTAAACCCTTTTGTCATTTGCCGCTAAATTTTCATATTATGGCCATATTTTCCCACGACATTTTATATTTTTTGTCATTTTCTTCATCTTTTTGATTTCATTTTCGTGTATTTGCTTGCAGTCGTCTCAGAGATTTTTCGGTCTCCTAATTGTTATCTAATTTCTTACAATTGTAGCTAATTGTTGTCTGTATTTCCTATAAATACATATGTATGTGAATTGGGAAGGTAAGATATATAGGAGAAAAAGAAGCGTAGAAACCACCCAATGCAAAGGAAGAGTAGGTTCTATGCAAAGGCCAGTCGCTTTTATAAATAACTTTAGCAGGTAGAATTGTCTTTATGGGGCGCCAAAGAAGAAGGGGTGAATTGTGAATGTACTAGATTTTAAAAGTATATTTTCAATATAATGGTTATTTGAACAGCGGCAAGATTTTGAAGTTTTTGAAAATGCATTCAAAACGTTAAGTCATATTTATGGTTATAATTTCGTATTTTTGCTTCTCATAAATGCTTGCATATTTCTAACATTTGTAGGTCATAAACATCCGGGCCCTAGTTATAAATATATTTTCTTCAAAATAGGGAGGTGTTGTACCTTTGGCCTTTTTTAACTTCTCATTTCTATCCTTTTGTTCTAAAATTATAAATAATAAAAAAGATGGGTTAAACTTCAGATTATATAATAGTAACGTACATACTATTTATCACATACGTATATAAAACGTATTATATATATTATATATATATAATTATATACATATATATATATATATATATATATATATATATATATATATATATATAATTCTCGTGTCACAGTTTTATTTACCATACACCTCCGAAACGGCGTGACCGATTTGGATGAAATTTTATATGTATATTCAGTAGGTCTAAGAATAAGTTGTTATCTATTTTTATACCCCTAAGTGATAAGGGTGGTCTACGCCAATTTTTTAAATTTTTCGGACAAACTTTTTACGCAACCCGCTAAACACGGTATGTATTTCACACACAGGTGTATTTCACACACGGTATGTATTTCACACACGGCGTTTCTCTATATTACGCACCTGCTCAGTGACTTGCAGAATCTGCTACTAAATGTGAATAACACGGAGAGAGAGAGAGAGAGAGAGAGAGAGAGAGGGGGAGAGACGGAGAAAGAGAGAGACGGAAAAAGAGGGAGACGGGAAAGAGAGAGAGACAGAGAAAGAGAGACGAGAAAGAGAGAGACGGGGAAAGAGAGAGGGAAGGAAAAAGAGAGATATAGGGGCAGAACAACGTCTGCCGGTGTCAGCTAGAAAATATTTGTCTCCGCGAAACATTGTTGCGTTAGGTTTTTTGAGGACTCTTAAGCATATTAGAGACTAATATAACATTAATACTATAATTAGCAGGAAAAAACAGCAATTACTATTTGACTGCAGGTAGAAATGACATTGGGACTAGGAACTTTGTTTTAAATAATTTTTGATATTTGGTTCCGCGAAATCTTTAATTAGTCTTAATTAATTAATGCTTAGTTAGCCTTCGGAAGTTGCTATTAAATTCTCGAATGTACAAAATGGGGAATAGATTCATTGTTGAACAGTTAAAAATGTGTACATGTATTTTATAACGATTTTTTAAATGATTGTCCTTTAGAGAAGATTTATTTATTATTGTTAATTATTTTCTTCTGCTGTCTTTTAATATGTTTGAGTTAAAGATTTTCGTTGTTACTGCCATTTAGTGCAACAATAGGTAAAGAGAACCCTGATTGATTTACATGATGTAATAATGTAATTATCACTTGATCAGTATCTCCGTAAGGCGTCTACCGGCGTCACTTCTGACCAGTCTTGCCAGATGTACCGCATTTCCGCAGTGTTGCCAGATGTACCTAATCCGCAACCCGCATTAAGCGATGCGAATGCCATGACCAAGCACCAAGGTGTTGTTGTGAACTCTGTTCTTTATTGTCCTACTGTTAGAGATTCAGAGGACAAATGGGTGACAACACATTGGTTTATCGTTTTCGAATACGCCAAATAAGAATACGGATCGTCGTTCAGATTCTTACTGCGTTTACTCAAGCCGGAGAACTGCACTTCGCGGATATTGAAATTAAAAAATGTTGAAATTACTTTAGTCGCTTTATATTAAACCGAGATTAAAAATAAATTGAAAGTACATTTATAACAAAAACACTGATCTTTTATATTTTTAATTTCTTGGGTGAATCGGAAATTCCAGATCCGTCTACTGATCAATTGCTGTTTGATATTGTTACAGCAAACATGATTCATTGCCCATGCGGTAATCTGAATCGTTTGTCGCCTTGCATGGCAGATGGAGAATGTACGAAAAGTTTCCCTAAAAATTTACTTACGATACTATCACAAATGTTGACTGATATCCAATATATCGTCGAAGTCCCTATAATGCCGGACAATCATTCATTAAAAATATCAACACAGACAGTGACATTGGCAATCGTTGGGTGGTGCCATATTCACCTCTGTTAAGCAAAACATACAATGCTCATATCAACGTTGAGTTCTGCAGTTCAGTGAAGAGCATAAAATATATTTGCAAGTATGTGAATAAAGGCAGTGATATGGCTGTATTTCGAGTTGAAAATGCCAATGAGAATGTTCCTCCAGTGAATAGAAACGATGAAATAACGCTGTACCAAATTGGTCGGTACATCAGCTCCAATGAAGCTGTTTGGCGTATTTTTGGTTTCCCTATTCATGAATGGGATCCAGCAGTTTTTCACTTAGCCGTCCATCTTGAGAACGGCCAGCGAGTTTATTTTATGAACGAGATAGCGATTGATCGTTCTAGAAGTCCACTAAAAACTACAGTCACCGAATTTTTTGAATTGTGTAATCGTGCGGATGCTTATGGTGCATTTGCACGGACATTATTGAGAAGTACCACGCTATTTCACATGGGCTCAAACAAAAAAATGGATGCTCCCCAAGCAAGGCACACCAGTTGATGCATGTCCCGGTTTATTTAAATCAAACACCTTGGGACGAGTATTTACCAAGGCATTAATCCAAGGCAGACTGAGTGCTTTTATCTTCGACTGTTGTTAGTTAATGTCATCGGCCAATTGTCATTTCAAGATATACGTACGTAAAGTGAATGGACAACAGCATACCACATATAAAGATGCATGCCTTGCACTCGGCTTGCTGGAAGACGACAACCAGTGGGAATGTATGCTTGCTGAAGCAGCATTGAACTGTACAGCAAAACAAATTCGTCTACTGTTCGCTATAGTGCTGACTACATGTTTCCAGGCTCAAGCTGAGACATTGTGGGATAATCACAAAGATTCAATGAGTGATGATATTTTGCATCAACATCGTACACGGTGCAATGATTTAACATTACCATTCAGCGACGCTATGTACAATGAAGCATTGATTGCAAATTGAGGATCTATGCACTATCATGGTAACTTACCACTCAGCCATTTTGGTATGCGTTCGCCAAATCGAATTGCATCTGATTTGATAAACACTGAAATGCATAGCGAACTACAATACAATACTGTATAAATGGCAGAGATTACTCGCAAAGTCCCACTAATGAATGAGGATCAAAGAACTATTTACGACCGCGTTATGCGACTATTTATGCTCGCAGTTTCGGCAGGGCAAGGTGGGTTCTTTTTTTTTGGACGACCAGTTGGAACTGGCAAAACATTCCTTATTTCACTAATTCTCGTCGAAATTCGATCGAATAATGGCAGTGCATCGTCTGCCATTGCGGCATCTTTACTGGATGGAGGCAGAACAGCTCATTCAGTATTTAAGCTGCCACTAAACATTCAAAATAACCCAGATGCAGTGTGCAACATAAAAAAACAATCGTCCATGGCCACAGTGCTGAAACAGTGTAAAATTATGATCTGGGATGAATGCACGATGGCCCACAAACATTCACTTGAGGCATTGAACAGGACACTGAAAGATCTTAAAAACAACGACAAACTATTTGGCCGCACTCTGGTACTCCTTTGAGGAGATTTCAGACAAACACTTCCTATCATTCCACGTTCAACGTATGCTGATGAAATCAATACTTGCTTTAAAGCATCTCCACTGTGGCGTAATGTTGAAAAATTACATTAAAAGTATTTATTTATTTAGTCAAAAAACAGTAAAAACTGTATATGACGTGTGGGGAAAGAAATTTATCTGCGCACATTTTCTTGAGGGCCAGAATTTTATTTAAAAAAAAACGAAAACGAAAAAATTAATTTAGAAAATAACTATTTTAGAAAAATAAAGATATTTGAAAAATGTTTTTTCCCGAGTTATAGAAAATCAATTTCAACTGTAAATGAACTACAAGCAAAAGGAGTGCTCAACAAAACGTGGGCACAGTGAAGCTACATTTACGTCCAGAAGCAAAACAAGGGGCCATCTCAGCATTTGCTCTATGGATCAGGGAAACTGGACAAAAACCTGATCGAGATGGGGGTCATTGACCCGGAAGCTGAAGTACATTACTTGTTACAGGCGTATTAAATATTTTTTTAAATGTATACAATGCAAACATAAACTAATTCGTTATATATCTTTGTTTTGTTACATTATTTTTCTTTTTCACGATCAGTATAGTCTCTAATTGTATAGAAACAGTTTTGCAGCAGAAAAGATTTTACTTTTAACTTAAATTTGTATACCGACTTTAATTGTTTTATGTCATCTGGCAAAGCGTTGTAAAGTAACGTACATGTATTGTATGTTGATTTCTTGTACTGAGCTGTTGATACTGACACTTGATGCACGTGATTTCTACGGCGTGTGTTGTAATTATAAATATCAATATTGCATGAAAATATGTTCCCTCCGTTAAGTAGGTCATTTTTGACAAATATTACAGATTCGTAAATAAATAGACAAGGCAATGGTAGGATTCCCAGCTCAATGAAAAGAGGCTTGCAGGAATCACGTGGAAGGCATTTTTTCATTATTCGAATAATTTTCTTTTGCAATCTGAACGTCTGAATACTACAGGATGAGCTTCCCCAGAATATTATGCCATATCTCAGGCGGGAATGCACATTTGCAAAATAAACGCAACGAGCTGCATGAAGGCTGACAGAATTTGAAAGAATTCTGAATGCGTAGCATAATGAACTTAATTTAGTGTTTAATTCTGTCATATTACATTCCATTTGAGGTTTGATTGAATTGAAAGACCTAAACATTTTGTTGCCTCAACATCAGCTAATTGCATATTGTTCATTTTCAATGGAACATGCGATTTCCGATTTGAGATGCAAAAATGCATTGAAACAGTTTTTCTTTCGTTAACAATTAATTTGCTATTATTAAACCAATTTGAAAGTTCTGAAATTGTACTATTTACTGCTTCTTTTTTGCAAAGAACATTCGTGTCATCAGCAAAGAGAACCGTTCTTCCATTTTTAATAGACGAGGGCATATCGTTTACATATAACAGAAAGAGAATAGGACCTAAGATCGAACCTTGCGGGACCCCATGCACAATTGGCAAAGCATTGGAAATATAAGTATGTAATGTCCTTTCCTGCCAGTATGGTATTTCTACTCTTTGAGTCCGATGTTTAAGGTAAGAAGTTATCCAATCTAGGGCAATACCACGAATTCCATACAAAGGTAATTTTGAGAGCAAGATCTTATGGTCAATAACGTCAAAAGCTTTCGAGAGATCTAAGAATATTCCAATGGGTATTTCATTTTGGTCTATTGATGAAGCAACATCTTTGAGAAAAGAAAAAATGGCAGTTTCCGTAGATTTTGATTTTCTAAAACCGTGTTGTGAGTCTGAAAACGCTCTGTTTTTCCTGAGAAATGTTTCCATTCGTAAGTAGAAAAGCCTTTCTAATATTTTTGAGAAAACTGACAAAAGAGAAATTGGCCGGTAATTTTGAATATCATTTTTGTTCCCTTTTTAAAAAGTGGCTTAATTTTTGCTGTTTTGAAAATATCTGGAAATATTCCTGTACATAAAGAAGCATTGAAAATGTGAGTTAACGGATGTATAAAGGCGGGTGCACAAGTTTTTAATAAACAATCCGGAAATTCATCTAAACCAGATGAATATTTATTTTTTAGTTTACTGACTATTCTGAGGATTTCGTTGGGAGAAGTTTCGGGAATAAACATCGTATCTGAAATTTTTTGGGAAGTGTAAAATGTTGAATTTTGTGATTTTAGTCCCTTCGTGAGATCAGACGCAATTCTGGAAAAGTGTTTGTTGAAGAGATTGGCAACTTTTTCCGGATTACTCGTTTCTCTTTCATTATCCTTTAAAATAACATTCTCTACAAGGTATCGAGATGATGTGGTTGTATTTTTTACGATATCCCACATTGCTTTAGTTTTGTTACTAGCGCTCAAAATGTCCTGACTATTTTTCATTATTATTATATATATTATTATATATATTATATAATTTTATTTATATTTTTTATTTATATTTTATTTATATTATATAATTATTATTATATATTATATTATATATATTATATTATATATTATATATATTATATTATTATATATATTATTATTATTATATATATTAAGTAAATATACGCGTTCAAATGCTTCGATATCCATCTGCTGAAACATTCTCAAAACAACTGTTAGATATCGGCGATGGAAAAGTTACTGTAGATGAAACTGGATGCATAAAATTACCGTCCGATTTCTGCACAATCATTGAGTCGCAAGATGCTCTCATTGACCAGATATTCCTCAATGTACACCCGTGGAAACATAAAATTTCGCGCCGAAAATGCCTTAGCCTGCGGGCTTGATGGCAATGGACATCCCTCACTGCCGAAAGCGACATCTAACGGTGGGTTTGAAAACTACGTTCTCTTGACCGAACTATGAAGATGAAATTCATTTGATTGGGGCGTATGAAATATTTTAACGTCCATTGAGAGCTAAAAAGTAGTACAGAAGTAAAAGACTTCCGTGATTCCAATCCATGAAACTAAATTGACATTACTTTTTGTATACGTAATGTTGCATTCAAGTTGCTTTAATTTCAAATGTGTTATAAGAAAAGTAATCGAGCAACGAAAGGATAGCTCAGTGCCAAAGTGTTGTTCCCAAACTGGGAAAGTGGCGGGTTCGATTCCGAGTCTACCTAAATATTTTTATCCATTCTACATTGCCCCAAGATCTTCTAAATTAAAACATTCTACATTTGTCTTGTCTATGTTATGCATAAAGCAGCCAACATTTGCATTCGCGAACAAGACGAATTTTTTAAATGTGAAGAAATGACGTATTTCACGATTACGTAATTTCGATTTAATAAAACGATTTCTATAAAACATTCATGTAAAATAGAACTGCTTCTAGTATTGTTATACGACCATGACTTTCTGCTTGCTAAAATTTTATAGTTCAGGATTGAATATACTCGTCTTATTTGTTGAGAGACATTATCGATTTTCTCTCTTTCTAAGCAACAGGATTTCAACTGTCCTTGGTAGGTTCGGCTCCTGGGCAGAATGAGATAAGAATGCAACGTTGCCACAAAGAAAAATCAATATTTTCACTCACAGGTAACCAAACGGAACTTTATTCTCCGTATTCAATTTTTCGACTGGGCCATTATGCCACAAGAGAGCCAGTTATCTCATTAGTGGGAGAGAGACACTATTTGTCTCGGAGATGTTTTTTAATTTCCTTTTTAATAAAGCGTAAAAATTTATTTTTGCAACGCAGAAAGTTCTACAATAAGTTAATTTGACAAGAAATCACGGATAAGGAATGCGTCTTTCACCGGATTTGATTATGCTACCTAAGGTTCCGGAAGAAAACTTTCTATCATTGAGCCAAACGAATAGTGTTGTATTACAATTGATCGGATTAATTATTGTGCCAAAGTTTGGTGATTGTTTGAAAATCTTCCAAGATATATACACATTTACAAATATATTTCCATTTACAAAACAAATAAATATGTGACATGTATTTTGCTACACAAAATTAACTATAGAGGGAGGAATTTAGAGGTTTGTTTTAGTTCAACATTTTCAGTATTTTGTTCCCACACAGACGACGATTGAGTGATGGGTGACATATAATCTTGGAAATTAATTCATATTCGAGCTGCTAGAATTCTTCCTCGTTAAGTGATCCCCTTCTCGAGGTATCTTCTCCTATGTTATCTTCCCGTTGTTGGTGCACATTCGTGTGAAAATAAATATAATAGCGCAAAATATGAAAGTTTTCCTGGCGATTTACCTATGCATCGCGCACGCAGACGGTGTTTATATTGCATTCTCTACACTTTTCCCTGCACAATCTTTCGACTGAATTTAGTCAATGAGAGGCCAGATATTTCTTAAGGACATTTTTACTCATCATTAGGAGAAGGATTTTCATACACAAAAACTATTAATAAAAATATGCATTTATGATCTAGAAATTCTTAAATATGCACTTTAATATCCAATTAAAATTAACAATATTTCATTTTCTCTATAAACCTTTCTTGATAAAATCAGAAGAGGCGTGTTTGGAACGAAAAGATATACAATTTTTGTGCTAACATTATATAATTTTGCGTTCTTCGCGAGAAAAATAATTGAAGTAAATATTCAACTTAGTGAAACATAATATATGTTTTGTTGTATTTCTTCTGACTGGTTTACAAAATAAGTTATCAAGAAATACCCTAAATTTGCACAAGTATTTTATCATCTTTATAAAAAACTGTGACAAGGTCTTTCGAATCAATGAACCCTCACGAATAAATAGATTCTATGAAAAGAAACATTTTATAGACGTTTCTATTTTAACAAAATATGCAAACTATGCGCCTCTAATTACAGGAGAAAGCACCAACAGGAAAAATCGGTCAAATATCCACTAACATATTAATCTATATAGCATCATATTTTAATCCAATGACCAGAAATTTCACTTAGCTATGCACTGAAGCAACGGACAACAATATGCAAAATCTTAGAAATTCGCTCCCTGCTTATCGTGTAGTGCTCCGAAGGGTTCTTCAAGTTTCGTGTGTGGAGTGATTTCGTTGACGTGTGAACGACATGCAGGATGCGTCTGAACACTCCCGCACGCCAACTTTGTGAAACACACTCTACAGCACAAGCAAAATGCAAGCATTTTTGTATAATGTTATATTTCACCGTCATTTCTACTTTTATTTCTTCAAATGTATTTTATATTTATTATTATTATTATTATTCCTCTAAATCACGACTAAAGATGTTATGTGTCGGTTGCATATATAAAATCTACTCCAGGTTGCAACCAGCTACCTAAGGGGTAGATCTAGGGACTGTCGGTGCCTCTACAATACTTTGCGCAAAATGTGGGCTGTTCCAAATAAATCGATTTCTTGCACTTCCCAGTCTTTTGAATGACCTGGGAGTTTAGACAAGTTCTTACACAAATTTTGCGGAACAAATCCCAGAGCTCCGATAACTATCGGTACGACCTGTGCTTTTACGCCCCACATACGGCTGATCTCGATTTCCAAACTCTTGTATTTAAGACGTTTCTCTGCCTCCTTGGTAACGACGTTTTGATCGCAAGGTGCAGCAACATCGACAAGTATACACGATTTGTTCTCCAAATCCCGGATAACAATATCCAGTTTGTTTGCTGCTATCGGGCGATCAGTTTGAATTTGTTGGTCGTACAATATGGTACACAATCCAACAGACGTCACCGGTTTCGGTGAGTGTTCGTACCACTTGGGGCATGTGTTCGGAACTTCGAGGGCGGTACAGATCTGCCAGTGGAGGTAGCTACACACCCTGTCGTGTCTTTTCAAGTATTCGGTCTTTGCTAGGATTGGACAAGCTGAGACAATATGATCAATGGTTTCTACGTGTTCCTGGCAAATGCGGTATTTATCATCTTGGGAAATTTTGAGAACCGCTTTATCATAATGTCGTGTTCTCAAGGCCTGATCTTGGGCAGCTATTACAAGTGCTTCCGATTCTGGCTTCATTTTTACCCTTTTAAGCCACATAAATGATTGATCTTTATTGATCTGCACCTCGTCCATTCTTTTTAGATACTGTCCGTGGAGTGGTTTGTCTCTCCACGATTTCTTTAACATTTTCTGTGTCTCAAATTTCGTGTTAAGTAGCATCAGAAGTTCAGTGTCTCTGTCATTTTGGGGTTCTTGCATAGTCTTGTTCGCAATGCTTCTTGCTACACTTACAATGCCTCTGGTTCCAATTCTTCGGTCAGATTTCATGACCTGCCTCATTAGTGGGTCATCTTGATGGCTGACTACATACTTTCTCATCCCGGTTATTGCATTGTGCCAGGAGGCTTCAATTTGTCTCAGGCCTCTTCCTCCTTCCTTACGTGAAACATAAAGTCTATGTACATCAGCTCGGGGGTGGGCGACATGATGCATTGTAAGCAGTTTTCTGGTTTTTCGATCCATGATACGAATTTCCTGCTCAGTCCAGTCTACTAGTCCGAAACTGTATTCGGCTACAGGCACCGCCAAACTATTATTATTATTATTATTATTATTATTATTTTAATTTAGAGATAATTTTTCTAAGAAATTGGCATTATATTGTTCTAAGTCTCAAAGTAGTTTGAAGAATTCTGAGGATATCTGACGTTGGTAGTGGCGTTACCTGTGATACCGATCACCGGATTGTGTGCGGAAAGCATAATTCAGCGCAGAGTTACATATGATTTATCCAGTAACGGTGATTCCGAAGATGAAAACTAAAAGTCTTGTCCTCTTTCCGTCATGATTTCCTATCACAAATGTTAAATGTGTGATTGTCAATGTTTGTGTTTTCACTGTTTATTTTGAAATAAAAAAGAATAATTATATTATTTTGTTTTGATGTTGTTTAAAATAAGAAAAATCTTTATAAAGCGAAAGAAATCTCAAATTGCATTCAATGTCAATACTACTGAGATAAATGCAGTATTGTGCTAACATAGTGAGTAAAGACAGGTTATTATCAGCTGACATTTAATTTTTACGTGTGTTGATTTTTCCACGTCAGTTGGGGAATTTTTCTGTTTAGCTTTAAAAAAAACAATTATTTTTGTAATGTTTTGGGTTTCTGGTCCTGCTCATGCTGGCTGAAATCTTTTACAAATCCCCAAAAGCCCTGGGCGGTTCAAACACTGCCAGGCGAGCAGTTAAGCCAGAGAACTGTTACTTCAACAATGTAGTTGTAGGAGGTCGCCAAAAAAATGTGAAATTTCGTAGTTATCAAAAATCCAGATGTTTGAATGAAATCGGACCATCATCATTTTTATAAATCTACAATTTTAGCAAAGAGTTGACTGAAAAAATTTGGAACCATGTTTGAGAAAATTTCGAAAATATCACTGAGATTTCGGGAACATTTTTTTACAAGTCAGCAGAGCCTCCCGTGCGGCGAGATCGACTGAAGAATATACTGGGCACAATCCTGTAACGATTTTAGCTCATATGTTGTCTACAGACGCTCAACCATTCATTTTGAGAAAAACCTTTTTTGGTACAAGGGACTGAAAATGAGTTTTTCTGTCGAAAAATCGGCACATTCCCTAGCATACTTTCTCTATAGTACCTAGTCGTATACGATAATGAATACAGTCGGACTTACAATAAGATCTTCCGGATAAAAGGTGCAATGGCACATCATACTATTCAATAAAATTGAAAAAAATGTGCTTCGTTGTTTTTTGGGGATATTTCTAACAGACAGACCGATAATAGATAAAGCGATTGGTACGTGGTGACTCTGGATCCTACAGTATTCGAAATGATTTTTAATCTTACTTTTTAGTTAACTAGTTTTAAAGAATTGAATTGCATATGATATTCCTGTGAAAGCAACGTAATTGGAACTGTCGTGTTATAAATAACTTCTGACGACATTTGAAATTAATTTCGAGAGGTTTTTTTTTAATGAATCAAGTGGAGACGGGCGTGAAACCTATCACATACGCATTGTATGCGATGCGAAACTGAGTTTGTGTATATTATGTTCTCACGTTATTGTTTTGACATGAATCATATTCACATGTTAATTTGAAAATTTGAACAGTAGCCTGTGGTATAATTTTGTGAAACGAAGCTAGTCAAATAAGTTAAACGTTAGTTGTGGCAGGAACCTTCATGTCTGGAGTGATGAAATTAATGAAATGACTTCACCGAGATTTGTAACGTTTTTTCGGGAGTTTTTTTTTCTCAGAACGATATTACAAAGACAAATGCCAGAAAACATCTCCATCTTATTCCGTCAGATCAGGTTTTTGTCAGTTGCCACTGATCCCTTTAAAAATGCTGAGATGCTGCATGTTTTGCTTCTGTAAGTGAATCTTCGCTGTCTGCACATGTTTACCCGAGCTATATGGGACAGTTGGTGTGGAATGTAATTATTTCGAGAACAGTGCATCAAATAATTCTTTTCTACATTCTCGCAATATTAAGTCGCTTTCTTCACGTGAAGTACAATAAGGAATATGAGGCTAATATTTGATGCAAATAGTTTGTAGCTCAATTGTCGATGCAAATAGTTTCTATTATGCGAGAATTTTTCCGAAAATAAAGTTTTGCCAAATCCATCGTTGCCAAATCCATCAAATCCTTTAGTGACAATTCTACTAAGTGTAGTATAAAGCGAGAGTGGGAATTCTATAGCACCAAAAGACTTGCACAGATTGTACTTCGCCCCAAGTGCCACGCACAGTTTTAATTGTTTTATTCGAAATAAATCGGATGGTATCTCTATAACTTTGTGACTAGAACCCATCGAAATCTTGGAAGACACATAAGATAGTAACGAACTATCTTTTGAGTTTGTGTCATTGTCTCGCGCTGCCCCATGCACCAGTCTTATTTCCGTTTATAATATTAGTTTTCCAAGAACCGCGCCAGTAGCAATATGTGTTCCCCGTCTGCCTTGAGAGGTGGGCGACTATTTTGGGCAGGCCTACTTTAACCTCATGCTATTTCTCGTTATTAGTTGATGGCGGAAATAATGAAATAATTATTAACGGAGAACTAATAGAACAAGACAAGGTAGACTAAGAAGGCTACATACACAATGTTTTTCTTTCAAGAGAATTTTATTTCTCAGTGCCGTCTTTGGACCTATACTCTTTCTCATATAAACATATTAATGACTTTCTGAAAATTAATTCAAGAAAAGTTGTGGCACTATATATTTATGCATATGGTACTGTAGCAATTTTAAATGATTCAAATTGGAATAAAGTTTATAAGAATGCAAACAAATGAATTAATATTACCTATGATTGACTAAATGTAAATCTGTTATCCTTAAATATCTCTTAAACAGCTGTTATCCCATTTTCTTTGTCAAATAAAGGTATAAAATCACTATAGCATTAGAAATGCATGATATGAATTGTACAAACTCACTGAACTGTATGTATGACCATGACAAATAGACACCCTGACAAATAGTCAAAGTGATTATTATCTTGGTAATGTAATCGATCAAGATTTAAAGTGGGATAAACATAATGTAAGTATTTGTACAAAATTACGTAAGGCTATCCGTAAATTTGTTATTATTAGATGTGTAATTCCTACTACTTCTACTACTATCATACATTTACTTTACTCAATACTGGGTCAATCAATTTTCCCAATGCTTCAAAACCCAAGATCTCTCCCATTATTTCTAAAAGCAATGTTCGAAAATTCAAAGAAAGGTAGATCTGAGCCATTTTTAAAAGCGTTATATGCCCTATTCGTGGAAAAAATTTGGAGCCATTGTTTACATTTTTAAAATAATTGCATTTTCAAGCCAAAGTTGCCCTAAAACTATTCCTTTTTCTAAAAAATTCAGCATGACCACTTTAACGATCTGAATTTTTTAAAACAGGTTTCATTGTAGTGAAAAGTGTTAATCTTCAATATTTTATATTTGCAACGTTCATCAACGTTCAAGATATCGAAGTTTTGATTGTACATTGAAGGAAGCAGATAGGGACCGATTCTGACTCGAACAGAGAGCTATCGCGCAATCAAGATAAACGATTGTCAGACCTGATTTGAATACTTGGCTGCTTTAGTCCTGCCAGCCTTGGAGGGATTTGCGACTGAAATGATGCTGAGGGCCATTTGGTGAACATCTTTTGTGTGGTTTATGCCTAAAATTGTTTTTACATATAGACGTTTTGGGAAAAACAACTTTTTGAGAACTCCCTAAACGTGTAATTTTAACCAGAAAGTAATAAGATAATAAAGAAAAATACACATTTTCAGTATCAGAGAACCATAATACATGTTTTTCTGTCAAAATATCGGCATTTGTTCCCACATCGTTACCTAACTTTTTCTATAGACAAGATACGAGAAAGTAACTAGTAGTGTCATCTCATTTTCTTCTATAATTTGTGATGGTGATGTAATATTTTAACGCAAAAGTTTCTCTAATCCGCATTTTTGAGGATTAGAAAGCCAATACCAGCCCGGAATAAAAGCAGTACCAGCCCGGAAAATTTTCCGGGTTGGTATTCAAAGCTATCAGTATAGGCTTCACGGCCAACCGAGTTATCCTTTAGACACCTCGACTGTTTGCATACGAAAAATGCTCCTGAGGCATAGAAAAGAAGTTGAATTTTTTGCATTATCGAAATTTTAGAGGTTTTAAAAATCGGACAAATTCCAAATTATTAAGAAAGCTTTGCCCTCTTTACGCAATGAATTTTAAGAATAAATGAAAGCTGTTTTGAGTAAATATTAATTCCATAGATTATTTTTTATTCTTTTCGCTTTCACCCAGAATTGCGAGATTTTTTTTATTTTCAAAAAATGGCATTATTTTAATATCTAATTTGGAAGATTTGGCAAAAGTGATCTACCTTCATGAATGCGGTTGTAGGAGTGAGTGCAATAAACGATAGCAATTTCGCAAAACAATTGCAATTTTCAAAATTCCCAAAGATTTAATATAAATCCGGTCTGCGCCTGTTTTATCAGCGTACTCATTTCAATTTGAGTAAAAATAATTTTAAAAAGCTCTCGAGCCATTTTTATGTAGCCAGAAATTCTGACTACACTACGTATTTAAGAATTTAATTTAACACAGAAGAACAAGAAAAATCCACTTTGTCCGTATCAGGGACTCACAAAATGTAATGTCGAAAAACGGGCACTTTTCCCAAAATATTTTTACAAATTTCTTTATACTCTATGTATGTGAAAGTAAAAATGAAGGGAAATCAACACTTTGATATTTCTTCCAAAAGTGTAGAAGCAAAATGAGACAGAGAAAGTACATTACCAGATGGCTGAGGAAATTCCGTCCGTACGAATTTCGGTGTGTCGCTGAAACGTACACGAAAAGCAACTGACGTATAAGTACCCTCAGTTCTCCTCTGTGAAGTCCCAGTCACCGTCGTTGTAGTAGGAAGTGACGTCAAATATCGGCTCCATCGCGCACATCAGATAGTGTGTTGACACGGGCTATGAGTTTCCGGCAGGATGCTTCCATAGAGACAACATCACTTCGACCTCGCATACTTTTTCTCAACGTCGCAATGGAGCGAGTAAACTTTGGAAACGACATTTCCCGATGATGAACGATGAACCATTGTGATGGATCGAGGCGGATGTTCGTAGAAACTTCTCTTTTTGGCAGCCAATCTGGGAAGCTTTCAGGATGTTGCAGTTATAATACTATCCAATGTTTTTACAAAAGAGGTAAGCATCGAACATTGAAGCGACATTGCACAACCACATTGAAACGTCATAAATAAGACATGTTTGTGTATGTACCCCCTATTACTTTTCTTCACAATGCACACACATTGAGAAATCTGTTACAATGTCCGTATTTCAGTTTCATCAGCCTGGTTACAAAGAGAAAAGTTCCAACGACAATCTGAGAATCACGAATGAGAAAATTATTTATTAAAACGGTTTTTTGTATCGGATGTGATACAAATGCAATGGTAGTTCGTTTATTTGAAACTGAAGTTAGTATAACCTGTCACAATTGTAATGGAGTTGGTTAGTCTACAGAGGAACAACCTTGTTTTGGTATATGTGTTTACGTAATAATAATTAATTTATGTAATATCCATACAATATTGAGTAACTTCTCGAGTGTGCGGATATGCGGTTCCGTCACTCACGGATAGACCACTTCCAGTGCACCAATCGAGACATGTGAGGTGTCATTCGACAAGTTTTGGTTTCCTGATGGGGAACTGATATTTTGTTTTCAGATCCGGCTACAACAGACACAGAAATTCCCAAACACGTGGTTTTGCGTGTTTTGGCGCTACGATCTTTGTGAGTATACCGAGAATTAAAGCAACTCCACCTAAATATATCTATGTAGGTGGTTGATTAAACTCTAGTACCCAAAAGCATTTTTCATTCAATAAGCCATAATTTTATTTCAACACATTGGCAACACTGATGTTGACATCTTTATTAGAGCAAGTTAAATTAATTTGAACAAAAGAATCACGTGGCATATTTCATTTAATTTTTTATCCCTAGGCCTAATACCATATTTTAAAAAATAAATTTGCCAAACCTACGAAGAGTATCGTCTTGGAACTTATTAAATTTGAAGAATTTCGAGTGCATGTGGAGAAAACAAAACTGAGAGTAATGTTAGAGAATGAATGAACGTTATTACGTTCAACTTTTCACTTTTACCAAAGTCTATACTTTCCAAAGTATACAAATACCGATTTTCAAATGAATGTGACGCACAACTTATTCTTATTAAAAATAACTAATGCCTTATTCACATAAAACATACAAAACAGTCATCTTTTAATGTTATAGAGATTAGTATACAAAATAATTAATAGATCAATTTCAAAAGTGGAAGTAAACACGAGTTAGACTGAGTTTGTAGAGTTTTAATCTTTTCAAAAATGATGGGAGAAAAATATGGAATTGTTAAGCAAAGCCGGGGAAGGCTCAAATGTAGTTAAAGGAGATTTTGCGTCAGAATTTTCGGATCTATTGAGAATGATCTTATATAAGGATTAGAGAATAACTCAGAAGAACAGCTTACAGGTTATCTTTATGCATTATTGTGCAAAAATGCCGCAAAAACAGTAAAACAAGTAGCTGTACTAAACTCTAATTATTCGCATCATCAGTACTTTCAAGTTTTTTTTACGGTGATTATAATTTTGCAATATTACCAGTTCATATCCCGTATGGATGTAACATACGAGGCCATTGCATGCTGAGAATTTTTGAAGGGGAGTATAACATTATCAGCTTCATTGGGAAGTCCAACTCCACATAAGAACTGTAAAGCCACTGCAAGAACATATTTGAACGAAGCTACGCCTAAAAGAAATGAAGTATGAAAGAAATTTTCAACACATGAAAATATTTTTAAAACAATTTACAGCGTCGGCAAAGCCACATTCAAATAGTAAATAATAAAAGACACGAGTTGGTTGATAAATTTGTTAGGCTTATGAATTGCGTTTTTCATTAAGATTCAAAATATGATGTAGTGCAGAGCAGTCATTCATCATCTACTGTTGTGTAAACAAATTTATTAAAATCAATTTTGTCTGGGGAACAAATAAATATATTTCGTTGTGTAAAAAGGATACTTGTTTTAGAAAAGAAAAAAGAAAAAGAAAATATTTAAATTTCCAAAAAATCTGCAGAAATTTTCAGGTTATTAGAATTTGTTTCTTCAATACATTTCCGGAAAAATGTGTATGATGTTTGTTCTTTTGTAATAATCAACATGTTTTTTTGATAATTGATACCGTGAAGGCTAAAACGCCATGCACATTCCAGATATTACTCTTCAGAAGCAAATTTCTTTTCTGACTCCTATTATAGTAAAAAAATTACGGACCATTCCGAATAAGATGCAAAAGGGTTTGAATAATTTGTAGGCAATTTTGGGTTTGATATATTTACAATTTTATACGAAAATTGTAGCATCTCATATCCAATGCATAATAATCAGTACTTTGTTTCCGCTTGAATACTTGTGACTAATCGATTAATAGACTGTCTCCATATGAAGAAAGAAATTCTTAGTTAAAAAAAAATTATTTACAGTTGCATCAACAACGTGTTTGTTAGCGTCTATTAGAAGTATTCAACTACATTATAGTTTGGTTACAGAAAGTCTGATAGCCATATTAAATGGAGACGGAGTGATAAGAGAAGTAGACGTTACGAAAAAGTATATTAAGAGCTTTTCACACGTTCTCATGCTCTAACCGAATTTCGCCGTTCAACAAATTCTCCGTTTTTTTTCAAAATAAGCCTGAGTATCATATCTTTGTTACATTTGTTGTTGGTTACTTCGAAGTCCTGTGACCAATATATTACCGCCTTACTGTCTGTGCATAATGTGGTTGGATGTTTAACTAAATCTCCAAAACCTAAATCTTCCAACTCTGACGCAATGAATTTTTGTTCACATATAGCGTCTTCAATTCCGGTCAACTCAGTCTCCATGGTAGATAAGGCAACGATCGTCTCCTTTTTGCTTTTCCATTCTATCAGAGAATTCCCAAGTTAACGTAGCCAGCAAACGCCTTGCTATCCTTGGTAGTATTCCAACTTGCGTCGGAGCTCATGTCCAACATTCCCATCATACCATCTATTTTCAATTTCAAGTTCACTGTATTTTTTAAATATCTCAATATGCTTTTCAAAGCTTGCCAATGAACATTTTTCGGATTTTGAGAGTACTATGATAAGCTACTGTAAGAATACGCCAAGACCGAACGTGTATCAATCACTAAATAGTTTAAACAATCTAATAGTTCTTGGTACACGGTTTGGTTTACACCTTCTAAATCATTACAATCGTCACTGTTTTGACCAAATGCGCCTGGAAAATACACAGGATGGTAAGATTTCATATTGTATTTGCTCAGAATTTCGTTTATGTACGCCGTTTGGTCCATCGTATATCCGTCCGAGCATTTCCTTCTTATAATCCCAAGAAATTTCTCGGTGTCAACCCCAACCACTTTGTTGATTGTAAGTTTTATTTTAAGCTTTCGGATCAAATCGTCACTTAGGTGATAATTTTGGTCAATGGTTGAGCAATCATCTATTTAAAAACTAATTCCAACAAATTCTTTACGATTTTGATTCGTAAATACGCACGATCACTCTGACAGGGTTTAAGTCCGCATTCTCTTAAAATGTCATATAACGTTCTGCGCCAACACCTTCTGCATTCCGGTAGATTCTACAGGCTTTTACGCAGTTTCAGCACCTCATCTTTGGGAATATGTATGCCGTCTGGTATCATCATGAATACTTTCCGTTCGACTTCGCCGTTCAAGTAGGCAGTCTCCACTTGTACGTAGCGTATGAAGTATTTTTTCTTAGCAGAAATACTTAACAACGTTCTAAATGTATCGATCCGCATAACAGGACTATATGGCGAATCGTAGTCCAAGCCGCACGTTTGTGGCAAACCATCTACCACAAGCCGCCCTTTATCATTCAATTCACCACTTGCGAGTTTTCTCTTGAATACCCATTCTTTATTCAAGAGTTTGCGATCACCTGACACGGAAACATACACCATTTCCCAAGTATTATATCACTTCCAGCAACCTAATTCACGTAAAATAGTACTTTTCCTTTTCTCATCTCCGTCGGAAGTAATAGCTTCTCGGTATGTTCGTGGCAATTTTTTGTCACAGACATTCATTTCGCAAGCGATGGTCGCTTGTTACCTTTTTGTAGGCATTCTATTTCTTGTTGATCTTCGTATTTCAACATCTTCAGTAACAGGTTTCAAAAGAAAAAAAAAATAGCTTTCTTGCAACAATCGTTTGCCATTTCCCTTTCAGTAACCATGTCGTTCGTTTCGTCAAGAAAAATAGTCCTGAACTGCAACCGTTTCGCAAATAACTGTCGATCAAGAGAGGAATATCCCATGTTTGAGGTTCTACCCCTCGCATAGATCGCAATTTATGTTTAAAGTAAAATCTTTTCTGCTGCAAAACTGTTTCTATACAATTAGAGACTATACTTATCGTGAAAAAGAAAAATAATGTTTAATGTAACAAAACAAAGATATATAATGAATTAGTTTACGTTTGCATTGTATACATTTTTAAAAAATATTTAATTGGCCTGTAACAACTAATGTACTTCAGCTTCCGGGTCAATGACCCCCATCTCGATTTTTGTCCAGTTTCCCTGATCCATTGAGCAAATGCTGAGATGGCCCCTTGTTTTGCTTCCGGACGTAAATGTAGCTTCACTGTGCGCACGTTTTGTTGAGCACCCCTTTTGCTTGTAGTTCATTTACAGTTGAAATTGATTTTCTATAACTCGGGACAAAACATTTTTCAAATATTTTTATTTTTCTAAAATAATTATTTTCTATTTTTTTGGCCCTCAAGAAAACGTGCCCAGATAAATTTCTTTGCCCACACGTCATATACAGTTTTTACTGTTTTTTGACAAATAAATAAATAAATAAATAAATAGACGTCCTTTCATTCGATTCGCATGTTGTCATCGAGTGAAAGTTCCAATTTAATAAATGATCTTAAGTGTTATGAACGTGATAAGAAGTTATTCTTTTAACTTACTACAGATATTTTGGACCGAAACATTGCTTATTAATTAATTTATTATTTTGTTGACTTTCACCACATTTACATACACCGTTTTTGAAAACTATGGCTTACATTCAAATAATTGTCATGCACAATTTTCGTCTGAAATAGAAATGTAATGGAAAAATCGCGATTTGTCGCGATTTTCAACCTGGTGAGAACAATTTTGAAGTTGCAATTTTGACCTGTTCACGTATCACTAAAAGCGATTAAATGTTGTATTTTTTTCGAGGTGCTTCTTCTGTGATGGGTGCAGATAAACGAGATGCTATTTCTTGGGAGCCCTTGGAAGCTGTTGTTTCGTCCCACCTGTGACTTACACCACAATTACTTGCAGCGGTATGAGCAACTTGTTGGTTAGTTCTCTATTGTGCTGGCCTATTTATTATTAGCTAAGAAATCTTGAAATTTGACTCACACCATTTTAGCCCGTGATAGAACAAACCATCTACCAGTGCATCTAACTCAAATTTCCTAAAACTTGACTCACACCACTTTTGCGGAGAACGGCTCAAATACAAGCAATCACGGCCATTAGATTCCAGTTATTACCCAGAGAATTTTTGGACTCTTCTTAAGCAGACTAGAAGCGATTAGCCTTTCCGTGTAATATAAAGTGGTTCTGAAAATGTAATAATCATGATAAAAAAATATCTTGCAAACTTGCTATATAATATAAAATCAACTACTGTACCAGTCGTTCACGGCTGCTGAGGGCCTCAGGCCAAGCAAGAATAAATTAAAAAAAAAAGATTCCAGTCAGTTAATAATTGCTCAGATCTGCGCATACGATGGATGTTGGAGTTGGAGTTGACTGTATTGTTAATTAGTGCAAAAGCGTTTTATTTGTAATTATATTTTTTCTTTATTTAAGGCCACATTGACTACGAGGTCATTAGCGACCACTATTGATTTAACGGTAGGGGTATCTGTATGCTGAATGAAGAGATATGGTGATGATGAGGGGTGAAAGGACGAACACAAATACAACCATGCCCGAGGCGGGACTCGAACACGCCTTCCTTCGGCCCTATATCGCCCCGAGACTTCTGCTTTAGCCATCTCGGCCACCCGGAGCGGCTAGAATTTTTGCAATCGTTTTATTTTGTGCTTATTGTACATTGTTTGTCCTACAGCATGTTTAATAATAAACATCTTAATAGTGTACTGAGGCGCTAGAAAGGCATTGAGTCATCTGAAATTTCGAGTAAGGTTTTTCAATTTAGTAAGGGAGTTTCCCAAAGAAAATTTCCAACGTAAAAGTTGTCAGCCGAGATCTCGTAATACGGTGAATTTTCAAGCACACACAAGAGGAATAAAACCCCTGAAATAGAATCGAATTTCAAAATTATAATTGAGCTAGCCAAAAATGTTGGCTATCTCAATGTGACGGCCGAGCAGTTAATGACACATGTAAGTCAGTAAAAGTTAGAAAGAATAATTAGTTAATTTAGTTATATTGAAAAGAAGGAATATCTCAATTTTCAAGAGGGAACTTTGTTGGTTATCACAGCAGTTGGAAATGTGCCAAAGAAGCCGACACTAGCAAGAACATGGAAGTAGTTGTGCGAAACTGAAAACTTAAGAAACCGGATCCTTACCTGAATATTTCTGGTGGAGCTGTTTGCGGTGGCTTCGAAATTCCCGAAATTCGTGTTCTGAAGAGGAAGTAATGATGACGTAGTCAGTACCCGTTCAAGTTCATTATAACTTACGAAAGTAGTATCGTAAAAGTGTGAGAGATTTACACTTCGCGGTCCAAACGAGTAGACACGTGCGTATAAACACAGCAGTGATCCAACGAAGTCGCGCTAGACCTAACGAGGCAGAATTTCGTAAGCCACTACCTGACAAAACAGGTTTGTCGTGATGAACCTTAGCTCTTCCTCTCTCTTTCCCCTGTCCACCTCCCTCTCACTTTTACTGTCGTTTCCCGATTGGACCGACGGCGGGGTAAGATGTTCTACTCCCCCTCCACCCGGCTGGGCGAAGGACACAGCCAAGGGCGCCGGAGCAGGGAATCGGGTCACGTCCTGACGTCTGGTCGGGTACTCCTAGGGTTGCCAACCGCCTTGCATTTGGGAGAACAGTCCTGCATTGACGTCAATTGTCCTCTCGTCCTCCTTTGTATTTTAAATGTCCTCCTTTTAGTAGATTTTTAACATTTGTTGTGATTTATTTCATCACCTAACATCTTCTATGTTGTATCGTTTATTTCTTAATTTAGAATAGAAAATATGAAAATCAATTTTCTCAACGCTTGCACGCGCACGAGATACTCGCATGCATGATAGTGTCTCTGTCTAGCGACTAAAATAAAGTAGTAGTGCGAAGCATAAAAACGTAAATGCCCGAGTGATGTAAAAAAACTTGGGTCAAGTTATAAAAAACTCCACTATAATTATATTGTTTCTTCTCTCATTCAAATTCAAAACGCCAAATTCAACACGGAATGCTACAAAAGCACATACTTTTTGCGTTGTTTCTAAACGCTACGCAATATTATATACGTACGTAAACCACCAAAAGTGTTTTCAACCAGCAAGCATTTTTTTCCATTCCGAGCCCCGAACCCAGATCCTCAGAGGTGCTGATACCACAATGCCACACAAGTGCAGTTCCCTTGAAAAATTTGCCGTTTTCCGGTACACGATTACATAACTTTCTCTTCTTACGAAGTATTTGTAAGACGAGAAAGTAAAAAGAGACACTCAGATCATCTTCACCTGCATTTTGTGAACGAATCTTTTCAGTTGAGTCGCAAATAGAGACAAGAAAGAAATATTTTAAAGTAGAATGTTAGTTTAAATTAAATATTTATAAAAAGAAATGTGTTGAAGCGTTTTTATTGTTTTTATTTTTATTTATTTATTGCTTATCGGGTGTCCTCCCTTTTACATGAACATTGTTGGCAACCCCTAGGTACTCCGCCAAGTGTTCGAGGTATTTTCTATTTTTTGCGCTGCTGTGTAAGTACTATGCACTTCTTTGTGCTGACAGTATCTGGAAACTTAAAACTTTTCTGTGATGTGAATTTTCATGCATCTCAAATGAAGCAGAAATATCTCTTCTGAAAGAAGATAGGTTTTTATGAAAGCCTTTTTTGGTTTAAACCAAAATGAATTCTCCATCACTCCAACCTCAAAATATGAGGGTATTATATTGCTTATAAATATTAAAAAGTTTTTAAACTACTATCAAAGAAAAATATATTCACAATAGTTCAATATAAACAAGACGCATGGCAAAAATTGCTATTTTTTAGGTTTACGTAATAAAGTACAATTTAGGAAGTATTCTGCACTACAATCATTAAAATTGTGTCGATTTTTTCCAATATTCGAGTTACGCGACAAATACCTTTAAAAAATTTTTTTTTTCATTTTGTGCAAGTACCGAAGCAACTTTATACTTTTCCCAAGAATGAATTAAATATTATAATTATATACGTAAGTAGACTGAATTGTAATGCGCACACGCTTGTAGAACACGAATAAAAATAGTAGCAAGATCAGACAAAGAGGACATTATAGTACACTTCTTAAGCTTCAAAATCATATATTTGTTTTTGTACGTAGTCACCGTTAAGGCTATCACATTTCTCCCAACGTGTAAAAGTTTTTTTTTTCATTCCGTCACTGAACGTCACTTTCTTGGATCTAGGGCTTGACAGTTGCCTTCACGTAATCATCCGAGGTGTAATGATCACCCTTGAGGTGTCTCTTGTGTAGAGGAAAGAAATAAAAATGTGCAAGGTGCGAGAACGAGGGAGTGAGGAGAGTGTGGAATGGGTTCAAACTCCAAGTGTCAGCAGAGCATCTGCAGTTGCTCGCGAGGTGCGTGGACGAGCGTTGTCATGTTGCACATCGAGCCCATCGTGCTCGGATTTTACGATAACTCGATTGTTCAATTATAAAGCCCACACGTCCCTTAGATATTCAAAGATGGTGTGTAATACGCTGTTGAGTGATTCGCCGATCACTTTGAATCTAATCGATGACGAGTTTGCGATGTTTTTCGTCTGTGGTAGTGACCGGACGTCCGATGCGTGGTTCGTCAAAAATACTGGCTTGTCCTTGCTCGCAACCACGAAATGTAATTATCCATCTGTGTGTGGTAGTCCTATCAACAGCATCGTCACCATAAACAGACACAAACGACGATGAAAGTAGTATTACTTTTTACTTTCAGATAAAAATTCGATAACAGCATGCTGTTTCACTCGCGTTGACATAGCACTGGAACATGTCTCCACTCTTCCGATTCTCAAAACGAAATGGAGGGCGAACTGAAACGTGGGCAACCACGACACAGGAAATGGTTCTTCCACCTGAGACGAGGCGAGTTGCTGTAGGTCATTCTGTCGCGATTTACAGGCATGTGTGCAAAACATTTCAGCCTACCCTCGTATTTACCCCCTTCCAATAGAAGAGTGCCTTAAGTGAGAGTTATTACTTTCGTGTCTTTCTGCGTAGTACGTAGTAAATAGAAAGTACTGTATGGCTGTGGCGGAAGAAGGCGAATTTTTGGCAAAAACACTTGTATTGTCGGGCCCTGGTAACAAAAAAGTGGATAAATCTTGTTCCTAAAAAGTAAATTACTTCCTCTAACACTTCGTAATCCACCCTTTGTGGATCCTTAATGCAGAAGTTCTATTGACGGCAAACGTCTGTCTGTACGTGCGGCTGTGGCCAACGGATATTCCCTGATCGATCGTAAGGAACAATGCCTTGCGGGTTTGAAACGGATATTTTGATTTTTGTGGATACTTTACACAAACCTCAACATTTTCAAAATTTTCTCAAAAATGGCTCGACATTTTTTATTAACCCTTGTTCTCGAATGGCGTAGAAAAATTTAAATGGTACAGAAAACATTTTGATTGAAATCCCTGAATTCTGAACTTTTGCAATTTTCAAAAATTTGACCTTCCAAACAATTACAATTTTGAATAAATATTTTTAATCTTCAAGAAATCTATTCTTAAAAGACAATTCTTTAAATAAGAACATAAAAAATGTTTCGAAAATATATAGAATTTTGTGTGAAATATGGGCCAATTGAACAATTGAACAATTATTTTCTGAAAAAACAGCTGGAATTTTTCCCCGTAATTTTTTCCTCGTACGTAGCAAAGGACCGTAAAAAAATTGACAGTGATTCCATTTGCGAGTAATTCTCTATATCTTCGAAAAGTGAAAAAAATTAACATTGAAAAAGTGTAATTCAAAAGTGCAAAAGTGAAAAGTAAAATTTATTTTAAAAAAATCTCTAAATCCGGTCCGAATTATTTCTTTATATTTTTCCCTCTGATACAGCAAAGGACGCAGGTTCCAATTTCGTTGAACTCTGAATTTTTGAAAATTGCAAAAGTTAAAAATGATGTTAGAATAAGTGCTGTTGTAGCACATATATTCTAACATCATATTTTTTACGAGAGCCTTTAGCATCGTAGCCATTTTCCTGTAGGCTATTCTTTCTTACTTCAGGGTACCAATGTAATGTGTGATCTAGTACTGCTTGAGCAAACTGTCGTAATGTTGCAAATAAGATCGTAGAACTTTTCTTGATTACCTTTGCTTTCTAAGCTGCTACCATGCACATTTAATAATATTTGTGCGAGACTCACAAAAATCAGTGGTGTAGCACACCATAGTATTTTTTTCTCTTCTTTGTTATTTTAGAGAGAATTTGCATCAAACGTATTTTTTAAGATCCATTTTCCTTTCTTTGTCTCGGCCAAATTAATTTAAAATATGTTTATCTGTCTCTCGCAGAGCATTGTGGAAGAGTCTTACTTTGCATTGTTTCTGTAATAGAACAAATCATTCCACTGATAAGGCACAACTGGTCTTTTTCAAACATTTTACCGTTTTTGTTGAACAGAATAATTTAATGGTAACAGTGTCTAGCGGGAATTATCATCTAACTTCAATTAACATGAAAAACTGGAAGCAGATATTGCTCATTCCTGCTTTCCGTGTTCAAGCTATTCCATTGCGATTAAAGGTTGGGGCGATCTGACCCAAAGGCAAGAAAGCCAACTTCGATCTTCGAACAGAAGTCGTTTCGATGCTAAATGCACCTCCGTTGTTTGGCTATCAGGAATTCCGAGTCCTGTTTCAGGTAAAGAAAGCTTAACTTTTCTCCTAGAGTAAGGCATTGTTTGGACTTTTGTTCCTTCGGAGAAGAGATTTTCGTTGTAATTGCAAAGTTAAGGATAAGGAAGACTTGCAAAACGGCATGATTTTATTCAACACAATTACACTTGAAAGTGTAAGGATATGTCTTGATTGCGAATAGTTACAGTGCAAAGAATTAGCGATGACAAGTAATACCTTTTGAAAAATTAAAAACACGAAGACACCTTGGATTATATTGCAGGTATTGCACCGCAGAAATAATTTCGTAACATTAATACAATCTCATTCCATTATAATTTTACAATTATTACAATTTTAGCACTGGTGCTAAAAAAAATCTGACCGCATCAAGCTCTACCGACTTTAATTAAATGATTTATTTACTTGAATAAACAACATTTATCCACTTTCTCGTTACTAGGATTCGGCAATTACAAACAAACGGATAGATTAACGGACAGACGGACAAATAGACGGGCAGACAGGCAGACGGACGAACAGACAGTCGGACAGACAAGACAAACAGACAAGACAAACAAACAAGACGAACAGACATGACGAATGGACATGACGAACATACATGACCAACAGACTGACAGATGGATAGACAGACCAATAGACAAGATGGATAAACAAACGGACAAAATGACGGTCAAACAGGATGAGCAGAAATAATGTTGGGAGATAGAAACAGACAGCCCGAAGTATATTTTGAAACTAATGGTTCTTCTGAATGGCACAAACTTTCTCGTACTAATTAGTTTTCTAATTTCTTTAGTCTGGGATTTTTTTTCGATCTTGCCCCATCCTCTTGCCAGCTGCCATCTATTGCTGCCCAAACTACATTTTTTTTAAAAATATCCTCAATTTTTTCGTTTAATTGTAAAACCGAAATATTACTTTAAGAATATTTTGGAAGAGGACACCCTTGTTCTCTAGGGACATTTTCGTTGAAAAATTTGAAGACGTTTTGAAGACTAGTGGTGCTAGAGAATGGCACAGACATTCCCGTATTAGTTTTCTATTTCCTTGGGTCTTCGCTAGCTATTCGAAATTGCCACATACTCTTTCTTGCCAGCTGTGATCTATCACCGCCAAAAGTACATTTTTTTGTCATTTTCTTAATTTTTCGGTTTCCTATTGGTAGAACAGAAACATTAATTTTAGAATATTAAAGAACACAAAAACCTAGCCTTAAATGGCAATTTTCTTTTAAAAATTATGTGCCGTTTAAGAGAAAATGGCGGTTAAGCACTTCTAAAAATGCGAAATTTGAAGCTCATTTTCACAGAAAATTTTTGAGTTTTCAAAATACTTTATTTGAAGTTATTTGAAGCACTTACACTCCCAAATATAATAATCTTTACAAATTGCGGATAATGTGCATATTAAAGATGTGAGAGATCTTTCAAAAAATTTACATTTATATAATTTTTGAAAAAGCAAAAAATAACTCAAAATAAACTTTACGCTATACTAAAGAGCGTAATTAGCACTATCCGTCACAGAAGTTTCAAGAAAAAAATTGCAGCCATATATGAGAAAATGGCGTTTGAGTATTTCTGAAAGTGCGAAATTTTGAGCTACTTTTCACAGAAAACGGTTGTGTTTTCGAGAAACTTTACTTGACATTATTTAAAGCAAATGTACTCGTAAATATAATAATGTGAAAAAATTAGCCGATAATGTAAATATTAACGACGTGAGAGACAAGTAAAAAAATTTACATTTTTGTAGTTTTTGAAAAAACCAACCGATAGACCAAAATGGCTTTTATGTCATTGACAGAGTACATTTGCCACTATCCCTACCAAAATTTTAAAGAAAAAATTTGGAGCCGTTTTTGAGAAAATCTTGTTTTTGTAATTTTTGAAAATTGCACATATTGCACGCAATGTTGCACGAAAACTACCAAAATTTTGAAAAACATTTACATGGCCTTTATTAAAGAACTCAATATGCAGAACAAATTTTATTCACTTTTAAAACTTATTTTAAAAAATCTCTATCTTCAATTTTGTAGTTGGTGAAAGTCGCCGAAAAAAATTAAAACTTTCACAATTTTCGAAAATTCAGAGCTGTACGTGAAAATCGGACCTATGCCATGTTAAAAAGTATATTTTCCTCTATTCATACAAGAAATTTAAAGAAAAAATTTGGAGCCGTTTTTGAGAAAATTTTGAAAATTCCCGGCGGGCTTCATATAAAGTACCCCCAAATTTTGAAGAATCTTTTTTAAAATCTCAAAGCTTTGACTAGAATCAGATCGACCGGGGAATATCCATTTTGGAAGAAATCGTACGTATGGTTTAAGCGCTAGCAGTGTTCACAGACGGACGGACGGACGGACGGACGGACAGACGGACGTTTTCCTTTTAATTGGGTTTTCGGTATCAATGATCTCGAAAACAGGGTTTCTGGCTACACCACGTGTTAGGGGATTTTTTCCCTTAATTTAGCAACTGGTTTTATCCACTTATTCGTTTTCACGGCCCGGCAATTAATTTTTTTCCGTCGAAAATTGGCCATTTTTTCGCGCAGCATTACATAACTTTCCCAATACTACGTATATCACTCCGTGTATACGTACGTATACGGGAAAGTAAAAATGTCGTTTAAGAGTTATTGTAAATGCGAAATTTGAAACTTGAGTTTTCGAAAAACTTCATTGGAAGTCTTTTCAAACACTTCCACTCACAAATGCATAATGTATACATATTTCTGGAAATATGAGTATTGAAGGCGGGAGGGAGATTTTAAAAAATAGATTTGCGTAATTAAAAAAAAAGAATTTTCTGTTATCTTAAACAGTTTATTTGGCCCTAACCGTTCAAAAGTTATGAAAAATAATTGGAGGCGTTTTTGAGAAAGTGACGTTTGAGTGTTTCAGAAAATGCAGAAATTTGAGTTTATTTTCACAGAAGACTTTTGAGTTTTTGAGGAACTTTGTACGACCTTGAAGCACTCGTTTTAACAAATTCAATAACGTATACAAATCGTACATAATGTAAATATTAACGACGTGAGAGAGATGTCAAACAATTATAATTGTGTGTTTTTTAAAACATATGAATACAGCAAATTCACGTGTGATGGATGTTTAGTTTTGTACTCTTATATAAATAAATAAATGTTTCTCATTCAATGTAGCATGTTCCATATTGCTTAATCTTATTCCATGCAATTCTATTCGTGAACCAATTTGTAATTATCTATGTAAAACTAATTGCAATACATTTGCATATTAATTTATGTCTCCGTAGGAATATAACTCAGAAGTTGGGATATCCTTCCTCGTGCTCTTTGCGAATTTCCTTCATGATCATGGCATCTAACGGTCAATATATTGAGATACGACTTCTCAAGGCACGGAATATTACAAGAGAAATGGTCTAGAAATTGGAAAATATATTTTTGAATATTGTTAGTTGCAAATAACTCTCTTTATCTTGGTCGTGACATGACTTGTAGATGATGAGTATATGATTTCAAGTCACTTGTGAGAAAGTATAATTTTATACTCAAATTACTTTCAAAATATTAACAATTGATACATCATTCTATACTTTTTTTCATTTATCGATTATAGGTAAATAAATATAAAGTTATATTTAAAAGTCGAAGTTGATTTAATTTCCCACTAACTAAAAATAACAGGAACAGTATCTTTACGACATATTTCTTGTCCCATAATTCAGCAATGTGAGACTAAAACAGTAATTTGATAACGTGAACCATTAAAAAGCTATGGTAGTGGTCCACAGTTGGTGGGACATCCTGTACATTTAAAATAGAAAACTGTAGGAAGTTTTCGGAGAGTTGAGGCAGGTAATTTGAAAGAATCCGCTTTTCCAAGCTCTTTGAGGTCTTTTCATAAAGCACGATTGCATGTGGCCTTTGTTTCTTTTATTGTGTACTACAGTGCAGTAATACCTTCAGGTTACAATAAAATCATATGAGGAAATTATGGCAATTGTCCGAATGAGCAAAGTGCAGAGTAGGTCACGGCATTTATCACTCGCAATTTTGGAACCCGAGCTAATAATGTCAGCATTCTGTTCATGTGCAAGTACGTTTAAAAAGGTCAAAAGCGCCGCAACATTTTTTTCCACTAATAGCCATACAAAGCAATGAGGCGGTGCAATGTCTCCATACCACACGCCCTCATGCTTGCCGCTAAGCCCAATGCTTGCTTTTGGACAAAGAATGGCTTCGCAAAAATATATTTTTCATCAGCATAAAATGCTCCTAAAAGGTACGTATTCTAGGCTTCTCTCGCATTTGAGCGCTGAGCAGGTTGAGCGTACTAATGGAACTGCCATTTCCAAAGTCTGTTTTACAATTTTGATGAGTCGAACAGGAGAGTATCCAAACCAAAAATAAGAAGAAAGGTGTTACGTTAAAAATATCTGTAAGCAAAGAGAGAAATCAGCAATATAATCAACAAATTCTATTTACCTGGAACGCAATATAAAGATGAAGATTTGACGAAAACAAGAAAAGCAACCATAGAAGTAACGTCAGATTACGAATATCCTAGATTTTTGTACGCTGCAAGGAATGCAGAGCAATAAATTGTGACGGCTGAAATGAAAGCAGACTATTGGTCTGAAATTAAGCAATAGTAAGAGAAACGATATTTTCTTGACAAAGTTTCTAATTTGCTGAATACTGCGAAAAAGCATAATTGTTTTTCTAACGATTCGTTAAAAATTGAAAAACAGTAAGGTTTATGATGTTCTCTGATGTAGAAAAGGAAATTTCAGGTATGGTTCTATCGTTATTGTTTAATACAGCGTGAAGCTTTTCAGTCGGAATTGCGGCCATCTTCAGAGCTACATTAAATAAGAAAATTTGATGTCAATTAAGTATAAAACGAAAAAGTTGACGTCAGTGACATTAAAGACTAACTGCTTGTACTAGCCCGGGTATTTTTTTTATCGCAACCATCTATTAAGCAGCCTCTCTCGCCCCGCACGCCCCATCAGGTCTGCCGTGGCCACACTGCCCTCGTTTTCCGCCCCGCCTACACAGCCCCTTCCGCTCACCATGGTCTGCCCGCTCCTTCCATTCCCTCCGTTCGGTCCGCTTCTACGCTCCGCCTCCTCCGTTCGCACCGCCCGCTCCTCCTCCTCCTCATTTCGCCCGACCCGCTTCTTCCACTCAGTTCCCGCTCGGCGCCGTTCCGAGTCATCCGACACCAACGCCGCTCAAATGCACTGGGGATTGCTTTCAACTAAATACTGTAAAAACAATACGTTTGTGGGTTGGGGAGTTTTGAAACGCAGTTACGCTGGTGTTTTTCTCGACAGGTCAAAAGCATTCTGTGCCAAATTTGTGAGCAATCGGTATTCACGTTTTTGTAGCACTTTGAAACGTAGTACATACTCTCACATTTGTGTAATAAATTTGAAATTGACATTTGAAATAACAATGATAGCTGATGACGCTGACTAAAAAGCTATGAAGAAACTAGGCTTGAGATTTCATATTCGGCGTTGAAAAATGTTTGCATGACTTGAGATCCTGTTTCGTTTGAGCCCTTTAGAAAAATCCAACCGCGGCGCAGCGCGACGGCTCTTTGCGCACGCGCACTGCGAGGTGGAAGTGAATGGGAGTGGAGTGAGGGTTGCGGAATGAAGGGGCCGCAGCAGCCTCAGAAATTTTCTGCTTCAACTCGCGGAGTTTGCTGTTAGTTGCTGCTCTTAAATTCTTTGTACGGCTCCCAGCGTTTTCTCTCTTCTTGAAACGGCTATTGAATTTCCCACCGTGAATACATTTCTTCTTGAGAGCTTGATAGTCCAATTAAGCGTAAAAAACGAAACAGAAATCAGTTTTCGTTTTGTAGAAAGTAAGGTTCGGTAGGAAGTATGCATTGCTCGGATTTTGACGTTGCTTTATCAATCATAGAAAGGAAAACGAATCGTTATTGAATAAACTATGTTCTTTGGAGGTTCTTATCACTATTTCGTTTTAATTTAAGTCAGTGATGCATGCTGTGCGAGTTCATGAATTCATGAACTGGCAATTATTTTTAATTTCTCGTATGCTTAGAATAGAGGAAGTTACGTAATGTTAAAATAATCGATGTCAAGATTTTAAAGGAAATTCACATTTTGTGGATCTCTGATACCGAAAAGCGTTTTTTTAACGTCTGTCGTACAAGATCTCTGAATTTTCAAAATTTTAAATATGCGCAAAAATGTTTGGGTCTTCTTCTACAAGTACATTATTGAATTTAAACATTTTGTTAATGACCTCTGTTCTTAAAAATAACATATATTATGTCAAGAACTATTTTTCAAAATGAAAACTTTTTTCACGTATTTTTGAGTACATTAACTTTCATTGAAACAAAGTTCAAGTATTTTTCACAAGCTTACTGACTCACTCTTCAGTTGTACGTACCGAGAATCCTTCTCCCAGTTCAGAGAGTGTTTATTAGTGCCTAATGTCATAATTTTATTTTCTATTTTAGGTGCCTAAATCAAACAGTTTTTGTGCCTAAAATCCATGGTCTAATCATGACATGGGTAAATTTTCATTCAAACCTCAGGAGTTACCAAATTTGCAAAGGTTCAAACATTTTATCACCAAATTCCTACAACAACAAAATATACAGATTTCTTACTGAATGCCAATTATTGTTTAATATTCAATCCTAAAATTATTTCATTTACACATGTTTCAAAATATTAGTAGATATATCCAATAATATTGGGTTTCATTGGGACAAAGTTTTTTTCAAGCTTACTCACCCACTCTTCACTCATACGTACCGAGACCTTCCCTTAACCCGTTAAAATGTCAAAAAATCATGTTACGCCGCCTCAAAAATTCTGCTGAATTAAATCTTCACAATACATATATTCCGTGAACCTCATGTCTGATAAAATACTTAAAAGTGTTGCTTGCCAAAATATTAACTTGGAAAACCCTCATAAATTGGAAAGCCAACAAAGTATCTGCAAAATTATCAAAACTCTTCCCTCTAATCAATGCACGTTCTTCATAGAAAGTCCGATTCCCATTGCTACTTTTTGAAGCCTTAATTCTACCAACTATGACTAATGCTTGTCCAGTTTGGGGATGTGCTGCGACTAGCAATCTCTAAAAACTATCAGCCATTCAGAATATATTTTTAAGAAGAACTTTAAATGTCCCCTGATTCATTCCAAGCATGCAGATTCGCAGAGAATTAAAAGTTCCTTCATTAAGCGAACATATAACACAAATAGACCAACATTTTTACCCAAACCTTCACACATCCTCAAGCTCCTCAATCTTCGGTCTAGATCGCAATGCTGCATCCCCACGTATTAAATCCAGGTATCGAAAAGACCGATTCAAATCACCGTAATCCCCCATAACTGACAATTGATCAAACTAAAACAGTCTTTAACATCGCTTCATTTACTTCAGCCCAATGTTTTCGTTCTTCCGAGTAATGTGAACCACTGCTTGTGGATGGTCATGCCCAAAAAGTCAAAAAACTATGTACTGCACAATTTAACCTCCTCGAAAGCCAAGTATGTCGAACGAGAAGAATAGTATATTCTTTAAAGAGCGTAGAATGATAGCTATTAATCACGAGTTGATGTTTACGACACGAGCGACGTAGGAGCGAGTGTCGGAATTTCAACGAGTGAATAATAGCCATTCTACGCGAGTAGAAGACTATACTTTCTCAACGACTTTAAAATTGATATTTTAAAAATATCCAATGGGCGCCTTAACCTCAACACCAACTCGCATACTGTTTCGGGGCTCACCTGTCTGACGACAGTTGCGACCAGCCGCGGCAGAGCACGCAGCGCCTCTGTAGGCGACTGCGAGAACCCTCTGTCTTGGTGTAATGAACTAAGACGAATGTGATTGGTCGACAGCCGTGTGAGAATAATATTCTCGCACGGCTTGGGGAATCGGCATCATTACTACATCCGATAACGTGCAGAAATGTATACATTCTGGAGCAGTCGTAGAGAAATAAATTTAAAAAAAAGACTTTCCCCTCCCGGCTCGGACGCAGCGTCCGACGCCGCGGCCTTTTCGGCGCAATGGCCCGCGGCGCGGCGCGGCGCGGCGCGCGGGAGCTGGGCTTCGATTGGGGGACGCCGCGCCGCGCCGCCTTTCTCCTCGCGCGTAATTGATTCACCGCGCGTTACCTTGGCAATGCGCCCGGACGCCTCCGCCCCCTCCTGCAACCCTCCTCCCCCTCGTCCCCCACCCCACCGCACTCTCTCGTACGTGGGCTACGCAGATTCGGCAGCCGTTGCGCCGTTTAATCAGCGGATCCCCTCCGCGCGCTAATTGATGAATTTGCTCTCTCCGCTTCGGAATAAACTCCAATGGAGTTTTGCCCTGTAACGAATTTTGTTGCGGGGAAAACGGCCCTCCTTTCATTATAGTCTTGGGAGTATTTGTTTGGCCGTGATTCTTGTTTTTATTCAAGTATTTTAATTATGAGTGATTATTTTTACTTTCGCGGAATGCAATTAAATAAAAATGTCTAGTGAATGTGTGCGTACATACGAAGGTTACGTGACTGTAAAGAGAATATTTAATATATGTTGCTAGGTAAGCACTGCCGTATGTGCATGGTCAGGAAATAACGTGACGGCATCTCAACTGCTGATGCTAAAATATGGAACAGACTTTTTCGAACAAGTTCATTGCCTTTTCATTTGAAACAGTACAACCTCTTTGCTTTTGCTCCACTCCATCACCAGCTGCTACCATAGATTAAACTCGTGGAACTAAACCTCGATACTTGGATATGTATTCTTTTTCTGCAGATTTTACATTGTTCATTTCAATCTCATTTATTCTTGTTTGTTTATTTAATATCATTTCATATGTTAATTATATTTGTTTATTTTCTTATCTGTAGATCCATTGAGGATGCGATAAAATGTCTGGATCACGTACATCGTTAATGATTTCTAAAATTATTTTGTTGTTACTTGTATATTATTATATTTTAATTACAATTTGTGGTTGAACCTCCTCGATCAGTAACCATTACGTTTTCTCTGGTGGACCTTGTCCCCATCTCTGTGCTTCTACCATTCTTCTGGGCGTAAATAGTCAGTTTCTTACTAACAAACAGACAGATCGCGCGCAGATCTCATACAGACGTACCGATCAGGGCAAATATTTTGCACGCTACGAAGTCTGCTGATTTTATCGTACTGATTGTAAATATGTTGTGGTTATGTGATTTTTTTTTTTAAATCAGTAAAATTGACATTTTAAGTGCATGCGCGGCCTATAATATGCTTTCCAACATTGAATTTATTTAGGTGCAAAGGCATTCGACGCCATTCGTTGCCAATGTAATTGTAAAAACACATTAAATTACTTTGGCTTTAAAAACCATCAACAATGCACTGAGTAAAGATCCAGTTTCTCTTCATTAAATAACTTAATATAAAATAATGCAAACTGAAATATTTACTTAGTATTTCAATTAACACAATAATTCAGCTTCTTTTCCTGTAATAATTAATTGAGGATATTGTTTGTTTAAAACTAGTGCTGCTAAAACAGCACGTATTTCCTCGCCCGTGTTTTCACGCAAAATTACCCGAAAAGTTTTTCTCAATTTCTCAATACTCAAATTTTCAAAAAATAGTAAATAAAAATAGTACACTACCTTTAAGGAACAAATTTCATTAAGGAAAAACCTCTATCTTTAATATTTTAGTTGTAGGAAGAATGCGAAAAAAAATTGAACTTTTGTAATTTTCGAAAAATCAGGGATTTCAACGAACGTGAGAGCCATTCTCTTAAACGTCCTTCACACTATCCAACAACAAAACTTAGTCAAAAACGATGGAGCCGTTTTTTTTTTTCTTGAAAATCTACTGCGCGTTCAAAATCAAAATATCCGTTGCAAATTTAAGGAGCGACGACACAGCTGGATCGTTATGAGAATATAACTGTACTAATAGTAATTTTTAAGACGTCTGTTCGTCTAATTATGCATATATTTCTCAACATTATGTCTTTAAAGAATATTTATTTATTTATTTATTTATTTACGTCAAAAACAGTTAAAAACTGCGTATGACGAGCTATGGGGAGAAGTGAATTTTGTGCACGTTTTCATAATTCTGTGGTCTCTATCCTAAACCATATTCTAGTCGAATTTTGAATACAGAAAAGAGAGTTTTTTTCGAGTTTTGTTGACAAAATATTCGCTCCTATATAATAAAATATATTTTCAAAGGTAAATTAGCTATAAATTTCTGCCCTGAACCCTCATGTTCTTCATAAAAGAATAATACTTTTTGCCGCGATAATATGAAAAACGATAATTTGAATAACTATATTTCCCACTGAAATTCAGAAGACGTGCACAAATAATGAAGTTACATTTATGTCCAGAAGCAAAACAAGGGACCATCTCAGCATTTGCTCAAGGATCAGGGAAACTGGACGAAAAACCTGATCGAGATGGGGGCCATCAACCCAGAAACTGTGGTACAATACTTGTTACAGGTTCTTTAGAATTATACAGTCCAAATGATAAATAATTACATTAACTATCATTGTTAAAATTAATTCTACTTTCCTTTTTGATGCTCGGTATAGTCTCGAATTGTATAGAAACAGTTATGCAGCAGAAAAGATTTTACTTGGGACTTAAACTTTTCTATGGAATTTAATCGTTTAATGTCTTCTGGCAAAGTGTTGTAGAGTAATGTACATGAATTGTATGTGAATTTTTTGTAGTGAGCTGTTGATACTGCCACCTGGTGAATATGATTACTACGTCGTGTGTTATACTTATAGACATCGGCGTTTGCTGAAAATATATTCCCGTCCTTAAGTAAGTCATTTTTGACAAAAACTACTGATTCGTAAATCAGGAGACAAGGTAATGGTAAAATTCCTAGATTAATAAAGAGTGACTTACAAGAATCACGTGGGTTGGATTTGCTTATTATTCGTACAATTCTTTTTTGTAATCTGAAAGTCTGTGAACTATAAGATGTGTTTCCCCAAAATATTATGCCATATCTCAGGCGGGAGTGAACATTGGCAAAATATACTGAAATATACCTTCATCCTTCACTTCGTAATACGTTGTCGTGAGTTTGACCTGTTCCGAATTTATAGAAAGATGTGGGCGCCAGGAACAGGTGACATAAACTAATACTAACTTTTCCCTATTTAATTCTGTCAAAATTATATGGGCATCCAGCTAGCTTGGGCCGATGGATTCGGATTACATGTATTCGCTATCGCTAAGATAGCCGATTACCTGATCTGCCGACTGTACAGCCTGGCGTGGAATCTGAAATAGGGAAATTCACTGCTTCCAACTAATTAGAAGCTTATGATTGACAAATGAACAGACTCTTTTCTTTTTCCAAAGAACAAAATTTAACAATTTATTCAATGTTAATTTTAACAGATTACTTAATGGCCATGACCCCTTTTAAAAGATATTATTTTAATATACTGCAGTATATGTTACCGTCTTGCCGACCCGCTCGTTCCGAAGACGCTTCTCACTTGGCCGATGAATCCGAGTCGCTCTTCTGTCTTCTGATCTTGCGCGGTTGCTGAAGTATCCAGTCCACACTGCATAAAATCTAGCTAAGTTCTTTCCGACGCTTTAGGTTTATAATCTTTCACACGAGTTTAATAAAATACTAATGTTCGAACTATCGTCCGGTGAACACCCAAAACTGCCCAAGTCCGCGGATGTACTCCGGCAAATAATTTCTAAGTCCGATGACGACTGTTACTTTTCGCACGAAAATGTATAAGTCTCACTTTCAACTACAAGGTCCGCACACTATTTGCACTCCACGAAACTCAAGAGCCGAGTTCACGACCTACACTCCACCACTCTGAGTCAGACTGTAACGATCTGCACTCCACGAAGCTCCAAGTCCGAATGAATGTTTTTCTGTATTTTGCAACCCTTGATGGGTCGGTAGCGTCCCACGTTCTATTTTTCCAAAACACGGCGGTAAACACCAGAAAGTCTAATTGCCCCCCGCCAACCCGCTCATTTCTTACAACCCCCTGTAGCCGCGCCTTCGTCCGTCATACGTTTTTCGACCAATCACATATTCTTTATTATATCGATCTAGCCAGCGTTCCGGCACCTACGAGGCTTGCAGCTAGTTTATTTACCTGCCCTGCACCATAGCAACCCTCTGCGCTGGCGTTACTAGGGCCGGATATCGCCATTTTACAAGTCCATTTAGTCGCCCCGTATACAACTAATATTACGAATAAACCATGTCCCGTTCTGGTATATCACAATACACAACGAGCTGTATGAAGGCTGACGGAATTTGAAAGAATTCTGAACGCGTAGCATAATGAGCTTAATTTTGTGTTCAATTCATTTAAGTGGGCATTCCATTTGAGGTTTGACTGAATTGATAGACCTAAAAATTTTGTTACATTAACATCAGTCAATGGCACACCGTTCATTTTCAATGGAGTACAGAATTTTTTATTTGATATGGAAAACTGCATTGAAACTGTTTTATTTTCATTTACTTTTAATTTGTTATTACGGAACCAATTTGAAACGTCTGATATTGTACTATTTACGGTTTCTTTGTTGCAAATAATATTTGTATCATCCGCAAAGAGAACTGTTCTTCCGTTTCGAATCGCTAAGGGCATGTCATTTACGTATAATAGGAAGAGAATAGGGCCTAAAATCGATCCTTGCGGGACTCCACGTACAATTGGCAAAGAACCGGAAAGGTGTGTACATAAAGTTCCATCATTCCAGTAAGGTATTTCTACTCTCTGAGATCGTTGTTTAAGGTACGAACATAGCCAATCTAGAGCAATACCACGGATTCCATACGAAGGTAATTTTGAAAGTAAAATGTTATGATCAATGACGTCAAAAGCTTTTGAAAGATCTAAAAATATTCCAATAGTTGCTTCGTTTTGATCCAATGATGAGGCAACATCCTTAAGAAAAGAAAAAATGGCTGTTTCCGTAGATTTTGATTTCCGGAATCCATGTTGGCAATTTGAAAACGCGTCGTGTTTATTCTGAAAGGTTTCCATTCGCACATAAAAAAGTCTCTCTAATATTTTTGAAAAAACTGACAAAAGAGAAATTGGCCGATAATTTTGAACTTCATTTTTATTGCCTTTTTTGAAGAGCGGCTTAATCTTAGCTGTTTTAAAAATATCTGGAAAAATTCCGGTGCATAAGGATGCATTAAATATGTGAGTTAACGGGTGTATAATGGCTGGCGCGCACGTCTTTAACAAACAATCCGGAAATTCATCTAAACCGGCCGAATATTTATTTTTTAATTTACCGATTATTTTGAGAATTTCATAGGAAGAGGTTTCGGAAACGAACATAGTGTCTAAGACTTTTAGGGAAACGTCAGATGTTGAATTTTGTGGCTGAAAACCCTTAGTGAGATCGACAGCAATTCTCGAAAAGTATTGGTTAAAGAGACTAGCCACTGTTGCCGGATCGTTCACATCTCTATCGTTATCTTTTAAAACAACATTCTCTATAAGGTTTCTAGTTGGTTTGGTCGCATTTTTTACTATATCCCACATTGATTTTGTTTTGTTATTTGAGTTCAAAATATCCTGATCGTGTTTCATGATTTTAGCCTGCCCTATGACTTTTCTTAACAATGATTTGTATTTTTTAAAGTACAGGAGGAAATCTTGAGATATGTTATGATGCTTAGAAATGAAAGATAGAATTCGTTTGTTTTTACATGATGTTCTAATCCCTTGTGTTATCCAAGAATTGTTTTTGCGTGAAATATTTAATTTTCTTTTCTGAAGAGGAAAGCAAGTGTTAAAATGAAATGAAAGCGTTGAAAAAAAAGAATAATATTTATCGTTTGTATCAATAGTATTATAAACTGCGTCCCATGACTCCTGCAGCAAGTAATCAATGAATAATTTTATTTTACTTTTAGAAAACACTCTACTCATACGTGTATTATTTATTGTGTCATTGTTCGCATTTCGTATAATGGTAAGAATTTGTGCATCGTGGTCACTGTATCCTAAATCTTTTGTTTCAATTTCATGTCGAGTAGTGGTTTTGTTAATTATAATTTGATCGATTGCCTTCTTTGAATTTACTGTGATCCGTGTAGGTACTTTTATTGTAATATCTAAATTGAAGGAATTAATTAAGTTAAGAAACTGCTCTTTCTCGCAAGATTCGACCAGAAAATCAATGTTAAAATCTCCACATACAACAATGGATTCAAAAGAGCGATTGATGACTTTGATAAGTGTTATCTCTAGTTTTTCTAAGAACAAAATGTAATCTGCAGCTCTCTTTGTTGGAGGCCTGTAGATGCAAAGCAATATCATTTTTAGCACAGGAAGATGTACAACAGAAATTTCAAAAACATTTTCAACGGCATACTCATTGAATTCCGTCAAGGAGATAGAATCAATATTATTTTTAACGTAAATACAAGAACCTCCATATGCCGGACTTTTATGAGATTCTCTTTTTCTACAATAATAGCCTGCGAGGTAAAAGTTTGGAATTTGGAAAATGCTAAGTTCATTAGGAGATAACCAATGTTCTGTAAAGCAAAGAACATCCATTTGATTTAAATCGCTCTGTAGAGCTGCCTCGATAAACTCAGTTTTATTTGAAAGGGATTGAACATTATGGTGCAATATCTTTATTTTTTGCAAGTACCTACACGAATGTTTTTCTGCTGCATCTGACTGTAGTTGCTATATATTTACTCCATTTTTACCTCGAGTGCGTGGTCGAAGGTTGTAATGTGTCCCAGCAGTCACAGGTTGTGAGGAAATAGAGGCGTCATTGGTAGTGGGAATGGAAGAAACGGGAGTAGGTTCACAGGAGGGGGTAAGAGGGTTCAGAATAAGGGTGGGGGGTGGGGAACGTAAGGAAGGTGAAAGGGATGGATTTTTGGCAGGAGGCTGCGTAGGACTGGAGTTGATGATGTATTGTGCAAGCTTTTCACCGACTGCATGTTTTCCAGCAAGGTTCATGTGGAGACCGTGCCGGGTGAAGTGTTTTACTGAGAGGAAATTCATTTCAAAAAGTGTTACATCTGTTTCTCTCAGTTGCAGTTTTAGTTGTTGGTTTGCGTGCTTAATCTCGCTGCAGAGTGTTGGCCTGTTGTACCAGAAGGGCAGAGTCGAGACTACAATGTTAGTATTTTGGGCGGCACATTGTAATTTGTTTACATGTTGCTCAGGTGTAAAGTTACCGCCCAAATTAATGTCATTCTGCCCTCCGATAATAAAGACTGTGTCCTGATTGGTCGTTGTCTTCGTGTGAGTGTCCAACTCTGCAGTCACGTCTGCAAACCTCCCGTTAGGTTTAAAAATAGACGAGACTGAGTAGTTGGGGGGTAACTTCCTACTGAGAATGGAGGAAAGATGGCGACCATGGCTGTCAGCTAAAATAAGTACCTGTTTTTTAGGCTCAGTAGGAATGGCTTTGTTTTCAAGTGGGCTAGGATGCGAAGCTTTACGTGTTTTGGTTTTCACACGCTTCCTAGCCTGTTTGCGTTGGTTTGTGCATGTATTTGTCGATGGAAGGGAAGGGTTGTGAGGATCAGGAAGGCGAGGAAAATCTGTTTCATAATCTAAAACACTAAATCTGTTTTGAATTGCGACTGGATGTGGTGTCTGTGTCTTATGTGCAGTCACGGGTGCACGGTTGGGGAAATTCGCAGTGTTGCCTACTTGTGCCCAACCGTCATTGTAGAGAACGACCTCTTCCAGCCTTCGGATATGTTTATCTAAATTACTGTTTACGTGTGTGAAGGCTTTCAGAAGGTCGGCTTTGAGGGTGTAGAGAGTAAAAAGAGTAGAACGAACAGTAGCCATGTCACGAATGCGTGTTAAAGTACGTGATAAAATTGGAATAAATACAAGAAAACTCAGATAAAAGCAACAGTCACCTAGCTTAATATTTTAAAAGTGTAAGATTTATGTGTATTCGATAAATTAAAAATTAAGATTCGATACAAGAAAGAGAAGGTATGCTAACTACAAAATCTATTGAAAACTAGTACTTACGAAATTTGGCAATGCGGTTGCGTATTTCCGTTCACTTAAGCTGCAACTGTTTAATACAATGTCGACTATACTTTACCGTAAATAGATAAAGATATTAGATGAAATTTGTCTTCAAAATATTGAATAAGATTTGAAACAAATTCAAAACAACTCGATACACCGTCCTCGTAACGTTCAAATTAACTGAATAATCACTCGCCACAAAAATAAAATAAACTGAATAGTCACTCGTCACAAAAATAGAATAAATATTTCAGTAATTAAGTTAAAACAGTGATATAAAATCGAAAATAAACTGATCTGTTTATAGATTTTGACACTTGATCACCAACTTGTAATTCTGAAGTTCGTTAAGGTTCGTGTAATATTTAAAATTCGTTAGCTGTTGGTTAGTCTTGGTTAGAGCAAAAAACCAGCCAAAATTATATTTCCAGCTAATCTGCAACAAGTAATAAAAGCACTTAAACACACAAAATGCAGTCAGATCGCTAAAAATAGTAGATAAATCGCAAAAAATCAAGAGCACAACCAGATGCGTCAGTCTCAAAAGATGGCGTCAACCAGTCCTATTTTGTGTACACATTTTCAAACTAGTTTTCTACTACAAACTAGTTTCACTAGTTTGGGTAATTTTGAGTTATGTGGTTTATTTTTTTTTCAGGAGGTTGCCGAAATGCTCATAATTGGGAGCGGTTATGTAATATACTCGAAATACCACGTAACCGTTAGCAATTATGTTTATTTATTTACGTCAAAAACAGTTCAAAACTGGTGTGAAGAGCTATGGGGAGAAGTGAATTTTGTGGTAACGGTTGTATTGTTGTAGCAACTCTAGTTACCTTATCGAAATAATTATTTAATAATGTAAGCAATTGTAGGAAAAAGATATCGTACTTTAATGGGAGAATCACGGGTATTGTCCTTTCAATGTGTGGTAATATATGTCTCCCCACTTGAGAGCGGTGGAACCGCTAGACCGCTAGTAAATTCTGATGAGCTGCTTCTCGTTGACCCGGAGCGATGAGGCTGCGTCGCAGCGTAAAGGAGGAAAACACGCTGCCCGGGAAGGCACAGTGACTTCACGTCTCGCCACACACGTCACTGCAGCACTGGCCACCGGTCGGCGTCGCTGCAACCGGCACCCCCGCCTCCCCTGCCGCCCCTGCCGCCCCTGCCGCCACTGCCGCCCCTGCCGCCCCGCCCCACCCTGCCTCCCCTCCGCTCCTCCCGACCCTGCCACCCCTCCGCCCCTGCCGCCCCTCCCGACCCTGCCACCCCTGCCGCCCCTCCCGCCCCTGCCACCTCTGCCGCCCCTGCCGCCCCTCCCGACCCTGCCACCCCTCCGCCCCTGCCGCCCCTCCCGACCCTGCCACCCCTCCGCCCCTGCCGCCTCTGCCGCCCCTGCCGCCCCGCCCCACCCTGCCACCCCTCCGCCCCTCCCGACCCTGCCACCCCTCCGCCCCTCCCGACCCTGCCACCCCTCCGCCCCTGCCGCCCCTCCTGTTGGCACATTTCGCTCGGTGCGGACAAGTTCTGCGACTTCCGCCCACCTGGGCACTCCTTGCGGTAATCCCGCTAAATTATGGGAGTTCCATGCTACACCAGTGTGTTATGGGGGCGCCAACGCCAAAGTTCGCGCGTCCCACTTAAAAAAAACCATCAATCAATCAATCAATGAAATGGAATGAAAACATTAATTGAATCATTGTTTCCCCGCGCCTTGAAGCATGTGACAGTTCTTCCGCCGCCCGGCTAGGTTGCAATCAACTACCCTCGCCGCCGACACCGGTGACGTCACTACATCGCCACCGTCATCGCCGCCACCAACACCATCGCGCCGTCGCCGCCCCTATCTCTCCCCCCGCCTGCGTCCGCCCCCCGCCACCAGCTAGCCGGCTGCGCGTCCCCCTGCGCCCTGCCCGGGGTCTGAACCCGGGGCAGCGCCAGAACACGGGTGGACAGCGGGCGACAGAGCTGGTGGAGTGTGGGCCAAGCGGAAGGAGCTATGGTGGACTGGGAGCATGAAGCATCCACGGCGGTGAAGGGCATTTTTCACGCTTTCTGCATTTGAGACCCTCTACTAGACAGCTGGGTAATTTGTAGGAGCTGTGGTGCTGTGACAGTGATGTGGTTCGACAACCCAGCCATGTGTGCCTCGTAACCTTTCAATGTTACATTCATTTGGTTTTTCTTTCTGTGTTAGTCAGGTAGCATCGCTTGGTCAGTGTGTGCCTTTAATTTTGTGTTTCGCAACATTGCAAGAGTTTTGTGAAATTGTTAAAGTTTTTTTGTATTCTTTGACACCTCCCGACCCTGCCACCCCTCCGCCCCTGCCACCTCTGCCGCCCCGCCCCACCCTGCCACCCCTCCGCCCCTCCCGACCCTGCCACCCCTCCACCCCTGCCGCCCCTTCCGACCCTGCCACCCCTCCGCCCCTGCCGCCCCTCCGCCCCTGCCGCCCCTGCCGCCCCTGCCGCCCCTGCCGCCCCTGCCGCCCCTGCAGCCGCTGCCGCCCCTGCCGCCTCTGCCGCCCCTGCCGCTGCACCTGCCGTTCACGAGGGGGGTGGGATGGCTCAGCAACAACCCTTGCTTTTGCTGTCTCTGACCGGGAGCTCCTAGGGTGCGAGTGACTGGCTATTTATCTAGGGCGAATTCAGCCGCTCGCTGTCTGGAAGAGAATTCTAGCGGGCGGCTGCTCCGCTCGCTCATTTTCCGTGGCTATTTACATTAAATGCCCGACCAGTACTCTTTGATACAGGCCACAGCCCACACAATCTTTCCTTATCCTTTCGTCTCCCCTTACACATACACTTTCACTTACATAGACGGTACTACCACACATATCTTGAGACCAGGCGAGACCTCACAATTTATCCCGGCAGAGGTGGTGCTCCGCGTGGGATTATACCTGGAGGCGGAAGGATACCAAGCCGACGTGCAGGTAGGCACTAGATCTTACGTTCCAGCGAGAAAGGAACACCACCACCTCCGAGATCCATCATGCATTATGCTCACGGGATTAATTACCAAGGTAGTTTACAGGGGTTGGAGGAAATAATATGAACAACGGATATACACAACGTATTTATTAGTAATGTGTTGGGCTACCATTTGCTTTTAGAACTCTTGCAATTCGTCACGTAACAGATTCGAAAATTGTGTGATGAGTTTATAACGAAATACTCTCCCATTTCTGTACCAGAATATCTTCCAATTCCTTCAACGATGTAGGAGCTGGAAATCTGCTCTTCACTCTCTGCTCTAGAACGCCCCATAACGGTTTAATTTTGTGGCGATTATACTGGCCACGGCAGATGTTTGATGATATTTTGATGCTCCGCAAACCAAGGCTGAATATTTTTGCTGTGTGTATGGGTGCTTTAACATCTTGGAATAAGCCAGTGTTTGGCAACAACAGTTTTACTTTGTCTGACCGCAATGCTTTTTAACGTTAGTCGGTCTCTTTCAATTAACTTCGGCTTCCACCTCTCGCCTATGATGTTGCACCACGTTTCCTGTATGCTGTCATTACCGTGGTCACTGTCGCTCGTGAAACGTTAAACAGATCAACTTTTTTCGTTACAGATGCTCCCTTTCAAAGTCTGAGAGATTACACTTTACACCATCCGCTTGCGGTCACCGTCGCGGACCAAAGCCTAATACACTGCAATATAACCTTCAAAACATGGCACGTCCACTGTGCAATGCAGCCGCATTGCAGAGTTTACACGTCCGCACTAGCGCCTATATGCAAAAGCATTGTATCGCATTGAACAACAATGCATGGTGTTCATTTTATTTTGTCTAGCCCTTGTGTTATTTCCATTGTATATGTCGCATCATCTCCAGGTATGCCACCGCCTTAGTACTTCCGCTTTTACTGATTCTTTTTTTCCATTATCAGTAGCCACTTCTTCCGCTGCCGCTGGCTCCAGCGTGGTGCTGACATCTCTGCGCGTTCGTCAGACTCCCTCATTACCACCACCACCATTATCATCACCGACTTTTCCTTCTTTTCTTCAATCCGTCATCGCCTACTTCTTTTCTTTGTTGGCTCCTTTTCTTACAGCCCCTTCTCATTCTCCTGCTGCTCCTTCTCTTTGCTACCAGTAACCCTTCTTCCATTCCCAGTACTGCCTGGTAACCACCTTCGCTCCCTGCCTTTGTCACTACAACGACATCCACCATTGTCTCCCTCCCTCGCTCGTAAATTTCCCTCCCCTGATCTTTCATTTCCCTCTCTCTTCTCTATCAAAGTCGACTTTGACCAATCTTTATGAGACTGATTCTCGAGTCGCCGCGCTGCGTCGGCTCGGCCAAATCCGCTCGATTTCCTTAAGGGCCTAGCTGTTCCTTTCGCCTGCGCCTCCGGCTCACAGGAATCATGGTTACGACGCGGAGGAAGCAATGAAACCCAACAACTGCACTGACTGCGATATATCGAGAGATTCCTTACGTCCAAACACATAAGAGCTTATGCAGACTAATTTACGAGAAACTGATGCTGAACACAAAATGTGACGGACCCAGTCTAAACCAGTTATTAGAGTAAAAAAAGTTCTACATTTAATGTATAATTACTATTACTATTATTATTACTTTTACTTTTTGTTTTGAGAACGTCCTTTTATATTAAAATGTGATTTTTATTTTTAAAAGTTAGCAGAGGAATATTGTTGTTTTGACAATTTCAGCATTTATCCCATTTTTTTTTACATTTTTCATATCCTTTGGGGTTTTATTAATATACTGACCATTCATTCCCGATAATGCTATGTAAATCCACTCTTTGTTCCCATCATGGATTCTTCAAACTAACACATTTCTGCAATTCTCTCCTGTGCCTGGCGTGTCTCCCATTTTAATTGCCTTCCCCATCCCATTTTCCCCCTACCGTATTCCCTCAACCTCCCTTCATCTCCAATTGATTATTGATGCCTCTGTAATAATTGGGTTTGCTCATTTAATTAAGAATTTAATAATTATTTGTAAATTATTACCGAAAGGGAATTTATAATAGATTAATTTAATGTACAAATATATCCTCTTGCATTAAACTCATTTAATTATCCACTCGAAAGAGCATAAATCACTAGCAGTTTTAAAGCCAAGTTAGTTAGATTTTTTCTTCATAATTCAGTAGCACATGCAAGTCATTCTCTGTATTTTATATTTTTTTAATAAAATACTTAATAGCTAAGTGGAAGAGTAATTTTCCAGCTGTTTAATGGACAATGTTAATTCAGCATCATTTTATTTTGTCAGCCAACTTTTATATCTATCTTGACACCATTCCCAAACATATTACCCCAAACATGTTGGAGGTGAAAGTTCTGTCAATCATGTATGAAATTCCGCCAAGAAACCAGGCCACAAATCTTAAAGAGTTTCTCATGTCAGCCGTGCAAAAACTCAATTATTCCCTCTCTTCCCGCAATTTCTAAAGTGGTTGTTAGCCGCATGAGATTTCGTGTACCGCTCTCGATACTGTTCTTTTTACTTTCTCGTATACATACATATATACGGAGTAATATACGTATAATACGGAGAGTTAAGTAATGCTGCGCGAAAAACCGGCAAATTTTCGGTAGGAAAAAATTCATTGCCGGGCCTTGACAACGAAAAAGTGGATGAAACCACTTGCTAAATTAAGATAAAAACCTAAAATGTGGTGTAGTCAGAATCTCTGTTTTGTAAGTCCTTGATACCGAAAAACCAATTGAAAGGAAAATGTCCGTCTGTCTGTCAGTGTGTCCGACTATCCGTCCGTCTGTGAACATTACTAGCGCCTAAACCACTCGTAGGATTGCTTTTCAAATTGAAGAAACCCCCATCCATCTAGCTTTAGTCGAAGCTTAGAGATTTTGAAAAACTTTCTTCAAAATTTGGGGGTACTTTACATGAAGCTTTTTCAAAAGGTTCTCAAAAACGGCTATAATTATTTTCTTTAAATTTGTTGAAAGAATAGAGAAAAATACACTTATTAAGGTGGCATACGTCCGGTTTTGACGGTTAACTTTAAATTTTTGAAAATTGCGAAAGTTTGAATTTTTTCGGCACATCTAAGGCAACTACAAAATTGACGATAAGAGATTTTTCCTCCCAATACAATTTCTTCATCAAAGTGGGTTCTTTCCTTAAGATCATGTATTTTTTGCAACGTTTAGTAGTTTTCGCGCAATATTGCTTGCAATATGTGCAATTTTAAAAAATTACGAAAACAAGATTTTCTCAAAATGGTTCCAAGTTTTTTCTTTAAACATTTGGTAGAGATAGTGCCTAATGTATTCTATGACACGACATAAACGTCAAGTTGGTTTATTTTTTGTTTCAAAAATTACAAAAATGAAATTGTTTTGACTTGTATATCACATAGTTAATATTTACATTAGCGGCGATTTGTTCACATTATTATATTTACAAGTACATGTGCTTTAAATAATACAGTTTCTCGAGAACTCAATCATTTTTCTGTGAAAACTAGGTCAAAATTCCGCTTTTTCAGAAACACTCAAACGCGATTTTCTCAAAAATGGCTCCAATGTTTTTTTCGAACGGATAGTGCTAATATGACGTAATAACGACTCTTTAATATGACGTAAAGTTAATTCTAGGATATTTTTTTGTTTTTGCAAAAAATACACAAATGTAATTTTTTTAAAAGATCTTTCACACCTTTAATAAGCACATTTCCAGCAATTTGTAAACACTTTTATATTTGTCAGTTATAGAGCTTCGAATAATTTTTAATGAAGTTTGTCGAGAACTAAAAAATTTTCTGTGAAAAAAGAGCTTCAAATTTCTCATTTTGAGAAGCGCTTAAACGCTATTTTCTTAAAAAGGCCTCCAAATTTTTAAAGAAGATTACCATTTACGTTGAGGTTTTACTATTTTTTAGTATTCTAAAATTTATATTTCGTTTTACCATTAGGAAAGCGAAAAATTAAGAAAATGTCAAAAAATGCTATGTGGGCGGCGATAGATAACAGCTGGCAAGAGTTATCTGGCAAGGATGAATTGTTAGCCGAGACACAAGGAAATAGAAAACTAATACGGGAAAGTCTGTGCCAATCTGTAGTTCCAAACCTATGCCTCATCCGACCTGTTATGGGAGAACTTATACTTTCTCGTATATACCACGTCTTAGAAAGAGAAAGTATTCGACTGGAAATTTTGTTGATCCCTGATGCCGAAAAAGTTATTTAAGGATTTTAAAGGTATTAAAAGGATTTTTCTTGCAATTTCATGTAGTACGAAACGGAATCCACATTTTCTGGGTTATTGATTGAAATTTTCTCTAAAATGAATCCATATGTTTATTTTGCTTGTCCAAATAGAGTAAAATACGCTCATTAAATTGGTGTTGGACCGCTTTTCATATGTCTTAGTAGGGCATAGGCCTCTTACATTGTAAGGTTTTAATATAAGACATATAGCTTGGTATTACAACTTTATTGTTGATGGAAGTAATCGTTACGTAAGGAATTCTAGTCTTTGAAATTAAATATGTAAATAATTTTATTTAAAATTCTTTGAAAATTTAATTCGATTTCGCCTAATTGTAAGAGAAATAATGAGAATTTTAAAAACAAAATAGGTTAAACAATCTCTTAAAAACAAATTCAAATGTTTTCTCTTGTATGGTTTCTCGAATATAACGAAATCGCGTATTATAGAACAGCTACGATTTTCATTACACTTCTAAAATTTTGTTAAATGCATAAATTCAACTTTATGTTGGATCCGTGGTGAGCATTGTTTTTAAGTCAGCTGGCTGCTCTGGAAGTTCGAGTGGTTGTTCGCGGAGTCTCTGCGCCTAGGTTCGAGTCTCAGCCAGGGCAAGCAGTTTTACGAATTGGAAACACATTTCCAGGTCCAAATGATGTTATATTATTACATAACCATTAGAAATGATAGCAGGTGCTTTTTAAACACCTTTTGTTATTCGTCGTCATCCTTCTGAACAAATCTGCACCAATACTCATTTGATGAAAAGACTTCGAAACGTCTGACCGTTGTTTCTTTTGCAAACCTTTTCTCTAGCCAAAAAATCGTGAGAATCGCTCAACTTATTGATGAGAGAGCAGGAAGGAAGATACAGAACCCCATCGTACTCACAAGTTTGAGAAATTTCAACTTCATTGTGATTTTCATTGCGTTTCGAGCATAAAACGTAACGATGCAGCAGAGCGCTTTCAGAAGTTGACTGCTTAGGACTATACGAAGCTGGTATGTTTCCCAGCATATCGTCCATTAGAGTACGCGACACATTTACATTCATTGTTCCACTAGTTTAAAAGAATGAATACGAGCATCATCATCTAATCATCAATGATTTCCTTCATATAAATTTCCCGTTCACAACATTCTTTGGGACCTGCAATGAATTGAGCCATTGTTCCAAAGCAATTGTTGCTCAAAATCTTTATTCCGATATCACTAAGCGCAAAACGTATCCTTTCTTCGCATGAAAAGTAAAGACACACTTCCGAGCGACGATAGTTTTACTTTCAGTTAACTCATGGAAACGTATTTAAGTTTTAAAACAAAAATTAAAATAATGTGCATTAGAAATCACTGCCACAACCCTAATACTTGAGTAATAATCCAACTTTACAAGTGCATGCAGTTCGTTAACGACAATACGTCTTCGCCTAGTTCATTTTTGAATCACAAGGATATAAATTAAAGTGAATCATGCTGAATAGATCGTCATTTGTTTTTCTATCTAGTCAAAATTGTTTTGTTGATATTTTTAGCCCGATGTGGTCAGATTTAAACTCTTCAATAAAATGAAGGCTATGAACATGATGGCTTTATTTTATTTTAATGGCTATCAAAGCAATCATACGGCTGGTTAGGCTCCGCACTCGCATACAGGAACAAATTATAATCTCACCGCGGTGGTTTGGCCCTACGCATTTACGCCATTTCAAAATTCACGTTTCATGTGCAATGGGCTGATACTATATCAATTTAGGCAACATTATTTCATTTTCCTTCGTCACTGTATGTTTCAAAGGTTTCACACATTTCATAAAGTTGACGTTTCCTTTTGGATTTACTCAAGAGAAGTCTATCGTTAAATTAAAAAAGAATATCAAAAGTGCTTATCTGTATTATATATTGTCCCATGTAATATTGTAATATATTCATCATTATAGATGTGATGCACTCACTGAAACTACAATAGAATTTTATTGTTAACAACTTCAAAAAACATTTAGCCCAGGGGTTCCTAACGGGGTCGGTATCGGCCCCCCTGGAGGTCAACGAAATTTTCAAGGAGGTCAGTGGCAACTAAGGGGTCGATTGGGAGTCTACAGCCGAATGTGGGCCGGTGATCGATAGGTATAATCAAGATCCCATTGATTACAAAAGTATTAACTGAATTTGTTAATTTGTTTAGATAAACTATAGCACACATTATAATATGTTGTAAACGCGCCCCTCCGTCGTTTATCATTCGGGTCATTGGCTGGTTCAACCGGTACACTGCAATGGGGTCCTCAGCAAGTAAAGAGCCCTTAAAAGAACGCCCACGGACGGATATCGGCAAATAATAAAACAAATCGTACTGCAAGCTTATTTTCTCCATTTTTGTAAATATTTGTAAACCGAGTGTTTTAAAACTCTTAATCTTGAGGATTATTGCAGATGGTTGACCCACGTCGACTTCCTGTTCCGGAGTATCCGAAAATATACAACATATTTTTGACCGCAGCTGTTCCTCTTTAAGCCGTCCGTCGCCCCGGTTCTGTTCTTTGTTCACAAGCACCGGTGTTTGGCCGACTTTTCGCGGCAGCTGTATGCGACGCTTTTTCTCAGCAGGATCCTTCCTTTCATATTGCCCTCCCCAGCCTTGCGCTCGACACCTCATCTTTCGCCCTTTCTCGTTCTCTTCTCTGCCTCGCCTCGCTCTTCTCATTCTACGGCTTCTGGGCCATCTCTTCTCAAAGCCGCCTCGCCAATGCTGCATTTCTCACGTTGTTTTAAGTCACTAAAATACCTCGAGAAAAGTCACGAAGTTTCGTTAATAAAATGTGTTTAGGTATGTGACGTGTTAGCAACATTATTTTTCCTGCATGAAAAATATTGCAGGATGTAAATTGTCAAGTTGCATGGGTTTAAAAGAACAAAAAATTGTGTTTGTAAATAAACACCAAGCACAAATGATTAATGTGCTAATGTTTTAATATATTTAGGAAAGAATTTCACAGGAAATTAAGAAAGAATCAACAATTGTGTACCAATGTCTTACCGGATTTCCGGAAACCCATTTCTTTCATTAAACAAACTTGTAAATTTCTTAATTTTAAGATGAATAACCTTTCTCAAACATATTGATTGCATTCAGCAAAAATGAATTATTTTAATGTCATAAAATAGTTGTTTTTAGATCAAGGACAAAAATTAATGATTTTGGAACCAACTGAGACGGAGCGAAGCGAAACCGATATTAGTAAATTACCGAGTTTATTTAATTTCGGTCCGTGGTGCATTCAATTATTTTTCGTATACTCACTTCCCAATTTTAAGTTTCACGTTTTAGAGAGATCTCTTGTAAACCTTCCGTTTTAGTGGGAAAAATGCAGTTGTTCTTTTGCCTTATCATCTCTGAAGCTGTCAATTACAATTGTTAAAGTATTAAAGTTTGTAACAGTTACACTTTTTCTAAACGATGTGGGAGTTGAGACTAGTTTTGGTGATTCGTTTAATTATTGTCTGCTATATTGCATAAATTGTATTTGGGGAAGCAGAAGCTCACACTTAGAACCTACTTCCTCAAAAATCGAAAGGTCATTACAAGCGAGTGTTAATGTGGCAATTAATTGTTTTAACAATGTAAAAATGAGATATATTTAAGAATTGTAAATGAAACAATTTTGCTAGGGTATCTTTAAGAAAATGTATTACACTTTCGTGAATAAAATAATGAATGTTCGTATGATTACTAACTGTATTTGTACAATAATCTCGGACAGTGAAATCATCAACATTATTGATCAAATTTTCAATGTTAAAATACATACATACATCGCAAAGTATCACGAAGTTAAATCATTTGTGACACACAAGTCAGAAAATTATGAATTTGAAAAATCGAATATTTTTACTAGAGAATGAATCAGTACGTTTATGGGATGAGATTTCAATGACGTTTATGTATTGAAAAAGTAAATAGTGTAATTTTTCTTCGTTTATAAATTTACATGTACTATGCTTAAAACTAGCACAAAAGTTCCATTTAGGTAGCTTGGGTTATTGGTGTGACAGGTACATGCAGAAGAGAAGAATTCCTTAACTTCACAATAAAAGATGTAGAGGACAAGTTCTGCTTTGATTATTACTCTTTAAAATACTAAACCTACCTTTCGGAAAGTTTTTACTACGACCACAGAATGTTATGTTATTAACCCTTTAGATCTCTTTAAGATGTACGTTTCAATGTGGCCAAATCAAATTTCTCTCGTCAAGCTCTTTATATTTTGTAGATACAATAAGTGTTTCTTTCTTTCGGATTCAGTCTCTTTCGCATTCATACTTTCTGTAAAATGTTTAGCACAGTTGTAGAGTTTCTTTAACTATCTAATGCAACTGTGATGTATTATGGACATTGTTTTAGACGGTTTTCGGGTAGGCTATTAGCAGTCACTGAAACCACTTTATTACACATGAAAAGGGGGAATGGATAAAAACTTTCAAAGGTAGTCGATGGTACCTGGGATATTCGGTGGAGAACGTACGAGTAAACAAAGTAGCACGGATGACATTGCAAAACGAAAATTATCCTTCAGTTGCAATTGAGACTTATTCAGTTTTTTATCGATATTCCCAGCAGAGTCTTTTCCATTCCCAGAAAAAATAATGTATAAAAAATATTTAAAACATATCTAATTGTGTTTTTCATATAAATGTTAATAAGTAATAAATGAATTAAATACATTATGTATTCTAAGAATACAAAATATTATTTGTAAATGTTTCGGCATTGATTTGTTTACATTGACTTGAATTTCGTTACCTTGATAATCGTCCGACTAGTTCTATAATATGTGCGTGAAGTCATTGTTTTTTGCACGATCTCGATTGAAGATTTTTTTGCCGAGATCGATAGGTTGAGGCAACAAAGCCTGAATCGACATCGAGCAAAAATCAATGACTTTACTCACGAAATATAATCAACATTTTTTCTACGATCGTATAAAATGCTTCCATTACGAATTATCATTTGTTTCATTTCTACTCTTCATGATGCATTCAAAAGGAACCCTCACCTTCGATAACATTTCTATAACAGAAGATCCTGGATTGTCGACGTAAGGTAGAGAGGCATTGTTCTTTCATACTGCTACATCATAGTTATTATTTCTCAATTTAAAATGATTAAAAGAAATGTTGGCATTCCACAGAAGTTAATCTATGTGGAATATGCTTACGTTGCAGTATCTGATTTATTACCCAAAATTCTTGAAGTACTGTTGACGAAAAAAATATACCAGCAGTTGAGAAATCGGTGTACAACTAAGAGAGTTGCTACTAGTTTCATAATGTATTATGTGTTAACAGTTAATTATAAGTTCATAGTTATTGGGAAGAGTTTAATAATAGTGAAATCAAAGTTACTTTGCCATTAATGTGTGCTTTACTTCCTTACTTCTGTTGTAAACTACCTATCGCGAGTAAGTCTTTTTCGGATTGTGACGTCACCGTGAAAACAAAGTGTTTTACGCTCGGTGATGGTCAATTTTTCAGATGTTTTATGAAAAAAATAACTTCACGAACGCGTAGCAGCACTTAGAAACCCACATTGTTATACGACAGTGGAAAAAATACTTTTTAGACAGCCACTAGTAAAAGCACCCGTGCTGAAAGTGAGATTATGCTCAAATGATCGGAAAAATGAATTGAACAAAGAAAATATACTTACGTATCCCTGTACTGCTACTACGTGTCACTATAGTATTATCACTAAATCAGTATCACACTTTCATCCACTATACTCGCCAGATCCCAATCCTCCAGACTTCTTATTCCCACGACTCAAATTTGCGTTGAAAGGAAAGAGATTTCAGGATATTCCTCACATCCAACAAAACGCGACGAGGCTTTTGAACTCCATCCCAAAAGAAGACTTCTTGCAAAGTTTCCGAGACATGTATAGCAGATGTCCACGGTGCATAGTTATGGGAGGTGACTATCTCAAAGGACAGTAAGGTAACTTCCGTTAATATTTTATCTACGTTAATGTTATAGGACTATTCACCGAACTTTATTGTCAGAGGTTGTATGCTGTGTATTATGAATATATTTATATTACGTTAGGTTTTCTTTTTTAACCAATTTATTCAAACTAAAACCATTTTATACAAATATTATTCCAGATTCAATTTATTCGTATCGGTTCAAGTGGTTCAGGGATTCAATTGATGTCACTGCAGGGTCTCTACCGGGAAGATCCTGAGGTTCCAGTTCCGATGGAGGAAGGATTTTCGATACTAGCTACATAGGTAGTTTTCCGTGATTTCTCCGATCGAAACCGGGCGAATACCGAAGCTGTACCCTAAAAAACGGGGAACGAACCGCGCGCAATCTTTCCTTCCCCTTCCTTGTCCTATTATCATCCTTACTTACACCACTCTTCGTGGGCTACACTACCACTCATGTCGGAGACTAGTTGGGAGCTTAGAGCTTGTCCCGACTGCGGAGGTGCTCCGCTGATGGGAAGGACCTGGCTAGGGGGAGGGAAAAAACCGAGCCGATGGGTAAGCCGGCTCCAGATCTCGAAATCCAGAGGGGGAAGATCACCGCCACTTCCCGCCATAAAATATACGCTTCACTTACGGGACTAATAGCCTTATGACACGCCCGGAAACATCAATCAATCTACCACTTATTTATTTACATCGAAGACGCACTAAGTGACAGTGTCAGTTTCCCTTTCTTTGCTCCTTCGTGTTATGTACGACTTCAATTAATTATCATCTTCCCAGTTCGTCACGGCGGAGTTTTCGGCGCGCCCATTCCGTGTCTCTGCAACATTTATTTCCATTCGCCTCCTCCGCGAGGCCTACCTGCAGGTCGTTATTTTCCGCCCCCGACACCCGGTCACTTCCGTCATCGATCCGCCCCTCTGGGCCTCTGTGTGCACTGCTATTGTGACTTTCGGAATAAAGCCGCCGCTTTGGCACCTAGTTCGGCCAATGCCCAAGACACTTCACTACATCGTTGAAAATAAACTGAAAATTATTCAAATGTGTACATACCATTTCCAATCAACTACCTCAAATGATTTCTAATTAGGATTTTCGTTCTCGAGTATATGCTGGAAATGAACTACATACAGGGGAGTTAAATAAGTTTTAATAAGTGAAACGAAACCTACCAGATCGCACATTGAATCAATATGTTTTTACTTCATGGAATACGAAAAAAAGTAAAATACTTAATAAAGAGAATGTTATGAAGAGCTGCGAAAAATCTATTAAAAAATTAATTAAAAATTAAAAAATGTTGGCGAGTGTTACGGGTTGCATTTGGCATGAATACTTAGTTTTGTTCTACAGAGCCATCTAGTGGTGTTCCAATAAAATTAACAGTACACAAACTTTCTGGGTGAAAAAAAAAACACGTAGACGTGCCAACTTTCATGGAGATCGGTCACGCGGTGTTTGAATTAACAGCTCTTTTATATACCAACATTGATTGCATTTTCAAGTTCAAGTGCTTCAAATGGTTCCTTAAAATATTTCTCAAAATTGAAAACTTTTGTAAAAATCAGGTGAGAATTGAGCATTTTTAGAAACGTTTAAACAAAATTTTCTCAAAACGAAAATAAAATATTCCTTATCTTATTACACTTTACTCTTCCGTAATATTCTGAAAGTCATATTTCAATTCTACTATGAAAATACGGAATATTTGATAAAATGTTAAAAATGTTTTAGACTTCGTGGTAGCTGGGAAATGCTTTAGGCGACGTAGTAGCTGGGAAGATGTTGGAGCCGTAAGGAAACTAAGGGTGTTACAACATTAGATTATTTCTCACACTATTTATAAATTTTACATACTTCTAAGAGTATACTTCTAAGAGTCTCTTGTTCTATACGTAGAGAAAAAGACAACATTCAAAAAGCAAAATTTGTTAAAGTATGGTTTTTGGAAAAAAATTTAATTCAAAATGTTTTCGGCATATTTTTTTCAATTAAAGTATTGAAGATAGATACTGTTTTTCATAATAAAATCGGTTACGCAATGTTAAATCTTTAAATAAGATCATGTTCAATTTTTAGAATATATGAGTAGCTTTTGCGGATTTTGGTGAAAAATAATCCATTTCAATTTTTTTCACAAAAGCAGCTGCATTTATTTATTGAAATCGTTTCTCGGTTGTAATCTTATACAAATGGTGAAGGTTCCATTATCTTTCAATATTCGAAAATTGGAAAAGTTCCAAATAATGCGAGAAAGTATGTTTTTTCAAAACAATGAGGACTCGCTCTAGATTTTTCTTCGGAGCACAAAGAAGTTATGAATAGTCTTGAGAGTAATCATTCCCAAGGATGCCATTACAGCTCTGAAATTAATAATTGGTCAATGCACCTCCTCTTTGGAACCGTGGTGATGCTCTTGAATGTTGCCGCAAATTTTGAAACTCGCGGCCTTCTGGATGCGAAAATTGAAACATGTTTTGAAGTTTAACACATTAAACCAGTGCTCAAAATTCAATTACCTGATGTGCTGCTCGCGTGTTCACCTGACTGTGGAATATTTGAACTCTCACTTAGAGCACCGAGTGCAATGTAGCAAATTTATCGCGTTGGAGTAAATATTACTTATCTCGCCTTTTTTGTGATAATATGACGCGTAATTTTTTACAATAATTACGCCGACCAGAGCTAGTGGCACGTTCAAAATGTAATCATGTCTACCTTTATTTTATATTTTTGCGCTGGACCCTGCCGTCTCATATTGCAAAAATATCCTCTATTTTGTTTTCTGTAGTTAGCACTGTGGTGTTGATAAATGCGTTTGACTTTGATACGCTTTCACACCCAAAATATCAAAAGAGCTCTTGTCAACAAAATAATTATTACAGGGGACGTTCACTGCTCTTTATTCAGAATTGCGTCATTCACTCCCAAACATCGCCGAACAAGAATTAATAAATTAAAATGGAAAAAATGACTTCCTTTGGTTGATTATTGACACTTCACAGAATGGAACGCTTGTCACTACATAATTATTACTGCTGGCTGTCAATAAGATAGATTCACCCACCCTTGAATCAGTACTACATTATTATGTGTCCAAAACAAAGGCAATTGAACTTATGTCACTGATTTTTACTTTCCCGTATACGTACGTATACACGGAGTGATATACGTAGTATAGGGAAAGTTATGTAATGCTGCGCGAAAAAATGGCCAATTTTCGGCGGAAAAAAATTAATTGCCGGGCCGTGAAAACGAATAAGTGGATAAAACCAGTTGCTAAATTAAGAAAAAAATCCTCTATCTCGTGGTGTGGTCAAAATCCATGATTTGTTGCTTCTTTATACTTAAAAATCGATTGACGGCATTCCGTCCGTCTGTCCGTCTGTCCGTCTGTGGTCAACGCTAGTGCCTAAACCGTTCGGTCGATTTTCTTCAAAATTGATATTCCCCAGTCGATCTGATTCTAGTCGAAGCTTTGTGATTTTGAAAAAGATTCTTTAAAATTTGGGGGTACTTTATATGAAGCTCCCCGGCGATTTTCAACATTTTCTCAAAAACGGCTCCAAATTTTTCTATAAATTTCTTGTATGAATAGAGGAAAATACACTTTTTAACATGGCATAGGTCCGATTTTCACGTACAGCTCTGAAGTTTCGAAAATTGTGAAAGTTTGAATTTTTTTCGGCGTCTTTCTCCAACTACAAAATTAAAGATAGAGATTTTTTCTTCAAATAAAATTTGTTCTGCATATTGAGTTCTTTAATAAAGGTCATGTAAATGTTTTTCACAATTTTGGTAGTTTTCTTGCAATATTGCGTGCAATATGTGCAATTTTAAAAAATTACAAAAACAAAATTTTCTCAAAAACGGCTCCAAATTTTTTCTTTAAACTTTTGGTAGGGATAGTGGTAAATGTACTCTATCAATGACATAAAAGCCATTTTGGTCTATCGTTTGGTTTTTTCAAAAATTACCAAAATGTAAATTTATTTTACTTGTCTCTCACGTCGTTAATATTTACATTATTGGCGATTTTTTACGTTATTATATTTATGAGTATATATGCTTTAAATAATGTCAAGTAAAGTTTCTCGACAACACTACCGTTTTCTGTGAAAAGTAGCTCAAATTTCGGCATTTTCAGAAATGCTCAAACGTCATTTTCTCGTAAATGGCTGCAATTTTTTTCTTGAAACTTCTGTAACGGATAGTGCTAATTACACTGATTAGTATACCGTGAAGTTTATTTTGAGTTTTTTTGTTTTTTTCAAAAATTATATAAATGTAAATTTTTTGAAAGATCTCTCACATCTTTAATATGCACATTATCCGCAATTTGTAAAGATGATTATATTTGTGAGTGTAAGTGCTTCAAATAACTTCAAATAAAGTATTTTGAAAACTCAAACATTTTCTGTGAAAATGAGCTTCAAATTTCGCATTTTTAGTAGTGCTAAAACGCCATTTTCTCTTAAACGGCACATAATTTTTAAAAGAAAATTGCCATTTACGGCTAGGTTTTTGTGTTCTTGAATATTCTAAAATTAATGTTTCTGTTCTACCAATAGGAAACCGAAAAATTAAGAAAATGACAAAAAAATGTACTTTTGGCGATGATAGATGGTAGCTGGCAAGAAAGAGTATGTGGCAATTCCGAATAGCTAGCGAAGACCCAGGAAAATAGAAAACTAATACGGGAATGTCTGTGCCATTCTGTAGCACCACTAGTTTTAATAGAGAAGATTTCTCAACTGAAACTTGTCCGCGGTCAGCAATGGTTCGGGAAAAAAGTGGCTCTTAACTGAGAAGACCGCTTAATTAAGGTTATGCAGTTACTGGAAGCGTAAATCAAATCTTATTGTCATAAAATCTACGAAAAGAAATACGTTCTCTTTATCATTTTTATTTCTATACATGACAAAATTCAAATTTAAACAAGGGATTTAGGATTATTTGCTTCCTCCCGACTAAAATTAAAACACACCCTTCACTTGTCCCTCATTCTCTTAGTCGAGAATGCCTTTTTCCGTCCTCACCGAACGGAACAAGCAAAGGAATTGTAAAGATGGAATTCACATCCTGAGTAAAATGTATTGTAGGGCCGTCGGACAATGAAGTTAACGAATAACCTCCAGATCGGAATCCGCGCTGGGCGTGCTCCGCGAGTTCTTAACAGATACCCATAAAAAAGCAGCGGAGTTAGCAAATCATAGAATTGCTAGGAAATTGGTAATGCGAACGCGTTGTTATTTCATTAAGAAAAAACATATTTATTAAAATTATCTTTGTTACCTGAAACCGAAATTAATGTCGTTGTGAGATGAACAACACGGGATGTCACTCTCTGAAGTAATCTGGCAATGAGTCCCGTTGCAGGAAGATATTAAATAAAAAGAGGTCTCTACCATTTTACGCATCTTATTATAAAACAGTTAAAAATTGCTTGAGGACATCTAAAGGACAGTCTACGAATGTTTGGCCGCTGGCCTCTTCACTGGGTGGCCACTGAAATGATGTTGTTGAAGTGATGAATTGGAAATTAAGTTGTCCAATGGAAAAATCAATTGGTTCCACCAAAATGGCCCTTTACGAAGGAGAGCTCTTAATAGAGGTGGCTGTTTGATCAGATTTTACATAATTTTTAAGAGCATGTACCGCTTAGACAATCGCACATATTGTACGTCCTTATCCATATTCGTATTTAATGATATAAAGGGAAACGAAAATTTTGGAAGTGCAAGATGAAGAGACAAATAAAATTGCCCAAGCTTCGTTCTTCTTGAAAACTAGCATCTTTTCTCCCGCCCTTACATTCTTTGATTAGTGAAGACCCAGCGATAAACTCGCACCATACACCGAACTCTAGCGGGGATCATTGGAAGATTCAGTAACAAAGTTGAGAGATTTCTTTACTTACACGCGTTATTCCACAACGCTTAGAATCAAATTGTGAAGTGACTTTCAGAAGAACTCTTCCATTTTCTGCTGAGCCTTTTTGCTCATAGTGGTTTGAAAATTACCGCTAATACTTGAATGCCTGTCTTAGAAAAGTTGCTAGCTCGTTTTCCATAAATAGGTTTATTAGAATATCGACAATGAGGGATACTGGAATTACTACATTTAGTATGTACATGTAGTATACATTTTTAATCTTCCAAAAGATTATAACATGTTTTCACGATTTACTGTTATTAAATTGTTCCGTGCTAGGTGAAAATGTGAGGAGTGTAAAAAAGGCACTAAAATGAAAATATACAGAAATGCAGGATACTCGAAAACAGCTTTCGATCTGAAAACTAGTAAGTTCTACGTTCATTTTCGCAATTGCAGTTTGAAGTTTGCAAGGATGTGCCGTGATCGGCTTGGGATGACCTTTCGCCCCCAGAAGACATCCCTCCTCGTGGCCTCTCCCTGAAGGTTGTGTCCGCATAACGGCCGATGGTGAACGTATCAAACTTCATATTTTTGTTTATAATTCTAGTTCTTAACTGTCAAAAAGACCTAAAAATTTGACTCTGAGTTTTTTGTGCTATCTGCTGGTAAAGTCTCGTAAAAATTCGAGTGTCCAACATCATAAGAATTGCATTTTAGAGAAAATGTCCTTGAACAGCGCCTGCACAGACCTTTAAGCAGCAGTGTAAAATGTGTTGCATACATCAAGGAGTCAGAGAGGTAGGCTACTTCTGTCGAACGACATGTTGCAATTAGGAATGCGATGTAGTGAAAAATTTTGTTTTTAACATTATTTCATGTTGCTCATGATTCATTCAAAATTATGGTAAATGTTTCAAAAATACTAAATGTTTCAAAAAATGTGCAGGGTACTAATTATAAAACTAACTGTGGATAACAAATTTCATCTGAATAAAAACTCGCTCTCTCCAGTAGAAGTGGGTGAATAAAGTTAAAACATTTCTAATTTTCGTAAATTCAAAGTGAACAGTGAAAATCCGAACTATGTCATCTTTAGCAGTGTATTTCATTCTATTCTTACAAGAAATTTAAAGAAGAATGTGAAACGTTTACGAGAAAATTTTGATAGTGTTCCAGAGGCTTCATGTAAAGAACCTCCAAAATGTGTAGAATTGTTTTCAAAACCGCAGGGCTTTCAATCAAGCCAGATGGACCGGGTATATTCATTTTTGAAAAAAGGATATAAATAGTTTAGAGCCAGTGTTGTTCACAGGCGGACGGGCGTTGTAAAAAAAACTCTTTCGGTATCAGAGGAGTAAAATACTAAATGTTTCAAAAAAATGTGGAGGGTGTACATATATATATATATATATATATATATATATATATATATATATATATAATATTGACCGTATGGTCAAACGACCATCATTACGCAAATAACGACATTCAAAATTGGCGCGGGGACAACGAATCGATCGCGGAGAATCAATGGATTAGTGAACGAACGCACTGAACGAGGGATTCGATCAAACGGCGAGGACGGAAAGTCATTTGGGAGAGAACGGTCGTGAGGCAACGACGAGAGATGGCAACGGAAAAGTAATGCGGAGATGATATGATAGAAATCGGCGGTGATCGAGCCAAGGTGGACAATAGGAATGAAAAGTATTACGAGTTAGGTGAGGAAAGTGACTGATGATTATCGTGTGATCGAAGAAACATAATAACAGTAATTAGTGAGGAAAGTGCAAAGTTACGTGGACACGTGGGTGATACGGCGATCGTGGCATGGTGAAGTGGAAATTAGAACATTGATGGTGATAAGAACGACTTCGGATGGTCTAGAGCGGTGTAGAAGATACGAAGAAAGAATAATTTTGTCACGGAAAGGGACTAAGACATTTGAGAAGAGAAATTACGCATCTAGTATTCACCAACCATTCGGTGGAGTTACGCGTGCGCGGTACAGTAATGTAGAGTTCTACGAGCAGAAACCGCAATTCCAATATTTGGGAAAAGGAGTTGGCGGCGAGACAGCGCCGGCGTGAGATTACGGACCGTTGGTGAACACGTGCACGGACGCAGAGCGACGGCGGGTGCCAAGGTCATCTTACGGCAGCGGACATCGGAGAACGAGACGTCGCGTGTGGCATAGAGCGGGAGGCAGCAACAACGGAGTACCCCAGATAAGTTAACGAGAGTTACAAGTAAAAATTGGGGGGGGGGATATGGTGTCCGCAGATTCAAAATGCTCATTAGAGTAATACAAGGAAAATTAACATTGTGACAAGAGTACGATATGTGGTTACAGGGAGAGGGAATGGAGACGTAATATTGTTGGGAAATTTATCAGTGTATGATGTATTGAGTACGCTATATGATTAATCGGTTGTGCCGGGAGCTCCCGTTGGTTCATAACACGAATGATAGTATAAAAGGGAATAAGGAATGTATAATAATGAGAAACAACCAGATAAATGTCATGTAAATTGGTTAATTAGCTATTCATTGATGATCAGTAATAATTCAAGTGTAATGTCAATTGTGTCATTGTTAATAAATCCTATTTTTGTGTCACTAATAGATGAATCAAATTCAGACATGCTTATCAATAGCATTCCACGAAAAGAATTCCTTGACCCTAACAAACAAACAAAAAAAAAAATGATATGTGTACCCCTGACAATCTATCAAGGTAAGTACGGTCACAATATACAGGTGAGTCACGTAACTTTACCACCTTCTGTAACTTTTGAACGGTTGAAGTTATTGCAATACAGTTTTCACGGAATTGCATGAGGGAAAGGGGCTAATTGACATGTGCATTAATTTCTATTTTATCACTTGCATTTTACGAGATTTTTTAGGTAAATTTGTTTTTTTAAATGGAACTATACATATTTTTTCAGTCCATCAGGACGAGCGTAAAAAGACGAATCCAATGATGTACATATTGTCATAAGTTAGATGAGCATTTTTTGAGTAATTTTGATTTTTGCGAGTGGGGTTTAACGGACATTTTGAGTTGTCCACCACACAAGGTCACGCAGCGCTCCACCAGCAACGCACGCCCGGGCAAGGGAAGGGAGATTTGAAGATACGAAACATATTCCAAATATTCACAAAACCCTTACAGTTTTTTCCTGAACTGTGCTCTCCATCCTTCCGCATTTTCAGATTTTTGTCTTTCTTTGATTCAAGGATGGAAAATAAGGATTTGACATATATATTGCAACAAAATTGTTTATAACTTCACCTTCATTTAATGGGGGTTTCATAAGATACGTATTAATGGGTAAATTAAATAATCTTGAAACAAAGCACAATAAGAATAAATAATTAAGTCTGTACAAAAATATTGCATATCTTGAGCAAACAATTTCAATGTTAATAAGCCTATAATAATAACTTAGGGATAGAAACAATCTTATTTCAATACACAGTACCTATGACAAATCCGTATTTTCAATTCCTAGGAAACACAAAATATTTGAAAATGGGGCAGGATGGAAAGCAAAGTTCAGGAAAAAATGCAACAGTGTTGGGAATATTTGGAATATGTTTCGTATCCTCAAGTACTAAAATCCCTTCCTTTCCCCGACTCCGCGTTTGCTGGGGGAGCGCTGCGTGACCTTGGGGGGTGACAGTTACAATGAAAATATCCGTTAAACACTAGTCGCAAAAAAATCAAAATTACTAAAAAAATTCTAATCTAACATATGACAATATTTATATGTTTGGATTCGTCTTTTTTACGCTTGTTATGATAGACCGAAAAAATATGTATAATCCCATTTGAAAAAACAAAGCTACCTCAAATATCTCGTAAAATATAAGTGATAAAACTGAAATCAATACACTTTTCAATTGGCCCCATTCCCTCATTCACGTCTGTGAAAACTGCATTGCAATATCTTCAACCGTTCAAAAGTTACAGGAGGTGCTAAAGTTACGTGACTCAACCTGTATATCCTTTCAAATCCCGAAATCTATTTTCCGCATAAATAGGTGGATTGATAAGTCTGGTAAAAAACGTACCAACAATTTTTTGTTTGCAAAACAAACAATTTACTTTTCAACACAATCTCCCTGTAGCTCAATACATACAAATGTACAATTTCCCAACGATATTCCAGTTTTTTTATTCCCTCTGAAAAAAAGATTGTATCCAACTCTACGAAGTACTCATTTACACCACAAATTATCTCTTCAGTTGAAAACTTTTTTTCCCCAAGCCAAATTTCAAGATTAAGGAATAAGAAAAAGTCACTTGGTGCTACATCTGGAGAATAGGGTAGATGGGAAACTATTTCGAAACAACAATTGACTTGTGAGCAGATGCATTGTCCTGATGGAGTAGCACTTTTTTGCATGCCATTTTTGGCCGCTTCGGCTTCAACGCACAATGGAAGCGGTACAATAATGTTGCAAAATAAGTGTCCGTCACCGTCATTCCCTTCTGTAAATAGTCAATCATGATGATTCCTTGTGAGTCCCAAAAAACCGTTTCCATCACTTTCCCAGCTGACAAAACTGCTTTTGCTTCCTTCGGGACACTTTCACTCTCGCAAACCCACTTTCGACTTGGTCTCGAGCGTGTAGTGGTGGATTAACGTTTCATCTACAGTCACAAAACGACGCCATAAATCCTATGGGTTGCGCTGTAACTGCTCCAAACACTATCTTGAAATGTCCCTTCTTACGTACTTTTTGTTCAGTCTCCAGTCACGGCAACCATCGGGTACTAAGCGTCTTCATATGCATAATTTTTATGAACGACATTCCATACCCGTTCCTATGAAATGTTCACTATCTCAGAAATCGCGCGCACCCGACGGTTTGCCATCTCAATATCGTGGATTTTATCCACCATTTCTAGAGAACTAACCTCAATCCAGCGCCCCAAACGTTCTGCATTTTCAGTGCTTGTACGGCCACGTTTAAATTCATTAATCCAATAATAAATAGTCTTTAGGTATATTATACTCCCAAAATAAGAAACAATCGCAGAAAATCCGGTTTTTTTACTTTTAACAAAATCAAAACCTTTGATATATTTTCTTTAATATGTCTAAATCCGTTTTATTCTACGATCTTTCGTTTTGTTTTTATTTGAATATTTATTTAGACTTGCGTTGGAGGAACCATGCCCCCTTTTTGGAAAGGGGGCATGGTTTTCCTGAAAGAAAAGCAAAGTAAAAAACTGACAAACCAGAAAATAAGAATAGAAGATGTTTCATAGGGACATAGAAAATAAGAGAAGATTTAGACATAAAAAAGGCATAACCTGTAACCTTTCTATCGCATTACAAACATTAGGGCCATTTCCCTGAAAGTTGACTTTTTGGGTGTCTTTGGAAACCTCAAACATCATATCTCCGATTCTATGTGTGATAACCAACTGATTCTTTTTTTATTATAAATAAGAAATATGTAGCTAGTGCTTGAACCCAATCTAACATTTGAACCAATTATTTCATAGAGAAAATTTAATTTAAAAAACTTTTTTTTATTTTTTAACTTTCTGATACAAAAAATCTTTTAAATATGTAAATACTAATTGTACAAGTATTATTTGGGTTCAGAAACTAGTTCAAATCATTTGTTATCACACAAAAAACGAATTAAAGTAATAGAGATAGTAGTTCTGAAATTATGATGTTTAGGCTCAAAGCCTATTTCTTTACAAAAAAATCCGTTATCTCCCCCCAAAAATTCAAAACCTTTTTTTTTGATCGACAAAAAAATCAACATTATTTTCTTAATGTTTTTGTTTTCATTGTAGACATTCATATACAATAAATACACGAAAGAAAATTATTAAGCAATATTTCAAATTCTTGCGTGTTTGGGGTATAATATACCTTTAGTACTGCAGCAGATTCTCAGTATTAGTTCAGATTGTATCTGAGCTAATAATGAGCTCAGTTTGTATCTGGATCGCATTCCACTTCTTTAAATATAAATGATTTATTACCGCACGAATCTCGCCTTTCTTAATTTTTGCACCCTTTGTCAACACAGTCAGTTAATATGGACGCCAACAAACATCTGCGCATTGCCTTTGTTTGTAAATTTTAACATAGTCGTTTCAAGAATCGCTCTTATCAACAAAAACGGCAGATGATAAAATTTCTCAAGTGTTCATGGAAATTTGCCACACGTATCAATCCACCTAGATTTATAACTTTCTCTGTGCAATGCATATATATATATATATATATATTGTAGTGATACCGAATAAATTCAAGTTTATTCTGCCGCAAAATAACTCCACGCAGGCGGCGACGCGAGAGATGCGAGGCGCCACGGAGGCGACCCGAGGGCCAGGCGAGGCGCCACGGTGTCGGCACCCTTCGCTCCCTAATTTGTCACGGACACGTGTGCCCCAACTCTGGGTGGCCGCTCCGCACACGACCCCTTCAGTATTTTTCCACGACGCCTGGAACTCTTCCGTCAACCTCCCTAGAGATTCCTAGCCCCTCACACCCCCCCGGTCGTTAATAACTGCCCCTTTTCGACGCAAAATTAAAGCGAGAGGGAGCGATAACCAGCCCCTCTCTCACTCTTTTCTCGGCCTCGAAAACATCCTCTGATTGGGCAGAAAATATCTAATGCGCAGTACCCTTTCGCCAATAGCAGCCAGAATTCGGGTTTGTTCTAGAATATTCCAGAGTCACAGGGATAATTTTGGTGGGGGGAACGAGGTTTCCTAAAACTTGGAGCGACGAGGCACAAGAGAGAAGCTGGGGAGCTGTGTTCAGAATCGGACGCAAGTGGCGGCCGCAGGGGGGAACCTGTTATATTCTGTTGTGGCGTTCGGTTCGATGGACTTAAAAAAAATTATTAAGTTTCTTGTAGAGTTTGGGTACAAGACTTCTGTGACGAACGCAGGCCGCAGAACAGTATTATGAACATTTGACAGCAATTCGTATTATATTACGTCCGATTTACGTGCGAACTCGAGACTCTCTTTTCCTTTGTGAATTTGTGCGATAATTCACGGGCTCATTAGTATCAAAGTATTGTGAGATCGACCGGGAATGAACCGACCGTGTCAGTGAATGAACTGTGCTGACCCATTCACCGCAGCGAGCAGACGGCGCTTTTGTGTTCCGGCCGCCTTGGCCGCTACCCTCGCAAGTACCTGATCTGACCTACATTTTCCGAGCGGCGCCCCTCGCCCGCCACGAACCTCGCCAGCCGAACTGCCAGCTGACCTGAGGTCGTTCAACTTCAGTGGGTGACACAGGCCGCCTAACAGAGGTATTTTCTGTTTGAGTGTCTTATGTCGTACACGCGATCGAGAGGTGTGAACAGTACATCAGACAATCAGTGTTGACTTCCTCTCGACCGGGCGACGAAGAGGAGTTCCCGGCCGCGCATGGCCGTCAAGCGGGAATTCGCGCGCGAAGAAGAGTTTCATCTGATTGTAATCACTTTGTAATTTTTTGTTCTCTTATGTGCATGACATTTCATTTTTTTGTTTTATTTCGATTTTGGGGGCATGCTCGCCAGAGTTATCATCACCAGACCATTAGCGTTTTCTTTTTTTTAATGAATAAATTCAACTTGTTCTAAATTCACATGTTTGACTTCTCATTCAACCTAGGCCACCGGCTTCCTCCATCTTCGCCGTTTCAGGTAATCTGTCGACTGAGCGGGCCGGCTACCCGTCTGAGGCGCCCAACCGAAGACCCGAGGGTAGTTGCAATTGGCTTTCCCACCGTGGGGCTCGATTAACGCGAAATAATCGTAATTTTCATTTTTTAATATCCCAGATAAGCGCCCTGAGATTTCTCTGCCTAAATTATTAAATTGTTTAAATTATTAAGATGATGGATGGAAGCACGGTGTAGAGAAGTTAATAACTTATGGTCTGTTGAGGATGTCATTTTGTACTGTGTTTTCCTTGTAAGTGTCATTGTCTTGTGTTGTGTTGTGTTGTGTTGTGTGAATACCGTGTGCGCGTACTAAAACAAGTGAAACCGCGTAACATTGTAAAAATGCAGGACGAATCAGGTATTGACGTGACGGGTGAAGACAGTTTTGAGGAGCCGTCGACGCAAGGTCCCACCTTAAGTGAGATCTTGCGCGTTATGAGAGAAATTTCAGATAACACTGTTGCCAAATTTGAGGAGAAATTTTCAGACAACGCCGCTAAATTGAAAGAAATTAAAGACCAGTCAGATAGCAATGTCGCAAAATTAGAGGAGAAAATCTCAAATAACGCTGCCAAATTACAGGAAATGTTAGATGAACGGTTCACAGCACATGAGAGCAAGTGTGAGGACAGATTTAACCGAATCGAAAGTCATTTGGAAGCCCAAGCAAATAAATTAGAAAGTCTCGAGCAAAAACTTAACCATGAAATAGGGATTTTAAAGAATCAGGTCGAAGGCAGATGCGGGGAAATAGAGGGGAACGTAGAAAAACTCAGTCAGGAGTTGGGAAGGGCACAAGCGGAAACTACCGAAAATTTCAAAATTTTTAAAATCGAAATTCAGACCAAATTACAGGCATGCGACGACAAAGTAGAAGCGTGCTGTGAGTCGGTTACTGAAAAGATCATTGAAGTTAAGCAGGAAATGGGCGAAAAATTTAATAAAATCGGACAGAAACTCCATTCAGAAGTGTCGCATATCCACGAAAAGTTCGCGCAAGTAGGCAATATTAGTGAGGAAAACATCAGGGAGAGAGAAGCCAAATTAAAAAGGGAAATTGATCGTACTGTCCTAGAATTGGTAAAGGAGGAAATTGAAAAGGAACGCGAGAATTACCCAAATCCGAATTCTGGTGGCTCAGGCCTTCGCTTCTCGTGGGCTCCACCGCAAAACCTGTATTTTTTCCGGAAAACCCGATGAAAATCCCAAAGTTTTCCTTGACCGGGCGGAAAATTACATGAATCTCACGAAGGCGGTACCTTCACACTTGAAGGCTAAATTTATGCAAGAATTGTTGAAAGGCAATGCATCTTATTGGATTTCCGCTTTAAACCCTTTCCCTCAAAATTATGAAGAGTTTCGGGAGAAGTTTCTGAATCGATACTGGGGCGAACAACGGAGATATGAGTTCGAGCGGAAGATTTTAGAATCGCGATGGGAAAACCGCCACGGGCAGTCCTATTTAGACTACGCCATGGAGAAAATCTCCGCCATCAAGCTGTGTGACCCGCAGGCAAACGACCGAAAAATCATCTGGTTACTGACAGCTCATTTCCCAACGTATGTACAGAATATTGTCAACAGCGTGGAGTGTAGAGATTTAGAACGTTTCCAAGAACTGTTGGCACAATTTGATAGAACGCGGGACAACTATCACAATGAGAACCGCGACAGAAATCGCAGGCCCGACGGAAACTACCAAGGCAGGCCGCAGTGGCATAGAGATAATAGGGCCGGAGGGAACGAGGCAGATGATCGGCGAGCGCCGCCCGAATCCCGCGAGAACCGTGGACATCGCGATGAGAGAGATGGACGGCAAAATTCATCCCGGCCGGCTTCAACAAATTAGAAACGTCCCAGCTGTCTCGGTATCTGGGTGACGGACGAGTTTCTTTAGAGATACCATTTCATGCGATCATATCAGTGAATTATGCTTTTTTTGATTTTAACGAAGACGAGGATGTGACTATCAAAGAACGTGCCAGAAAATGCCCTATTATTGAATCCTTTATGGGAAATTTATGTGTCCAAGCTCTTATTGATACTGGTAGTGAAATTAGTGCTGTGTCAAAGAAATTTTATGCGCGACTTATAAGCGAGCGGATTCCAGTACCGACATTACCTACCGTCAGATGCTATGTCATAGGGGTTGGGAGAAAACGAAGCAAGCCAATTTCAATGCAGGTCCTGATTTCAATTAATATAGGAGATATGTTGTTTGATGTGCCCTGTCTAGTAATTGAAGATCTTAATCATGATGTTATTTTGGGGGTTGATTTTTTAAGAGAAAACGGTGGAATAATAGATTTTTCCAGAAATGTTATGAGTTTCGGTGCCGGTAAAGAAATTATTATTCAAGATGACGGGGAAGATAGGATTGATCTTAGCATTTCTAGTGCAACTTGGGAAGGGGGGGAAATGACGAAGGGGATTATTTGCCAAAATGTGCAAAAATGTGATTTTTTGAACTATGATGAACGCTCCCAGTTGCAGACAGTGCTACTTGATTATTTACATGTCTTCGGTCGCCCCGTTCATCCCATTAAAGACTTTTGTTTTCGAATTAGGGTTACCGATGACTCGCCGTTTAAGATGAAAAACTATCCTATTCCACAAGCTTTAAGGGGGAAAGTTGATGAGACCGTCAGAAAAATGATTGACGAGGGCATCATCGAGAGATCAGTGACCGCCTATCTAAATCCGATTGTCGTTGTAAAAAAAGAAAGACGGAGGGGTCAGAATTTGTTTAGACGCTCGCAGAATTAATGAAGTGACCGTTCCAGAAAATGAGGCGCCGCAGAATATTGATGATATTCTTTGGAAGTTTAACCAAACAAAAATCTTCTCAGCTTTGGATTTTTCTAGTTCGTACTGGCAAATTGCTATTCACCCAGACGACAGAAAATTTACAGGATTCCTTTACAACGGCCTCACTTATGTCTGGAAGCGGATGCCTTTCGGCCTAAAGAACAGTGGCGCAGCCTTCATTCGATGCTTAGATGAAAAATTAGGTGACGAACTCAAACGCTTCGTTACGCCTTATATTGACGACCTTGTGATTTCATCTCGAAATTTTCAGGAACATCTTTGTCATTTAAGGCGACTATTAGAATGCCTTTCTACCAATCAAATGAGAGAATGAAAACTTAATTCCAAACTTTATTAATCTCTAAAATAAACTCGCCAGAACTGTACAGCTTACCGAGTAGTTCGTGATAGCCGTGCCTTCACTGTTTAAGAAATAATATTTGTAACCGTAGATTAGGGAATTCAGATTTTCTTGTAGTTTATTAGTTTATTTTATTACTCCATCATTATTAGGGTTAGTGAGTTTAATTTAAGGGTAACTATTTGAATAAGACCTTTTATGTAATTGTTATCACAGAAATTAGTCGTTAGAATTCGGTACCACTTTTTTAAATTTTTTTGACGAGATAAGCATCTCAGGTTTCAAAACTTCGCACCACGCCTTACGAATTTTAAAACACGATGCATATCTCTACTGCGGGAAGGGAGGCCAATGTAGTGATACCGAATAAATTCAAGTTTATTCTGCCGCAAAATAACTCCACGCAGGCGGCGACGCGAGAGATGCGAGGCGCCACGGAGGCGACCCGAGGGCCAGGCGAGGCGCCACGGTGTCGGCACCCTTCGCTCCCTAATTTGTCACGGACACGTGTGCCCCAACTCTGGGTGGCCGCTCCGCACACGACCCCTTCAGTATTTTTCCACGACGCCTGGAACTCTTCCGTCAACCTCCCTAGAGATTCCTAGCCCCTCACACCCCCCCGGTCGTTAATAACTGCCCCTTTTCGACGCAAAATTAAAGCGAGAGGGAGCGATAACCAGCCCCTCTCTCACTCTTTTCTCGGCCTCGAAAACATCCTCTGATTGGGCAGAAAATATCTAATGCGCAGTACCCTTTCGCCAATAGCAGCCAGAATTCGGGTTTGTTCTAGAATATTCCAGAGTCACAGGGATAATTTTGGTGGGGGGAACGAGGTTTCCTAAAACTTGGAGCGACGAGGCACAAGAGAGAAGCTGGGGAGCTGTGTTCAGAATCGGACGCAAGTGGCGGCCGCAGGGGGGAACCTGTTATATTCTGTTGTGGCGTTCGGTTCGATGGACTTAAAAAAAATTATTAAGTTTCTTGTAGAGTTTGGGTACAAGACTTCTGTGACGAACGCAGGCCGCAGAACAGTATTATGAACATTTGACAGCAATTCGTATTATATTACGTCCGATTTACGTGCGAACTCGAGACTCTCTTTTCCTTTGTGAATTTGTGCGATAATTCACGGGCTCATTAGTATCAAAGTATTGTGAGATCGACCGGGAATGAACCGACCGTGTCAGTGAATGAACTGTGCTGACCCATTCACCGCAGCGAGCAGACGGCGCTTTTGTGTTCCGGCCGCCTTGGCCGCTACCCTCGCAAGTACCTGATCTGACCTACATTTTCCGAGCGGCGCCCCTCGCCCGCCACGAACCTCGCCAGCCGAACTGCCAGCTGACCTGAGGTCGTTCAACTTCAGTGGGTGACACAGGCCGCCTAACAGAGGTATTTTCTGTTTGAGTGTCTTATGTCGTACACGCGATCGAGAGGTGTGAACAGTACATCAGACAATCAGTGTTGACTTCCTCTCGACCGGGCGACGAAGAGGAGTTCCCGGCCGCGCATGGCCGTCAAGCGGGAATTCGCGCGCGAAGAAGAGTTTCATCTGATTGTAATCACTTTGTAATTTTTGTTCTCTTATGTGCATGACATTTCATTTTTTTGTTTTATTTCGATTTTGGGGGCATGCTCGCCAGAGTTATCATCACCAGACCATTAGCGTTTTCTTTTTTTTAATGAATAAATTCAACTTGTTCTAAATTCACATGTTTGACTTCTCATTCAACCTAGGCCACCGGCTTCCTCCATCTTCGCCGTTTCAGGTAATCTGTCGACTGAGCGGGCCGGCTACCCGTCTGAGGCGCCCAACCGAAGACCCGAGGGTAGTTGCAATATATATATATATATATATATATATATATATATATATCCACCAAACAAGTGAATGCTAACATACTTGCTGGATATCGTTACTAAAATGAAATTTGGGAAATGAGGATTTTCATGAAACTAGGCGTGAAGATGGTTTCCGATGCTAAGTTTACATATGAGATTTCATAGAGCCGAATGGCAACACATTTCGGAGGAAAACGGGCGAAAATATCCCACACAAGTCCCCGGCCGAAAAAGAGATCTGATATAGAGCAGACACTCAATTTACGCGACGGTGCAATAAATAGGAATCTCATCTAGAGCACTCCCGCAAATATTTTAAATTTATTTTTCGTTTCCATCGCATATCTTCAATGTATTGCAATTCAAAAATTAATATTGAATTATGTGAAAAAAATCATTTCGCATCTGTTAAAAACAAAAAAAAGCGAAATTGAAGGAAGAATCTATGAAACTAGTGGTGCTACAACAGTGCATAATGTCTGGCATTATTTCCAAGTTTTGTTGTTGTTGTTGTTTTGCAGTTTTCGGAAATTCAGAGTGTTAAATAAAAATGACCTGCAGAGGTAGCTCAGGGCATCAACTGATATCTTTGCAATGCCCCTGACCGGGATATTCTGGGATTTGTCACCACGGTGACAGGTTTTTCCGCTCTAGCATGATAGCTACGTCGAATTAAGCCGCGATTACAGGAAAATTCTAGCTATTGGCTGTTGTTTCCCGTACTTTCCCCAATCAACACCAGGAGAATGCTGGTTCAGTACCCTTAACAAACGGGCTTTGTACCACTCGCGATCTTTCCTTTTTCTTCCTTGCCTTATCCTCACCTTCTTACGTACACACATGCGCTATACTACCATACAGTGAGGGAGGCCAGTCGGAAGCTTAGAACTTGTCCCGGCTGGTACGGTGCCCCGCTGTTTAGAGATACCTGGATGGGAAAACCCCGCCAGTCCACGGGTAGGTCGGCGCCGTAGTTCGCCAAACACTAACAGGACTAATTACCGCAGCAGTTTAAGGTCCGGAAAAACGAAATAATCAAAGCCCATGAGACCTGCATCATTCTTTTATGCGTCCGCAGTTCTAACCAAGGACAATGTGTAAAGAATAAGTGGGGCTAAAACAACAAATACTTTCTCATTTCTACATTTTGCAATAATCGAAAATTCAGAGTTCCACGAAAAATGAGACCTATGTCATTGAAAAGTTCCTTGATTTTTTGTGGATGAAAATTAAAGAAAAATTTGGTGCGGTTTTTTTTTTTTTAATGTTGTATTTTACAAATGCACTTACTTTCAATTCAAGCGGAAATTACGCGAAAACTACTCTTAAAATTGTACCTACCTCCATATTTTAAAAATCTGATTTTCACATTCTGGCTACCGCTTACGCAGTGAAGAGGAAGTTGCATAATGCTGTGGGAAAAAGCGGCAAATTTTCTGCAGAAAAAATTATTGCAGGGTCCTCGTAATGAAAAAGTGGATAAATCCAGTTACTAAATTAAAAAAAAGAATCCTCAAACACGTCGTTTAGCCAGAATCCATGTTTTGTGGGTCCTTGATACCGAAAAAATGATTAAACGTAAAACGTCTGTCTGCCTGTCCGTCGTCGGTCCGTCCGTCCGTCCGCCCGTCTGTCTGAACACACTTGCGGCTAAACCGTTCGGTCAATTTTCTCCAAAATTGATATTCCATAATCGATCTGACTGATTGGGCAGGTCTCATGTTCGGTGAAAACCCCGATTTTTCCAATATAGCAAAAGTTTAGGTCTTTTTCGGTGCCTTTCTACCACTAAAATATTGAAGATTAACTGTGAGTGACGTAAAAAATAATATATAACTAAATAAAACAAAGCTTCGTCCAATAAAGAAAAGAATTCAAAATAATTTCACACGGACAGTTCGTCAGACGAAGCGCGAGAAAATAAAAAATGCAATTTCAAAATGATAAAATTACGCTAAACAAATCTTCTTTAAAACAATTGTAGATGAGATGATTGTTATAAAGAACAGATTTTTTAGAGCATATTTCACGTAGCAAAAACAACGTATCATCAATACTCTATTATTGCAGCGTTAATTTTTTTTTCAAGTTTCGAAAATACAGAGCATGCACTGAAAATGAAACCAACATAGTTTTATTTACCATACTCTGCTAAAAACATTAAAAAGTTAAAGAAAAAAATTAGTGATTTTTTATTTTAAATGCTTTTAAAAGTGCCAATTATTCACACAAAATTACGCAACAAATACTCATATTTTCAAAAAATGTGCCTATTGCCTACATATGTTTTTTGCCTAGAGAAAAATGTGTTCTTCAGAAACATGTTTTCTAACACATGTGTCTAATGTGTGCTAACAAATTGCACATATTGCACGCAATAATGCGCGAAAACTACTAAAATTTTCAAAACAATGTCCTTAAAGAAAGAACTCATTATGAAGAACAAATTGTATTCAAAGGAAGAATCTCTATCTGCAATTTTGTAGTTGGAGGTACGTGCCAAATAAAATTCAAACTTTTGCAATATTCGAAAATTCAGAGTTAATCCTGAAAATCGGACGTATGACACTTTAATAAGTGTATTTTACTCTATTCATACAAGAAATTTAAAGAAAAAATTTGGAGCTGGTTTTGAGAAAATTTTGAAAATGTCAGGGGGCTTCATGTAAAGTACCCCCAAATTTTGAAGAAAGTTTTTCAAAGTCGGGGCGCCTCGAATGGAAACATATCGACGGTGGAATATTCATTTAGGAAGAAATCGTGCATATGGATTAAGCGTTAGTGTTGTTCAAAGACTGACGGACGGACGGACAGTTTGCTTTGAATTGGTATTTCGGTATCAAGGACCCACAAAACAGGGATTCTGGCTACTCCACGTATTAGGGGACTTTTTTTCTTAATTTAGCAACTGGTTTTATCCACTTTTATCAGGGCCCGGCAATTATTTTTTTCTGCCGGAAATTCGCCGTTATTACATAACTAACCCTATACTACGTATATTACTCCGTATATACGTACGTATACGGGAAATTAAATATGACACATTTGGAAAGATTGGGCAATGAATATGTGAAAATCCGAAAATAATTAGTTTGTGCTTTTTATTTAATTAAAATTATGAGGAGGCGTAAACAGGCACAATTTGAGAAAGTGTTAAGGGTAAAAAAAGATTTACGATATCATTTTTTTGTTGATACGTATGAGAAACTCGAAAACGTCAGGGGGAAAATTTGGTTTCCAAATTTTGTCAACACATTACCGGTATTTTATGTAGTCATTTAGAATTGCATTTCAATTAGGTAGTGTTTATTTTACAATGATTTTGCTACGCGTTCGTAGATAAAACATTAAAGTTTGCATGTTTATTGCAATGAATAAATGGTAATAGTATTTTACGTCATAGGGAAGAAAGTCGACCTTTTCATGTCGAGACTAGAGCGTTCACTCGCCGAAGCAGGCCGAAGTGGGGAATCCTGCCGAATCATAAAAAGGGTCTTTCACTGTGAGAATATTTTATTCGAGACCCTTTTTGATGCATGTTTTCCTTTAATTAATTTTTTAAAATTATATTTTATTTTGCAATTTGTTTGTGAACAAACATTTGGCAAAATTGCATAAAATACTATTAATAAATTAAATAATATAACTGACATGAAATGTAATGTAACCGCTCGATCATTTGTTCTGTTAGCATAGCCACGTACTCGTAGTTCTTGTGTTTTCTGTAAAGGTGACGAGAATGTTGGGTTTCATTGTTGTAATGGATTCTGAGAACGAAAATAATGTGGAAATAATGGGAACTCTGCTCGATGTATTAGAAAAAGCAAGAACCGCAACTTTTGACATGCTTCCATTAAAAGAAAAAGATATGAGTAGACATCGAATGTTTAAGCACTAAAAAATCACCTTTTAGGCGCCTAAAAGGCACTGAAAATGTCAAGAATAAGGACAAAAAAGGCATTGTCATAAATTACATTCACAATAAAATTAAAAATTATTTGTAAAACTCCATACATATTTACAACTCGTCTACATTTTATTCTTAATAGTTTCCATTGTAATATATGACCAGTAACTTTTCAAGGATCGCAATTTGAAACCTGCAACGATTGGGAGACAAAATCAATTTGAATACCGAGAAGGATTTCTGAGCATCTACTGATGTGTCAGGCATATATTTTAAAAGTCCAAAATTAGCAACACTGAAACCTTCTGGGAATTATAATTTATTTCCACTCAAAAGGTGTCCTCGATGTATTGTCAATTGACCATTTTCTCAGAACATGGCAAGTATTTACGAAATAGGGAAATTGAAAAAATATATTGGTATATTTTTAGGAACTCTTTCGTATTTCAAAATACAAATACTACGTGAATTAATGGTCAGTCGCAATAAATGGTCAGGTTAAACCATGGCCAATTTTCTGACATCTTAGCATTGTATATAAAAATAATACATAAAAGGCAAAACCGTGCAATAATTCTAAAGAAAAGGCATTTATGCTAAAATAAGCATTATAAAAGTTCGTCATATGTCATCATTTGTCATGTTTCGTGCACATATATTATCAGCTTTTAAATAAGTTCGCTAGAAAAAAATAGGCATTTCCCCAAACATCCGATGTCTAGATATGAGAAAGAATATAGGGAATTTTGTAAGTGATGAGATGCGAGATGGGTAAGAAGTATATTATAAAATGTGCTTCTCTCATTCTTTCCTGAAATGAATGTAAAGTGCAGTCAAAATTCTCTTTAATACATAGTTCAATTCCAATCAATGTAAATATTTCCAAATAAAATATCAATTGATAAGTGCATGTTTTGAATGTATTGAAAGCTAACTCAATATGTTGACATGGAACCTTTGCTACGTGGCTGTGAAGGCTATAACACATGGCCTGTGAAGGCTATAACAGGATAACCAACACTAAGTCTTGAAGATTTAGTATAATGCAAGGCTCCTTGCTTCCTCCTAGGCAGCAGTTACATGGCGAAATGATGACAGTGGAGTCAGGAAAAAATCATTAAAGGACTCTTTATCAGAATCGTTCTGTAAGGAACAACTTTCTTGCAGCAAAATAGTTCTTAAATGAGCTACTTTCCAGTCTGGAATAAAAGTATAGACAGTAACGAAAGATTGTGGTATTTTAATTTATAAATCTTATAATTCGTGCCGCAATAACATATGCTTATCCTAAATGGGGTGGCATTGTAAAGATACATACACGCAAGTCAGACTTAATTTTTACGTCAAATATTAAAAGCTCTGAGGTTTATTCGTGATGTCTAAATTTTAAAAGAACTTACTTTAGATTCAATGAATACGTGGATTTCAAAACGATCAAATTGTTTTTATTCATCTCTTCCATCTTGTCGAGCAAATAATACATTTAATTTACGCAGATAGTGTAATAATTCTTCCCGAATTAAGACTCGACATTAAAGAGATCTCTTTAAACTTCTTAAATAGCAGTATAAAATTATAAAGCAGTATAAAAAAGCAGTACAAAAACAAAATAATAAATTAATTGTTAATAATTATGTAGGATCTCTCCTGGGTAACCTTAGTAGTTATAAATCGGTGTTTGTTCCTGTTTATTGAATTGAAACAATAACGTAACAGCACACGTCCTTAAAACTCATTTGTAAGACGAACAAGAACAAAAAACTATTATTTTTAAAAAGTATCTAAAGAGATTACTTACCGAATGGTTTCGGATGTGGAGATTTTTTGGGAGGGATTTCTTGGAAATGCGAGATGAACAATGACACCTGAAAGAAAAATTCAGAAGAATAGTGATTTTTATTTTTATGAAAAAGACAAAAACAATATGTACTACATTTGTACTGTGATGGAAATTACACAAAACATAGGGCAAAATGAAAATTTTTTTACTGATGGGATCGTGAAAAATCTGGACGTCAGTAGAAAGTAGTAGTTTTCTGGCCCTCAAGAAAATGTGCGCAGATAAATTTCTTTCCCCACATGTCATATACAGTTTTTACTGTTTTTTTGACAAATAAATAAATAAATAAATAAATAAAAACATTGGATATGACAGACCTGCTACTTATTAGAGGTTATTTAACGCACTAATTAATTACACATATATTTTATGAAATAAAAGATGCAAACAAATCATTGATCAAATATCAAGCACAAAATATAGTCCAATTTTTTAAAAGTCTCAGAATAGTGAACGAAAAATAAAATTGAAAGTGAACGAAGATCAAACAAAGAAAATAAATGTTGTATTAAGTTAATAATGGCAATATTAACAAAATATCCCCGCATGAGTTAAAGAAACATAATAGAAGTATTTTTTACAATAATGTTTTCTGTGTTTTGTAATATGTTTCATGGAATAATTTTTTGCAATCTTTCCAAGAATGTATTTTGTGGTCTACAAAAAATTAAAATAATTTGCATTTCTTAACCTTACAATATCGACTTTATTTATGAAAATTCGAATGGAAATTAATAAATATATTACTTACAAAAGATTCTCAGGTTCAGCGTTTTCTAACTTTCAGCTAATTTCTTGTTCAGAATCTGGACTGTGCAAACTTTCTAGTTCAAATAATGGTTCAGCAACTTCATCATCACCAAACAATAATAATGTACTAAAAGTTTGTTTATTAATTATATATAATTCGGACTTAATGCATTAAAATAACTCTTAGATGAGCCAGACACGAAAAAAAGTCACGTAAACGGGAACATCGAGTCTGATGGACCCATCAAAAACTTTGAGCGGGAATAGCACATCACGTTTTTGTGATAAACTCAAACTAATGGTCGTCATCTATACAGGAAGATTCATTTTGAAGGTAGACTAGTAGATAAGTTAAGAACTAGTTTCGTTCACTTAACGAAAACCGCTTCAAAGATGTTGCTGAGTCTGATAGACCCACTGTCGGGTTACGAAAATGGTAATTACGTGTTCTTACTCTAGGAAATTTTCTTTATAAAGTTTCATCTTCTCTCGTTCATTTCAGCAAAATCTGACAAATTATATGTATAAAACTTAACAAATCTGGGACAAATACATATTTTCACATAACGAAAATATTCTCAGTACTAGAAAGAAACAAATTTCTTAATGAATTTTTTCTGAAAGAGTGTGCAAGGCGTCTTCGACAGGTTACAAAATGGGACATCCTCGAAATGCTATTTTTTAAGAAATGAAATCTTCTAACCTTCGGCAGTCAAGGCAAATAACCGAAGTAGCATTTCATTCAATTCACTCTGATATTTTCCATCCAGCTCTCACACATACCATACACTTTTTTGTACATTTCTTGAGATTTTACTGGAAACCAACTGTCCGTAGATTTGTTACATTTTTCAAGAATCTGCGAAAGAATTAACAATATTCATTCATTCCGAACGAACAATCCAGTCAAACTACGATTATGCAAAAGTAATTACATTCGAATTCTGTTTTTTTTTTCCTGACGCCATATTGACAACTGACGTTTACAATACATCTTTTCACTTTTGATGCAAGGCAAATTTTAAAATGTTCCGTAATCTTTTTTGGTTCAGCAACAAACTAACCAAACTAACAAGTAAACCATAAAGTATTGTATGCACCATGAGCGTTACCCTCGGGCCAGAGGCCCTGCCAATTGAGAGCAAAATTATCTCTTGACGCCCTAGGTGCGTAATTGTACATGCAATACTCTTTTCACCTCTTTGAAGAATGTTGCTGTAATTATTAATGTTGTTCTCGCATTTAGAATCTCTACCTTTTTAACAGATGACCAGGCTTATTAAAATACCAGTTTGTCTGAATCTTGTAAAGGAAACTAGGAAATATTTTTATTATAGTTATCTGTGCTGAATAGTGGACGGGTAAAAGACATTTTTAAGAGGAGAATAGTTTTTTAAACAAAATTATTTATTAGGCGGGTAAAGATATTTTTAAGAAGACAACAGTTTTTTAACAAAATTATTTGTTTTATTTTGCAATATTTATTTACTGTTAAATGTTTACAGGTAGAAAGCTTTTTCAGTTCAAATGTCCTCTCATGAATACTTCCTTAAGACTCTATAGCATTTCGAAAGCACGGTGTACTTTTTTTAATACAAAAAAAGTGTAACAGACACAGGCATAATCTGATGCGTGATATTTAAATGTTTCTCATATTAGACTATATTGGGCCATATTTACATCTGGTCTGGGGCTGGTACTTGCAATTTGAAACAACTGATATCTTTTTGAGTACAAGAAAGTATGTTATAATTTATGAAAACTTAATTAATTTATAATTATAGCAAATTTTCTAATTTATTCGAAATGCTTCATTACTCGCATCACATTACATCAAATTTATCTAGTGCCGAATGACGAGACGAAACCTTGAACTTCGCGCCTTAGCGTAGCAGTGGCTTGCAGTCCAAGATGGCGCGGACGTAGTATAAATTTTAGCCGCCAGGGTTCGTTCTTGTTTGCGAGATATAGATTAGTTGCCTGAGAGAGTATGAGTTGCCCTCGATATAAATCGATATGAGACGACAACTATCATAAACACTCTTTTTCGTATTTCGCTTGTTCTATGTTGGCGGCATTGAGCGTCCATCTCATTGAAGAGAATTAGTAGTACTACAAGTAGGCAGTAGTGTCATGCTTAGCGAAGTGTGAGAAAACAGTGTGTGTGTGATCTTGATGCTAGTGCTTGAGACTCGTTGAGGTGAGTGAGGCTCTGTGAGCAAATTTTGTGCTCGTATATTGATTTTATGCAGCTCGGGAGTGCATGTGGATACTGTGTCAGTTGGTATTAGTACATTTCATCAGTAGCGCGGTTCATGGTACTGTCATTGGCAAAGTTATTTTTGGTAATAATAATATGCAATTGTTTGTACGTAAACGTCTGATGGAATATTATATCCGCTGTGATATGATGCCTTTATAGTAGAAAAAACAGACTGAAATAAATAAATACGAATGTATATTAATTTGTAGATAATGCACAGCATTGATATGTTTTAAGAACTTGTGATAAAAACATTTAATCAAAACTATTATATGAATAAATTACATTTCAAATGTGTTTTCTAATACCAGAACTTGAGGCCGGAGAGCGTGTTCCTCTGGTAGCTCAGTTGGTAGAGCGGTGGACTGTAGGTGGAGAATTTAACAGACATCCATAGGTCGCTGGTTCAAATCCGGCCCGGAGGACGGACTTTTTTTTGTGTATAATTATTATGTTATTCGGACTCACTCGAGCGTTTTCTGTTACTTTTATATGGAATTAACAGTATTTGACGGTTTTTAAACATCTGAACATCTTTTTTCTCAATATACTAAATAGTATTTCGAAACATGCGTGCCTTTTAATTGACATTCATCCGAGGAGATTGTTTTCTATTCCGTACATTATTTTTTTGTTGTTGTTATTTTCTCATAACTGTCCCAGTTTATTCATAAAGAACTTTACCCCATTGAATTCGACAACCAGGAATATGATCACACTGCTTTCCATCTTAACACAGTCACGTCACGAGGTATTCGGCCCAAGAAAAAAATCCGAACAGTTTTGCCACTGGTTCTGTTCTTTTTTGACGGCTTTATTTATTTATTTATTTATTTATTTACTTATTTACGTCAAAAAACAGTTAAAAACTGCGTATGACGAGCTATGGGGAGAAGTGCGCTGTATTAAAATTTGAGATTTTCCGTCTGGAGTCGGCTTCACAACGAAAATGCTGAAAATCCTACTACTCCCTTGCACTTTTTTCAGTTTTTTTTTTTTCGCTTATATCTGGATTGTATGCTCTTTATCGAAAGTATCTTCTTGTACAAAATTGACCTAGATAAAATTCTCTATAAAATGTATACTTTAACTTTCTTTTTAACAATTCTTTTAGGCTCTTTAGGGCTTTGAAATGGCTTACTTTTCTCTTCTTCTTCTTTTTCTCCTTCAGATATATACGCACTCCATTCCAATCTCGTCACCCCATCTCTTCTTCAGGCGGCCAGGATACTTTTCTCGAAGGGGCAAACCTCAAATTCGAATTCAAAATTTGGAGGAATGTTAACGTCTCACATTATTCTTGAATTAAGCCTCCAAAATCTAAGAAACTCTATTGGCATCAAAAAACAAATTTATGAAATATTTAATTCAATTGATGGTTACAAGTGAATTTTAAATTATCTTAATATTGTTGGTCTTGAGAATATCTGTATTATTGTTAACTTTATTGTAATAATAATTTATGTCTATTCTAACTTATAAAATGTATCTCTAGTGTAAATCAACAGTGGTCGCTAATGACCTTAGATGTTTTTAAAGGGACCTAAAATAAATAATTTAAAAAAAATCGAATTCAGCACCCTCAAAAACATACGTTACCTGCGCACGTTTTATTGAGCCCTCATTTCGCTAGATGTGATTTGAGTGTGTGTGTGTGTGTGTGGGGGGGTAATTATTTCGATGACAGAACTATATTTCATATTTGTAGCTTGTAAAATATTTTCTATTATACGAGAGCTAAAATTTATGCTTATTAGTTTTTGTCAACAATGTTCGTTGCTATCGTTTATTCCTAATTCAACGAATTTTAGTAAAGAAGTGGAGGTATGTATTCCTGGGGTCAAGAAAACGTGCGCCGGCGAACATAGAACCGGCGAGAAAAAAAAAAAAAACTTCAGGAAATTTATCCAGAATCGGGCCTTCTGAACGCCAGGTGACCAGCCGAACCCCATCGCATTTGCAAGCGATGTGGTAGCGCTTTGAGTGTTTGTAGAGTAGGTACCGGAAACGTGTCATTACCCGCAGCAGCGAGGATTTAATGCGTCTAGCAGCCCTCGCAGCAGCAGCAGCAGCGTCTCGGCCGTTGGCAGCGGCGGCAGAGACCTCTGATGGCGGGAACCGCGTGGGAGATATAATTAGAACGCGACGCACTCCGCGCGGCGCTTTTGAGCGATGTCGGCTCGTGAAGCTTCCGGGATGCCGCGCAGATTCCAGGCAATTTTCTTGAAGGCCGTCGCTCGCGGGGGAGACGCTACGCCCCCGGATTCGCCCGGTTTCCGGTTTCCGCTTATGCCAGGGCAAATAATTGAATCGCCGTTTGCAAGAATAACCGAAGTCACATTGCAATAAATTTGGGAAATTAAGATAAAGAATATTATTACCAGGGCTGGGATTCTCATGACGTAAGAATTCTTTGGAAGTGACTTACAAAATGACTTAAAACTAAGACGAAAAAGGCATATAACAAAACTGAAAAAGAAGGGGAAAATGACCTAATTAAAAAAAGAAGTCAAAATGAAAATTTTTGTTCAATGAATTTTACAATTTTAAATTAAATTTATTTATATAAAGTATTTTAGGAGTAAATGTAATTCTTGGCTTCAATTTTCCAACTATCAGTTTTAAAAGTCAAAGTTACCCAGAGGCGTATCTAAGGATGGCAGACATGGCACGTGCCATGGGCGCCACTCACATGGGGCGCCGTTTACAATATACTCCCTGAAGCAAATAGCAACAATCTTAATTTGAAGTATCCTGACAGGGGCGCAAATTCTACGCTTGCCGTGTGCGCTTGAATGCCCAGATACGCCTCTGAAGTTACCGAAAGATCTGTGTAATATTGAGAGTTCGAAAAACTGAGTTCACGGCAGTAGTGAATTTTGTCAAGAAACTTAGGTTACAGTAAAAACCTTGTTTCCGTGTGTCATTGTAAATTCATGAAACATTCACATTCAAAAATCACGAGAAAGAAAGAAAATGCGTAAAAATGACGCGGTGGTTCAGAAAAATTACCTAAAAATTCAAATAGCCAAAAAAATCATGTCAGAGCACGGAGTATAAGTGTAATTACATGTCTTTATCGTCCTTTCGATTTAAATGAATCGTTTTTCAAATTGAATAGTTAACAATTGTTTTATTACAGATGTTTCAACGTGTTCATTTTTCTAAAGAATATAAGAGTGATGTAAGAGATGTAAAGATCAGTGTACATTCTTTTCCTGAAAACATTTCAAAGTAAATAAAAGTTCACGAAATTATGCGAAGTAAATCTTAAATGACTAATAAGCATTGTGAATATTTTCAAAGATTTGTCTCGACTTGGAGAAAGACATGGACGTCTATGATCTGTCTGGTAGTCGAATCTCGATATATAGTATAGTATACTGTCTAGTGTACTATACAAGTTTAATAGGCAGTCGCCTGCTGCAATAAAAATGCTGCTGTCGAGTCTGTGGGAAAAGAGGTCCTAGAGCAGCAAAAAGTCGCTGTTCCGACACTGCACATCGTCACTGCATGACGCATCAAATAGCGTATGGACGCGAAAATATTTTTGTTTATATTTTAAAATTTTCACAAATGGAATGAGCTGTTTTGATAGCAAACGTCTCTGTGTCACGGAGGGTCCTTATTTTTGGTGTTTGAAAGCCATGAACATATTTAGATTTCACGAAAACAAATTTTGATTGTTCTCATGGAGGGAAATCTTTTTTTGAGCAATTATTTTTCTAAATTGTTAAATTGTTGTCTCTCTTCATCAGTGTCAGCTCTTTTCGCTATTTGTGACGAGCGCGATCGTACGAAACGCGAACTTTTCGTTTAAGAAGGCCTTGGCAATGGGCTTGCTGATGACAACACTTCATTATCTGGTATTGTTTTTTCCTTCCTCGTCTCCTTTCCTTTTCGTTCCTATCGAGTTACTGCTGAAAATTGTTCCGCCGGGTGCTGAAAATTGTGATGATACAGCAGTAAATGTGCTCTACATATGTGCGCTATCAATATTGAGCCTTTTTGCAATATCTAACCAGTGACAAGTGCTTTCTCATATCTTCACTAGAAGTTATTTTGTGTAAAATTTGTCATTTTCAATGGGCTTGTGCAAAATTGATCTTTTCAGAAATTCTAATATCTATTGCATGACAGTTTAAAATCAATTCGAAGTCAAAATGTTTGTCTACGGAAGGGATAAATATTCACTGTACTATAATGAAAATTAATTCTGCAACGTGTACTCTTCAACGTTCTTTACAAGACAAAACACCCTTTATTCCAAAGTTTCTGATTTCAAATATTGGGGGTTCTCATGAGGATCAAGGTGTAGAGTATTTCGTTTTCTAAGAATTGAACAGTACACTTTGTATATACAGCAGAAATTTGTCAGCTTAAACAATGCTGTAAAATGTTGATTATAATAATGCTTGATCTTGTATTTTCCCAATACTTGTAATTGAAGTCCGTCTTTGGTCAATTTGGAATACTTTCTACACAAACGACTTTTCTACCATTTGTTATGTGAAAGGTAACAAATAGTATTATAATTCATTGCGCTAAGGCAGTTTTGGGAAACAATGTAACGTAAGCAACAGTGGCTCAAGATGATACGTTTTACTTACAACTCATGGATTATTTTTACTTTTCTAACATTCGTATTTTATATAATACAATGTACGATGCCATCTCATGATTTTATTTTACTCTAAGCTGGCGAAACCTGATGAGACCAATTTAAATTCTGGTTTTAATTTTCTCAGTCGGTTTCCTCAACCTAGCAAAAAAATCTAATCTCTGTTGAAATTTACAGATAAACTTTTCATCTTCCATCATTCATAACTAAATAATGTTTCGCGACAATAATTTGAGCTTGACGCCCACTTAAAAATATTTTAAGTGGGCATAGAAAATAAGTACAGAACGTAATGCAAATTTCTATAACTTACTACCTGATAGTTTGGAGTTTATTTTCCGCTTAAAGTAAGAGTTGGACGTTAAGTAAATAAAATAAAAGGTAAGATGTGTTGGAAGAAATTACTTTTAGTCTCTGTATAGGTTTTTGAAATCGATTCAATTTTGATACAAAATTGTGTTCTGTCTTGTTACTTATTTTATTGTTTATTTCAAAATTTAATTATTGCACTAATGGAGGCACCAATGAGCGAGTTAATGGAAAAATCCTACCTGTTGATGTTTTTACTTAACTGCTTCTTCTCCTATACCTATTTGTCTTCTACCTTCTACCGTGTTCTCTTACTAGGGATGCGGCATGGGCAATAACACATCGATGTTTCAAAGCATTTAATTTGAAGTAGGCTATGTTTAGTAATTTATAATTATGATTTAAGTGTCAACACAAATTTTAAAAATGGCAGTTGCACAGCGATCTATAAATTAAATCAATAAAAAATGTAAAAAAAATAAGAGCAATTTAAAAAGTGATCCTGAAAGCTCAGAGTCTTTGCAAGAGGTCTCATATTTCTCAGTTCGCTGTATGGAGAAGGTCACGAGATGACGAGGATGGCCCTACGCCTACGGTGCACGCGTTACTTCCTATGCTTTTTATGCTTCTTACGTTTCTATGCTTATTGAAGTTCACAAATGGCGAAATATTAAATTAGTTTTCTTCATTTCCTTATTTTAGTGGAAAATCTGATAACCATTAAACATTATTTTTATCTTTAAGAGTCCTCCCTTAATAAGAATTTTCTCATCAAATGCTACAAAATACTAAATATTATTTTTGTATAATGGTATAGCCTTGTTTTCAAAATGCTATTTTTTAAAAAAAATTAAGTGCAAAATTCTACCTTCAGTATGGACGCTGCATGGTCTACCACACCGCACAAACTTGTTCTACCAGGGAGCGCTAACCCCAGGGTGGGCACCTATGCTTTCGCTTTTATCCACACCCCCTGCCGATGGACAAGTACGCCGACAGGCCGGTATCCGGATTCCGCGGGAACGCAGTTGGTCCTTACGGCAACCTCCCCATACAATGCCTGGGTAATGAGCCGCCCTGCCAGCTCAGAGCTACTAGCTATCCGGGCTAGTACAGGATTCTCGACAATGCGCCACTCACTTGCGCCGGGAACAAGTCCCTCTTTGCCCTGAGTATCGGGCCACTGCCACGACGAAGCCAAGAACCCAACTGGGGGCCACCCGGGTTCCAACTAAGGTTGGAACGGCTGGGAGACCCCAACCCTCTTCTCCATTGCCTACACGTTTAGGCTATTGACGTGGGTAAAAACAATTCTACCATCAGTAGTTATATACTACAATTTTCGTAACTTTGTCCCTGACAGAAATCAGCTGTTCACGGTTTCATCGAATCGGGAGCTTGAACGTCACCATAGTGACGTCACTGTCGCGAAATACAATATAAGCTCCTGATTGGATGGCAGCGAAACAGCTGATTCCTGTCAGGGACAAAGTTACGAAAATCGCAGTATAGCGTTTCCTCGAACACTAAGCTTACAAGTGGAAGTTTTTGTCTTGCGGATATTGGGCGTGGGCTGCTTCGTCGGCGGAGGCGGAAGCGATTAGGCGCGTGGCCGCCGTGGGCGAACGCTATCGACGCGAGGCGACGTCCTGCTGCCCGCGGACGTGGCCTCCGCACTATGCCTGTCGACCCGTGCACGTCAGGCCCGCGGCACCCCACACTTACACTTACACGCACAATGAAAAATCAAGTAGGGAGAGAGCTCGAACTCTACAAAAGGATCTAGAGAAATTACTCATGACTAGGGCCCGGATAATTATGTAATTACATATTTCCGTATGTTAACTCTATCAAGTCAAAACCACAATATATTTACGTTTCATGTCGATTAGGGCCTAAAACCGATGACTTTTTATTACATATATTTACATATTTTACCCGAAAGTACATATATTTACATATTTTTCACAAAAGTACATATTTTTAAATATTTCTTAATATTTTAGTTTTTATGCATCTTTTTGTATAATTCTTTATAATTCTTCATTTATCCTACATGTTTTTGATAAGGAATAACCAAGACAAACAATTCAGCATTGTCAAACAATTTTTCGGCAGCCTCCTCTCCAAATTGACGCTATTGCATTGCGTAAAAATGTTGATATTGCAACACGCAGAACCCTACAAAAGGGCAAGGTGTTGCACTCCAAAGCTTCCAGTGTGTAGATTTCAGCGCGAGTAAAGCAGAGAAGAAAATATACTCAGAAATAAATTTTGTGTATGAAAATGTTACGTCTAGCAAGCGATAACTCGCGCCCAAGACGTATTTTTCAGAGGTCTCTCTTGACCTTAATGCCCTTCACCAAAAATTACACGCACCAACGCAGCACTGGAGCCTAAACCCTTGTTTGTAAAGTATCACTGTGAGGTGAAAACCTAAAGTAAAATCATGATGTGGCACTACAGCTTTTGGATAAGAAAAGGACAGAAAACAATTCACGGCGATTGGCTTAAACCTTGTGGTAACGCAGACTGGGAATTTGCAATAGGCAAAGTTTGGTTTATCTTTTCAGAGAAGTCAATCAATAGCGTCGTGGGTAAGAACATTATTAAAGAAAGCTGAATTTGTGCTAAGAGTCAATTGATTAAATATCAACCACCATTGTTTTTATTCTCTAATCCGTGAATAGCATTGAACAGTGACATGTTGGGACAACGTTTGAATATACACCAGTAACTTCATGCGATGTGGAACACTTGGTCGGTACAAGGCCTTCGAACAGATAATAGGAAAAATTTCATCCCTATAGAGTATTTGAGTAAACTCCTCGTGTGCATGCTTGCGGATGAGCCGTTTCGTCTCTCACGGGTCTCTCTCAGATTACTTCCCGTGCACTAGTGGAGACACACGAGGTGTCATTCGACGCGTCTCGGCGTCCTAATGGGGTACTGATTGGGGTTTTTGTTTCCAGAAACGGCTATAAAATTCTAAGAAATTTCCAAAAACGTGTTTTTTCGTGTTTTGGCGCTGTGATCTTGGTAAGTATACCGGGAACTAAATCAACGCCACCTAACTAGATGTAGGTGGTGTTGATTAAACTCCAGTACAATACCGACGAAGAGAAAGAGAAACGAGAACAAAGAAGAAGAAGAAGAAGAAGACGACGACGAAAAAGGAGACTACGTAGAAGGAGGAGACGACGACGAAGAAGAAGAAGGAGACGACGAAGAAGAAGAAGGAGACGACGAAGAAGAAGAAGGAGACGACGAAGAAGAAGAAGGAGACGACGAAGAAGAAGGAGGAGACGACGACGAAGAAGAAGAAGAAGAAGAAGAAGGAGGAGACGACGAAGAAGAAGAAGAAGGAGGAGACGACGAAGAAGAAGAAGAAGGAGGAGACGACGAAGAAGAAGAAGAAGGAGGAGACGACGAAGAAGAAGAAGAAGAAGAAGAAGAAGGAGGAGGAGACGAAGAAGAAGAAGAAGGAGGAGGAGACGACGAAGAAGAAGAAGAAGAAGAAGGAGGAGGAGACGACGAAGAAGAAGGAGGAGGAGACGACGAAGAAGAAGGAGGAGGAGACGACGAAGAAGAAGGAGGAGGAGACGACGAAGAAGAAGGAGGAGGAGGAGACGACGAAGAAGAAGAAGGAGGAGGAGACGACGAAGAAGAAGAAGGAGGAGGAGACGACGAAGAAGAAGAAGGAGGAGGAGACGACGAAGAAGAAGGAGGAGGAGGAGACGACGAAGAAGAAGGAAGAGGAGACGACAAAGAAGGAAACGACGACGAAGAAGAAGATGACAAAGAAGATGAAGACGAGGAAGACGAAAAAAGACGAAGAAAAAAAAGTCACACAACCGAAAGTAATTTAAAGCGTCGGTGACGTCACATTCAGCTATTTTCTAAGTATTTGAAACAAATATTTGTTTTTCATTTTTAGGAGACCATTGTAAATAGCAGAATCGTGAGTAGAATAATGTTTTAATTTTGTTCTTTACGAGTATATTAAGTCTACACAGATCAACATTTAAGCAAAAGTATTTTATTAAAACGAATTGATATAATAATTAGTGTTACATATTTCTTACTTTTTAGTACATATTTTTATACATTTTAATACATATATATGTACATATTTTCCTAATTTTTAGTACATAATTATCCGGGCCATACTCATGACAATGTGCGAACAAAGCAATTGAAAGTACTGTGCAGCTGTTCGTATCTCTGCAGGAACGTTCAAAAATAGTAAGCAGAATGGCAAATTTAAACAAAACGCGTAATTGATTTATTTGTTATATTTTATAAAGATTTTTTATTTTAGTCAGTTCAGCTTTTAAAATCAAAATTACTATATTTTCAATTACAAATAGATGTCAAGTTGCACGTTTATTTTAAAGTAAAGTACACGTAATACTGAAAATTATATAATATGCCACTTTTATAATTATTAATAATAAAGAATAATTAATTACTTTGAATCAATGTACCTTTTAGTTTAAAATAACTACAAAAGAATGTAATTACTACTTGGAATAACATATCCTCAATGTGGAAATGGAAGCCTTTTTTTTCGTAAGTTTTCAATTTTTTATAAACATACTTTAGTTAAATCTTATGGTTGAAATTTTTACTGAATATTGTTATGATACCAGTCTAGCATGTGTGGAATTTTCTGAATTTTATCTGGCCCCTAACAGATATTACCGTTCAAAATTTGGAAAAAATCCAAAATTTCAATGTTCAAGAGGATGTGATTTTTAAGTGGTACATTATACACCAATGATATTTTATAAAACGTAACTATACTGTTATGTAAGAGGACAGAAAAAATTAAAGTTGTGATTCTATTTCTTCTTTGAAAAGTTACTCTCTGAAAATCGAATTTCGTTCATTCGCGATCCATAGATTTGATTGCAAATATTTCTCAAACAAAAACATAAAAGGTAGGTAATCAATATTTCGATTTGCAGACTAGAGTATACTGAATTGAATGCTTTGTATTCTAGAATGGTAGAACAACCTAGAGCTGAGTAATTTAGAAAAGAGTAAATATCTGCAAGCGCGAAAAATAGCGCACGGCTTAAAACAAAAATGGCCGCCATTTGTAAATCAGACACAATAAAAAAAGTTAAAGATGTTTTTAACAGCCAAAACGAAAGTAAATGTATGTACAAAATATGTATTTTTTCCGAGACGGTCGAACGACCAGTGCTGGACCACTTAAAATAGATTGACCCTAAGGACTGACGAAACGTTTTAACAGATAATTCTCTATTTGTGACGAAAAATGCAAAATATGCGCCTGTAATTACACGAATATGCACCAGCAGGAAAAATGCACACATTAATCCTCATAGAATATAATTCTCACCAAATGTCAAGAATTTTTACTTACGTATGTCCTGAAGCAACAGACAAAAATATCCAAAATCATAGAAATCCTGTATGCTCCCGAGCACACAACACACAATGGGGACACCCTGCGTTCGAACGGATTCATGCCCACGCACTGGCTTCACTTCTTGCATGCTTTTAATAATCACTTCATTACCGATAATCCTCCCAGATATCCACACCAATTTTCATAAAAAATATCGGCAAGAACCTAACATCTATATTTTACATCACTATTTTTTTCTAAATGTATTACACCATCGAATTTTGACATTATTCTCCCCTCTGCCTAAATACTTAGTTTTGAATAGGCTGCACCGAATTTTGTTCCATGCAGGAAAACCCATACACGCCTTTTAAAAAGTGCTAAGCCTAGCCGCCATTCTGCGATTTGAGAGAAGAAATTTTTTGTAAGCGAGTCGGTTACCAGAGAATTTAATGCGAATATATGTAGAGTGAAAATGAGAGATCTGGCTGCCAAATAAATGTATCAGTTAAAATAGAAACTGTTCCTATATAGCGGAATTTCATCTTCATATTTACGAAAAAGAGTACTTCAAAATTCAAATACCAGATCGTCACAAAGTGAATTATTTCCTTTTAACCTTAGTGGAGGCTTCGGGCCATCACGTTAATTACATTATTGTTAAAGCCAGAAAACATTTTTCGAGTTATTCAAGAAGTCATGAAACTTTAATTTTTACGGAGGCCAAATCAAATCTTCACGGTAACGCTTTTAGCTGTTTAGATCGTACTTGAGATCGCTTCGAAAGCAAAACTTTCGCAGTTGATTAAACGTGAAGTTCGGATCGTTGATATATTTTTTGCCTTAATTGGTTTTTCGAGAATCCTCTTTCGCGAGTAAAGTGCACTATCTGTATATTAATTTTTCTCTTGGCCATTGAAGGCATAACGTTGTCTCTTTTTAGTTCCTGCAAAACTTCTTAAATGCATTTCAAGGAAACGTTTCTTGTTTGTTACCAACTGAGTAATGAAAAACTGATTATCTGTGGATCTTTAAAGTTGCACATTGAAAACTACCTGTTAAAGGAAGAAAGATTTCTTTGAAATGGCTAGGCTCGAAATCCATATTCATATACGGCGTAGGTCAGAATTTCGTCTATTTGTATATGAATGAATGTAGATTTAAATTCTGTATTCCGGCATTATGCTGACGAAGCAAGGCAAGACCACAATATTCTTTTCTTTCTGATATGCTTAAAAGTGAATTGTAACATGTGGCACTTAGCATGAAAAATATTTTTTTTAACACAACTCGCGCGTTTGTAGCGCAGCCATTTGTTCTATGAAGCTGATTGCGTAGGTTACACGAAGGAAACGAAGAGGGCTTGAGTGTGGTAACCCTCCGAGGATTTTATCTCAAGGTATGTAGTTAGAAGTTGCGACTTCTTTGGAGTACACGACATTCTACCTTTATTGCAGCAATTGTTCGTGACGGCGTGGTTCAGCGATGAGTTGGTTCAGTTATGAATAATTCAAGAAATGATGTAATCGTTGTGTCAACTGCGCGTCTCATGTGTCTTCACATTCTTCATTGCCGTTTGTACTCATTTATTGAATACATATTAATGAAAATAATTTTTAAAAAAACTCCAGCTGAAAGTGTAATATAAATGTATAGTCTTTCACGTCTAGATACTAATCATCTCTGGATAGACTTCCTTGTCGCGAGCTTCCCGGGCTTTCCTGATTTTTCTCGTTTTGCCGTCGCGTTTGTCTATTATCAATAGATGCCGGATTTGTAAGCCCATCCATCAAATAAATGTGCATTTATACATATTTTTGGTGTTAAAACTTCGAAAATATGTCCTGTTTATTTATGTATATAAAATGGAAAGGGAAACCCTTTCCTTCATATTTGTGGAGGAAGACAAATTATAACGAACTGGATTGGAGGCAATAGAAATAATGTTCTCTTCAGCATTACCAACTTTCAAGATAGATCTAACGATAAATATTAATTGAAACGATCACTATTTCTCAGTTATATTTCATAATTCAGATAGAGGAAATCGATATTAGCTGTAAAAACTCGTAAATATTAACACACCTTACAAATTTGCCAATTAAATTGATGGATTAAAATTATAATGATAAGTTGCATAACGATGAACGTTTTCAAGGAAAATATGCTGAATATTTAACTTCTTTGCAGAAGTGTTATTCATGAGATAACACGCAAAATGCGCATTATTTGCATCATAAAATTACAGTTAAAAGATTGGAAATTGGGTCTGTATAAACAAACTGAACATACAAAACATTTGACTGCATAGAAAATAAAATGTATTTGCATTGAAATCTGGTTCCTAATCATACACATTAATATGTCGTTGCTGTGTTACTTATGGATTGTAATATTTCTGGGTCGACTTTCTTGTCGAGTCAGACACGTACTCATTTTCGAATTTTCGACGTGGTCTGAGCACTGTTGCGCGGTCGGACGTGGGGCGTAGCAGGTTTTTCAGAATTTGTTGATCACAAACGTTAATTTGTCGTTGGTATACAATAAACAAGACCATTTCAAATATTTTATTTTGAGTACCCCCCGCCGGCAGACTTTCAGTGCCACTGAACGAAAGGGAGACCATGCTGTTTTGGGTCACTGTAATTTATACAGTTCACACATTAAACTTTAGACGTGCTGACAAAATAAAACGTCAGTTCTATTTTGCAAAGTTTGTGAGCTCCTAGTAGTAGCTCTCGAATCGGTCGTTCCAGTTCCGCAGATCAATAGAATTCTTTTTGGAGAAGCCGAGAGTTAATGTAAGAATTATGAAAGGGGGAAATGACTTGCGTTTTGTGACACTTTGCTTCGGTCAATTACCGGAGAGTTTATTAAAGTTTTCTTTTACTTTCTTTAATTACTACAAAAATTTTACAATAACCGATGGTGTTACTTGTAGGCGATGGTATTACATAACTGATTCAAGGAGAAAACAGTGAACTCCGTCGGCTAACACTGCAAATGAAATTGTACTTCCTTTTCTACATGAGTTTGTCAATTACTGCTTTCAAATAATGTAAATACCCTCTTGCGGTGAACCGAAGCGAGAAAATCTCTTTGCAGTGAAAACATATTTTGGATAGTGGAGAGCGTTTATTCTACGTTACGAACCAAGGTTCATGCAACTGGTTCCTTAATAATAGGATATTCCTAGCCTGTTGTCAGCACTGACGAATTAAAACCAGAGTGGACTTATTTATGACAAATTAGCTTATTTTAATTCGCATTAGTCTCCGTAATAGGTCTTAATCCAACTTCAAAATTCCGGTCGCGGCAACCCTGACTTCGTTCATGTCTCTCTCACATTCTGTTTTTATCCCATTCTTCCCGTCCCACTCCTTTCTACCTATTTTTCACTTATTCTTTGCCTCGTTCTTTGCTATCTCTCTATTTATCTGTAATCCCTTCATTACCATGTTTACCTGTGTTCTACCTATTTTTCACTTCTTCTTCGCCTCGTTCTCTGCTTTCTCTCCATTTACCTGTAATCCCTTCATTACCATGTATATCCTATCTCGAAAACCCTAACCACATCGATTAGTCTCTCTCATGCCTAACAAAGAATAACGTCACCGTCAAGAGGGCGCTATCTTCAATCTCTCGGTTCGTTGGCGCCGCGGCCGCAAACGGCAAATGAGACCGCCGACCGTGTGCTCTTCTTGCTCGTGCCCTGCTGGGGCGTACCGCCTTCACGAGGTAATTTTTCCATCCGCTGCACTGCTTCCTCTCCCCTCGCACCCCCCATACCCCCCACCGCTCACCGCTCCACTGGGTCTGTAGCAGCCCTCTTCCGCGCCACGCACCCCACGTGCCGGCCGGGCCTCGTTTGTCATGAAAGTGAATGCTGCTGCGGTGGTGGGAGTGGCTGCTAACAAGGGCGTGCTTCGCTCGCACAGAATAAATACTTTGTGTGAGTGATACTTATTCTCGGAGCACATTTGCAAGGCTCTTTACGTATTCTGTCGCTCTAAAACGAGCTTTCTATGAGAATAAATGCGCACCTGAAGGGACAAAACACGTGGATGTTTCTAGGAAAATCAAAAAGGAAGATTGTCGTTATAAAGTGGGAATTTCAAATATGATCTTTACTGCCATTTAGCTACCTATCGTTTACCAAGTCATTTCGCCATCCTTGAGTTATTGAATAAACGCAAATATTTCATTTTATTTTAGCTCATTAATAAACATTCTGTTTTCAACAATACAAAACGGCATTAATGAAGAATGTTTAGATCTTTTTAGTATTTCACCCAAGTCTTGGCAAACCTAATAAAAAAAATTATATTCAAACTATTAGCCTTGATTAAAACTATTTTATTCCCCATCTTGTACTACCCATTTTTATTAAAGCATCGTATTGGAAATTAAGGAATTTTGTTACTGTGTACCTTAAATATTGACAGTCCACTGAAGTGAAGGAATATTTATTGAAGAGAGAGAACATCACCGTGAATTTAAAAGTACAATTGATGTTGAAGTTCTTCTCGGCCATTACGTGCTATTACTGCTACGGACGTGCTATTACTGTCGGCTGTCCGCCGCGGCGAAGTCATAAGGCCCCGTGGTAGACCAAGGTTGTGAATGGGTGGACAGCTAGCCAATTAGGCAGGGTTGAAGGTAAGCGGTCGTATCGGACGGCAAGGAACAGTCCGGACGGGTGGTCTCGGCGTCTTCATTCTATGCATACTGGTCTCAATGCATCAAGCCGGCGCAAACTGGCGTTGCTGTTCTGGGAGAGTTTGGCAATGCCTTCTGTTTCTTTCATCCGTCTGAGCCATCACTGCTCCTCCCTGCCGATTGATTGATTAGTGATTCCAGGCGCGTCAAATAATGAGGTCATTAGTCTCGTAAATATAATGTATTTTTTTTTATCGCGGGAGGTGGCGGTGATCATCTCCCACTAAATGGGAGATGATCGTTACTGACCTACGTGGGCTTTTCTTCATTTTCTTCATTATCTCCCACCATCTAGGCACCGCCCTAGCCGGGTTAGGCTTCAAGTTCTTGATTGGACCACTCACATTGGTCTCATGACAAGTGTGGTAGTGTACGGCGTGTGGGTGTTAGAATGTGTAAACAGTGAGGATATGATAAGGAAGAGGAAGGAAAGATCGCGCGTGGTCCGTGGCTCGTTCCAGCATTTGCCAGGTGATAATCAGAGAAACCACGGAAAACTACCAACCAGAGAAGTCGGCCACTAGAATTCTCCTCTAGACAGCGATTGAATTCGACCTAGCTATGTAGCTAGACTGTCGAAAATCCTGTCATCGTCGGGACTCGCACTCTACGAACTCCCACTGCAATAGCGTCAGTTGATACCCTGAACCACCTTCACGGGTCCCTCCTCTCTGCCGAGCACCTTGCTCAAATTGTCAGAAGTCTCTGCGCCTGCCGGTTAGAAATGGAATGATATGAGGATTGGATGGTGATACTAGTTGGTTGTGAATGTTCCACCAAGCCACAACCAGCGTTGCCAGACGATCAAATGTATATCCCAGTACCAACCTTCAAAACTCCTGGTACTTTCACTCAAATTCCTGGTATCAATGTCATTTTATTTAAATTCATAATTCATATTATAACTGTTATGTTTTAAACACGCAAAGGAAGTTCGCGTTAAACTTAGCTCGATATCGATTCATTTTATATCGATAAACTAAATAGACGATGGTTCTATGTGGAATGGTCCTATCCTTTTCTGTTATAACATGCAGAAAAAGGTCATTCTATGTCACCTTTAATGTTTTTATGGCAGTGTTTTCACCAATATCGTAGTTATTTGTAATATTGGTGATAGTTTTAAATTATTGAATAAAAAATATTATACAAATTTTAAATCGTACAACGTCAATTACCGTACACACAAAATCCTCGTATTTAAACGTACGGTACCAAAATGACTTCATCCTGGTATATGGTACCTTTATTAAAATCCTGGTAAAAACACCAGGATCCTGGTACGTCTGGCAGCACTGGCCACAACACACAGGTAAGCATCCATTCCTAAGACTGGTCGGAAACCCTTCTAGCCGAGGCGATCAAGGTCCACCCGCCTTTTCGCTTGTGGTTATCCCGACTTGCTTCCGGAATTTTGATCCATAAATCCATTTCATCTGGACCGCCCTGAACTGTGCCGATCTCGGAATTGGCTGTTTGGAGCGACCACCCGCCCGGCATTCTTTCATATCGCCTGCCGCGGCGGTAATATTCTATCGGCTCATTCCACCTGCTGGGCAATACCATTTTTCGTATTCACAAACGTCGCTTTGCGAGAGTGCTTCTGGAAGAGCTAAAGAACAAGGTTAAGCAGCTTCCTCCGTGGAAGAGAAAACAGGGTTCTTTCCCAAAGATGTGCTACGAGTAACTCCTGAAGGGTGAATCCTTAGAACAGAGGGTAAAGATCATGTCGAGTCGACCTCTCGCTTGTACAGTTATTAACCGTTGGCTCGATAGTGCAAAAAGAGGAGCACGAAACTTATTGCTGAGCTTATTTCCAAAAGAACCTGTAATGAAACTAGAAGACAACTGGCGGCTATTCAGTGAGATACAAATGCCTGAAGTGGAGACGGTCTTTTATCTCTAAAACAAAGAGTGAGAGCACCAAACCGATTGAATTTGAATACATTCGCAGTAATAAGTCAGGCTCTTTTCCGTGCGCTTCTTTTTAAAAAGTATGATGTTTCATTGTCGTGATTTTCTTGTTCCTGTTGCATTTCCTTCGTATACGAGACCCATCTTACACTGTTTCGTTTTATTTAACTTCGATGCCCACAAATCCATAATTTTTGTTTTCGTTTTGAACATGTCGCCATCTGAGTGAGCCTATTTTAAACCCTGCCAATCAGAGGGAAGGACAGAAGTTTCAGGCGGTTAAAACGCGGAAGTTGTAAGTTTCTGTCAAAATTGGTTCATTTCCATTTTCCCTTCCAAGAAATTGCGCTTCTTCCGTAGAATGCATTTTGTTCCATTTCCGCCTAGTGGAAGATTGTTTCCTGAGTTAGCTCTCTGAATTGTATTGTCGGAGTACAAATGTAACTCACTAAAGTGTTTTTTGATGTTTTTGCTTTATTTACATTGCTATGCCATATTTTCAATTATTTTTATGAGTTAAATAGCTAAAGTCCTCGAGTTTGGGTGTACTAAATTATCGATTGCATAATTGTTTTACATTCTCGCCTTACGTACGTAAAAACAGGAAGTAGTGTGAATGTGCTCCGGAAAAGGCGAATTTCAAACGGAAAAACGTACCTTCGCTGGTAACGAAAAAGGGGATAAATCTTGTTCCAGTATATTATAAATGACTTCTTCTAACACATTCTGTTGTCAGAATCAATGTTTTGTGAGTCTTTGATGCCGAAAAATAGATTGACGGCAAATTGTCCGTTTATTCGTCTGCTGGTGTGTGTCTGTTCGTCTGTGGTCAGACGTCACCTTATCTGCAAGTGCCTGACTACTGAGAAAAAGAGCCTATCATATTGGTTTGAATATATTTTTTTCTTAGTCACGTTACTGCGCTTTCTCAGGAATGCGACATTTTGTTACATAGATGGTTGCTGCCATAATTGTTCCTATGGGAGGCGCTGCAAAGTTCTACTTCATGCGCTCGGCAAGACTGCTTCACTATGTGCAAATTTTGTTGAGCTCTTCTTTACGCATTGTAGTTAGTAGAGCCACAGGTGTGGGTTTTCTATTTTGTTAGTAGTACTAAAAAAATAAAATCTGCAATTAATTTAGCGATAATAAAAATAATGAAATCTGTAGATTATTTATTGATATAGGCAAATCTGTTGTTCCGTTACCGACCGCAAAAAAGTTTTCTATAACTCGGGAGCAAAACTGCCTAGTTTTCATGTTTCTAACCTCACTTTGTTTTTATTTTTTTCATTGCTTAACTAACTATGTAGGAAGAGAAGGAGAGATTCTGAAGCTCAAGAAAACGTGCGCAAATTACATTTCCCCGCGTACGTCTCATACAGTTTTTACTATCCTGTGAAGAAAATAAATCAAATGCAACCGCAGAGAGCGTCTGTGCGCCGGGAAGCAGACAAGGGTCGAAGCACCGGGCTGCGAGGTCGCGGAGCAGCTTGTCACGGCGTGCACGCGCGCGTTCATCACTTGGCGACGTCGCTGTTCATTACTCAGCTGTCTCGGGAGGTCCCTCGAACTGAGGCATCGAACTCCAAACCAAGAAGTTCTCAGAAAGAAGGAAAACTCAAGAAAAAGCCATTGGGAAAACCAGCTGAAGGGTCCTGGTTTATTTCGAGGTAGTATTTGCTCTCCTAGCGTACTTAAGCTTTTTTGTAATTGTTTCGGTCAACATATGAATTCTCAGCATTGATATCATTTCTCACGGAACCGATAAAAAACCTGTTTTCTGAAAAAAACGGAAGGCCCGTTGACTTTCTGCTAGTAAGAAATAAACTGCTAAAAGTTTATCCGTGTACCCAATAAAATGTTTCTCCCATCCTACAGGTGTCAGTTCGTGGGAACAGAGATGATGATGACTGATCAACTTAGTGTACCGCCAGTTGTATAGCTGTTCACCCTCGAACCTGCCTCGCCAATGAGAATATTTTTCAGTTGCTGAACATATCTAAACATGTTCTTATTTTCCTCGTGTTCTATAGGTAGCTTAATTCATATTTTGTTGTTTTATAAGTAATAGGATAAGCAACCACTTCCCTCTTAATGTCTGGTGTCGTGTTAGTATACTTTTCTCTTTTTTGGTATTTTCGGTTTTTGTTTATTCCGGCCTTCAATTTAATGACCTCCAAGTTATTCATAACACAAAATATTGTGAATGAACACTTCACAATGGTCACACATCATGCGCGTGTTGTAAAACAAATAAGGATTATGGAGTTTTGGTAATCTTGTGATTTAAACAAAGGCAATGACACGTATTTGGGGCACTTGAAAATTACGTTGCACTGAAGAAGTAAATGATTTTGCCGTTTTTTGTTTTAAACGACAAAAAATTCCAGAATTCCCAGAATATGAAGGAAATGGTATACCATAAATTTCGCCGTATCTTCACATGACACATAAAAATGCAGCAAATCGCAACTCACGGTGAAGGCGGAAAAAGAAAAAGAAACACCGATGTTGTCTTAGACTTTCATTCAGTGCGTACTCTAGCAGCTAGTCTGCAGCAAAGGCAATGTCGTCGATTTAGTAGCTGGAAAACGAAGACGGAAGCGTCGTCTACGGCGCCGCGCCGGCGAGAGGCAGACGACCGCAGGTAACGTCCAGCGAAGCACGTTCCTGCAGGAAAACAACACGCCCTGCCGCCTGACGGGGCATTCTCCCGGAGATCGTCGGCCGCTGAATCGACTCCTTGGCATTTGCCGTCCCCATGCGACCTCCTGCGGCCGCGGGGTGCGGACGGCGAGTACAGTGGTCCACAGCCTCACTGAGAGCGTGTTGTCGCTCGTTACAAGGCAAACATTGCACCAGAAAAAATACTGGTAGGAAATGTTTATATTATTATTATTATTATTATTATTATTATTATTTTTATTATTATGACGAAAAAGAAGATCAATCAAATCTAAAGAAGAAGCTCGTGATGTACCGCGAGAACCGAAAGGACTTATTTCTCACGAGAGGTGCAAGAGAATAAATAAGATTGTATTCGAGTGTGGTAGTGTGGCCCCCTGAAGTGACAAGAGAAACCGAAAGTATTAATTCTCTCGAGTGAATAAAATTCTTTACGCTCCTGTATAATTACGGATAAAGTACAAATCTGGCATTTTAACGAAATGGACTTGTATTGTTCGCATTCTCCAAAAGGAGTCCGAAGAGGAAACAGTCCCAAAGCATTCTCCGGACTTAAGCCGGATGCACTTGATATATGCCAGTGTGAGGTGGCTAAAGTAGATGAACGTTACGGTGACGAGGATTAGGAGATATTATGAGATTAGCTGGGATCAGACTGGAAAGTTTCTAAGACTTAGTTATAGACAAAGTGCAATCTTCGAGCCCCACTGTGAAAGTAGATATATTTTTACACGTTACTATCAAACCTTACCTCACTTCGCTACGCGTTTTCTACTTGACGACAAGTCTCCGGCCTTCACGATTTACAAAAACTACCTTGAGTACGTGCAACTCATAATATCAAGGCTTATGCCACAGTAAATATTGCTAATATACATGACATCTCAAACTCGGACAATCACTTATTCTTAGCTAGTACTGTGAGGTCGATACTAATCAATCATTAGCCGGACGAAATCTCCAATAATACTTCGTCATTTATGTAGACGTCATTTGTGTCCACACCGACTGGCTATTGTGAGATTTAACCGATCATCGGGCTATGTTTTGACCTCAATCCGTAACATACATATTATTTGATCATTTGTCAATGCGAAAACGAAAACAAGACTGACGTACATGCACGTAACTCAATATTGCGTGTATGTATGCTAGTAAGAACACGTGTTTTATTGTCTTAGTGAGGATATTTGGGAAGGATACGTAATAAAGTGACCCAAAGTGTTTCAGAAGAGAATAAAATCGTTGGTTATGTTGTGAAGAAGAACCAATAAATAATGGTTTATTTAACTGTCAAGGATAAAAATATAAAGAGAACTATTAATAATAAATATCTTTGTTCCGTTCGGTTTGCACAACAGTGAAGCGTTTACAATTAGTGCCAGCGCGGAGGAGAATAGTCGTGAAGACGCCGCAGAGCAAGAGCCCCAAAACATGCTCCTCGTAATGATGCACCACGTGTTGTTTTGACACGCAAAAATTATTTTTCTGATATAAAGCAGCTGAATACCATAATAAAAGCTAAGTGAGTGTGTTGATTTCAGTACCTTTTCAAAGGATTTTGTGTTCTATATTCATCAACAAATGCGTCCGAATATCACCTATCTCAATATTTAAGCAATTGGAACACTATTCAGGGATTAATAATCTATTCCGTCTTCGCACAATTTCTGTTGTCTTTCTCAAGTATTCTCACGTCTCTTTTTTCCAGTGTTTATAGTTTATATGTCTAGTAATCTGGAATCGATCATGCTGATTGTACCTTCTCCAGCTACTTCAACATTGTGCATTATATTTTCCACGAAAATATAATATATATTTTCTCCACCCTGTGTATTTTTGTCTTATGTGGCCTGTACCGTTCAACGGAATCCGCAGCTTGAAGGCGTTATTATTCGTTGCCTTGGGCTGTACTATTACCGATTTTGATTGTATGAATTGCTAAACATTTTGTAAAATTGGTGTTGTAAATTATTTTTTTAATTTATTTTTATTGCTGTATGCAATTTGTTGAAATGAGGGCCCAGTGTACGTCGCTGGTGCGGGAGAAAGCACGGTTTGCCGCCGGAGGCTGCCCGCGGTTACTTAACGCGCGTAGCAGGCTGTCCCCAGGCAGAGAGTATCTTCCTTCGTGCTTTTGTTGCAGAGGCAGATTACCACATGGATGCGATAAGCCCAATAGGGAAAATTCGATAGCAGTGAATTTTATTACTTGTAATTTTTCTTCATTTGCATTCGTCCCCCTCTCCTTCGTCCTCCTCTGCTTCCTCTCCTCTTTTCGACACTAGCATTTCAGCTAGGTCTAATTCAGTCGCTGTCTGGAGGAGAATTCTAGTGGCAGGCTGCTCTGATCGGTAGTTTTCCGTGGTTTCTCCGATCAACACCTGGCGAATGCCGGAGCAGTACCCTAACAAACGAGCCACGGACCAGGCGCGATCTTTCCTTCTTGTCCTATCCTCACCCCTTACACACACACTTACACTAACATGCACTACACTACCACACATGCCGGGAGATCAGTTGGGAGCTTAGAGCTTGTTCCGGCTGGAGCGGTGCCCCGCTGGTGGGAGATACCTGGTTGAGGGGAAAACCCCGCTAGTCGACGGTAGGTCGGCGCCGGATCTCGGCATCCAGCGGGGAAAGATCACCGCCACCTCACGAAGAAAAAACACGCACTACACTTACGGGACTAATGAGGTGTAACTCTGTAGTTGACTCGCCCGGAATCACGAACAATCAATCAATCAATCTATTCTTCCTCTCCTTCCTCTGCGCTTATCGTCTTCTCCTCTTCTTTGTCTATCGTCATCCCCTCCCGTCTCTCTTTCTCCTGTGACTCCTCCTATTGCCTCCTCCTTTTCATAATATTTATATTTCTCTCGTCACCCTTCTCGTCCTCCTCTTTTCCTGCTTCTGTGTCCCCTATTTCTCATCTTCGTTTCCTCCTCTTGCTTCGTATTGTCATATCCTTCTCACTTTCCTTCTGCAAAGCCTTCCATCTGTCGTCACATTTTTCTTTGGATTCTGGTTTCCGCGTCGATTCACAATAAAGCGTACGTCACATTCTCATTTTAAATATAGGAGATGTGTTCTTAGGGAATGGGGATCAACTCATCATCTGGCTCTAGGTATGAAAGTGGGAACAGAATGGAAAATGAAGGATTACTCGCGGTTGGTGGCCTGTTTCTTTAATCGATGGTCCCAGAAACATCAGTCTTAGTGTTCTCATGCAGGCAATGGGATCTTCCGACTTGACTGCGAAGCCGTGATCGAAAATCTCCCTCCTCTGAAATTTAAGTTGTTTTAATTATGAATGTGTTGGATGGTTATTGCATGTTTATGAAATATTGATATACTAATATACGCTTCATATAATCGTCTGTAGTGCTTGTAATTGGTTCCAAAATTATATTGTTTTCTATCAGCAAGATTTCGACATTCGTTTAGAATAACAATTATATTAATTGTTGCTGATTCTTTATAATCAAATGGGCTATTTAATTTAATATTACATATCCCACGTACTGTGTACTGTCTTATTACGATCCAATCTACTTGGCCGTGACACACTGCACATTACTGCGTTTCCGTTACCGGTGTTTGTTACAATCCAGCATACAATAGAATGCACAGTTATGTTAACGAGCATGGTGTGAAACATCTTGATGACAAAATGAAAACTTCTCATCTCTTATCTTACGGAACGGAAGAAGCAACATTCTCTGACAGGAACAGGAAGCTGTGTATCGTCATAATCTCCTCGAAGATTGCATATTAATTCTGGGACGGATTGTATAACGAAAATGATCATTTTTACTTTCACACATACTACTTCGCGCCGGTCCGCTCTTCGGAGCCGGTCGCCGCGGCACTCCGAAAGATGGTACACGCTATACGCTCGTGCCACGCCATGCGGGCGGGTGGATGTCCGTAAGGGCGAAATCAACGCGCCGGTCCGCTCTTCGGAGCCGGTCGGCGCGGGACTCTGGAATTGACGGAAGTTGCTGTTCTTATGATAAACTCTGTTCTACTGCTACGTCGTGTTGAGAAATTGTAGTAATTCTGCAGCACAACGCCTATTTGTCGACAGAAACATTCATATTTTGAAACCCTGATACCGGAATTATAGATAATTTTCGCTCCTAAGGGTAGTAAAGAACTTCGTCTAATACGTTATGTAATCATATTCCATACTTTGTGGAAACGAAAAATGGATTAACGGCTAAACAATAGACACGTTTTTCACAAAATTCGTTTCCAATCGATCTGATTGATGTCGCAACCCTTTGAATTTGAAAGGGATATTTTAATTTGGGAATACTATAGTTGAAGCTCCAACAACAGATTCAAAATTTGCTCAAATCTGGCTCCAATTTTTTTCACGCGAATAGACCAAAGTAGGCATTTAAAAATGGCGCAGATCCGATTTTCGTGGAACTCTCGTTGCCTGTAAAAGAGTGGATTAAGTCTTATATCGATAGAATTATAATAATTTGGTATTTCGGCGCGGTGTGTTGAGGCTAAAAAGTATAGGTGTGTAAGAGTGAGGCTGTATAAGATCTTAATAAGGAACAAATATAATAATTTAAAAAGTCGATAATCTCAAGATGTGTATTGTGTGATCCAGAAAATAGAGGCAGAACTCTAAAACAGAACTTATGAACATCAGTCCATCGTCAAACAAGCGGGAAAATATGTGTCGATTAAGCGTGTGATACAAGTTGAAAATATGTATTTTCATCATATTATTTTATAATTTTATTTTAAAGTTATATGATAAAAAGTAATTTTGTGCTGATTAAAAACTTGGAAACCAATATGGGATACATTTTAAGTACAAGTAATATTTTCTACTATTCTTTCTGTTAATATAAAATTTATATAAAAATTCTTTTGTCATTAATATATTACTGTGCACTAATGCAGAAACGCTTACGCAAGTATAATAACTAGTGGTGTTACAGAATGGAACAGACTTTCTTGTGGTACTTAGTTTCCCAGTCTCTTTAGTCTAGGGTAGTATTGCCACACCCATACCCCGATTGCTACATATTGGCACCTCAAAAAAGATTTTAAACATTTTCTCAATTTTTCGGCCCCCTAATAGTAGAATTTAAATATGAATTTGAGAATATATTAAAAGAGTAAAATCTGGAGCGATGTGCAAATTTTCATTGAAAAGGTTTGAGCCATTTTTGAAGTGTTTCTGAAAATGTACATTTTTGAGCTCAATTTCCATAGAAAACATTGAGATTTCGAGAAATCTAATTAGAAATCATTTGAAGCACATGTACTCATAGTTGCAATAAAGTAAGTATTAATGATATAAAAGTTTCAAAAAAATTTTATTTGTGGAGTTTTTGAAAAAGTAAAACAATACATCAAAATGGCAAAATGGAAAAATCAAAAGAATACATCAAAATCATTCTTGTGCCTCGTACTTTTTCAAGCATTTAGAATTATCCTTACAAACAGTGTAAAGTAAAAATTTGAAGCCATGTTTTAAAGAATTTGTTGTTTATTTTTTGCCCATTTTCCACTTAAAATTGTTCGAAAAATACAATAATTGCACTCTTAAGTAAACACGATTACGACTTGATTAAGATACTTTCGATTGAGAATTTAGTTTTACTCTCAATTGGCAATTTGAGTTCTAATTTATTATTACATTTTAATGGATAATTTCTGTCAACCGACTTCAGCAATAGCTGTCAGTTGACTTCTTCAAAAGAAAGTCATGGGCCAAGGATCCTGTCACATACTGCCGCTCCGAAGCAATTTATACAACCATTAGGTCCTACTTCTTGCACCATTTGGTCTTGACGCAGTGCCCATGAACTCTAGTTACCTTTCCCGCGACCTTGACATGCCTGGCTTAAGTAAAATTTCTTGTGTCCGAACATTGTATTTTCCCGGGAAACAACGTGATGTCTGCAAAGCAGGTCACACTTCTACCGGAAGGTGCAGCAGAGTAGGCGGTGGGGTTTTTCTAGGAACGGAAATCATGTTTTCGGTATCTGTTTTTCAGAGTAAATTTAACCGGACAAATCCAGACGTCTATGAGGAATCAAGGTCTTTGGAGTAGTTTTCACTTATCACGTAGGAAAAAGAGGCGAGACGATTTCAGTGATCCATTTTCCTACTTGTCCTTTTCGGGAGGTTCGGCACCTTTTAAAACGTATTTCTCTCAAATTTGAGAAGTCGTAAAATAATTTGTTAGAAATTCGAAGCGTTTGCATTCGCTATCCGTCAATAAAAATCGATGTGATGTCTTGTTTTCAACAAGTTCATCAAGGGTGATGTATTTTGGCGGCAATATATACAGTTATAGAATTTAAAAATGATAACGTTCTTTTGTTAATTAGACTAGTTGTTTTATAGGCTCTCGTGTTCATTGTTTACATTATTTTTTTTCTTCTTGGCAAATTGAGCTGCCTTCTTCCACGAATGAAGTACGATTTAACTTTTTCGATTCGGTTTACATTGCTATACAAAGTTAGTTTCCTGCATCTGAACTGTCTGCTTCCTGCAAGTGAACTCTTTTGCCTTTCTCGTTTCGAGGTACTCCGTTTGCAGTGATCGCCCGCTCAAACGCAAGAGTAAAAGCGGCGTGGAGATCTCGTGCAAACGGAAGCTGCGTGTTCGGTCAGCGTTGCTGCTTGGCGTGCGCGGTGGGGCGCGGCCGGCGGGAACGGGGTCAGTAGTTCGCGGCGCGGCGGGACGGGCGGTCGCGCGGCCGCCACTGCCGCTCCCGCCCCCGCCCCCGCCCCCGCCCCCGCCGCCAGCACCGTCGCGGTCTCTGCCGGCCCCGCCCGCCGTTTCCACCACCGCTGCCGCCTCCGCCGATGCTCCTAGACCCTCCCGACGTCCCGTCTACCGCCGCCGATGCTCCCAGACTCTCCCGCCGCCGCTTCGCCATTGCTGCCACCAGCCTCTTGTCGCGTCCTCTATCCCCCGTTGCTCGCCGTCCTCCATCCACTCGCATCTGCAACCGCTGCCGCGCTCGCCAACAACCTCGCCCATTCGCCCATCTCTGGCGAATCCATGGGGGGGGGGGGTCATCGGGGCCATGCCCCCCCCCCCCGAAGGCCTAGAATTTTCGTTTACGTTCCTTTATTTGGCAAAATTAATTTATGGTATTTATTTATGTTCGAATTATGTAATTATTTAAACAATATTGTATAGTATATCTACAGAACATAAAGTACAATATAATTACAAATATGTTTATTATTTAACAAAGATCTACGATGTCCCCCTCCCCCAAAATGATCGGCTGGATCCTCCCCTGTTTGCCATCACGCCCGGATTAACCCTTTTGTAGGTCTCGTGTGGTTTTTAATGTAAGCCCTTACTAAATTGTCCATTCTTCTATGCTTATTTTGGCTTAGGAACGGGACAAATCTAAATTAAATTTTCTTCTCAGAAAGTTATGCCAAACATTACTATCTCGTAAGAAATATAACTTACGAATGTAGCTTCACTGTGCGCACGTTTTGTTGAGCACTCGTTTTGTTTGTAGTTAATTTACAGTTGAAATTGATTTTCTATAACTCGGGAACATTTTTCAAATATTTTTTAATTTTCTAAAATAATAATTATTTCCTAAATTCTTGTTTCTAGTTTATTTTTTTATTCTGGGCCTCGAGAAAATGTGCGCAGATAATTCTCTTTCCCCACCCGTCATACAGTTTTTTACTGTTTTTTTACAAATAAATAAAAATAAATAACTTATGAGACTTATACGTCTCGAGAAACGTTTACGTAGTACTGTTAATTGTGAATATTGGTATTCGGTTACTAGAGGTAAACCACACGATCTACAAAACTATTTTACATTTTCTGTTTATACAAGAGTATCGATAAATTTTTAACACCGTACCAACCATCAAGCCTCGCCGTCGGGCGTAAGGTCAAATGTTCCTGGCGCAATCAGGCTCTTATTGTGGAATTCAGCGAAGACCGACAAATGCAATACAAAACGATCCGAATGCTGATATCTCGGAATATAGTATATCGCAAGTGCACATTCGAAGGCGCACATAGAAGGAACTCAGTGCAACTGGTTTCAGAATGGGACATTGGCTGCGGGAATATCTAATTGACTCTTTCTCGACTGTGTTCCCGGCAAGGGATGTTCGTGTCTCCTCGTGTAGCCTTTTTCACGTACGAGAACAAGAGAATATGGCACTTTTGACCGCCTTTTCCACTATTTCCCCTTTCTTTCTGTATTTGTTTTGTTTTGATCCTTTTTATGATTTCTTTTCATTTGTACGGATTTTTCGGGGACCCTTGGGGTCCCGGAGCGGCCCCTCCCTCCACTCCGTGGTTAATCGGCGCCTGTTCGCCATCGACACCACCATACCCATTGTTGTGACAGACACCATGACTCTCATTTCCTCTCTTTGTCCGTTGCCAGTTGCTCCGCTGCCAATTTCTCCTGAATTATTACGAATTCATCGAAATTGGAAATTCGAATTCCCAGCGTTTCATTTGCTAGTCTTTCACGAGGTATCCGATCGCAATACGAGAATGGCAACGCTGCGTCAGGGCAGTTTGAAATTCTGAGAATCCCTTCACATTTTTGGACTGGCAAAAGGGTATATGTCATAAAAATGTAATATTGTGTTAAGTCTAGTAACTTTTCTTTTGTTTCAAAACTGTTTAATTTAATTATTTGAAATTATTTTATACTAACCTAATACTATTTACCTATGTTTATATTTGTATCCGGAAGTTAATTATTCAATAATATGTACACTAAACGCATTTCTTTTTGCTCTCTTGTAAAATGATGAAACAGGACTTACACCCTTTTGCCCAAACACAAGCGGTTTATAGTTGTATGAAACGTAGTTTTGGATTGTCGAATTGACGTTGATGTATTAGCTGTAAATGAATTACTTTCCGCACCTGATGCTGTACGAAATAAGTTTTACAAGCGATGATAGAGATGTGTTAATGTGGAGTGAAATCCTGGTATTGTAATATCATGTAACTGGAACTAATGCGAAAAACTATGTGCCATTGTAGCTCCATTTGTTTGCCTTTGCCTCCTATTTCCTCCTTCTCAGTCTTTACCTCTGCCATTGCCTCCACCACCTACTCTTTTGCCTTACACCTTGCCTCTGCCTGCCATCTCCTCCTCCTCCTCCGTTTTCCTGCCCTGCCTTCTCTTCCGTCTTTGCCTCTGCCACTGCCTCCTCGACCTCTTCCTCCTCCTTCGCCTTCCACTTCTCCGCCTGCCACTACCTCCTCCTCTTCCTCCTCATCCACTTCGTCCTCCTCCTCAGTCTTTTTCCTTTGCCACTGCCTCCTCGACCTCTTCCTCCTCCGTTGTCGCGCCAGCTTCCTCGACCTCTTCCTCCTCCTTCGCCTTCCACTACCTCCTCGACCTCTTGCTCCTCCTTCGCCTTCCACCTCGCCCCCGCCTGCCGTCGTTCCCCATTTGTGAAGGGAGCGCGTCGCTTCGCCGCGTCGTCGTCGTGTCGTCGGGGTGGGGGGTGGGAAGCGCGGGAGGCGAAGCGGTCGGGAGGCGCTCGCTCGCTTGCTCGCTCGCGCGGCCGATTCCACTCGCGCCGCCAGATCGATGCAGCGGCCTTGGCGCCGCTCCCGCTCCCGCCCGACCCCTGGGACGTCGACCTTCTCAATGGCAGCGGCGGATGCGGGGGCGCCGCCAGATGAAGCCTTGTTCGGCCAAATATTATTTCGGCTTCGAGTCGGCGTTCCGGAGAATTACGTGTTGTTGTTCAAAACGTCTCAAATGTCAACAATATGGGTGTTATTTAATACCGTCATATTATTTGCATGCGCTTCTAAACGAGTGTCAGTGAATGGAATTTAATTTTATGCGCGAGCAGGTTAAAAAATCTGTTTGCACAGCTTCACCTGCAATGGACGTCGTCTTCTATACACTTTTAAATAATTACACTTTCATTTTTAACGTATCCTTCTGTGTTCATGTGTTAAATAAAAATTCTGTTTTAAAATTCACGTATTTATTTTGATATCTTGTGTTTATTTTAACTGTGATTTTTGTTAACTATAATATTATTCCCTGTTGTATAAAAAAATCTCCCTTGGACCTGTTGGTGCCTATGAAGTTATGATCACCCAGTTCGATCAGGCATTAACAAAAAACGAATTCTAAGTTCGCATGATCTTTGTGAGAGTAATAGGAATGGTTGTTTTGATGAGTAGTCACGGTATTTGTCTAAACGTGCTTCTACGCTTGCTTCTATGGGTAGGTTGAGAGTAAATTAAGATAAGAATTTGTCCGACATTTAATTTCATAAATAAAATTACATTAAAAAATCATACATTTTCATTAATTTTATAAAAAGAACGTGGTTTATTTTTCTGCATTATGAAATGTTTCATTAGTGTGTTTTGCATTTCTTTTTTCTCATATTGTTTTACAATCTTTGCCTATCTATTAATAACATTCTTAAGTTGTAAAGTTACGCAAACGATGAAGATAATCGTTTCAATACACACAAGAGCACAAATGAGAGAAAGCCATGTGAAATCCAATGCAAATGTTCAGGCTGTGAGAATCGAAGTGGTATGGAAATACTAGGGTCGCCAACATTTTCATGTAAAAGAGAGAACACCCGATAAGCAAAAATAAAACAAAATTTAAAAACGCATTAACACATTTCTTTATATAAATATTTAATTTAGACTAAAATTATCTCTGTTTCTCCTCTCTATTTGTGATTCAAGTGAAAAAATTCGTTGCAGATGAAGATTGAATGTCTCTGTTTTGTTTTAGTCGCTAGACAGAACACTATCATGCCTGAGTGTGTGAGCGTTCAGTAAAAGAATATTCATATTTTCTATTCCAAATTAAACAGTGAACGATACAACGCAGCAGATGTTGGTCATGTCATAAAATAAATGACAACAAATGTTAAAAAATGTTCTAAAAGGACATTTATATGAAATACACAGAAGGACGAGAGGTCAACTGATGTCAATGGAGGACTGTCCTCCCAAATGGAGGACGTTGGCAGGGGCGGATCCAGCTTAACATTTTTTTTGGAGGGGAGCATCGTAGATTTTTGTTGAATAAACATAGTAATTATATCGTATATTATTTATGTACTGTAGATGTGATACTATATGATATTATTGTTTAAATAATTTTATAATTCGAACATGAATAAATATTACAAATTTTGCCAAATAAAAGAAGGTAAACGAAAACTCTAGGCCTTTTGGGGATGACGCCCCCCCTCCCGTGAATCCGCCAGTGGGTTGGCAACCCTAAGAAATGCTGTTCTTCGCGAGACGTCTCTGTCGTCGGCCTTGAACACCGCCTGGCGATGGGGCGGTGGCGGCGGCGGCGGCGGCGGCGGCGGCGGCGGCGGCGGCGGCGGCGGCGGGAAGAAGCTTTGCAGAGTGCACGCCGCTTATTATCGCTCCGTGAAGCAGATAACAGGACATTAACCACTTGATTACAATATAAGAAAAATTTTAATTGTCGATGGTGCCATGAAAGAGAAAGCTACAACTGTACTACGGGAAACATCCATTCATAATAAAATTCGTCCCTTCAGGAAGAAAAGAAACTTTAATGCAATTGAAAATCGTATTACAATGTCAAATATAGTTTCTATTATTTTAAAACATCCTCGATCAAGATCTGTTTTCAGTTGTCTTTTTTTTAATCTAGAATTACATTATTATAAATCTCGAATTCATAATATTTCACCGGGAGAGGTGGCTCAGTGCATCAACCTGATGTCACTCCAGTGCCTCTGACCGGTAGGTCCTAGGTTCAAGTCCCGACGGTGGCAGGATTTTCGATACTAGCTTGTCAGACACTGTCTGGAGGAGAATTCTTGCGGCTCGTTGCTCTGATCGGTAGTTTTCCATGGTTTCTCCCATCAACACCAAGCGAATGCCGGAGCAGTACCAAATGAGTCACGGACCGCGCGCTAGCTTTCCTTCCCTGTCCTATCATCACCCCTTACACATTTATATTAACATGCACTACACTACCACACATGTCGGGAGACCGATCGGAGGCGTAGAGCTTGTCCCGGTTAGGGCGGTGCCCCGCTGGTGGGAGATACCTGGTTGACGAAAACCACGCTAGGCGACGGTAGGTCGACGCCAGATCTTGTCATCACCGCCACCTCCCGATGAAAAGATATTCGTAATTTTCTTCTCCACATTTTCTTCTCCACATCCACGATTTTATGCACTTCGTCTTCTGTGTGTCCAACATATGTAGTGACGTTCCCATCCACAGCCATCCAGTCCCCAAGTTCGTTTTCCGACGTATTCGGTGGCCAAGTGCAAAGGATTTCTTCAAGCGATCATCAAATAGTATCTGTTTGGTCTGTTGCAGTTCGCTACCATGAGGGCGAAACTGAAATTGTTTCAAAATAATGATAGCATAAAACGAATTCCGCTCAAGAAGCGACATTTTCTATATGTCGTAATATTATTCCGGATAGGAAATCATAAGAATGATAATATTAACCAAATGATAACAATAACCGTGATTACAATATGCCGTGTTTACTGTATTGTATTTGCTGGAAAGATTAATTTCTTTGCAGTTGAGTGGATGCCTGATGGTCATGAATAGTGTAATAGTGCATTTCAGCAAATATCCATAGAGATGTATAGCTCTGCGCACGGGGGGAGGGGGTAGACCATGGACCCGTCAGCATTTCGAATGGGGTCCCGTAGACCTTCGCATTAAAATATTTTATTTCTATAATTATTATCAATTCCGAATTTAACCTCTTTTACGCTGATACTTTAGAGAATTATTATACGTTGGGAAAACATGATTTCCAATCCATCAGGCAACCTTGTAAATAATTCAATTAATATAGATAATACTATAATCAACTATTTTTTTAGGAATTAATGAATACTTTTAAATTATTAAACAAAAAGTGTTTTCTCCTTAAGGTGTGTTTTATTTCTTTATTACAACAATATGTAAATAAAAAGATTCGAAGTAGAAGAGATCCTAAAGGAGACCAGAAATATAGTCTTTCGCCCCTCTTGTGTAGGGCTGCTCACACCTTTGCTCAGAAGGAATAAATTACCGACAAAGAATTGCTTACCAACCCCAAAAATCAAAAGAAAATGTCTGTCAAGCACGAGATTCAAGAGAAATTTCCGTGCGGATGTGCAATAAAATAAATTTCTGCGAACATTCTTCTAACATAAACAAAATTAATGCGTTTTGAAGGTCTAATTTACAAGATAACTAACGTACCATGTATTTCCGAACTCATTTACTATAGCCAACTTTTTTTGTGTAATGTTAGTTGAAATAATAAAATTGTGAATCGTGTTAAATCATAGGCAGACGCATTCCACAACAAGAGGTTCGAAAACTCAGAAAAACAGGTTCCTCTGTATTAGAGATTCCCGTGGATGTTGAACAGTTTTCTGAGTCTGAAGGCGATAAAGCTTCACAGGCCAGTGGCCTTGGAGGTCTCTTGCGAAACGCTACGCGTGGAACTCAGGCTGTGGCATCTCGGTATCAAAGCGCCTCACGCTCCCATCTCCTCTGCCCAATTTGGTATTGCCAACAGTGGCGTATCTACAGTATGGCAGGCATGGCACGTGTCATGGGCGCCACTCACAAGGGGCGCTATTTACAGTACACCCGTTAAAAGAAATAACAACCTTGATTTCAAGCATCCCTACAGGGGCGAAAATTCTATGCTTGCCATGGGCGCCTGAATACCTAGATACGCCTATGATTGCCAATTGCAATAACTGCTACTGGTATTGTTAAGAAAACGTGAAATTTTATTGAAAAATTAGATATCTTTCCTCGGAATGATTTTCAAAATTAAAGGTCAATTGTTTTGAAACTTCCAGATTGTTAACTCTGCATGAAATATGTAAAGTCGTGAAGATGATAGGTTGAAATGCCCCTTTAACCTTGAAGATCGGATGCGAATAAAGTGAATAATATTAATAATGAAAATGAAAGGGACGATTCAAATTACGCAACTTTATATTGAGAATTACAAATGCAAGCCTAGAACCATTTTGCTATACATCTTAAGCGATAGAGCTAACCTACAATAACTCCAATGGGAGTGGCAGATGATGGCTGGGATCATTCGCAAAATAGAAAAACTATAAATCGATAAATCAGTAAAAAATAATTTCTAAGTAAATGTAGCAGACACATTCGCACTCGAACTTTGTTATATCCTCTCTCATGAAAGTCAATTATTCGCATGTAAAGACAATCAGACACATTTTCTTTCTTTTGTTTTCGTTATGCCCTTTCAAGAGCGCGATTTAACTTTACCAGATGTAGCAATCACAACAGATTTAGCAGACCTGCTTTGCCAGAACATTTATTCTTAAGACGGACTTTTCCTCCGTTCTTCTGTTAATATACTATTTGTCCCTATCTTGGAGCTGGTTGCAAATTCAATTATTGTTTTTTAATTCAGAATATTGATTTCCTGAATATCAATAGTATTACTTTTCCAACGCGAGCAAGTTCGAGTGCGAATGTGTGTCTACTACATTTACTTAGTAATTATTTTTTACTGATTTATCGATTTATAGTGTATCTATTTTGCGAATGATCCCAGCCTACATCTGCCATTCTGATTGCAGTTATTGTAGTTTAGCTCTATCGCTTAAGATGTATAGCAAGATGGTTCCAGGCTTGCATTTATATCCAGAAGGAAATGTGCTCTCCTGTCTTTATGTCATGTTCTGTAAGTCCTCTTTAATCTGTGTGTGTGCGCGCGCGCGCGCGCGCGCGCGCGCGTGTGTGTGTGTGTGTGTGTGTGTGTGTGTGTGTGTGAAGAGGATCTGCCCTGTGTGGACTTCCTGTGTTCAACGATGATGTATGTAGGCGATGACAATCAAACAGTGATTGCGTGAGGTCAGGCACCGTGCTGTGGAATTCCAATTGCATACGAGCAAATCGGTCGTCAGAGCATCGTCCCGTGACTCAATTTCCGAACGCTGTCATTCTCTGAAGACCTTTTAGAATTTTTTAAAAAGCCATCTATGAGAAATCTTGTGAGAGGAAAGGAAAAAAAACTATTTCCTGTACCTTAATAGCATTTCAGTCCAGCCCCAGAAATGAAATAATGAAATACGGAGTTAACTAATTACATTTTGATATGCAAAATTTCAAGGGTGCGTGTAAGGTATGACTTGAAACGCCACAACTATTTGCTAATGTGGGTCCACTAAACTTAAATAAATTAACTTTTTAAATAAATAACTAAATGTATAATTTTACAAAGTTCCATAAGTAACGCTCAGAAGAATAAGACGAGATAAGAAACTGAAAGGTTTAATGAAGTACAGGGAGGACATTTTGGTGGATCGAATTTCCTTCGAAAGTGATTACAGAAAATATTAATAAAAAGCAAAACAGGTATGAACAGGGGAAGGGAAAAAAGAAAGATCGGCATGCTTGATGATGTGAGAAATGAAACAATATTTAAGCGGTGAAAATAAATACAGTACAGAGCTATATCAATAAATAATAATCTTTTTATTGGTGGCGACGCAATTTGCTGTTATCTGACTCAACACGCTAGCTAGCTAAATGGATAGCTTTCAGTTGCAAGCTGTCGCGCAGAGGCGCCAGAGAAAACAAGGGTTCTGGGGCAGTAGATCCATGAGGGCCACGTATTTCCAACAAAAGTTCCTATTAATTATTATTATTATTATTATTATTATTATTGTTACTAATATATTTTTAAATTATTAATATATTTTCAAGTGAATCATAATTCAACAATTATTTGTTTTTTAAATGTATTGAAGGAAAAACATTTTATGTACATTTTTGGAGCTTCATTGAAGTGGGGGCTTGTGGCAAGTTGCCCCAGCTGTCTCACCCTCTGAACGCTGTCCTGGGACCAGAACATAAAAATGAACTTTCTTTCCAAATTTCACCATTCCCCAAATTTGATTTTTTAACTCGGTGGATTATTAGAGTTGAGATGAGACATCCATTAGTAACATAATTTTATCGAAAACAATTGTAAAAATACTGCAAATTCTTAATAAAAATAATGTTGTTTTCCAATACCTTGAAGTTATAATACGCTTTCAAAACTGTATTAACCAATCGTGGTTAGAGATGAAGAGAATGCGTCTGAAATTCTGAGAGACAAAATTCCTTAAACTAGTAGTGCTACAGGATGGCACAGACTTTCCCGTACAAGTTTTCTATTTCCTTTGGACTTGGCTAGCTATTCCAAATTGCCATACACTCATGCCAGCTGCCATCTATCGCCGCCCAAAGTACATTCTTTGTCATTTTCTTAATTTTTCGGTTTCCTAATGGTAGAACGGACATATTAATTTTAGAATATTAAAGAACAGTAAAACTTTGTCCTAAATGGCAATTTACTTTGACAAATTTGTAGCCGTTTTTAAGAAAATGGCGTTTAAGCACTATTAGAAAAGCGAAATTTGAAGCTCTTTTTCACAGAAAATTTTTGAGTTTTCGAAACACTTCATTTGAAGCACTTTAATTTACAAACACAGTAGTGTTTACAAATTGCTGGTAATGTGCATATTAACGGAGTGAGAGATCATTAAAAAATACATTTATGAATTTTTTGCATAAACAAAAAAATACCCCTAATTGAAGTTTACGCCATATTAAAGAGTACAATTAGCACTATCCGTTCGAAACGTTTGAAGAAAACATTTTGAGCCATTTATGAGAAAATGGCGTTTGAGCGCTTATGAAAATGCGGAATTTTGAGCTAGTTTTCACAGAAAACGGTTGAGTTTTCGAGAAACCTTACTTGACATTATTTAAAGCACATGCACATGTGAACAAATCGCCGCTAATGTAAATATTAACGACGTGAGAGACAAGTAGAAAAAATACATTTTTGTAATTTTTTGAAAAAAACAAAAGAATAGAGCAGTATTGTGTTTATATCAACTCATAGAGTAGATTAGGCACTATCCCTACCAAAAGTTTAAAGAAAACATTTGGAGCCGTTTTTGAGAAAACCATGTTTTTGTATTTTTTAAAATTTGCTCATATTGCTCGAAATATTGCGCGAAAACTACGAAACGCTTCAAAACAATGTACATGACTTTAAAGGGAGAACTCACTTTGGAGAACAAATTTTGTTTGAAGGAAAAATGTCTATCTTCAATTTTGTAGTTGGAGGAAGACGCCAAAAAAATTCAAACTTTTGCAATTTTCGAAAATTGAGAGTTAGTAAGTGTAAATCGGACCGAAGCCACCTTGATAAGTGTATTTTACTCTATTCATACAAGAAATTTAAAGAAAAAATTGGAGCGGTTTTTCAAAAAAAAGAAAATGAAAATTCCCGGGGGGCTTCATGTAAAGTACCCCCAAATTTTGAAGAAAGTTTTTCAAAATCTCAATGCTTCGACTAGAGCCAGATGGACAGAGGCTTCTCCAATTGGGAAAAAATCCTATGAATGGTTTGGGCGCTAGTAGTGTTCACAGACGCACGGACGGACAGACAGACGGAAGTTTTGCTTTCAATTGGTTTTTCGGTATCAAGGACCCACAAAACACGTATTCTGTCTACACTACACAGTGTTAGAGGATTCTTTTTTATTAATTTAGCAACTGATTTTATTTACTTTTGCATTAAAACGGCCAGGCAATGAATTTTCTTCTGCCGAAAATTCGCCGTTTTTTTCGCGCAGCATTACATAACCTTCCCTATACTACGTATAATACTTCTTATATACGTACGTATACGGGAAAATAAGAGGATGTAAGTAAGAATTACCATTTGGATATTGCGTATAACGATGGCAGCAGAAATTCGCATGTACCTCTAATCGCAGAGATTGAGTTTAAAGCAATCTCACGAGCTGAAAGTTTGCAGCAGCAAAAACCCGATGTCGATTGTGTGGAAATTGGTGTCATGGAGCAGCAAAAATTGGCTGCTCTGTAATGCCACACGGGAATTCTGTAGCTTGTTTCTTCTTGGTCGTATGACGTCAGCTACGTCGCAAGCAATATTTCCCGAATATGAGTATATAGTTGTAAAATTAGGTACGGGAAATTGCGGATCAACATAATGAAATATTTCCATTTTTCAGTCATCAGTTCCATTGCTTTTTGCATTTTTCTGGATATCTCGACACCTCATATGAGCCGTTGAGAGGAAAAGTGATGTAAGTCAAAAAACATACTTTCCGGAAAATGACGTGTAAACGAAAGACTGTAAAACTAGAATGTTGATATATATATATATTTTGACCGTATTGGTCAAAACGTAAATAATAGGCGCTCCACAACGTTCAAAAGTGGCGCGCAGGTTGATGAATCGTTGCGGAACGAATCGGGCCGAGCCGTGAACGAGCGCCCGGAAGGTGGTGAATTGGTTGGTCGGACCGCGCGAAAGGGCAGTTGGGAGTGGAGCAGCGAAGAGAGAGGTGAGAGGCATGATGGCGACAAGAGAGCGATGTGGTAACGAACAGATAAATCGAGAATAATCGGGTCGGCTGGTGTTGAAGGAAGGATAATTGTGATGGACTTAATGATGATTGCGAGTAAGGATTGTGGTAAATTCATTTGGAAGGAATAATCACGAAATTTGACGAGAGAAGAGAACAGTGTACGGACACGTGGGCGATGCTGTTCAGTGATAGTCGGTGTAGCTGTGCGGATGCGGGATTACATGGCGGAACCGTGTGAGCTGGAACTGTAAATTCGTCGTGTGAAGAAGGAAACTGGCGAGGCGACGCCGGTGCACGGGAACGGGCCGCCGGCGACTCGCGGGCAGGCAAAAAAACCTTTCTCGCCAAGGTCACCTCTCGGCAACCGGCGGAGCACGCGGCATCGCGTCGCGTAGAAGACGACGGTTGTGGAGGGCAGATAAGTAACAATAATTATGAACAAAATAGAGGGGTAATCGAGTAAAACGCTAGTTCAGGGTGCTCACTGAGTAGTAAGGAGAGCAATGGTGTCTGTAGTGGTTCACGATTGACATGCCGTTTCCAGAGAAATGGAGGTTATATAAATGGAAATGATAAATGTAATGATAGGAATATTCGGAGACGTATAGTATAAACCATTTAATCTGTATTCAGTAAGAATTTGCGACCAGGTCAATGATGTAAATTATGTTAGTAATGTGAAGATGTTTTGTTGTTCTTTTTCTTAATAAATTCTGTTTCTGTGACGGTAGATTCTTTGAATTCAGATAATGATGATTAAAGTACCCCCTCAAAGAACCCCTGTGCCCAAAATAAACATCACAAAAATTTATGATATGTGTACTCATGAAACCAACAAGGGTAAGTACGGTCACTATATATATATATATATATATATATATATATATATATATATATACACACATATTGCTTTGTAAGTGATTAACTATTTTGTTGACTAACACCACTTTGCACACAACGTTTCTGAAACCTATGACTTACAATCAAATAATTGACATGCAAAATTTTCATCTGTGATAGTAATATGATGGAAAAATAAGTTAGAGTGAAATTATTGCAAAACAAAATAACAATGTACACAATAAATTTATAAACTATGTTTCGATATTTTATACTCTAAAAGCGATTACATGTTTTTTCCGAGATGTTTATTCTGTGATTGCTACAGAAACTAGAAACTATTTCTTGGGACGTGTGGAAGCTTTTGTTTCGACCCACTTGTGACTTGCACCAAAATTCCATGCAATGGTATGAGCAATTGGTTGGCTTCTTCTGCATTGTGCTCGCCACCAGCGAAGATATTGAAGTTCGACTCACACTATTTTAGCCCGTGAACGAACAATGTTAAAACCACCTATCAGTGCGTCTAACTCAAATCTTTCAAAGTTTGACTTACAGCACTTTTGCTCTCAACGGGTTGTGTGGCCAGAGGTCGCTCCGTTTTCCGTCCATGTATGAGAGTATTCGATTTGATTGATTATTTTATTTCCGGGCGCGTCAATTATCAATGCAGGAGGGCTGCAATGGTCTAAAGACCCGTAGTCCCGTATGTGTAATGACTATTTTATCACGGGAGGTGGCTGTGGTTTCTTTCCGCTGGATAGTGAGATCCAGCCCCAATCGGGACAAGCTCTAAGCTCCCGCCTGGTCTCTTGACATGTGTGTTAGTGTAGTATATGTATGTATACGATGGTACAAGGAAGAGGAAGGAAAGATCTCGCGCGGTTCGTGGCTCATTTGTTTGGACACAGCTCTGGTATTGCTCGGAGAAACCAGAGAAAAATACCTATCAGATCGGCAATCGTTCAAAATTCTCCTCCGGACAGCGGCTGGACTCGTCCTAACTATGTTGCGAAACTACTATGTGTCGAAAATCCTGCCACTGTCGGGAGTGGAACTCAAGCATTTAGAATACCAGGGCATTTTACCCTAACACCGATAATATACATAATTATGTCGACCTTATTGATTGCATGCATATGTCAACAATGGAATTGAAGTCGTATCAGGATAGCCAACTTCAGATTAATGACACTATTGTGTCCCGAGAACTCAGATACATAATTCTACCATTTTGTTTGCCTTTTTCTGGGTTGCAGGAGGATACACAGAGTAATGAAATATCCACTCTTGTAAGTATTAAAAATATACACAAGGCTGGCGTAAAACTTGTACGTGTATATCGCCAAGGATACACACGGTAGTCTTAAGTGCGAGGAGCTCCCGGTCAAAGGCACTGCAGTGACATCAGTTGATATCCTCAGCCACCTCTGCCGGTGCGTACATATTCGAAGTATAGATAGCACCTGGACCAGGGGCGAATTCAGAGACAAAATTTTGGGAGGAGAAATTCAAAATGTTTTGGTGGAATGTATTATATTACAGATTTTGTAAAATGTCGCAAGTTACACTCAGCTTGTGCTGTGATACGATTTTATACGTTTTAATGATTTACATTTTTTTTAATGTACTATGTATGTATATACTTCGCGCATGGAGTTGTCACTCGCTCACCTGAGCGACGCAGGGATATTAAACCCTACCGCAACTCTATTCTACGAGTACAGATCCGAACGTTTTCGATAGGCTGTGCCGAATGTTGAACATGTCTCGAACAACTGTTTCCACATATTGAAGATAAAGCACTTTATCCATTGGCTGTGACGGTCGATTTGCATACAAATTTCTTTAGAATTGCGAATGTGTTTCTGTATAAATGAAGGTAGTATTGATGTAAAATGCAATGATATGAGGCGCAATACAATAAAACCTTTTCTTTTAACTATTTGCTGTCAAGGGAAACATTTTCTTATTATATAATGGATTTTCACATGAGATTTAAATTGTTTTTAAAAATTCGTTCAAAATGCTCAGACATTTTACTAATTTTGGGTATAAATAAAAGCAAGGTCAAAGGTCAAACATATGCACTCAATATTATGCTTCTAGCTTTCTTACATCACATTAAAGAAGTCAAAAAATGTGTAGACCAATCAGAATTGGTCATGCTTTTTTCGGCCGATTTCACGTGTAATTATCCAATTGAGAAATATCTGAGAAAAATATCCAAGTTGTGAATATTAATCAACTCCGGGCAACATCGGTCACTTCAGCTATAAAATGATAAATTAAAAATGAGAAATCCCACAACGAAAATATCTTGAATACCTTTTTTGGTGGTTCGCTTATGTGAAAAAAATTTCAAACGAATTTTGTTGAGAGTCGCTTCGTGAATCCAATTCCATGTCAACCCTTCAAATGGGATGAATAGGGGCGTCGTAAAGTGAGTTTTGGTGAAATAAAATCCCCCCTCCCCTCACCAGGCCACGCTGCAACTGTTTTCAGGGTTTAGGCAGAATTATCTCCTCGGTGCGGAGGCAATCAGCCGGCAAGGGCGTTTCCTTTGAGGACCCTCTGGGATTTTGTCTGCTAATGCTTTTGCTATTTTTCGCATCAGATTTCCCGCCCCTCCCCATATCAAAATCGTTGGGTTATTTCAGAGGCGTTTCAGGGTTCGCGTATCCTCTGTATGAGAAGTATAAAATGTATTTATTTTGATGATGGCACCGAAGATACCGAGTATTCGCTGTCTGCGGTGGTGCCCAGTGAGCGCGCGGGAGTGAAGATTCGCTCCGGGAGACCTTCTGGCGGGCGCCTCGTGGGCGACCTCCGATCCCGCTGCTGCCCCCACCCCCACCCCCACCCCCACCTCCGTCTCCTCCTCGGCCATCGCCTCATCTCCTCCGGTCCCCTCTCCCTCTGCACCCGCCTCCCTCTCTCGCTGCGGTCTCCCTCCGCCCCCGCCCCTACCTGCGATGACCCTCCCTCGGCGAACACTACACTTGACCCGGAGAGAAAGCGAGGCAGTGCCCAACAGGAAGCGATTATTTTCTGAGAGAGAAACCTCCAAGCAATAAGAGCGTTGCTAACCGTGTCCCTTTACCCGGAAAACGGCTATGTAATATCTCATCGTAATTAAATTGACAAGAGTTTCGTTTTCGTGTACGTTTAATGTAATATTACGAACAACTTATAAAACAACAATAATATGGCCTTATTCAAATTTATAAATTGGAAATTGCGCTTCTCTTAAATTCCTCCATCATAACATTGCCAGTCAATTGTAATTACTTTCCCTTCCAATGCTCCCGTAATCGAAATGCTTTGCAAACAAGCACCGGAATGTTTCAGAAATGTATAACATTTAATGAACTAAAAATATTTCTAATAAATTATTTCTGTATAGAAAAGGAATTCTATAAATGTATTATATTCTGCGTGCAAAAGCTTCCAAAAGTTCAATAGCGTGAAGTGCGCTATTTCAATTTTACTGCTCACTATTTGAGGGAATCGAGTGTACAAATAATACAGGCCTTTCAAGGAAAACGTGAACTACACCCACTGCAAGTTTCGATGACGTAAATACCATTTTTCGAATAATTGAATATATGGGAATGTATTATCAAAAGAATATCATGTTTTGATTCATTTTAATTGCAAAAAATTGTTACGAAGAAACACCGGTGTTTGGAACATTGAAATTTACATATTTGAAATTAGAGACGGTGAACGGAATATGTAAATAAATTACGAAATAAATAGAAGGGGTTTATCTTATGTAAAAAAACTAGGATGTATCAAAAGCTGCTTATCCATTTACGCTCATTAAAAACACGAATAAAGCAATAATTTACGTTATTTTTAATTGCCTTATATCGTAGCTCTGTTTGAGCATTGGGTACATCTACATACTCCTAAAACTGCCGGAGTATTTATGCTTTTGGGGATGGATCACGTAGAAACGTAGAAACAGACCTACACGCAGAAATAAAACAGCACTCAATTTACACAATTCAACTGCTTTTTTTATTTCTTGGTTAATTTTTCATTCTGAACATACACACTCATTTCTTTTGTAAATAATAGCAGTTAACACGTTTCTGGAGTATTTCTATGCTTCCCAAATGCAAATTTTTGCCTCGAAATCTTTTTTTCAAACCAACTTTTGAGTGCTTATTGCGGCTCAGCCATTCGGAATATCCAAGTAGTTTATTCGAGAAAATATGCTTAAAATTATTTTAGGAGCTTATTTTTCAAATTTTGAGTTTCCCCCCCGGACATCCTATATGTACTGTACATTGAAATTATATTTGTTCATGTTATTAAAAACACTAGTTCAAGAATCCCGCATTGCCCTATGTTTATTCTTCACAGTCGTCTACTAGACTGGAAAAAAATAAAATCTGTCCACTGTTGAGTGTATACCTGCCCTGCCACACTGCCCATGCCCCCCCCCCCCAATCCTTCCCAACATCCTCGCCCTGCCCTTCCACTTATCTACTTCCAATTATTTAAAACAAGTCATAATGTTATTGGAATGAATTAAAATGCATTTTATGGACTTAAGTAACTTTTACGGTTTTCTAATCCCTTTTAAAATTTGCACAAAAAAAAACAACTGAAAGAGGACGCACTTGAGTTCTTCTTCTAAGGAAAGGAATTAGAAGTAATTTTTTTCAAATCTCATGGACACAGTAACTTTTTACTTGTGAAGTTCACGCGTCAAACACTTATGTAAGACTGGAATAAAATATCAAGCCTTTTTTGCTCGGTAAAGTTTTCGTGCAGATTCTCGTACGGAAATATCAAGACTCCAAAATAGAAGTATAATAAGAGTCGTGTTTACGTGGACTGCAGGTTTTCTGTACGAGTTGCCACGAGGGGCTCTGCCGGCTCACAAATGAATTGCGGAATTACGCCGTCCAAGTGAATTCATTCGCGACATTCCGTGTACGCGCGTTCTCAGCTACATTATTAATATTTTTTTCGTATTAAGTATGAAGAGATAATTAGTGGTGCTACAGAATGGCACAGACTTTCCCGTTATATTTTTTTTATTTCCTTGGGTCTTCGCTAGCTATTCGGAATTGCCACAAACTCTTTCTTGCCAGCTATCATCTATCACCACCAAAAGTACATTTTTTTGTCATTTTCTTAATTTTTCGGTTTCCTATTGGTAGAACAGAAACATTAATTTTAGAATATTAAAGAACACAAAAACCTAGCCGTAAATGGCAATTTTCTTTAAAAAATTATGTGCCGTTTAAGAGAAAATGGCGTTTTAGCACTACTAAAAATGCGAAATTTGAAGCTCATTTTCACAGAAAATTTTTGAGTTTTCAAAATACTTTATTTGAAGTTATTTGAAGCACTTACACTCACAAATATAATCATCTTTACAAATTGCGGATAATGTGCATATTAAAGATGTGAGAGATCTTTCAAAAAAATTACAATTATGTAATTTTTGAAAAAAGAAAATAACTCAAAATAAACTTTACGCTATACTAAAGAGTGTAATTAGCACTATCCGTTACAAAAGTTTGAAAACAAATTGCAGCCATATTAGAGAAAATGGCGTTTGAGCGTTTCTGAAAATGCGAAATTTTGAGCTACTTTTCACAGAAAACGGTAGTGTTTTCGAGAAACTTTACTTGACATTATTTAAAGCACATGTACTCGTAAATATAATAATGTGAAAAAATTGCCGCTAATGTAAATATTATCGACGTGAGAAACGTGAAAAAATTTACATTTTTGTAATTTTTGAAAAAAACAACCTATAGAGCAATACGGCTTTTATGTCATTGATAGAGTACATTTACCACTATCCCTACCAAAAGTTTAAAGACAAAATTGGAGCCGTTTTTGAGAAAATCTAGTTTTTGTAATTTTTAAAATTGCACATATTGCACGCAATGTTGCACGAAAACTACTAAAATTTTGAAAAACATTTACATGACCTTTATGAAAGAACTATATGCAGAACAAATTTTATTTGGAGGAAAAATCTCTATCTTCAATTTTGTAGTTGCAGAAAGACGCCGTAAAAATTTTAAACTCTTGCAATTTTCAGAAATTCAGAGTTATCCGTGAAAATCGGACCTATGCCGTGTAAATAAGTGTATTTTACTCTATTCATACAAGAAATTAAAAACGAAAATTGGAGCCGTTTTCGAGGAAATTTTGAAAATCCCCGGGGGGCTTCATATAAAGTACCCCCAAATTTTGAAGAATCTTTTTCAAAATCTCAAAGCTTCGACTAGAATCAGATCAACCAGGGATATATCCATTTTGGAAGAAATCGTACGTATGGTTTAGGCGCTAGCAGTTTTCACAGGCGGACAGACGGATGTTTTCCTTTCATTTGGGTTTTCCGTATCAAGGACCCAGAAAACAGGGTTTCTGGCTACACCACGTGTTAGGGGATTTTATTTCTTAATTTAGCAACTGGTTTTATCCACTTTTTCCTTTTCACGGCCCGGCAATGAATTTTTTCTGCTAAAAATTGGCCATTTTTTCGCGCAGCATTACATAACTTTCCCTATACTACGTATATCACTCCGTGTATACGTACGTATACGGGAAAGTAAAAATAGCAACTGTCGAAACGCCCCGAATGGAGGATGTCTTAGCTCCGAATGGAGAAGTGACATTCAGTAACACCATATTTGCAAAAGGCAGTAAAGTAAATTCACCATTAAAGCGGAAAACGCGAATCCGCCAGGCCGATATACAAAATATCACGATTTGTGATCTAACTTAATCCCAAAATTGAAAAGGTTGGGCAATTTCCGCCGTAAACAAATCTGTTAATGAACGATTCTACTGCGGCTGGCGCTAGAGCCAAACTGTACGTTTTCTATGTGAAAAAAATAATCGAACATGCTCAAAAGTTTTCATGCAGAAATTGTTTAATCTGGACTGTAGGCTTTCTGTACGTCCAATCTGCTCGAAAACTTTGCTGTTCAAAAGGGCCTGTAGAGTTGTATGAAAAAATAAAGAAAATAATTCTTCTGTGCGTAAAAGAAAATAATAATTTGAAAAAGTAGCTTTAGTTTTGCCGGCAAAATACTCTTTCAGAGAAAATCCCAATTGAATTTAGTTTAGAGCAAAAATTATCAAAAATGAAATTGGTTTTTGTATCTAAATAAATTTGATTTTTAAGGTATTCATTTTAAAATCATAGGCAAGATAGCAGCATTTTATTTATGTGGATTAAACAGTTTTGTATTAGGAATTGATTTCACATTTTTGTTAGTTGGTTGCATTTCAAACGTATTTTTTTCGCAACACTTACTGCTTGACGGTAGTCGCATCTGCTCTGATATTGAGAATAATGCAATGTATTATAGTTTGTCGAATATTGGAAGTCAATACATACGATACGATATCGTAGTATTTTGTTTATTTTTCGTACCTCATTTTATGCTCACAGAAACGATGTTTCTCCACCACAAGTTCCTAATACATTAACACGGATCCCTCGCTCGATTCCAAGAACTGCATAAAAGCACTTGCGGCAGTACACAAGGATCTAGATTAACCAAATCCCTTTTGCATCGTGTTTTAATGTTCTTTTTGTTCTATATTTTGAGAACATAATGCTGTTTTTAGTCCGCATTTGGTAAAGGCGGTTACAGTCATGGCATGCGCGGAGTTCTGCAGTTCAATTTTTAATTCTGGTGCTAAAAGTAAGGCAGTGCTCAAATGCTCAGATAAAATTAATGCAACAAAGAAAACAAAATAGTTTCTATTAATTTTAAAATACCTATTCTAATAATTGACGAAACTAGTGAATAAAGAAGAATATAATTGCACTAGAAGATCAAGAAAAATGGGGATGATAATAGGGAGTATTCTTATTTACCACGAGTTCAGTTATATCGTTTTATCCACGTGTGTAACGATTAATATTTTTTCTTTTTCATTTGAGAATTATTATAAGTTTGAGAAATACAAGCTTGTCGTTACCATTCGAGGCATACATTGGATTAATTCGATTCGAACGTTTCGATTCATTCGATTTGATTCAATTCGATTCGGTTCGATTCGCACGTTTTGGCCAAGACCCATTGCATGTGCCTTGCATTGTTAGTTATGATCATCAGGGTGACTTTCAGGAAAAGAAAAGTATTAAAATGGGAAGACATTCATCATATTTCAGATAAAATATTATACAGAGCTGAGAAAATAACACCAACATTATTTCCTGGCAAAATTGAGAGGCATGTATGAAAGATAATATTAAATGATGATGAAGAGAAAGCCAATGTATTTAATAATTATTTCTGTTCCGTATACAAACAAAAAGCTAACCAAATTATTATAGGGCACAGCAACGTGGATCATGTATTCAAAATTGATCAAACGGAAATACGTTCACAATTGAAGAAAATGAAAAAATGTAAGTCTTGCGGTCCGGATGGTATTACATCCGATATGCTAAAGATAGCAGGGGAGACAATAATACCATATTTCGTAAGACTTTACAATGTATCAATCAACAATGAAAGTGTACCGGATGATTGGAAATCTGCTTTAATAGTGCCAATTTTGAAAAGTGGACAAAAATGTGAAGTGCAAAATTATAGGCCAGTTAGTCTGTAAACTGTTTGAAAAATTATTATCTAATTCGATTAGAAATCATTGGATTAGGCAGAATGTTTTTTTCGCGGGCAGAATGGCTTTAGAAATGGCTTTTCTTGTGAAAGTCAAATTATTTCCCTTTCTCAAGACTTGTCTGAAGTAATTGATTTAGGGGGAAGAGTGGATGCAATAGTTATTGATTTTGCCAAAGCGTTTGATGTAGTACCGCATGACATACTGATATTGAAACTTATTGAAGCTAAAATTTACAGGCGGGTAATAGCATGGATAAGGGAATTTCTTCGCGATAGAAATCAAAAGGTTCGAATTGGACAGCATTTATCGGAAAAGGGTAACATTACTTCCGGAGTCCCTCAGGGCAGTGCCATTGACCCACTGTTGTTTCTTATCTTTGTAAATGATGTATCGCAAAATATAAAGTCAAAAATTCGACTCTTTGCCGACGACTTTATATTATATAGGGAAATTACAGAACAGCACGATATGATTCAACTACAGGAAGATTTAAATAAGATTAATGACTGGACAACAGCTAATAAAATGACTGTAAATGGGAATAAAAGAAAAGCGATCACATTTTGTAGGGCCAGAGACTTTCATACATTGCCTTATCAGCTAGGTAATGACGTAGTTCCGCGAGTCTCAAACTGTAAATACCTTGGCATTCTCCTGGATAGCAAGTTGGGATGGGAGAAACAAACTAACTACGTAGTGGGTAAAGCTTGGAGGTCTTTGCATTTCATCATGAGAAATCTTAAAGAATGCAATACGAAAGCAAAAGAAATCGCGTATACCTCGCTTGTTAGGCCAGTAATGGAATATGGAGCTAGTTGTTGGGATCCGTACAGAATAGGACTTAAGAAGTGCTTAGAGAGGATACAAAACAGAGCGACAAAATACACTTTTCGGAGGAACATACCTGCACATTGGGAATCGTTAGAACATCGAAGGAAAAGGGCTCGAGTTTGCGAAATGTACAAATCTTACACTGGTGGCTCTGCTTAGCAGGAAATACGGGGAAGGCTAGAGAAACCAGATTATTTTAATAGATTTGATCATAAATATAAAATTAGAACTAGAATTCAAAGAACGGACTTATGCAAATTCTCCGTTGTAAACAGAACAATCGTAGATTGGAACGATTTACCTGCGACAGTTTTTGAGGCCTTTCCTTTGTTTTAGAAAAAAAATATAGGAAATTAATCAGTAGGGTGAAAACGTTCAGTGCAGTGAAGTGAAGTGAAGTGAAGTGGATGGTGCGATTATAGGTAGTCAACTAAAAAGTATTGAGCTATTAGTATTTAGGTAAAGTTTTATGAGGTGCAGTGACATGAAGTGATTTCATTTCGTTGTTTATTTCGCTAATCTAAAGCGTCTTTTATAGGCTATTCTGACAAAAGTTGGTATTTATTTATATTAACGAGTGTTTTACGTGTTAGAAATGTAAAAATTATTATTAGTATTGTATATTATTATGTTGTAGATAAAAATGTTTATCCATGTTTGTCTGAATATGATTGTGAGTGAATGCGTTCAGGATGGTGTGTATGCGAGTGTTCCTATGTCTTTGTATGATATGTATGTAAGCGTGTATGATTGTATGTATGGATGTTTGTGGTAATATGTAAGTGGTAATATGTAAGTAAGTTTATTTACTTAAATGTTCCTATGTTACTATATATTACTTCGTATGTTACTATATATTACTTCGTATGTTACTATATATTACTTCCTATGTTACTATATATTACTTCCTATGTTACTATATATTACTTCCTATGTTACTATATATTACTTCCTATGTTACTATATATTACTTCCTATGTTGCTATATATTACTTAAGTGTTCCTATGTCTTTGTATGATATGTAAGCGTGTATGTTTGTATGTGTGAATGTTGGTGTAATATGTAAGTTTATTTACTTAAATGTTAGTATATATGTAGTTTCATTTGTTGTAGATGTATGTAAATGCATTTGCATGTTCTAGGTAAGGACGAAGTTAATTTGTTTGTTTTTTATATTGATTTTTTATATATTGTTTTTATTGTTAATTGTTGTTATTGTCAATTGTGTTTTGTAATTGTAAATGTACTTTTATGTTTCTGTATTCTGCCACCGGGCAACATCAGCCCAATTGTAGAATAAACCTCATATCATTTAGTATATTGTATATTATTTTTGTAGTGTATTTATGATACTACACAATATACGTTTTAAATAATTACGTAAATTCTAATGAAAATAAATCTTGAAATTGGAAAAGTGTGTCACTGATTTAGAAAAGGTTTTGCTTGCATACTTTTCGGAACGGCTAAATAGAACTGTTTCGTTTTCATATTTGTAATATATTCACTTGAAATATGTTTTACATTTATGCATTAAATACATTCGTAATAAATATTTTGTGTTGTTCCATTAGTCAGGTAGTGTCAAATTAACACGTTTGTGGTCGTACTTATCCATGCTCTTTCAAACTTTAAACAAAAGACTCGAACTAAGTGAACCGCATTTAACGATGACCGTATTTCACAGCCATGAATAATGTTTCTCTTCCAATTAACTGGTGGGCTTTAATTCTTTTATTATTGCATGCTTTCCTAATTGTTTTTATAAATGTATTACTCGTGCTCCACTCATTTCCAGACAGAATTAGGGACTACTGTTGTTTTGAAAGTGAGGGCCCGAACACACATCCGAGTGTGCTCGAATAGTGTCGATGTCTGACAGCATGTGACCAATGCTAACGCTAGTTGAGACAGTCCAGGAAAATGTGCTTGTTTTGTTTTTGTGGATTGAAAATTATTGCTAATAATACGCAACAAGCAGCGACCATTTGTTTACAATATTATATGTACAAGTAGATTATGAGACTTGGTAAGGTCAATGGAACATTATTCTTTTTAGGAGGGGGAGGGGGTTCTTCAGTATTTTACTAGTGAGGCTTGTCAAATGTAATGGATTCTGAAAATTTTAGTCAAGTTGTAGAGTGCTGAAGTTTTGTTGGTCGGTGGCGAGAATGTGCCATGGGAAACTATCTTTCAAATACTTGTGCGAGATGCCTTGTGAAATGTAGTAAGGTTTATTTAAATTAACGTTTTATACATTTATTTCTATGTAATTTTCATTGTAGAATTACAATTGTCTACTTTTTTAAAGGCTCTATTGTTCCATAATTATCTGGTTATATTAAACTGTGTTCTTCTCTTTTTATAGCTCAGATGAAGGAATAGTACATTCGGAAACTTCAGTTCTCTGACCAACCATTATCTACATGTAATAATAATAATAATAATAATAATAATAATAATAATAATAATAATAACTCTACCTAGGGAGTACACGACCTTGCAGTTGGTGGTGGAGCTTGAGTACCCCCATGAGCCTTAAAGCTATGTCAGTGGTAGCCTAGCTACCGGTGGGGCCTCCCTTGCTGAATGGGTTGAAGGTGAGGGGTCAGACGAAGAAGTACTCCATTTTGAGGAGAGTGGGAAGTAAGTAGAGAGGGAAGGGTCATGAACCTTTGGACTTCCTGTTGTCGGCCCATAGAGGGTACAGGAGAGAAACTGGTTTGGCACACCAGGCCACTGATTAGAGTGGAGGCCCGAACCTTGCATTAGCCAGCGAAGGAGGCTGCCTTCAGCAGTCAGTGAAAATCCCGTAGGGTTTAGTAATGCCGACTGGCGATCGGAGGGGACCCCTTGCTGGGCCCTGCGGGGGGATGCCCCGAGGCCACTGTGGGTCGCAGTAACGGATGGCAGGAAACAACCCGAGGGTTAAGTGTGATCTGTGAACTCGAACTTGCGTCCTGCGAATCTTCAATTCAAACCAATGAGCAAAATGGATAGAACAAGCAATGTAATGAATCTTAACGTGCCTTGTTCTACCAATGTCCCATACCTGCTCAGAAACCGAGCTAATGTCACCTTGTCGACGTCTGGCCATCCCACGGATGCTAGTCCCAGGGACCCAGAGCCGGCAGTAGCTCGAAGCCATCGTCAGAGATGGACCCGGGATGAATTAAAGGAGGTGATGTGGTGCTTTTACTACGCAAAAGCGAAAAATGGGGGCTCTGAAATAGAAGTTTTCAAGGTATGGAGAGAGCGGAACCCAGATATGAGACCTACCCTAGACTCAAAGAAGCTTGCCAGTCAACGACGATACATACTCAGCAGTGGAAAATTCACAGCATATCAACTTGCTGACATTGAGAGAAATGCGGAATATGTACTTCGCTCGAACAATCCACATGACGAACATGTAGAACTTGAAAATGATGATCCCGTGGAAGGTTCATCGCTTTCCAGTGAAACACACGTCAGTGGTGAAAACTCATCTGGCAATGAATTACACGATAAGGACATGATGCGAAATCTCCTTCGGCGCGAGATAGAAAGAGTTAGTCAACTTCCGTTTGAATCTCGCGAACCGTTGAGGAGAATATACGAAAATGCCAAAGCTAAAAGAGTGATAGAAACAGTTAATTCTGTCTTAAATGAGGTGGTGGAGACCCCAGGCAGAGATCTAGATATTACTGAAATCAATCACATCATATATGCAACTGGATATTGTAGTGATACCGAATAGATTCAAGTTTATTCTGCCGCAAAATAACTCCACGCAGGCGGCGACGCGAGAGATGCGAGGCGCCACGGGGGCGACCCGAGGGCCAGGCGAGGCGCCACGGTGTCGGCACCCTTCGCTCCATAATTCGTCGCGGACACGTGTGCCCCAACTCTGGGTAGCCGCTCTGCACACGACCCCTTCAGTATTTTTCCACGACGCCTGGAACTCTTCCGTCAACCTCCCTAGAGATTCCTAGCCCCTCACACCCCCCCGGTCGTTAATAACTGCCCCTTTTCGACGCAAAATTAAAGCGAGAGGGAGCGATAACCAGCCCCTCTCTCACTCTTTTCTCGGCCTCGAAAACATCCTCTGATTGGGCAGAAAATATCTAATGCGCAGTACCCTTTCGCCAATAGCAACCAGAATTCGGGTTTGTTCTAGAATATTCCAGAGTCACAGGGATAATTTTGGTAGGGGGAACGAGGTTTCCTAAAACTTGGAGCGACGAGGCACAAAAGAGAAGCTGGGGAGCTGTGTTCAGAATCGGACGCAAGTGGCGGCCGCAGGGGGGAACCTGTTATATTCTGTTGTGGCGTTCGGTTCGATGGACTTAGAAAAATTATTAAGTTTCTTGTAGAGTTTGGGTACAAGACTTCTGTGACGAACGCAGGCCGCAGAACAGTATTATGAACATTTGACAGCAATTCGTATTATATTACGTCCGATTTACGTGCGAACTCGAGACTCTCTTTTCCTTAGTGAATTTGTGCGATAATTCACGGGCTCATTAGTATCAAAGTATTGTGAGATCGACCGGGAATGAACCGACCGTGTCAGTGAATGAACTGTGCTGACCCATTCACCGCAGCGAGCAGACGGCGCTTTTGTGTTCCGGCCGCCTTGGCCGCTACCCTCGCAAGTACCTGATCTGACCTACATTTCCCGAGCGGCGCCCCTCGCTCGCCACGAACCTCGCAGCCAGCTGACCTGAGGTCGTTCAACTTCAGTGGGTGGCGCAGGCCGCCTAACAGAGGTATTTTCTGTTCGAGTGTCTTATGTCGTACCCGCGATCGAGAGGTGTGAACAGTACATCAGACAATCAGTGTTAACTTCCTCTCGACCGGGCGACGAAGAGGAGTTCCCGGCCGCGCATGGCCGTCAAGCGGGAATTCGCGCGCGAAGAAGAGTTTCATCTGATTGTAATCACTTTGTAATTTTTTGTTCTCTTATGTGCATGACATTTCATTTTTTTTGTTTTATTTCGATTTTGGGGGCATGCTCGCCAGAGTTATCATCACCAGACCATTAGCGTTTTCTTTTTTTTAATGAATAAATTCAACTTGTTCTAAATTCACATGTTTGACTTCTCATTCAACCTAGGCCACCGGCTTCCTCCATCTTCGCCGTTTCAGGTAATCTGTCGACTGAGCGGGCCGGCTACCCGTCTGAGGCGCCCAACCGAAGACCCGAGGGTAGTTGCAATTGGCTTTCCCACCGTGGGGCTCGATTAACGCGAAATAATCGTAATTTTCATTTTTTAATATCCCAGATAAGCGCCCTGAGATTTCTCTGCCTAAATTATTAAATTGTTTAAATTATTAAGATGATGGATGGAAGCACGGTGTAGAGAAGTTAATAACTTATGGTCTGTTGAGGATGTCATTTTGTACTGTGTTTTCCTTGTAAGTGTCATTGTCTTGTGTTGTGTTGTGTTGTGTGAATACCGTGTGCGCGTACTAAAACAAGTGAAACCGCGTAACATTGTAAAAATGCAGGACGAATCAGGTATTGACGTGACGGGTGAAGACAGTTTTGAGGAGCCGTCGACGCAAGGTCCCACCTTAAGTGAGATCTTGCGCGTTATGAGAGAAATTTCAGATAACACTGTTGCCAAATTTGAGGAGAAATTTTCAGACAACGCCGCTAAATTGAAAGAAATTAAAGACCAGTCAGATAGCAATGTCGCAAAATTAGAGGAGAAAATTGCAAATAATGCCGCGAAATTAGAGGAGAAAATCTCAAATAATGCCGCGAAATTAGAGGAGAAAATCTCAAATAATGCCGCGAAATTAGAGGAGAAAATCTCAAATAACGCTGCCAAATTACAGGAAATGTTAGATGAACGGTTCACAGCACATGAGAGCAAGTGTGAGGACAGATTTAACCGAATCGAAAGTCATTTGGAAGCCCAAGCAAATAAATTAGAAAGTCTCGAGCAAAAACTTAACCATGAAATAGGGATTTTAAAGAATCAGGTCGAAGGCAGATGCGGGGAAATAGAGGGGAACGTAGAAAAACTCAGTCAGGAGTTGGGAAGGGCACAAGCGGAAACTACCGAAAATTTCAAAATTTTTAAAATCGAAATTCAGACCAAATTACAGGCATGCGACGACAAAGTAGAAGCGTGCTGTGAGTCGGTTACTGAAAAGATCATTGAAGTTAAGCAGGAAATGGGCGAAAAATTTAATAAAATCGGACAGAAACTCCATTCAGAAGTGTCGCATATCCACGAAAAGTTCGCGCAAGTAGGCAATATTAGTGAGGAAAACATCAGGGAGAGAGAAGCCAAATTAAAAAGGGAAATTGATCGTACTGTCCTAGAATTGGTAAAGGAGGAAATTGAAAAGGGACGCGAGAATTACCCAAATCCGAATTCTGGTGGCTCAGGCCTTCGCTTCTCGTGGGCTCCACCGCAAAACCTGTATTTTTCCGGAAAACCCGATGAAAATCCCAAAGTTTTCCTTGACCGGGCGGAAAATTACATGAATCTCACGAAGGCGGTACCTTCACACTTGAAGGCTAAATTTATGCAAGAATTGTTGAAAGGCAATGCATCTTATTGGATTTCCGCTTTAAACCCTTTCCCTCAAAATTATGAAGAGTTTCGGGAGAAGTTTCTGAATCGATACTGGGGCGAACAACGGAGATATGAGTTCGAGCGGAAGATTTTAGAATCGCGATGGGAAAACCGCCACGGGCAGTCCTATTTAGACTACGCCATGGAGAAAATCTCCGCCATCAAGCTGTGTGACCCGCAGGCAAACGACCGAAAAATCATCTGGTTACTGACAGCTCATTTCCCAACGTATGTACAGAATATTGTCAACAGCGTGGAGTGTAGAGATTTAGAACGTTTCCAAGAACTGTTGGCACAATTTGATAGAACGCGGGACAACTATCACAATGAGAACCGCGACAGAAATCGCAGGCCCGACGGAAACTACCAAGGCAGGCCGCAGTGGCATAGAGATAATAGGGCCGGAGGGAACGAGGCAGATGATCGGCGAGCGCCGCCCGAATCCCGTGAGAACCGTGGACATCGCGATGAGAGAGATGGACGGCAAAATTCATCCCGGCCGGCTTCAACAAATTAGAAACGTCCCAGCTGTCTCGGTATCTGGGTGACGGACGAGTTTCTTTAGAGATACCATTTCATGCGATCATATCAGTGAATTATGCCTTTTTTGATTTTAACGAAGACGAGGATGTGACTATCAAAGAACGTGCCAGAAAATGCCCTATTATTGAATCCTTTATGGGAAATTTATGTGTCCAAGCTCTTATTGATACTGGTAGTGAAATTAGTGCTGTGTCAAAGAAATTTTATGCGCGACTTATAAGCGAGCGGATTCCAGTACCGACATTACCTACCGTCAGATGCTATGTCATAGGGGTTGGGAGAAAACGAAGCAAGCCAATTTCAATGCAGGTCCTGATTTCAATTAATATAGGAGATATGTTGTTTGATGTGCCCTGTCTAGTAATTGAAGATCTTAATCATGATGTTATTTTGGGGGTTGATTTTTTAAGAGAAAACGGTGGAATAATAGATTTTTCCAGAAATGTTATGAGTTTCGGTGCCGGTAAAGAAATTATTATTCAAGATGACGGGGGAGATAGGATTGATCTTAGCATTTCTAGTGCAACTTGGGAAGGGGGGGAAACGACGAAGGGGATTATTTGCCAAAATGTGCAAAAATGTGATTTTTTGAACTATGATGAACGCTCCCAGTTGCAGACAGTGCTACTTGATTATTTACGTGTCTTCGGTCGCCCCGTTCATCCAATTAAAGACTTTTGTTTTCGAATTAGGGTTACCGATGACTCGCCGTTTAAGATGAAAAACTATCCTATTCCACAAGCTTTAAGGGGGGAAGTTGATGAGACCGTCAGAAAAATGATTGACGAGGGCATCATCGAGAGATCAGTGACCGCCTATCTAAATCCGATTGTCGTTGTAAAAAAGAAAGACGGAGGGGTCAGAATTTGTTTAGACGCTCGCAGAATTAATGAAGTGACCGTTCCAGAAAATGAGGCGCCGCAGAATATTGATGATATTCTTTGGAAGTTTAACCAAACAAAAATTTTCTCAGCTTTGGATTTTTCTAGTTCGTACTGGCAAATTGCTATTCACCCAGACGACAGAAAATTTACAGGATTCTTTTACAACGGCCTCACTTATGTCTGGAAGCGGATGCCTTTCGGCCTAAAGAACAGTGGCGCAGCCTTCATTCGATGCTTAGATGGAAAATTAGGTGACGAACTCAAACTCTTCGTTACGCCTTATATTGACGACCTTGTGATTTCATCTCGAAATTTTCAGGAACATCTTTGTCATTTAAGGCGACTGTTAGAATGCCTTTCTACCAATCAAATGAAAGAATGAAAACGTAATTCCAAACTTTATTAATCTCTAAATAAACTCGCCAGAACCGTACAGCTTACCGAGTAGTTCGTGATAGCCGTGCCTTCACTGTTTAAGAAATAATATTTGTAACCGTAGATTAGGGAATTCAGATTTTCTTGTAGTTTATTAGTTTATTTTATTACTCCACCATTATTAGGGTTAATGAGTTTAATTTAAGGGTAATTATTTGAATAAGACCTTTTATGTAATTGTTATCACAGAAATTAGTCGTTAGAATTCGGTACCACTTTTTTAAATTTTTTTTTGACGAGATAAGCATCTCAGGTTTCAAAACTTCTCACCACGCCTTACGAATTTTAAAACACGATGCATATCTCTACTGCGGGAAGGGAGGCCAATGTAGTGATACCGAATAGATTCAAGTTTATTCTGCCGCAAAATAACTCCACGCAGGCGGCGACGCGAGAGATGCGAGGCGCCACGGGGGCGACCCGAGGGCCAGGCGAGGCGCCACGGTGTCGGCACCCTTCGCTCCATAATTCGTCGCGGACACGTGTGCCCCAACTCTGGGTAGCCGCTCTGCACACGACCCCTTCAGTATTTTTCCACGACGCCTGGAACTCTTCCGTCAACCTCCCTAGAGATTCCTAGCCCCTCACACCCCCCCGGTCGTTAATAACTGCCCCTTTTCGACGCAAAATTAAAGCGAGAGGGAGCGATAACCAGCCCCTCTCTCACTCTTTTCTCGGCCTCGAAAACATCCTCTGATTGGGCAGAAAAATATCTAATGCGCAGTACCCTTTCGCCAATAGCAACCAGAATTCGGGTTTGTTCTAGAATATTCCAGAGTCACAGGGATAATTTTGGTAGGGGGAACGAGGTTTCCTAAAACTTGGAGCGACGAGGCACAAAAGAGAAGCTGGGGAGCTGTGTTCAGAATCGGACGCAAGTGGCGGCCGCAGGGGGGAACCTGTTATATTCTGTTGTGGCGTTCGGTTCGATGGACTTAGAAAAATTATTAAGTTTCTTGTAGAGTTTGGGTACAAGACTTCTGTGACGAACGCAGGCCGCAGAACAGTATTATGAACATTTGACAGCAATTCGTATTATATTACGTCCGATTTACGTGCGAACTCGAGACTCTCTTTTCCTTAGTGAATTTGTGCGATAATTCACGGGCTCATTAGTATCAAAGTATTGTGAGATCGACCGGGAATGAACCGACCGTGTCAGTGAATGAACTGTGCTGACCCATTCACCGCAGCGAGCAGACGGCGCTTTTGTGTTCCGGCCGCCTTGGCCGCTACCCTCGCAAGTACCTGATCTGACCTACATTTCCCGAGCGGCGCCCCTCGCTCGCCACGAACCTCGCAGCCAGCTGACCTGAGGTCGTTCAACTTCAGTGGGTGGCGCAGGCCGCCTAACAGAGGTATTTTCTGTTCGAGTGTCTTATGTCGTACCCGCGATCGAGAGGTGTGAACAGTACATCAGACAATCAGTGTTAACTTCCTCTCGACCGGGCGACGAAGAGGAGTTCCCGGCCGCGCATGGCCGTCAAGCGGGAATTCGCGCGCGAAGAAGAGTTTCATCTGATTGTAATCACTTTGTAATTTTTTGTTCTCTTATGTGCATGACATTTCATTTTTTTGTTTTATTTCGATTTTGGGGGCATGCTCGCCAGAGTTATCATCACCAGACCATTAGCGTTTTCTTTTTTTAATGAATAAATTCAACTTGTTCTAAATTCACATGTTTGACTTCTCATTCAACCTAGGCCACCGGCTTCCTCCATCTTCGCCGTTTCAGGTAATCTGTCGACTGAGCGGGCCGGCTACCCGTCTGAGGCGCCCAACCGAAGACCCGAGGGTAGTTGCAATATCTAGTATCTCAGATAATTTTGGGGCCAGCCAAGAACACCGACGGCCGACAGCAAAACAGAGTAAACAGCTCTGTACCCCCATGGATGAACAGAATTATGAAACGGATAGCCGACACCCGGCGTGAAATATCACTCTTAGCTGAGGCATCTTCTAAATCAACGCACACCTCTAAAGTTCAACGAAAAATATTCAATGTTGAACAAAAATACCAAATTGAAAATGACACCAGCAGGCTAATGGTAGTTGAGAAGCTAAAAGAGAAAATTCAAGCATGGGCTCAACGAATAAGAAGGTACAAACGTAGAATAGATTTCCGTGTACAGAACCGGTTGTTTGAAACAGACGCGAAGAGATTCTATCGCAATCTGACTCAAAAACCGAATGGCAAAGCTGTTACTCCTTCAAAAGATGACGTCGAAGCATTTTGGGCAGGAATCTGGGAAGAGAGCAGATCCTACAACAAAGACGCATCTTGGCTTCAATCTGAAGTTGATGCTGCCGATGAACTTGTAGAAACAGTGGAAGATGTTCACCAATTCTCGGAAGAGGACCTCTTCCAAGCAATTAAGAACATGGGAAACTGGAAGTCCCCCGGGATTGATAAGATCCAGATTTATTGGATTAAGAAATTAACAGCAATACATTCTCATCTAGCAAAGGCTGTTAATAAAATTTTTGAAAACCCAAAGGAAATCCCGGAATGGCTCACACGCGGCATCACGTATTTGCTACCCAAAGCGGGAGACAGCTCTTTGGCGAAGAACTACAGGCCAATTACTTGTCTGCCAGTACTGTACAAAGTTATAACTTCAGCTATAGCTGACAAAATGTATACACATCTAGATAAGAATCATCTAATGCCAGCTGAACAAAAAGGATGTCGTAAAGGCTCTTATGGGTGTAAGGAAATCTTGCTACTGAATAAAGTCATCTTGAATGATGTAAAGAAACGCAAACGTAATTTGAGCATGGCTTGGATTGACTACCAAAAGGCCTTTGATAGTGTACCACACGATTGGATTTTGAAGACCCTGGAGATCTATCGATTTCATCCTAGACTTGTTGAGTTTTGCAAGGCTAGTATGAAGTCGTGGAGTACCAGGTTACTAATCCACAGCGGAAAGGAAGCAGTAGAAACCAGAAGTATTCAGATTAACAGGGGTATTTTTCAAGGAGATTCACTATCCCCTCTGCTGTTTTGCATTAGTTTGATCCCACTATCGAGACAGTTGTCGCAAGCTGACTTTGGTTTTAAGCTCCATGGTGATGAAAGGCCAGTATCACATTTGTTTTACATGGATGATCTGAAAGTGTTTGCCAAGAATGAAGCGATTCTCTCCCAAATGCTGTCTGTCGTGAATGACTTTAGCAATGACATCTGCATGAAGTTTGGTCTTGACAAGTGTGCAAAAATCAATTTAAAAAGAGGGAAACTCACAACGTCTGAGAACATTGAAATTGATACGCACACTGTGATTCAAGATCTTGAGCCAGGTAAAACTTACAAATATCTGGGCATTGAAGAATGTGAAACCATCTCGAATGACAGAATGAAAGAGAGAATTCGTAGGGAGTATTATAGAAGAGTGAGACTGGTCCTGCAGTCCGCTCTGAATTCCAGGAATAAAATATCTGCAATAGGTAGTTTGGCGGTACCTGTAGCCGAATACAGTTTTGGACTAGTGGACTGGACTGAGCAAGAAATTCGCACCATGGATCGAAAAACCAGAAAACTGCTAACAATGCATCATGTTTCCCACCCTCGAGCTGATATACATAGACTTTATGTGGCACGTAAGGAAGGAGGAAGAGGCCTCAGACAAATTGAGGCCTCCTGGCACAACGCAATAGTCGGGTTGTGTAAGTATGTAGTCAGCCATCAAGACGACCCTCTAATGAGGCAGGTCATGAAATCTGACCGAAGAATGGGAAACAGAGGCATTGTTAGTGTAGCAAGAAACATTGCGAAGAAAACTAGGCAAGACATGTCGAATAACACAGACACTGAACTTCTGATGCTGCTAAACATGAAGTGTGAGACACAAAAAATGTTAAAGAAATCGTGGAGAGACAAACCACTCCACGGTCAATACCTAAAAAGAATGGACAAGGTGCAGATCAATAAAGATCAATCATTTATGTGGCTTAAAAGGGGAAGGATGAAGCCAGAATCGGAAGCACTTGTAATAGCTGCCCAAGATCAGGCCTTGAGAACACGACATTATGATAAAGCGGTTCTCAAAATTTCCCAAGATGACAAATGCCGCATTTGCCTGGAGCAAGTAGAAACCATTGATCATATTGTCTCAGCTTGTCCAATCCTAGCAAAGACCGAATACCTTAAAAGACATGACAGGGTGTGTAGCTACCTCCACTGGCAGATCTGTACCGCCCTCGAAGTTCCAAACACATGCCCCAAGTGGTACGAACACTCACCGAAACCGGTGACGTCTGTTGGATTGTGTACGATATTGTACGACCAACAAATTCAAACTGATCGCACGATAGCGGCAAACAAACCGGATATAGTTATCCGGGATTTGGCGAAAAAATCGTGTTTACTTATCGATGTGGCTGTACCTTGCGATCAAAACGTCGTTACCAAGGAGGCAGAGAAACGTCTTAAATACAAGAGTTTGGAAATCGAGATCAGCCGAATGTGGGGCGTAAAAGCACAGGTCGTCCCGATAGTTATCGGAGCTCTGGGATTTGTTCCGCAAAATTTGAGTAAGAACTTGTCTAAACTCCCAGGTAATTCAAAAGACTGGGAAGTGCAAGAAATTGCTTTATTTGGAACAGCCCACATTTTGCGTAAAGTATTGTAGAGGCACTGATAGTCACCGAATCTGCTCCTTAGGTAGCTGGTTGCAACCTGGAGTAGATTTTATATTCAGCCGACTCATAAGATCTTTAGTCGTGATGTAATGGAATAATAATAATAATAATAATAATAATGGCAATGATGTATCCCCACATCTCCCCGCGTAGTCGGTGAGCGTCGCAAGGGGCCGACCGGCTGTTTAAAGGGAGCGCCCTCTAAACAGGTCCGCTGCGTTGTCGCGCGGCCGGCAAGCCTAATTGCAGGTGGAGCCGTCGTCATATTTCATCGTTCGCGGGGCCGGCCGGCCGGTCGCCGCGGTGCGTCCACGCGCTTTCGAATATCGGGCGACCGCGACCGCAGCGCCGCGCCGGGATAAATAATGCGCGCGGCGTGTGCGGCGTGCGCGATGCGCTCTGGCGGAGGGCACGCACAGCGAGGGGCGGACGTGGAGCTGCAGCGCGGGCTGCACTAGCCGCAAAGAGAAAAAGAACAAAAAGGAAACAGTAGAAAAAACGAAAGGGATGGAAGAGGGGGGAGAGAAAGGAGGAGTTCAGAGGCAGAGAAAAGGTGAAAAAGAAGAGAGAAGAAACAGCGGAAAAGAAGAGAAGAAAAGGGGAAGGGATGTAAGAGGGTAAGAGAAAGGAGAAGTTCAGAGGCAGAGAAAAGGTGGAAAAGAAGAGAGATGAAACAGCGGAAACGGAGAGAAGAAAAAAGAGAGGGACAATAGGGAAAAGAGAAGAAGGAAAAGAGGAAGAAGGAGGAGAGGAAAAAAGAGGAGAGTGTCTGAGAGAAAGTAGGTCGGGTGTCTGAGAAGAGGGAGAAAAGATGGGGTCTGAGAAGAGGGAGAACAGAGGTGAGGGCTGAGAAGGGGGAGAAAAGAGGGGGTCTGAGAAGAGGGAGAAAAGAAGGGGTCTGAGAAGAGTGAGAAAAGAGGAGGATCTGAGAAGAGGGAGAAAAGAGGAAGTGTCTGAGAAGAAGGAGAAACATGAGAGGGGGAAATAGAAAAAAGGAGAGAGGCGTCGAAGAAGAGAAAAGAGAAGGGAGAGGAAAAGGACATGTTAGAGGAAGTAGTTTACTAAATATTGGTTTGAAGTTCCATTTTTTTCTGTATCAGGGTCCCACATTACAAGTTTTTCCTGTTGAAAAATCGCCCGTTTTGCCGCATTTCAATATTCTCTCTGTAAGGACGTATGTAGTACGCAAAAGAATATAAACACTATCAATTTCCATGTCGTCTACCTCTAAGAAATTGTTGTGTTAATAGTACGGAAGCCCAGAAAATATTATTTCAAATTGGAAATCCTAGGTAACCGTCAAAAATCTTTTCGTATGAATGGCCTCCCTCTAGTGTCTGGAGTACTCAGTAGTGTTAGTTCAGAAGTGTGAACTTAGAGACGCAAACAACTTCCGAACGTACTACATTAGAGCGCTCGTGCTCCGCACAAACCATTGCTTGTGTTTTCCTGCGTACGTGTTGAAGTGCCTCATCCGAAAGATCCTGGTAGAAGCGAAGCTGTAAGCACGAACTTTGCACCTGAGAAGGAAGCAAAGGGTACTATGTGCTGCTTTTAGGGGGAAGCGGAAATTGCGGTGAATGGAGGCAACCCGCGCGGGAAACCAGCGGTCGCTGACTGAGGCAGTTTGAGAATTTCGTGATGTCGCGTTTAAAGTGGCCTTAATTTTGATAGATTGCAATAGCACTTCAAAATGCAAATTCCAGAGTTATTGATACATCTTTAGAGTATTTCCAAATTATTGTTGTTAAAACTCTTTAAAAACGTACTATTGTAAAATTCGTGCATGTTTCTAAAAATTCCGGCTGAAATGGCTCAATGCAACAACTGTTACCGCTGCCGCATCTGGAAGTCCCTGGGTTTGATTGAAGACGGTGGCTCCAAAGCTCTGAAATGGTTTAGATAAGATCGAATTCAGACGCTGTCTAGAGTAGACGTCTATCAGAAGGTCGTTATATTTCTGTAGTACCTCATCAATACGAGGCGAATGCGGAGCAATTGTTGAGAGGAAGGAACTTGCAAGGCAGAATTTAGGTCGGCATCGTATCAGGGTGGCCACTTCCTGGAAAACATGGAAAACCGGGAAGAATCAGGTAATTTCATTGCCCTGGAAAATCAGGGAAATTGTTGAAGAATCGTTTGAAGTCGGGGAAAATTTTGAGATGTTGTAAAACCAGATATTATTCCAAAGCAATAGTACAGCATTATTTTCTGCTCAGTTTCTATATGTTGAATTTTTTAAAATTTATGCTTCATCACGAAATCTGAGCTAACAAATTAGTATTTAGACTTGCTTTCAGCCTTGCTTTAATTTTTATTTAAATAGTGCGTAAACAATCTACAAATCATCTGAATGAAACGATTAAAACTTTCTGGAAAACCGTGAAAAGTCGGAGAAATTTGTTCCAGGAAATGAGTGGCCATTCTGGGAACGTAGGCGTTCAATCAGAAGAGGAACACCGCCACATTTCAGCTATTTTACATGTACAAAACTCACAAAGTAATGGGCAAAATAGTGGACGACCCCTAAATATGAAATTATTTTATTGCGGAATGTTTAAGTTCATTTCTTTATTCTTGGATAGGTTGTAACCCTACCACGACAAATTTATATACAACACTTTCCTCTAAAGCAGAGAGATACAATGGAAGGAAGAAATACAATGTTTGATCTACTAAATACAAAATCTACAAATACAAGACCGAAAATACCAAAACAAAATCCCAGTAAGTCATTGTTATAGTAAGTAAAAACAAGTCATTATTTATAGAAAGTTGTAGTCAAGCAAGTCACAAGATATAGTAACGTGCGTTCCTGTTGTCTGCATTTAAAAATTTTGCAGGAATTATTGCAACGGCAGCCGGTCTGGTAATGCCGTTGAGCATGATCGCGGTTCCTCGCGTGGTGGGGGGAAGTGAGGTGCAGGGGCAACAAACTACATAAAGAATAATTTGCCGTAATTGGGCAATAAAACAAAAAATGGACATTTATTCCCCGACCTACGATCGGGGAAGTTACATTAAAAGTCCCATGACGTGGGATGACACCCTACCCAGTGAGCTCGGTAAATAAGATCTAAAATAATATTATTAATAAAAAAATAACCAAAGACAACTACGTTACAATAAAAAATGCCATTGCGCGGCACCGCTTAACTAAAAACAAAAGAGAAAAACACTTGAGGGTTGTTGATATTGTTCTCCGCCTCGTTTCGAGGCGGAACGCCCCAAAGTGCGGGCGAACGGTAGGAGTCTTAACTATTTGTGTTGGCGCGTGCCGGAGGGGCACGACGAGGTCGATGGCCTCAGCGTCTGCGGCGATTGTAGGCCCGCGGCGAGCCCCAGTGTTGAAAAGGCAGGCGCCTCCAGGAACCGATGGGAAAAACAAGCCATCTAAAGCTAGCAGCGCCCACAAACCAATCTCGGCCAAACCATATCCAAAATTTTAGGCTAATTAAATGCTCTATTCCCGAATTTTAGGCTCCTCTGGATTTCCGAAAATCGTGGGCGCTGCTAGCAGCTTATTCGCCCATATGAAACAAATGATAAAAGTTTCGCTTTGTACAGCCCTGATTTTTGTAATATGAACACGGGGATAATTTTTTCCAAGAGACTAAAATTATTCTTAACTTTTGGGAGGGGTTTCAGATTTTTCCTAAGGTTTTTTGATTTTGGAGTTTATTCGCCCATAAGAACCAATGTTAACTGTTTGTGCAGCCCTGATTTTTGGAATTTGAAGGCGGGGATAATTTTTTCCAAGAGCCTAAAATTATTCTTAAATTTTGGGAGGGGTTTCAGATTTTACAATTGATTTTGAGATTGATTCTGGGCGCTTCTAGCATTAGATGGCTGGGTAAACAGCTGACAGCAATGGCAAGGATGCGAAGGTCCCCCCTCCACTTTCACCAGGGCGCTGTTACATGTCAGCTCTCGGACGCGCGGCGCGGGAGTACTTAATTGCGAGCGCGGATCGGAAGCCGGATCACGGTATTCGTGACTCGTACACTCGCATTTGGCAACGAGTTACTAGTTCATCGAACACACGAAAATGAAATCGGTTCGGTGACCGATGCTTTCAGGCATTATTCGTTCATAGAGTGAATGGAATGTCTCTGAAGTGCGAATATGGCAGACAAATCTGGTCGCACGGCCTCGCGATCGGGAAGCAAACGGTTCACCGTTTGAAAAAAACAAAACAAAAACTAGTTCACGGCTTCCACGACCAGGCATGAAGTTTCCTCTCTCGCGACTAGCTCTCAAGTGTCCTCTCACGCCACTACTCAAGTGTCCTTTTTTTAAAAGTTTTTGAGAATCCGTTCCTATTCGGATCTCCCCCTCCTAAGCTCGTCTTGGGCTCGCTGGCCTACTTTCGGAAATTTATTGTTAGCCATAGGCCTGAGCTTACTGCATCGTAGGGATATTCTAACGAATCGTGGTTCGTGATTTCGTGGGGATTTTCCTCAGATGTTCTCTCTCCTCCTCCATCTCTGTCTGACGAAACTCAGCTGTCCCGATCGACGGTTCACATCTCCTGGGAGCAATTATTGTATGGCAAGTGTTAGAACTTATTCGAATTAGTGCGACAGGCGTGGCGACGAGGAACGCGCCAGCGGTGGAGCTTGCTTAGGGGAGGGTGGGGCGGAATACAGAGGGTGTATTCATTGCGAGGGGGCACGGCGCGGTCGAACCGGCGAAGGGTTGTAAATTTCTCTCCCGAAGTAGGCGAGGGGGCGCCAGAAGAATGCCACCGCGGCGGCGAAGAGGCGGGTGGGGGAAGGCGCGGTTGGGCTCACGTGCGCGTGCCAGCGAGTACAAAAAACAAGCATTTGTTACGAATTTCTTAGGGCGTCATTACATGCCGCCTCATTATTGACCAGATTTGTCCAACTGGCGACCTGCGGTACCATTTTATTTTGACCCACGAAAGAGTTTTCGTCAGAAGTTAAAGACCCTTGCATTCATAGCGCACCTAGCATAAGCGCCCTGTTGGAGTCAACAGCCTTTTAATGTAAAAATAGGGTTAAGTTTAGATTTAAGATATTTTTTCTAGTAAATTCAGAAATTCAAAATCATTTCAATGTGTTTCATTGCGTCTTGCCTGCTACGGCCTGATATAACGCATGGTTCCATTCCCCCCTTCCCCTGTTTCAGAGCAGCCGGGCCAAGTGCCAAGTTGCCCGCAACCATATTGAAGGTCTTAATGGTGGCCCTTAAAGCCTTGAAGTTGGACACCCCTGCATAGACTGTACCTCGAAATACTGTACATCGAAGAGCTGTTTATCTCAGGATTGTTCAACTGGCGGCCCGCGGTGCCACTTATTGTGGGTTATTAGTGAAAGGTCCTTTCATTATATCGACCGAGAACTTTGTGCGCCTAGCGCACGAGCCCTGAGGGAGTCAGCAGTTGATAATGTTTAGATTTAATGATTTCTTTAGCGAATTCAGAAATTCAAAATCATCTTAATGTGTTTCACTGCGTAACGGATGGTACGGCCTGATATAACGAATGGTTCCTTTCCTCCCCCAGCCACCTCTCCGTAATCAGAGCAGCCGAGCAAAGTGCCGAGATCAACAATACGAGGAAGTCAGGTGTGGGCGCTCGAATAATGAAAATATGGCCCGCCCACATATTAAAAGTTTTAAATGTGGCCGTTCGAAGTTGGACACCGCTGGTGTAACTATTCCACACGGCGGAGTATCTCTTGCGTAGTCTGTGAGCTGTTCGTTCCACCCCTTGTTGCATGTCCGAAGTCCAGATGAATTTTTGAAACTCATTCATGGAAATCCTTCAAGGAACAATTCGCATTCGAAGCACAAGCATGTAGTGGACAAATGTTGCCGACTGATTTCCTCATGGCAATCTCACATTGCCTCGCTCCACTCCACATTTTCGGTGTCATAATTAATGCACTCTTTTATCTCTGGTATCTGTTCATCTTTACCCTACGCAATTAAATTTGAGGTATGAATACAAGGAATGTAGTTAATTTATAGCAATTGGGAGTTATCTAGGAAGAATCTATTACAACTCTCAGAATGGTTGCTATAATAAAACTTATCGTTTGTTGTTGTGATTGTTTGTGGTTTGCGAATGGGTTTCTCCGTCATCCCTGAAATGCATGAAGAGAAGCCAGAGGGAGAGGGAAGTGGAGCTTGGCCTGAAAGGAGAAACGAATGTGTGACAAAGAGCGCAAACATGGGGCAATATAAAATAGGAATAAATATCTACGTTAAAGCATATGTAATGGAAAGATGCATGCCGCCATCTGTGTATGCCAGATGCTCTGGGATTTCCTGTAGCTGACAAACACTGAGACACTAGTCTCACCGGTCTCGGTTCATCTGCTATTTTCTCGTGCTTAATAGAGTATATACTCACGCTCATTGATACACACGCGCACACATGTGGAAAACCCTTTCGGGGAGTCCTGCAGGTCGTCGTTTTAGTTTTAGGGATGTGTACTAGTTGTATAGGGGTAGGATTTGGACTCAATGGAGCTCAAGGGAAATTTAACTGTGAAGAAACTGCAGTACGTCAGAGCTGAAGCGGGTACCGTTCAAGGCGGAAAGCTCATTGAGTCGTGATATAGCCAGAAGGGTTAACTCGGGAGCCTCGTCATTTGGGGATCTCAATAGTGTACCATTTCTGAGACCCATGAAATGATGTCACAATGAGAGTATTTATTTGAAACAGAATCTGTGTGTGCAACAGCGATTTCATATCTGACACTGGTTTGTAGCTCAGACAACATACATTGTTTCATTACTATCGTAATTGGCTTCTGGTGTGATTGATATATTCTGTTCGTATTTCAGAAGAAAATTAATTTGACAGTTATTCCCGGGTATATTGAGCTTTTGGTTCTGACAATTGCCAATTATATCCGAAAATGGTTATTGAAATGTGGGGCATTTCAGCTCGCTTTGTTTGCATGTCGGAGAACTGAATCCTGTTTCGAAGTATTGTATACAGAAATGATTGTGAATCTGCTTTCATTTCGAATTCCACTGACGGATAGCTCTTTGTTAAGAAGTAGGAATATTGTAATACCCCCGTCAACTGCGATTATTTCTAAGTAATATCTTATCAATTTATGTAGCCTTAATTGGAAACGTGAACGTGGTACATGTGGGTGGCTAGCTCGACACCACGTCCACTGGATGCTCTTGAAAAATAAGAATACTTACTCTCTGCATTTGTCGTGGGCTGAAAATACCGCTCTACAAGGACTCGGTCGATGGATCTTATACTTACGCTTTGGTTACCAATAATACAAAGGGAATAATTTTGAGAATACCTAATTTCTATTTAATGAAAAGAAAAATTTTATATGCACGTAACGACATGACGTGTCATACGTCTGATTTTATTCTTAGAAATTTTTAATCAAACTCTTACATGCATTAACATATTATTTACTTTACAATTAATTTTCCCTAATGATGGCCATCAACTAATTTTGTTACAATTTTAATTTTTAATTATTGCTTTAACCAAAATTTTAATTATTCTTGGGCCTTGTACATCAAAATTTAGCTGGTTTTGTCTTTCTCGAATTCGGGATTCCGCGGAAATACTTCCTTATCCATTCGGCGTCGGCACACTTGGCAGTTGAATACAGTTCAGCTTCACAGCACTATATCTTTTTCTGGATTCCGATTTTCACTTCAATCCACCCTTTGTTAATTAGCTAGTCTCAGAAAACTTCCTACGATCCCGATACTACTAAAAATCCCGATATTACTAAAATTTAACTATCTAATTCTTACACCGAGTTCCAATCTCAAATTAATCCTCAAAGATGACGATTACAATTCGTACATCTCGATTCTATCACGCACCAGTCTCAAGAAACTATAAATTCCGAGTACACAATCCTACATCCTATCGCTACCAGATCCTGACAGGAAGTGTTGTAAAAATTCCAAAATGTTCTACCTCGTTCTTTTTTCAAATGCCTCTTGTTTCTATTCTTGTCCCGTAGTCCTTCTCGTGTTTTTAATCCCTATGTTATTGCTAATCCATCAATAAATGACTAATCTCTTCTGGTTAACAATGTTCCTATATATGTTATTTTTCGTGATAATTTATTAATAAAACTATTTTCCCCATTCTTCAATTAAATATACATAATTTTTTTCATATTTATACGTATTATTTTTCACGCCAAATTACGTACTGAAGTGCACGAAAATTAAGGGCTTTTCCGATGCACTTCAATATTAAACGTTGATCTTTTCATTCATAGTTGGGAATGGTAAATTCCATTCGTAGGGGAATGGGCAGTTGGAAAATTGCCTATTTAAACATTACATGTTCTTATATTTAACATGCGATGTTCTTTTTGGGAGAAGAGTGAGTTGGGAACGAAAGAGAGTGCGGCTGATCTCGTGACGTAAGAAGTTCTGACGAATATATATATATTTTGGTCTGTGGAGGGTCCTCTCTTTTCCCTGAATGTTATTGGCAACCCTGGTGGAGGGCCTCGTTCTCCGGGCAGCTGCTTAATGTATTCCGGCGCTGGCTGGCTGCAGCCGCGGAGGGCGCGCACGGGAAACGCTCAGGGGCAAGTAGGATTTGCATGTCGCCGCCATTTTGGACCGACCTCGTCACCTTTCTGTCGCGCGCCCACTGGGAAAGGGGGGGATCACAACACGCCGCTCACCTCCCGCTGTTGCCAGATCAGGTTTCCTACCAAATTTGACGGGAGGGGGGATTTGTAAGATGGAGGAGGATATCTGAGAGATAACAGCAAGTTTTTTACTGATTTTTTGTTTTGATTACAATATTTTATATATTATAAAAAACCCTATGTAAACGTAATGATTCTTAAAATTTTGGTACTTTTTCTTGAATTTTGTCTGATGCAGATCAAAATAGGAACTAAATATTTACGAAATGTAAATAACTGTGGATATTAGTGTAATATTTCAAAGTATCTTTGCAAAAGCGTAAATTTTCGACAATACCTTTGAAAACATACTAAATTTATATAGCGTACTTCTTTTTTTTAAATAACTGGTCATGACGCTGATATTATTTTGTAATTAGTGATTGATATTGGTAAGTAGGAGCCAAAAATTGTATTGTGCGTTTCTATTGCTGCGGACTTGATCAGTTAACAATTTTAACGTCTGATGCATTTTGCACATTTTGGCAGCGACAACACTCACTTAATTTGTTATTTGTCAACGGCTGCGTTATCTTTCTCGTCCAGAGGCCATGCGCTTAGTTCTTAACATCTTCCGGTGATAGTACATTTATTATTGTTTAAAATTTTGATGCATTAATTAAAATGCATCAAATAATGTAAAAGATATCATTCAAATGCATCAAGATATTGTAAAAGAATGTTGACATCGTTGAGATCATTTTTTATTTGTGATGGCTGACTTTCGATAGTTTTGTCACCTTCAGTGGTCGCAAGCGATAAGAAAGACTATTGACAAAAATGTTGTTCATTTTTTTATCATTGGTAAGTAAACAGTGCCACATTAAAATTCTTCTACAGAAGATAGACTGTCGTTCTATTTTCACATTTTGGGAAAATGTGAAACTTCTCACATTTAGTGTTGTTTAGATGAAGGTGCTATTTTAGTTGGGTCATTTGAATCAATATAAATTCAGTCAGGGGGAGAATTCGGATTTCGCTGACTTGAGTGATCTTTTGTCGTGAATTTCAAATAAACGTTATTTTTTCGAAAATGCAAAAAGTGAAGAAGTGTTTTACTTTCTTGAATTACTTCGCCATTAAAGAAATTTCTCAATATTTGGCGTGCTAATGTATTCAATACGAGGTAACAACGTATTATTGACATTGCGGATACCAAGTGTAAATGATCACCACTACTGCAGCTATATAAGAATAAAACGTATTTGTTTCCCTTTAATAATAAATTTACAAAATTTTACGTTATTGATTGTGAAATGTACTTTACCTGTATTACTAATTTGTTCCAGTGCGCACAGAAATTGAAAGAAAACCATGCAGCCTCCGGCCAAGTGAGAAAAGTTTATGATTGAGTCAGATTCCCAGGAGCCCGCGGAAAATCCAAAAACAATTAAATGGTTTCGGTTTTGACTGGAATAAAAAGCAAATATTTGATGGTGTTACTCCGTCGCTTCCCATATTGCATGTACCGATTGAATTCTCGTACTCAGTGCGTCACTGCTTACAACACAATAGACGTTTTGCGTCAGCAATGCTTCATGGAAGAGGCTATCCTCTATTAAAATCTTTGTGTGTTGCTTTGGAAATAGCAACTTTTTTATATTTTTGGTAGCATATAATGAATTGTTGTACTGTGCATTCTAAGTTTCAACAACACGAGTTCGGCTGCTTCACAAGGGCTAGTCCAATCTTTGAAGTGCCCTAAACCTTACCCCCTTCCGCATTCCTTCCCAATTCTGGCCGCTGGGTAGTGACGCAGGGGCGCGCGGTGTGAGGCGCGTACGCGGAGATGCTACCTGGCGGTCCTCTTGACATCGACGTGACGTGACAGAACTAATGCGCCATGTGAATATAGAGAGCGCTAATGTCATTAAAAGTGAAGGAGGATTACTCCGTATTGCGCTTAACGCCCTAAAGGGTTTAAATGACGCGTTGCTCATAGACTCGCAACGAATGTAAAAAATAAATAAAAAGTCATTGCAGTATTCGAATATAGTTTTTGTTAAAATATTTCATTTATTGGAGTGTTATACGATAATATTTTATTTGTTGTTCTTCAGCAGTGTGCGTTCTACTTTTTGGAAAACTATTTTGTGATGTTTGTCTAGCTGCATTTTTGCCATTGCAGGCACCTAGTTGTAATAAAAGGTTTTAGGAAGGAAACGAAGAGAATGCTTTCTAAAGTGCACAAATGATCCGTGTATAATATGGTAATCATGTGTACATCATTTCATTTTTCTAATGCAAATTATTTTTTAATTACTGCAAGCTAAGGCTTTTCAGATTTGCTATGTATATCCTTACTTTTATGAGAATAATGTAATACTGTAATCTAAGTTTTGTTTTCTAGCTGTTCTGTATTGTATTTCATCAATTTACTCAATTTGTTGCAATTTAATATCTGTTCCCTGATTTCATTTTTATAAGACCTTTGTTTGTAATTATAGTTGCATTTTCTCATATTTTATGTCAGCATAAAGAGAGTAACGGTAACCAACTTTAAGATGTATTCTCGAATTAGAAAAGCGCCCCTTAATTTGAGAATATTTATGACTAGGAAATAAAATCTTCTTTCTAACAATTAGACTCTACCACAGCTATACATTTAACATACATTACATACCATACATTTACACATTACTATACATTTACACATTACTATAACATACATTTAACCAGCACCCAGCCATAGTTTCTAAAATACCCACCGCGATTTCCCATTGAGTAGCCCAGTGGGGTTATCCTCCTCCTTATTTATATTTTGTATTATATTATGCATATAGTTTGTATTATATTAATCAGTTCTGTAAAGCGGCTAAGTGCTCTGTACCAGAAAAATATTTTTAAAAATAACAAAAAAAACACAGCTATTGGCAAAATGTTTGCAGTATCTACATGTGAGACTGATAAGAGGTTAAAATATTCACGATTTTCCAACAGCTGATCGTGATAAGCAAGCGATCATTCTCAACGTTACTCTTTATCTTTCCGTGCACTCAATGGGCGTGTATCATGTTTGATATTGGTCCTTGGAGCCAGACTTCGATTTCTCGTTTAGGTTTTTCGAATGAATATTTGTTACTAGGTAGACGTAACTATGAAGTATCTTTTATAATCAACGTTATCTTTGAGAAATCGTATCTCTGTGATAACACAATACGCCTCCTTGAGCTTCTGTTTGACCCAGAGTCTGCATTGCAGGTTGTAAACCATGAACTCATTGATTTTCACTTTCCTCAGAGTTGAATGCTGACAACTGAAAATGAGCGATAAATTTGACTTGCTTCGTAAGTGGTCTCTAAAGCTTAAAATTGCTATCATGATTGCAATAATAACAGATGTCAAAGGTAATTTTCCAAGGCTGACATTTGTATCTAGAAGCGTACCGTAGAATGTGTTATAAGGAGTTAATGGCTTAACAGTGACTAGTAATGGGGGAAAATAATCTGTGTTACGGATAAAACGATTTGGGCTTTACGCTTGAAAGCATTTAATGAAAGCGAAGATAAAGTGCATGGCGTCGAGTACAAACCTTCACCTTGCGATTGTCATTGCTAAGTACATTGATTCGCAGATATTTCGCTAAGAAGATAAATGTTTTGTAGTGCATGATTCTTGTAGCTTCTCTTCCTGTGATTTCGGAGGCTTTATCGGTCACGCATTCCATTCAAGGTAGAATGGATAATTTATAGCAATTACAAGTAATAGTTAATATGTCAGGGGCGAGTAGGTTAGTATTATTAGTGCATATGCTAACATATGATTGTTACTTTCTTTAGTAAGTCATCTCATTTTAATGTAGAATCCGTTTAAGCTAACCGTCTTGAAGGACGTAGACATCATTTTGCTACCTTTATTAGCAGACTACATCCTTCTATATTTCTTAATTAATTAACAGTACTATTAACAATTCTCGTCACGAAGAGAATGTAGAAATAACATTTTCAGGAATAAGTGACCTTTTTGAAAGTTGATACCACAAAAGGCGTAATTTTCATTCATGCTCTTTTGAGTTTTTGTTTTCTTTTCACAAAAGTAATGAGTTTATCTGATTTGAAAATTATGATGCAGAAAAAAATTATTATTAGTCATATTCCTGTACTAAAGTATATTTTGGCTATCATTTTTGCAATCAATTCTCACACGTAATCAACACGAAAGGCCTTGAGTAGAGGTTGTGATCCCAAGTTGTACAGAACGGACATTATCGCTGAGTCTCCATCAAAGCGTGGAGGATAATTGCTTTAAGCTCTTATGCTTATTTCTAGCATATCTCTCTCACACACAAAATGAATGTTAGTGTCGGAATGCAAATTTATTCAGGATGTGTCAAATCATCTCCGTAAATTGTGGTAAAAATACTTCTTCAGCGAACCTTCTCACAGAAGTTTGTGAAGCCTTTTGTATTCTTCCATCATTAATATAAAATCTTTATATCAAATTTGCCTTGAAAGAATTGGTGGTATAGCCTTGGGAGCATACCAAATGGTTTGCCGAAAAATAATTCAATTTCCTGGAAATGAAACAAGGGAATAGGAACAATGTTCACACTTTCATGAACCCGGATGACAAATTTCTTGCCCATTTTTTCAAATTACCAACGGAATACAAATGTGTATACTGCTTCTTGCAAGGTTTTGTTGATTTACTGGAGTTTAAAAAAGTTAAAGAACATTTTCTAACATAGAAACTTTCAATACAGTTTACTTTGTTAGAAAAAGGAGAGGGAAGATTTTTACTACGAATCCGTAGCTATCTTACTGCTTAAAATGGTTAGAAAATTCCAGACATTATAAGTATGTATTCACAACTTTATTGGACAATAAATTATTCTCCACAATACGCATTGAAGAAATGTTATCTCCAGTTCTTAATTTTTTTGTAACCAATGTATAATAATGTAATGCACATTATGTTCATAATGCACTTTATGTAAATAATGTAACCAAAACATTTTGTAACCAATGAAACAACAGTTTAGAATGGAAACTCATCTATTCAAAAGCGAAAGTGTCTTTGGTTATTGAAAAATCCCATAATTACGAAAATATTGGCGAACGATTTTTTTATTTGCATCTTTTATGTTATGCCTAGCTTTATTGCTAAGAAAGATGTAAAGGGTCAAATGATATTTTTTTTAAAAAGGGGTCAATGAGAGAAAAAGGGAATCCTTGTTCTATATATTAAAAAATAGTTTAGTTCCCCTAATTTAAGTCGTTATTTAAAGTTAGAGATACGATGAATTTTCTTGAAACGACATGTGAGTGAAGGTAGTTCTCTAATGCTTCGTGTTAACACTTATATTTGTTGTTGACACATATGTTTAACGCATTTTCCAATTTGGCGCCAAACCTCTAGTCCACTTTGGGACAAATCTGACATAGGCTCGTTTTTTATACTTACGTGTCGCAATTTATACTTAAGCATGGGCAAGCCAGATTAGAATACCTCCAAAACTTGGCAGATTAAACGAAAAAAGCTCCTAAAGAAAAACATTTAAATTAACTGCTTGCTTCATCATTACGTTCATAGAGCGCAGCACTAACCTACGATTACATGACGCCAGCGATTTCTTCGAAACGGTGGCGTCTTCTTCAAGGCTGTTGTAATGAGAGCCAAAGCTGGTCGTTGAAAGTAATCGTGTCAGAAGAGGTTTTTGTCCGGTATCAAGAGTTTGTTACCTGTCATAGCGTTTTCAGGTGTCCCATCAACTACAGGCCACCCCTGTAACACGGTTCATGATATTGAAGTGCGGTTTTCGCTGAACAGTGCGGAATCATGGGGCAAGTAATATGCTGCAGACATTGAGATATTTTTAGCTTTTAGCTAATTTTATTATCTTTGATTTTTTTAATCAAACTATATATTTTTTCTTATCAGGAATGGATAGATCATAAAAACAGGAATACAATGAAACTTCATAGTATGGGAATGTTTTGGTAGCAATTTTAGTATAAAATTCGATTTTCTGACATGTGGTTTCAAATTAAATGGACGATGTTTGGGAAGGTGGCCTTCGCGGCGCCAAGACTTAGATTTAATTCAAAATCACATGCCAGAAATTTGAAGTAGAGAGCCTTTGGACTTTTCCAACTCAGCGACATTCTCCCGTTTTAAGATTTTAGCTCTATAGTGAAATATCATCAACATCGTACGTTTTTATTAAAATAATCTTATTTTGCTGTTGTGTCATGCGTCGTATATTTGCAACAAAATATTGTAATTTTTTCAAGAATTAATTTTTCTCTACAGAAAAATATTTGTGAGCACTGCACATACAGTTGTTCTACGCTCGTAAATCAAAGCGTTTTTGTTGTATTTTTTCGCTGCGTTGAATTTATAATTTTGTAATTTTTGTTTGTCGTTAACCCGTCGATGCACCGATGAAGAATATTACACTTAAACACTTAAGGGGCCTCTGAGGCCCCCCTCCTAAATTTACAACGCACAACGGAAAAAGTGAGGTAATTTTTAGTAGAATTAATGATAACGGTATTTTATTCTTCACGTAGTTTACAACAGTAAGACTGATTATTATGAAATTTTTATTTGCAATTATTCCAACTAATAACATATTTAGTGTTCTCCTCAAATATTTCTTTCACATTTTGTACAAACACACTCTTTCAGCCCACTTTGTGCGGCCATAAATAAGAACAGGAAATTATATATAAATAGTAATAAACCGAAATATTTCTTTACATTTTTATTAATATTTAATTTAAAAAATCACTAATCTTTTCCGTTTACTTGGCTTCCGGCTCCTATGGATACACTTTTGTGAATTTCGAAAACATTTAAGCCGTTCACTGTTCTTTTCTGTGTTTTAGGATTGTTAATAATTGATTTTGTTTCGTTTTGAAAGTTTTTCGGTAGTTCATTTAGGAAAATCTATCGCCAGTAAGTGACATTTTCGTTTTTGGGCATCTTGGTGTATAGATATTGCATCGGGGCTGCAATATCATTTACATTGTAAGAGAGATGCATTGGTCATCGGCATGTTTGAGGTCTTGACATATACTAGTCATCAACCATCTGATCCATCACATCTACTCCAATCTTTGTTTTATTATATACGATCATTTATGGTTTTATGTTTTCATGGTTAATAATTTGCTGATTGTGATGTATGGACGTGTAAATAAATATATTTCTTTTTGCTTTGGAAGACACAGAAAAATTATTAGTATTAGCAGACAAGTGTAAAAAAATTGTTTTTTATGTTTTCAGCTCATTTGAAATCTCTTTTGTGTTTTGACATGAAATTCTTAGCAGTGTAAGTTTTTTTTGTAACAGGCACTCTCCGAGTAAGAACGTAAAAAAATATCTACAGAAATGTTGTACCCTCCTTTCCTCAAGGGTTGGGTCCGTTCTTTCACATTTGCAGCCAAATCTTTCACCAAGGGCTCATCCTTTTGCCTACCAAAATATACACCGCTGTTGAATGTAAATCCGTTCTCCATATCACAACACCAGAATATTTTTATGCCATATTTATCAGGTTTATTCCTCATATACGTACTGAAAGATCACCGCCTTTCGTTTGTCATCAAAGTGCATGCACCTTCGAAAGTTTTCGAAAATACGAATATTCATTGTTGCTGTGAAAAACGGATCGCTTCTTTTACTCAAAAACAAATCCCTTCTATATAATCAAGCTCTTTTCAATACAATTTTTCGCACGTATTCATTGAAGTGAGATTAATTTTTGAAGGTCGCTACTTCCCGCACAATTTAGAGAACGTATTCACACTTGTGGCAGATACAAAACTAAATTTTGTATTGAAGATCTGATAACTCAAAAAAGATAGTGTCGAAAAGTGAAAGTATAAAGGAATTTCATTGTCGTAGTCCATTGTCGATCTTGCAACATTTTTTATAGAAATATTTTCAACGAAGCCACAGAACAAATAGGGGGCCTTTCAGGCCCCTTAAGTGGAAAGTGCGACTACCTACAGAAAAAGCTAGATTTATAAAAACCGATTTGTTTCCGTCTCTTCTCCTTGTAGTATTAGTAACAAAAATGATTGTTTTAAGATGTCAAGAAATATTAGTAGCCACAAGCAAAACACAACAGAGTTACAGCGATGAGAAGAAGTCAAGGGGCCTCCGAGACCCCTTAAGTGCATCGACGGGTTAAGTTAGTTTTATACACTATGGTGATGTTTGTGTAATGTCATGCGTCATATATTTGCTATAAAATATTGTCAATTTTTCAAGAATAAATTTTTCTCTATAGAAAAATATTTGTGAGCACTGCACATACAGTTGTTCTACGCTCGTACATCAAAGCGTTTTTGTTGTATTTTTTCGCTGCGTTGAATATATAATTTTGTAATTTTTATTTGTCGTTAAGTTAGTTTTATACACTGTGGTTATGTTGCTGCTGGCATATTTCAAACCGAATCTGAGACGCGCGAAAGGACCGCAACGGGGCCGCTGTTTTCGCTCTCGAGGGCTCCGGGGCGAGAGACCTCCGCCGAGCGCTGGTTAGTTCTCCCCTTCACGCTGTTGCAAGTTCGCGCCACAAGGGGTAGTTAAAACATTGAAGGGCGCCGCCGCCACGGAGCCCCAGGCGGAATGCATGTTTTACAGTTGGCGCCTCCGCAACTCTCCGCATTGCTGTTGTGGGTGGATGCATTTTCATGTGTATGCCGACTCTCCTCTGTTCATTATTTTTGACGTTTCTTCTTTCCCGTCTTCCCCCTCCCGAGCAGTCTTTAAAAACATCCTCCCTCCTCTTTGTACACACAGTTTTTTAACGCCCGTTCCGTTTCAAACAATTCCGTATCGGAATCTCCCCCTACCCTCATATATTGGTTTCTGAAGAAAAAAAAAAAAAAAGATTCAATTCTATGAATTGCAAGATATACAAGAAGAACCTGTGTCAAATACAGAAAAATCTAGTAGCAGTAGAGCGAATCTTTACACAAGAAAAAAGTCAGCGCTTTTACTTTGCTCGATATTGCGACTGCCCTCTTTTATCGCTAGCGTTGTGAGCCCTCTCCGAATCACGTTCGCAGCGAAGCAACGTCCTCCGCTGGCAACGTGCGCAATCCCGGCGCTGGATGTGCAATCGAGGCGGAGGCGGTGCGCGCCACGGGAAGCGCTTGGGAGGGGCTCGCAGCCAGCCGCGCCCCCGCACCAGCCATTGACTCGCCGTAGCAGCTGGCACAGGCCACGCGACGCGGGCGCGGGGCACAGGAGGGCGGGAAGGGAAGGCATAGCTGGCACGGATGACGGAGAAGGATAGGGGAGGGAAGAAGTTGGGGGTGACGATGGAGGAAATGATCTTGGAAATAGTGACGACAAGATGGTAGTGGAGGAGCAAATGGTGATGGTGGTGATGCAGTCGGAGGAGAAGATGGTGCTGGTGATGGTGGGATGGAAGAGATAGGAGGAGGAAGAGTGGAGTGGTGGTGGAGACAGGTGGTTAATGCATGATAATTCATCCTCCAAGTTGCATCTGCCGTGCAGTTAGGCCTCTCCGCTGGAGGGGCACCGCACCAGCCCCGGCAGATCGAAGCGCTCGACGTGTATGGTGGCGTATTGCTTGCGAAAACTATTAAAATGATCAAAAACATGTAGATGGAAAGAGCTCACTATGGTGAACAAATTTCATTTGAAGGAAAAATCTATCTTCAAGTTTGTAGTTGGAGGAAAAGGGCGTAAGGAAAAGAGAAAAATTCAAACTTTTGCAATTTTCGAAATTTCAGAGTTAACTGTGAAAATCGAACCTGTGCCACCATTATGTGTATTTTACTCTATTCTAACAAGAAATTTAAAGAAAACAATTTGGAGCCGTTGTTGAGAAAATGCTGAAAATGTCGGGGGGAAATTAGTGAATGTTTTTCAAAATCTCAGAGCTTTGACTCAGGCCGGATGGACAGGGGTTTCTTCAATTTGGAAAAAATACTACGCTTTTTTTAGACACTACTGGTGTTCACAGACGGACGGACGTTTTGCTTTCAAGTGGTTTTTCGGTATCAAGGACCCACAAATCGGGGATTCTGGACACCCCACCTTTTAGAGGATATTTTTCTTAATTTAGCAACTGAGTTTATCCACTTTTTCGTTATCAGGGCTCGGCTATGAATTTTTTTCTGACGAAAATCCGCCTTTTTTTCGAGCAGCATTACATAACTTTCCTTCTCACTACGTATAGTACTCCTTATATACGTATGTATAAGGGGAAAGTAAAAAGGAGACTATCTGTAACAGGGCATGCCGCTGAAAAATAGGGTGAGATGGGAGAAACCTTCTGGAAAATGCCAGGATGAGCCCAAGTGAGTGGAGCGTGACGAGATTTGGTGCTGTGAGGGAAGACGGGCTGTATGCGGAGAACTCCGTCGAGCGGAGGCAAATTCATGAAAAAAAGAGTAGGATAAAACTACGGGAGGAACAGGACGAGAAGAGGCATGAAGTGATGACGTAAAACGCGTTGAGGCTCGTCGAAGCAAAGCGAAACTGTGCAAAACTGGTTAGTGGAGTCCAGACAGAAGGGGCAAAGGAAGAAGTACAGTTCAGGACAAGAGTAGAATGGAACAGAGGAATCAGTACACTAGTTGGCAACGGATCATCTTGAACCCAAAATGATGGGTTGACTGATTATATAGTTTTTCCGGGCGCGTCAACGACTTTGTTCATTGGTCTTGTGTGTGTAGTGTACGATATACCCCGGGAGGTGGCATGCATGATGTAACGCGTTTGGTGGTAACCCAGTCGATGTAATCCCGATGCATGATACATCCCGTTGGAGTGTGATATCCGTTTACGCATCGGCTTGCGAAGTTCTCATCCTCCAGATACCTCCCCCAGCAGGGACAAGCTCTGGGCTAGATGATGGGGATGCCGAAGCGATAAGGAGATAGAAAGCAGATGGGGCTAACGACATTTCTGAAAAAAAAACAATGTTTTACTGGTGTCTCTCTCCATCTGTCTTTCTCTGTCTCTATCCCTCTGTTTCCCTCTCTCTCTCTCTTTCCCCCTCTCTGTCTCAATAATAGTCTACCTGATAAATAAAAATTGTTGAACGACGTATTTCTTCTTCAGTCAGTGTGCTCCCCAGACGTGAAATTAGACTTTTGAGATTCAACGGCAACGAAATTTGACATTCGTATCTTCGAATTCAACACCATCAAAGTAAATCATTCTTATCTTGGAATTTTAAATTAAAATAATATGAAAAAGAAAATTATTTATAAGGAGGTATTATTCTACATAAGTGTAAGATTTTATTTAATATATTTCGTTTGTATTGCTTTTGTGGCTATTATGTTTGACTACGTAACAAGAGATACGCCCGGTAGTAGCTCTCATTAAAGACTTGTCTCCTAGGCTCCCGCGGCCGAAGTATTTTGTTACTTGGCTATCCCAGACAAGCCACGTCACAGTCGGTCGAGCTGACCAGCAGTATAGCTCAGACGCGTTCTCAGCTGTGACGCGGCTCGTCCCGGACAACCAAGTTTCAAACCTCTCATTAAAGATGTAAATCAGTAGTGATACATACGAACGTAATGATGATTTGCTTCTACAGCTCCCCTTCTGACGCTATTGATTAATACTGTTAACCTATTATCCGATGTCCTGCAAGCGGTAATATTCTTGAGTTAATGGCATTAGTAGATGATCTACCACATAATGTTAGATTTGAATTCCGAGAAGGAAATGTTTAATTAATATGGAAACTACATTAGGAATATCAATGTATTGCGCTTGGAGCAATGTTACCTAAAAGGTACCTGACCTTCTTGCAGTTAGAATCGAGAATATGCATCAGTAACATGAAGATTTATCCCAGAGGAATAAATCCAAGACCATATTGAAAATTAGCCTATTTTTTAATGGTATAATAAATATCTTTGGCCTATCGATATTCCGAATCATCGTATCTTATTAGGTAATAGAACATGTTAAGTCGATACAACTCAAATAGAAACAATCAACTCGACTAAAAGAATGGAATTCTGCTGAAATCTTCAAAACTTTCTTTAAAATTTAAAACATATTTGGAGGACGACAGAAATTCACTTGTTGAACTTAAACCAAAACAAATATCATAGAATGTTTTGTTCTAATGATTAAGTAACGAAAATACTAGGAATTTATGTATGAACAACAATGTATACAAGTGTATAATAAACACTAAAATAAATGCACAGAACCGTTGCAGTCATTTTCAAAGTATATTGAAAGTCCTGTTGTTTTAAAGGCGGGAAATGGTTTTTATTTTTTAACTGCAGCCCAGTAATCGAAAAAATCTGAAAAAAATGCACAACAATTTGTATTTTAAGAGGAACCTTTGACATTTTTTTCGAGCCTGTTCCAGGCTTCTAAGACACAGTAAAAAATATTTCTTGATTTTTTTCGAAAACTTTTTTTGTGTTTGAATTTGGGTCTGAGAAAAAATTTAAAAAATGTTTTTCTGATAGTCCAAGTTGTGTTCTTATTTATCATATTTTTTTTCAGTCTGATAAAAGTGTTAAGTTGTCGAAAAAATTGAAATTAAAAAAAACACGTTTTTGGCTGTATAAGGGTGTGGGTGGTGGGACGGAGGCTTAGAAACCTTTCAAAAATATTATTTTTATGTTAGAATTATAGTGTAACCACTCATATGTAATTTGGTTGAGGGGAACTTTTTACCATCTTATCCGGGGGGACCCTTTGCCGACTCTGGGTATCGATCCGTTTACCATTTGCTCCAAAACTCTAGTTCAGCGCCCCCTCCTGCCCGTAAACAAACATTCGTTACCTAGTAACCGCTTCGCACCGTCCAGATCAAAGCGCGGTGTTTGTTTTCTTGTAATATTTTGTATATTACAATATGTCTTATAATCAATGGGATCTTGGTTATACATAACAGTCGCTGGTTTATAGTCGGCTGTGAACCCCCAATCGACTCCTTAATAATTAACCCCCTTCAAAAATTTTATCGACTCCACGGGGTGATACCGACTCCGTTGGTTACCCCTGATGTAGATCGTGCTAACCTAGAGCTAATTCTTTGTAGCGTTAAAGAAAAGATGAACGACCTCGATCACTTTCTTGCAAGATGACAAGGGGAGAAGAACGTTATTCTGTTGTTTCCGCTTTCGAAGAAGGGGATATACTTTTTTTGTATACCATCATTATAAAAGACCCTTTTCGATACCCCGAATCGTGCATAATCCAGTATTTTATCGCACGCTACATGACGTCATCGCCATTATTAAACGCGACATGACGTCATGACGAACTTCTACTGTTCACAGAAAGACAGATCTGTAGAACTGAACTTCGTTATAAGCAGAGATGTCAATTCCATCTTTAATTTTCAGCATAGTCTTCAATTTTGAATGACTGCACCACAAAGATGATGCCTTACATACTGCAGACTTCAAAATAACATAAATTAGAAAATTAGAACTCGACACTAGTATTAATCATAAAAAGTATGATAAACTTACCAACTCAGATATATATGCCAGAACAACTGTCTCGCATATAATATTTACATTATTTGTTTCCATCCACTTCCTAAATTTTATATATTCCTTCTCATACAATGCACTCGACTTTTTAGGTATTAAACTTTCTTCTGCCTTCGAGGCTTTTTCTAAAACTACCATTAGTAACGACGCCATCTTTCATTCGAATGCGCGCGTGAATCGGCTCTCCGCTGTCACAGTTGTGACGTCATAATACCAACGTCCATGTTGCCAACTATAAAACTTTACTTACACTTCTTACACTTACTTCGTTTCATTTATAACTTTATAATGATGTTATACAAAAAAATACTATCCTCACTCCTTCGTCGTTCGTTTAGTAATAGACTATTTTCTTATTCGTGCAAAAAAGGTCAACATTATAAACTAATTGCATAAACTACTATTACTTTTTCTTCAAGAGTATCGGCACCGGTAATCTTCACATTAAAGGATGTAATGTCCAAGAGTCGTTGTACCACAGACCGTAGCATTTTAATGTTCTGCGAGCAGAAACCTTCTCATTCTGTTAAATGATGGTTGAAAACTGTGTAGCGCGTCACAAAAACTGAACAGGTTGAATGTGCAAATCCATTTTTGAATATGCAATCAATATTTCTGAGCTTCTAGTTGATGTTTGATATTTTTCCGTCAATTAAGTTTATGACGAAATAACTCAATTTGAAGAACAGATTTTTCAAGCAGTAACACGAAGATTCAATTTGATAAATTTCATTTAAAGAAATAAACCACGTTTTGAATTGAAGTGAACATTTTCTTTGCTTTGTAACGCAGGATAGTATGATTAATGTAGACAATCCGAAATTAAATTTTATGAATGTTGTAATTCAAAGCAATTCCACTGTTATCACGAAGGTTATTATGATCAATATCAAAATCGTTGTTCGATTGATACTTCACACATTCTCTAATATTTAATGGAACTGAATGAAATTATCAAAAGTTATTCTCCTTTGAAATTCACCGAAATTCTGTGCAAGACAGCATGGCTCTTTCTTCCTAGTATGTTAGTATTTATAACTTTGATAATACTTACCGGTTAAAACGTGAGGTTAAATTTTTGAGATGTCACAAAAAGTTGCAGCAATAGATTAAATCAACCGTGCCGAAAGAGACGAAGAATATTTATTGTTTGTTCACTTTTTAGTTTCTTCTATTGATTTTTCTGAACACAACTTTGATATGTACACCTCATTGCTTCATTACAAATTGCTGTGAAATACAAATTGCTTCATTACAAAACAGTAACATGGAAAAGATTGGTAAAACGCGAGCAGTCTCGCCCAGAGAAGCAGAAATGGGACTGAGGCTTCATTTCGTTACCTAATTCTGCAAATACCTTAGTTTTTTTCTTGTGTAATCGTTTCTTTGTGACTAGCTGTATATTATAGAGGCAAATAAAAAATAAAATAGATTCGGAGAAGTCGTGGATTAAGAAACATGATATTCTCCATAAAGTATCAAGAGGGGAAAAAGGCAAAAACGGAAATAATACCAACTCCAAAATGTGCAGTTCAGTGAATTATTTGGGTTCAGTGAAGGGGAAAATTTGCAATACAATTCAGAATAACCCTGAAATATTGCTATTTTAAGTATTATTTTTCAAATACGAACAATAAAGCTTTTAATTTAGCATTTCGCGATAGAAAACAGAAATTTAAATTTTTCCGATTAAGCAGAAGAGTTATACAATTTTAAAAATTCGAATCTGTCGAGGGCACTTCTTATTTGATTTTGGGTTCAACTGTGCACAGCTGCAACTGAGACCACTAAATATTTAATATGTAGTGGTATACACTGTTGATTAATAGTATATCGTGTATAATTTCCATCGCTGGTCACCTATACTGAAAAATAATTCCTGCAATTTTTGTTGGCTAACTTCGAGATGTTGAACTGGTAAGAAACCAAAACAAATGTATCGCTCTTGTAAAACGCAAGTTCTTTTATTCGTTGTGCACTATTTCTAGATTTACTTGCGTATATTTGTGTTGTGTGGGATATTAAAAATAACGAAAATGAAACCAATAGTAAAATGTAATATTGCAGTTCCTGGAAAATTGTTCATCTAAATTTTATGGTACTCGATCTTGTTCAGAATTCTATTCAACTCACAATCATAACACATTCATGTCAATTGTGCACATTCAACTGTGCATGTTGCAATAAACCAATAGAGACAGAATTTGTTTCTTGCCATAACATTATGACTAGGAAACGGAAGTTTTTGTAATAAAAAGTGAAATATGAACGTATATACTATTTATTTTTTCAAAATATGTAAAACAGCCAGTATGTAAAACAACACTTCATTATAGTGATAAAAAATTGCTCTGTATAACCATTTTCCGAGCACAGAACTTCGTTGATCGAATCTTAACACGGATTTGGTGCGGTTAGAAGAAAGCTTTATTTATACAGAAGAAATTGTAAATTCTTAATTAAAAACGAATCGGTGATTTCTATAATATAGAATATAGACTCTATATTACATATTTTTGTGTGACAGTGGAATTCTGAGGATAAAAAAAATTAGTACATAAACACTTTTTACTTTCCCGTATACGAACGTATATATGGAGTAATATGTAATGCTGCGGAAAATCGATTTCGAGATTTTAACAGAAATACACGGTTTGGGGTCCCCTGATACCGAAAAAGTGTTTGTTTGTTTGCTTTTCAAAATGTCCATCCGTCCGTCAGTCTGTGAACAACACTAGCGCCTAAACCATAAGTACGACTTCTTCCAAAACGGATATTTCCCTGTCGATCTGGTTCCACTCGAGGCTCCGCGATTTTGAAAACTTTCTTCGAAATTGGAAGGTACTTTACATGAAGCCCCATGGAGATTTTCAAAATTTTCTCAAAAACAGCTCCAATTTCTTTCTTTAAATTTCTTGTAAGAATAGAGTAAAATACACTTATAAATGTGGTATAGGTCCGATTCTCACGATTAACTATGAATTTTTGAAAAATTTGGAAGATTGAATTTTGTTCGTCTTCCCACAAGTACAAAATTGGAAATAGAGATATTTCCTTCATTTTTTTTCTCCAATGTGAGTTCTTTCATTATCGTCATGTACATTTCTTTGAAGATATTAGTAGTGTTCGGGCAATATTGGGTGCAATATGCGATGTTACGAAAACAAGATTTTCTCAAAAACGGCTCCCAATTTTTTCTTTAAACGCTTGGTATGGATAGTGCTAAATGTTCTCTATGAGATAACATAAACGCCATATTTTTCTATTCGTTTGTTTTTTTCAAAAATTACAGTTTTTTCTTGCCTCTCACTCCTTAATATTTCCATTACTGCGATTTGTTCACATTACTATATTGATGAGTACATGTGCGTGAAATAACGTCAGATAAAGTTTCTGGAAAACTAAACGTTTTCTGTGAAAACTAGCTCAAAATTCCACATTTTCAGAAAGCTGAAACGCTATTTTCTTATAAATGGCTCCAATTTTTTTCTTCAAACTTTTCGAACGCATAGTGCAAATTGCACTCTTCAATATGGCCGTAAGTTCATTTTGGTGTATGACACAAATGTAATTTTTTTGAAAGATATCTCACACCCTTGATATGCATATTTCCAGCAATTTGTAAACGCTATTGTAATTCTGGGGTTAGTGCTTCAAATGACTTTAGATTAAATTTTTCGAAAACTCAAAAATTGTCTCTAAAAAAAGAGCTTCAAATTTCGAATTTACAATAGTGCTGAAACGCCATATTGGTTATAGCGGCCCCAAAGTTTTAATAGAAAATTGCCATTGAAGACGATGTTTCACTATTCTTTAATATTCTTTAAATGATATTTCTGTTCCACTATTAGGAAAACGAGAAATTAAGAAAATGTCAAAAAAATATTCTTTGGGCGGCGATAGGTGGAAGTTGTGAATGGTTTGTTGCAAGTCCGAATGGCTGGCCGAGACCAAAGGAAATAGAAAACGTAATAAGGGAAAGTCTGTGCCATTCTGTTGCACCACTATTTTTTTTTGTTTTTTTTATAACAGCTTGATTTCAGAGAGTTGACGTTCCTGCAGTGTATCGCGAAACATTGTTTTTTCATTGTATTAATTACAATAAAAACTAGTGGTGCTACAGAATGGCACAGACATTCCCGTATTAGTTTTTCCTTGGGTCTTCGCTAGCTATTCGGAATTGCCACAAACTCTTTCTTGCCAGCTGTCATCTATCACCGCCACAACTACATTTTTTGTAATTTTCTTAATTTTTCGGTTTCCTATTGGTAGAACGGAAACATTAATTTTAGAATATTAAAGAACACAAAAACCTAGTCATAAATGGCAATTTTCTTTTAAAAATTATGTGCCGTTTAAGAGAAAATGGCGTTTTAGCGCTACTAAAAAAGCGAAATTCGAAGCTCATTTTCACAGAAAATGTTTGAGTTTTGAAAATACTTTATTTGAAGTTATTTAAAGCACTTACACTCACAAATATAATAATCTTTAGAAATTGCTGGTAATGTGCATATTAAAGATGTGAGAGATCTTTCACATAAATTGCAATCATGAAATTTTTGAAAACACCAAAAAATACTCAAAATAAACTTTACGCTATACTAAAGAGTGTAATTATCACTATCTCTTACAGAAGTTTCAAGAAAAAAATTGCAGCCATATATGAGAAAATGGCGTTTGAGCGTTTCTGAAAATGCGAAATTATGAGCTACTTTCCCAGAAAACGGTTGTGTTTTCGAGAAACTTTACTTGACATGATTTAAAGCACATGTACTTGTAAATATAATAATGTGAAAAAATCGCCGCTAATGTAAATATTATCGACGTGAGAAACATGTGAAAAATTTACATTTCAGTAATTTTTGAAAAACCAACCGATAGAGCAATATGATTTTTATGTCATCTGATAGAGTACATTTACCACTATCCCTACCAAAAGTTTAAAGAAAAAATTGGAGCCGTTTTTTAGAAAATCTAGTTTTTGTAATTTTTAAAATTGCTCATATTTCACGCAATGTTGCACGAAAACTACTAAAATTTTGAAAAACATTTACTTGACCTTTATGAAAGAACTCAATATGCAGAACAAATTTTATTTGAAGAAAAAATCTCTACCTTCAATTTTGCAGTTGGAGAAAGACGCCGAAAAAAATACAAACTTCCACAATTTTCGAAAATTCAGAGCTGTACGTGAAAATCGGACCTATGCCATGTTAAAAAGTGTATTTTACTCTGTTCATACAAGAGATTTAAAGAAAAAAGTTGGAGCCGTTTTTGAGAAAATTTTGAAAATCCCCGGGGGGCTTCATATAAAGTACCCCCAAATTTTGAAGAATCTTTTTCAAAATCTCAAAGCTTCGACTAGGATCAGGTCGACCGGGGAATATCCATTTTGGAAGAAAACGTACGTATGGTTTAGGCGCTAGCAGTGTTTACAGACGGACGGACGGACGGATGGACAGGCAGACAGACCGACGGACGGACGTTTTCCTTTGAATTGGGTTTTCGGTATCAAGGACCTCGAAAACAGGGTTTCTGGCTACACCATTTGTTAGGGGATTTTTTTTCTTAATTTAGCAACTGGTTTTATCCACTTACTCGTTTTCACGGCGCAGCAATTAATTTTTTTCCGCCGAAATTTGGCCATTTTTTCGCGCAGCATTACATAACTTTCCCTATACTACGTATACGGGAAGGTAAAAATTATGTTTTAAAGTATACGAGAGGATTGATTGTCTTCAACTTTGTCCAGACGGTACTACTGTCATACAAATTATTTGTTATCTATTTTTCACCATAAACAATAATTTTATTTGAAATATAAAATACGTTCGGTGTATATTAATTTTTGTTTAAGAGGAGCTGACGCTCAAAATAATAGTAGTACCGAACAGATGAATCTCGTAAGGAGAAGATTAAAAGGAATACAGGCAACCCCCCCCCCCAATTCCAACAAAGCGATAAGACAATGATCTGTAAAAATATTTGTTTGTTTGCCGTCCAGTTGGGTTCGCATGGGCTCTACTTATATATTGTTTCAAGATATTTTTGTCCATTTGTGTTGCATAGCAAAACTATTATTTTATACAATCATAAATATTACAATTCCGAGAAGTAGAATTCCCGTGCACATAAAAGGTCCTATATTGGTAAAACAACAAAAAAATTTAAAATATTTCTTTCTTGTTGATTGCTTGTTAGTTTTTAGAGTATTAAAATAGCCCCGATACCCGTATCACATTTGCTCCGTCAGTCATATATTGGCGCCAAAAATTGAGGTTGTATATGTTGCGTCATTATAAATATTTCTGAAATCTTTTAACGCAGAAAACTAGATTCAATCTTTGTGAATGAGTACCAATTTTCAAAACTTTCCTGCCATCAAAAATGACGAAGTGACATGAAACGTTTCCAATCTCGGCGGAAAGAGTTTTGACTGAAAAAGCAACTCACTTCTGTTCTGATTTTTTTCCCAAACACTAACATTTTTAGTTCCTGCCGTATAGTCACTAACAAATAGAATATATTTCTTATTATTTGCTAATTTTTTGTTAATTTTGGAAATCAATAAGTAACAGTTCTTAAAGTGTAACACATTAGCCGTAAATATTTTCTGTATCATGTTCTCCCCGATTGACCCTATAAATATATTACTCGTAAAATGTAACGAATATGTAGTTTTAGGTAAAAAGACAAAGAAATATATAACGATACCAAAATATATAAACTAAAAATGTTCTAAAGCCTTCAACATGTCTTGTAAACTCAAAAAAAAAAAAAATTACGGTATGCAGGTGTCCTGTTGCTGTAATATATGTTTTGACATGAATCCGTTCCCTGGAAATAATACATTCAGTGGCGTACTCACGGTGTGTGCTTCTGCCGGGTTGTCCACAGGCGGAGGTCGTGTTGCCTCGTGGGTGAGCGGGGACGCGCGGCAACGGTCACGCCGGAGCGCGGAGCGTCTGTCGGCTCACCTGCCACTGCACTCTCCCTTCCCCGTGCGGCTGGGCCACTGCTATCGGTATGTATCTAATCTCACATCCCCCCACCCCACGCCACGCCACGCCACGCGGTGATTGCTGGCTGTAGTCTTAGGTGATTAGCGACGAGTGAGACGGTCGGGTCGGATTTAATGAAATGACGAAGTGAGAGATCAGGAGATGAGTGGGGTGGAAGGGGAAAGAGATGCGGTTTTGAATTTTTGAAATCGATTTATTCGCAATCTTTTCTTAAACGCTGATGAGTGAGTATTGTCATTCTCATAAATCATTTATTCCGATTACAGAGTTGACGTGTGTACGAAAAGCCTATTGAACCATCAACAATAAGCTCATTTTTATGATTTATGTCTGTTCGGAATAGTTGTCTGCCAGGAATAAAAAACTATTTTAGAAAAATAATTTGAATATTTCAGTAATAAAGTGATGGTCTTCCCCACGCCATTAACTTTGCTTATTACTCTCTGTTGTTTTGGAGAGAAGATTAATTGTTTTTGTTTATTTAGTAAGTAATTTAATATTAAATTTACTTATTTTTAAGTGCTTATAAAATATGCCAAAAAGTAACGGCTGCTTGTTAACTTTCGGTACTAGTACATTTGTGAATTACGGCACTGTAAATTTGCTCTTAGCTCGAAGCTTTGCTCGAACATTTTTAACCCAATTTCGGGAAAATTTTGTGAAGTTTGTAAAGAGAGATGCGTTTCTCGAAGGCAAATGAACCCGTTTATTGGTTTTTCTTTCCATGCGTATATAAAAGTAGTAAATGTTTTAGTAATTAGGCGCTGCCTTCTATACTTAATATGACATCGCCAAAGTAGAGGATACAATTTGGCAATTTTTGCATGTTCTATTTGAGGTCACCGGTCTAGTAAATCGATGTATCATCGGTGCAAGTACCTCTGGTCAACAGAGGAGGCAACCCACTCCATCTGCTGTGATTCTTCATAAGTTGTTTCGCCAAAGAAAATGATTTGAGGTCTCTTTAATATTATACACTTGTTAGGACAAGCAAGCTGTCTATTTAACAAGCGTAATTTTATAATATTATTTCATTACGTTATTCACTTGTGTTATTCACTTTCATTCCGTTATTCCATAGCCGAGCCTCAGTGCAAATTGTTGTATTATAATCAAATGTATGCATTCATGCTTCATCTCAGGCCCTCGGCAACTGCTCTGACGACTGGATGGCGAGACAGATGACCAGTTGAACAGAAACCCTGCACAGTCATGTAATTCATTCTTTTAACAAATTAGAAATACCTTATTTCAATTTACCATCGCTTCTATTACGTGCTTGCCGATTGGTCGATGCCACAAACAGGCAGATCGCGTCTTGCAGACACGAAGTCTTCGAATTCAGTTGGGCCTCAGAACTCGTGGTAAACACACGTATGTATTGCGCGAGCCCACTCGCATGTTCTGTATCTTCACATTGCAACATCGTAAGTATACGTGTGTGTAAGATTGCTTTAACATGTTATTTCTACAGTTCAGTGTATTGTACGACGAACTGATTAGTGGTGATAGTTGCCAGAACTCGAAACATTTGTTTCACGTGAACATTCGTGCGCGTGGTGCAGAACGGTGTGTTTATCATCGACGTGATCAATAATTGTCGTTCTCGCGCGTTGCGCAATGCATTGCGTTTGATGTTTGTGCCTAAAACAGTGACTCTTCATGTATGCAGTTATTTAATTGAACATGTACTCACATCACACCTGCCACTTGCTTCTACTACCGTGGTGAACGAACAGTGCATCGTTGACGTGGTAACATTCTTCAGTTGCATTGTGAATTTGTTAGCCATTCATGTATTCGTGGGACTCCGTAAGGCGCCCGTAAGCGCAGCCAGCCAGCGGGTCGCCCTCCCCTGACCTTTGCCCCGCTCTCCGCGTTCGCCGCCTTGGGCACTCAGCGCCTATCGCGCTGTGAACTCAGCGCCTCCTCCAGACGTCTTTCTTGTACAGCATTACGTGTTAATTCCACTGTGATTCTTTTATATTTGTTAAACTTTGCATATTCCACATACATGAACTGATAATCTTAACCTTTCTGAGTGATTCCATGATGGTATATAATGTTTAAGTTTCAACTATACTATCTGTGAGCTCATTCAGTTTCATAATTTATGCTTTCACAAGGCATCGCAATTCTGCCAACCTAATTTTCTTTGTAATGTTTATCTATAAAGTTTAATTTTATGTATCAAATCCAAATATGTTTACCTAACGTAATGGCAACAATAAAAAAATACCCAATTTCAGGAAACAGGTTTATCTCTCCTGTCCAAGAGATTTGATCCTTCGTGCAAGGTGAGTTATTAGGAGGACTGTTGGAGAATAGTATGAAAATTAGGTCACGCCTAAGAAACAATCCGCTGCTAATATACCAACTCCACCTCAGCTTAATTTTGAATTGAGCATCAATGCTAAATACGCCACTGTTTTTGGAAATTGGAACGTGAAGGTAAATACGTAGAATTGAAATGCACTGTACATGAGTGATTAACTATAAGAAAATTCACAAGAGATTATATTCTCCATAATCCCTGACTTTCAAAATATTCATAAACGTAAACGCCCATATTCGTAAACGCCAAACTGCAATCTGAGCTTCGGAATGATGTAGCATGGAATAAGAGGTCTTCCTTCACACGATTTGTAAGCAATTACGCAAAGCTTCAGAACTAGTTTCTGAAAGACAGCGACGATAAAGTTCTTGACGAACTGTATCCCAGAAATGTTTTCGGGCCACATCAGGCGTACTTGCAGGTCAGGAAAATTGGGGCACGTTGAAGGCTTACACATTCAGCGCTAAATTAGCGAACATTGTTATGCTGAAATGTAGAATAGCCGGAAGAAGCAATACCTTGGAATCTAAACCTTCCTTATGTAACGGTCGTTGATCCGATTGCCAATAGACGTGAGCGGCCCAAAACACGAGGGGAATTACATTTCGCCTCCACTAGAGCTTAATTTACATGTTTACTTATTACGCTTTATTTACGGGTTTGATAGAACTTTACTTACGACGTATTTTAGATTAGATTATATTTATTTAAACTGCAATTGGGCATAACCCGGTGGCAGCTAATTACAAAAACATAAATATACACAACCTTTCTGTAATATAGAACTCTAAAACCACTAATAATAATAATAATAATAATAATAACAACAACAATAAGAAGAAGAAGAAGAAAAAGCAAATTATATACTAATTGTAGTAATAATAATGGTAAAATAATGATAATAATATAAAAACTGACTGGTTCATAAAACATTAAATTACATTAAGAGAGAAAACACACACACACACACTGCATTAGTATCACACTGCACTTCACTTCACTAAGACCTGAAAACATTTCCTTCTTTATTTCTCTGCTATACACTGCACTACACCTCACTTCACAATAGAACACTTATGCATCGCTATATAACCTACTATTCTCCCTCATTTACTTAATAATACCCTAAATTAATTTCCTAAACTGTTGAACACTTTGAGGAAAGGGCTCAAAGGTTTTTGCAGGCAATCTATTCCATTCCGTAATCGTTCGATTTGTAAAAGAAAATTTCCCAACATCCGTTCTCTGCTGTCTTAAATTTATTTTGTGCCTGTGATCCACTCTACTGATGTACGTAGGAATACATAGCCGCCGATTAATTTCTTTCCAAGCTGGATGACCATTATAAGCTTTATACAAGGCGCAGAGTCTTGCTACTGATCGCCTGTTTTTGAGTGAATCCCACCCTGCCGTTTTCTTGTCCCTGAAAGTAAATTTAGCTGCCCTATGCTGAATCCTTTCCAAGTGTTTACACTGCATAATCTTGTGCGGATCCCAACAAATTGTTCCATATTCCATTATTGGACGAACAAGAGATAAATAAGCAATTTCCCTCGCGTTTGCCGTACTCTTTTTTAGGATGCGCATTACAAAGTGAAGAGATCTCCAGGCTTTCCCTACAACAAAATCTACGTGTTTTTTCCAACTTAATTTACTATCGAAATGAATTCCTAGGTACTTGCACGAGGAAACTCTCGGAATAATGTCATTATTTAAACGGTAATGTGTTTCACTGTAATTATGACCCCTGCCAAAAGTGATGGATTTACTTTTAGAGCTATTTATGGACATTCCGTTATTTTCCGCCCATTAATGTAACGCATCAAGATCCTTTTGCAGTATTTCTTCATCTCTTTTCGAGTTAATACTACTATATATTATGCAATCGTCTGCAAATAGCCGAACATTTGAGGTTAATTGCGCCGGCAGATCATTGACGAAAGCTAGAAATAGAAGGGGTCCAATGACACTCCCCTGCGGTATTCCTGACGTAACGCTTGCCCCGGAAGATAACTCTCGTCCAATTCGGACTTTATGTTTTCTATCTCGCAGAAACTCGCTAATCCACGCCACCACCCTGGGATCTATGCCTGAATTCATTAATTTCTGTACAAGCCGATCGTGTGGAACGACATCAAATGCTTTAGCAAAATCTATAACTACTGCATCTACTCTCCCGCCCGCGTCAATTTCATCTGCTAGATCCTGAAATAGTGTGACTACCTGACTTTCGCATGAATAACCACTCCTGAACCCGTGTTGCCCATCGTAGAGCCATTTTTTAATTTCCCATTCTTTCTTAATGTAACTCCCAACTTGATGCTCCATAAGCTTGCACACCACTGACGTAAGACTTACCGGCCTATAATTGCATAATTTAGTTTTGTCACCACTTTTAAAAATTGGTACGACAAAGGCTAATTTCCAATCTTCCGGTACTTTTGAATTATTCAAAGACACGTGAAAAATTCTAATTAGGTATGGTAATATTGCCTTTCCTGCTAGTTTAATTAAATCCGTAGAAATGTCGTCTGGACCCCTTGACTTACCATTTTTCATTTTTTGACTTACCATTTTGCTAGAAAGTAAAGAAAACATTCTACAAGGAAAATAAAATTGTGACATTGTACAATGAAAATGAAACATTCTGCAAGGAAAATGAACTTCAGTGAGACAATTACTTAAACACTTGATTTTCTGTGCTGAACCACATACAGGTTTCCAGAAGGGCTGCTGATCCTCTTCTCCAAATGTCGTGTAACAATTTCCCCAATTGCGAGGTTAAAGGGGAAATGAGTGACTGAACGTATCTACAAAAATAAAAACTTTCATAACATATGGATACAGGGTCTCTTTCGAAGTTTTCGTCGGGGCATGACCTCCATATTCTCCCCTATGCGCATACGCCTCAATACGTAAGAGCCGAGTTCGCATCTTGTATCCAACGGCGTGCGCAGCCATGACTCTATCTAAATGGCGCTAAAAGAATTCGTGGTATTATACTTCTACACGAAACTAACTAGAGCATTGTTGATAGGATAATAATTGAAATTAATAACAATACATGTAATTACTTTTTACGCTTGTTTGAAGTGTAAATATTCCAATTATATGAGGTTTCACTTTAACTTAATATGAAATTTCCTACTTGCGATCTATGTAATCCGAGGGTTTATGAAGCGAACTCTGACATTCTTTTCCAATGTCACAATACATTTCCTCTCATCACTCTACCTAGCTCAGAAATACTATCAGTATCATAAGTAGAGTATTTAATGAAATAAAGTTTTGTGTGTTTGTTATTGTTAGCAAAGCTAGTATTTATAGCATTTTTAATCGTAAAATAAAGCTTTTATGAGTGGGTGAATAATACTAGTTCTTGCATGCTATTTAATAATTACAAATCTGTGAACAAATCTCAGTGTCAGTTGTCTTCTGAAAATGCCGATTCAGTACATGTTTGCAAGAGAGGTGTATTTGAAGGGGATGTGGTAAGATTCTGAACAAATATAACATTCTGTTACAGAATTTTTGCTGTCAGTTCATTTTTTTGAACTGCATTGAAAAGTGGAAAAGCACGGCATACCGAAATGTTTCCTTCTCTTGTTCGATTGACTGATAAGAGATTCTGGGCGTGTGAACTGCTAAGGCCATTAGTCCCGTAAGCGAAGTGCATGTTTTCATTGCGAGACGTTGCTGTGACCTTCCCTCGCTAGATGGTGCGAACCGGCGCCGATCTACCCGTCGGCTTTAGGAGGGTTTCCCCACCAGGTATCTCCCACCAGTAGGACATCGCCCCAGCCAGGACAAGCTTTATAATCTCCCGACTGTGTGGCAGTGTGGTCACACAGTGCATGTAAGTGTGTGTGTGTGTGTGCGTATGCGTGTGTGCGTGCGTGCGTGTGTGTGTGTATGTGTGTGTGTGTGAGGATGGGACAAGGAAGAGCAAGGTAAGATCGCGCGCGGTCCGTGGCCTATTTGTTAGGGTTCTGTTCCGGCATTCGCCTAGTTTTGATCAGAGAACCCACGGAAACCTACCGATCAAGACAGTCGACCGCTACAATTTTCCTCTAGACAGCGGCTGAATTCGACCTAGCTATATTAGCTACGTAGCGTACCTAGTGTCTAATACCCTGCCACCACCACCGTCGAACTCGAACCCTAGGATCTCCCGGTCAGAGGCACTGCAGTAACATCAGTTGATGCCCTGAGCCACCTAGGCCGGTTTTTTATTCCTCTTAGTGTCATTAGTTGTGAGCGCTGGCACGCAACGCACTGAGCTATCGAGACAGGTTATAGGAAAGAAATAGTTTAGAAAATGTCTGGTAGATTAACATGTATTTGTCTTTTGACGGCAGGTTGTTACCCCTTTAGGGTTTTTTTTCTCAGTCGTACCTTATGGTCTCTTTTCAGCGGCTTTGATGCTATGGAGAGACCATTTGCAGTGAATACCAGAATTGGAAGGGTTAGATCGTGATAGGATGTAGATATTGTAATGGCTTAAAGGCCTTCGGCCTAGCGACATTGTATCAAGTTATGTAATTGTATATGGAATAATTACCTATTAAATAAAATTAAAATTAGTCCAACAACTACTTTTTTAAATGAATAATATGCTTTTAGGATCTCAAATTTAGGGATCTGGCATTGAGGGAAAATTCTGACATTAATATTGGAATTTTAGTAGAGGTTCGAAAATAAATTTGAATAATGCAATTTTCAAAATTTCATAGGTTTTAACGAAAATCAGAATTATCACATTTTTGTAAACGCACTTCCTTCTATTCAGCAAAAATATGCAGTAATGTTTCAAAAATATTGTGGAAAACGTCAAAAGGGCTTCATGTAAAATACCCCCCCCCCAAAAAAATGAAATATCTTAATGTCGGGAACGGCACAACTGGATCTTACTCCTGACGTATTCATCAAGTTCCAACTCGAAAACTTTTAATCAGAGTTATACGTGACACACACTTCCATCATGATTCATCCACCCATCCATACAGACAGACGTATCCCTATTGGGATACAAAATTGCACGTATTTCCTTACCACCTGCACCAACCTTAATCATCTTTGGAACAACACTAATTTTTAATACTCTTGAATTCTAACGTGCGAAGTTACAGCTCAAAGAATCTTAAACAGGAATTTTAATATCGAAAATTCAAGGACTTTATTTTTGACGTGATTCCAGAATTCCCCCCCCCCCCTAAATTGTAGTACAGAGAGGAAAAGTAAACATTCGGAAATGCAGGAATTCTAGCACAGTATCTGACCCCAGTTACCAGAAGTGACGTGCTTTGGAATCCTTATGGTGCTGCCAGCGTTCAAGCCTTATGGCTAGAGATGGTAGATTTTAGCGAGAAATACGAAATGTTACCAAACGATGAAAAAATTAGTAATTGTATGTTTGACGGTCTGTGCAGTCCATTTCTGAAGGTTTTTCAATGTACGATAAAATGCGAAATCGATCGCAAAATGCGACACCACATACAAAGTGCGAAATGATCGTGAATCTGTGATGTAATTGCTAAATTCCATTTTATGATTTTCCTTTGTGTTCTCGCTCTCTAACTAGGGGCGCGACATCGGTAACAACACATCGATGTTTTAAAATGTGTAATTTGAGAGTGGCCGTGTTTATTAGTTTGTAATGAAGATTTAACTGTCGAAACAAAGCAAAAAAATAATAACAACGTGATGACACAAAAAACTGATCCTGAAAGCCTGAGCGCTCAGAATCATTGCAAGAGGTCACATATTCCTCAATTCGCTGTTGAGAGAAATTCACGGGAAAACGAGGAAGGCGCATACGACGCACGTGTTACTTCCCACTCTTTTGTGTGTGTTGAAGTTCACATATGGCAAAATTTAAAGTTAATTTCTCTTCTTTCCTGATTTTAATGGGAAAATCTGAAAAGTATCAAAATAATTTTATTTCAAGGAGTTGTCCCTTATAATATTTTTTTCCACAAATGCTTTAAAGTGCTAAATCTTAATTTTTATAATGCTACAAAATGTTACAGCGTTGTTTTAAAAAAGGTATTTTTTAAACGTAAAGTGCAAAATTCTTCTACGTATGTGGAATGAATGAATAATTCGTCGGATATGTTTTTACGAAGGTATGATATGAGTGATGATGAAGCAATGAGTGGCAGGGGAACGAGAGATATCCGAGAAAACCTGCCGCGAACTCGCTTTGTCCATCAAAAATTGCACTTTGCTTGACCGGGAATAGAACCCTGGACCTAGTGGTGGATGGGGCGCTGCTTAACCGCTATCCCATGGGTCGCTCCAGTTGCGAACCTTTCTTCCAAATTGGCTAAAGCAGTGTTTCCTAATCAGGGTCAATATCGACCCCCCTGTGTCGATGAAATTTGAAAAGCGGTGAATGATGATCAAGGAGTCAATCGGAGGTTGATATCCGAATATACACAGGCAACTGATCGCCATAATCAATATTATATTGATTATAAAAATACATATTTTTCATTCCGAGGCTATTATTCTGGACAAAATACTCAGTGAGAACAAAGATTGTGATAGATGGAACTAGTGGTGATACAGAATGGCACAGACTTTCCCGTATTAGTTTTCTATTTCCTTGGATCTTCGCTAGCTATTCGGAATTGCCACAAACTCTTTCTTGCCAGCTGTCATCTATCACCGCCAAAAGTACATTTTTTCTTAATTTTTCGGTTTCCTATTGGTAGAACGGAAACATTGATTTTAGAATATTAAAGAACACAAAACCTAGTCATAAATGGCATTTTTCGTTAAAAAAGTATGTGCCGTTTAAGAGAAAATGGCGTTTTAGCGCTATTAAAAGTGCGAAATTTGAAGCTCATTTTCACAGAAAATGATTGATTTTTGAAAATACTTTATTTGAAGTTATTTGAAGCACTTACACTCACAAATATAATAATATTTACAAATTGCGGATAATGTGCATATTAAAGATGTGAGAGATCTTTCAAAAAATTTACAATTATGTAATTTTTGAAAAAACAAAAGAATTCTTCAACACAGTAGCTGCGCCAATGTTAATGTATGGGGATGAAGCAAGAGTAATATCAAAAGAAGATAACTCTAAAATCCAGGGAGCTGAAATGAAATTTTTGAGAAGCACTCTAGGTTATAACATCCTATATAAAAATAAAAACAGAGATAAGAAATAAACTGGGGGTCGAACCACTGCTGGAGAAACTGGAAAGAAATCAGAAAAGATGGTATGAACATCTTATACGAATGCCTGATAGCAGACTACCAGCACTCGCAGTGGACTACAGATACACAGGAAGAAGAGATGTAGGAAGGCCCAGAAGGAAGTTGACACCGGAACAGGTTCTTGAACCTAAATCTTGAAGTGCAGAAGAAGAAAATACGTAATATAAATGAAGTTGATTATTGTTTTCTTATACAACGTTTCAAAATACCTAAGAATACTTGTTCACATTTCTAAAAATTAAAAGTATTTCTGTGGGAATTCCATGAAAAAATGGAAACCTTAAACCTAATAAATTTTTTTTCAAACCTTTTGTTCTTTTTTTGTCTAATTGGCATTCATTTCATTTTGTGTAATTATTTGTAATATTATTTTGTATGCTGCGTACTATAGAAAAGTCAAGGGGGGGTTAATGAAGGAGAATTTTTTTTTAAAAGGGGGCGATTCAAGAAAGAAGTTGGTAATCTCTGGATTAAAGGAAATGTCGAATAATAGTGTCTCAATTCTGTGCATTCTGGTCTACGTTTCTAGTTGCATCAGGCCATTAATTGCAAGCATTTAGCTTTCAGAGGGCGTGAAATCAGGAGACCCACTGGAGTACGAACGTTAACTAGTAACGTCACCGAACACAAACCATCACCTGAGCTGGTGACTCGCTAGAGGACTGGCCATGTGTGGCGTGGTGCGGTGAGTCATGTGCAGCTTTCACGGCAGTCTCGCGATGTGCAATATTGTGCCTCCGTCAAAGCTGCCTACTGCGTTGCAAAGAGATTTTTTACAAACAGGAAATAACGTCTGGCGGTAAACAGGAAATGGAAGCGAGATGTAATTTCGCTCTTATTTATGAGCGAGGAGTGGGGTAAATGCGTACAATGCGTAAAATGTTGGATTATTTTTATTCAAGAGGCCGTCCGCATATACTGTTCTTCTTTAAGAACAAACCTTTAAAAATTCGCTATTGCGTTTGAGCATTCAATTGTCTAACATTAAGTTACTTCTGTACCAAATGTGCAATGGTGAAAGAATGGAAGTCCTTTCCGACGTATTAATCATATTAATAGATTTATCCAAACAGCCAGCTTTCGACGACTTTGCCGTCATCATCAGTCTACAAATGTATCTATTATGTATATATCCTCCTCGCTTTGCATTGCATTTTTTGTAATTGCATTTACTATTGGTCTGTAGTTATGATAAGTTTAAAAGTATCTTATTATTTATATCAATCCCCCTTTGTACTTATCTTCTTATTTTGTATTTACTTTGTATTTTATTTAAGTTGATCTGTCTTCAGTGTTATTCAAGTTATTATAGATTTTTTATGAATGTTAACTTTTCGTACATTTCTGTCGTTTTTATTTGAGCACCCACAAACGAGTAATGAACATGATCGGAAAGAAAACTAGAGGTGCCACAACAGCACATACTTCTCGTATTGTATCTAACGTTTGCAGGTTTGGAAAATTATATGTGATCAATGATTAAATGATTATTGAATCAGAGCGACAGCTGTCATTAGTCCCGTAGGTGTAGTGCATGATTTTTTCGCGAATGGTAGAGGTTATCTTCCCTCGCTGGATGGCGAGATCCGGCAACAACCTACATATCGGCTTGCTGTTTCATTCCCAACCAGGTATCTTCCACCAACGGGGCACCCTTCCAGCCGTGACAAGCTCTATAAGATCCCGACTCCCAACATGGTGGAAGTGTAGCGCATGAAAGGGTAAGGAAGTTATGAAGATGGAACAAAGAAGTGTTGGAAAGATCTCCGCGGTCCGTGACCCGTTCTTTAGGGTACTGCTCTAGCATTCGCTAATTTTGATCGGAGAACCACGGGAAACTACCGATCAGAGCAGCCGGCCGTTAGAATTTTCGTCTAGGCAGCTGTTGAATTCGACCCTGCTTTCTAGCTACGAAAGTGCTGAAAATCCTGCCACCACGTCGGGACTCGAACCCTAGGACCTCCGAGTCAGAAGCAATGCAGGAACGTCAATGCCCTAAGTCACCTAAGTCAGTGAGGGTGTTCAACGAATTTCGTTCAGATCGACCGGAGAATATGAATTTTAGAGAAAATCGTCTGAACAGTTTAGGCGTTAGCGTTGACCACTAGTAGATGATCGTTTTGCCATCAATTGATTTTTCTGTTTCAAGGACCCACAAAACGTGGCTTTTAACTGCACAACGTTTTAGAGAAAGTAAATTACTACATACTAAACTCCCCTTCAAAAATTCCGTTGTAAAATCCCGTTGTAAACTCCCCTTCAAAACTTCCCAGCATTTAATTGCCTTGTACGTTACATTCATACGGGATACGAACTGGTAATATTGCAATTTCAAAATTATAACCACTGTAAAAAATACTTGAAGGTATTGATGATGCGAATAATTAGTTTAGTACAGAAATATTTTTTACGAGTTTTGCAAACTGATGCACAATGATCTCTTGGAAACTGTTCTTTTGGGTTATTCTCTGATCATAATATAAGATAATCTTCAATTAGATCCGAAAGTTCAGCCGCAAAATCTTCTACAACTACATGTGATCCTTCCCCGGATTGCTCCCATATATTTCTTCGATTTTTTGAAGAGGTTGAAACTCCACAAACTCGATCCAATTTGTGTGCACTTCCACTAATGCAATTGTTCTATTGATAGTTTTGAATGCCAATCTATATAAACATCAAAAGGCGACTGTTTTCTATGTTGATGTGAATATGGTATTAGTTAAGTTCATTAAAAGTAAGGTGTGGGTCACATTCATTTGAAAATTGGTATTTATACACATGGGAAAGTGTGCACTTAGGTAAAAGTGAGAAGTCGAACGTAACATCAATTCATACTCTAACATTACTGTTTTGTTTTCTCCGTATTCACTTGAATTTCTTCAAATTCAATAAGTTCCAAGGCAATGATGTTCGTAAGTTTTGCTAATTTATTATTAAAAATATGGTATTAGGCCTACGAACAAAATTTAATGAAATATGCTGCGCGATTCACTTGTTCAAATTAACGTCACTTGTTCACTAGAGAGTCAACAACAGTATTGCCAACGTGACAGAAACTTACGGCGTATTGAGCGAAAAATGCCTTCGAGTAATGGAGTTTAATCAACGCCACCTACGTAGATATATTTAGGTAGCGTTGCTTTAACTCCCGGCATACTCACGAAGACGGCAGTGCCAAAACATGCAAAACAGATTTTTTGAAATTTCTTTGAATCTTGTGGCCGGATCTGAAAACCAGTCATCAGTTCCCCATCAGGAAACCGAGACGCGACGAATGGCACTTCATGTCTCGATTGGTGCTCTGAAAGTGGTCTAGCCGTGGTTGACGGAACCGCATATCCGGACACTCGAGGTATTACTCAAATACTGTATAGGGATAGGAACAAAATTTATCCGCTTTTTCTTTCTCAGGGACCGACCATACGAGTTTTTTTGTCGAAAATTCACAGATTTCCGCCGCAGCATTACCTACTTTCTCTTTACTAACATGTAAGTACGTAGAAAGACGAGAAAGTAAAATGTGTTGCTCTGATGTGGTAAGATGTGCCGTGCTTTGTAGCGCAATGCTGCATATTTCAGACCTGTGTGACCAAAAGAGAAAATCAACTGTTGGTAAATTACCCCCCAGTATAAATTATTTTGCCAGTGATAGTTCACTACAAAGTAGTGTCTATTTGTTCAGCAGAACTAGTTCTTGTATGATGTTGGCTATTCCCCAACTCGCGTACGGGTATGATATTTCGGAACGCAATTTCGAAAGCAGGCGTGTAAACGCAGTTTTCTCCCAGGACAAATTGAACACGCTAAATCTGTTCACTTTGCAGGCTCGATAAAGCCAGTGGGCAGATTCTGCCAACCGCAACGTTTCGCTTCAGGGCGTTGCATTAGCTCTGTCCGTACTCAAACACAATTGAACGCCAAAAGCGCACCCCTGCTCACTACTACCCCCATTGCCATTCTGTCAATTAAATCTTGAATGGCACCTACTCAATTATTGTAGGTGCGAACGTCGAAAATGAGTCAATTAGTTGTTTCTAGGGGCTGATTTTAATGAAATCTCATTTTTTTCTCTCCTCTTTAGATCAATGCCGTTTAGTATAGAAATTCATTTTATGTTATGACGAAACGAAATGACTCATTTGTATGCGTCATTTTTTGCATTTTTCGGCAATTTCCATTAATAAGTTATTTTTAAATTGTACGTCATTTTTAACGCATTTTGCACTGATTTCATCGATTTTAATATCATTTTAATGGTATTTGCTTCAAAAATTTTACCAGAGGCATCAAATGTTCACAGAATTCCTGAGTAGCGTATTCGATTTCTTCCCTCAAATATTGTAATGTCAGTCGTTGTGAGTACTGTGTAATGTAAGGTTCCCCTATCGGCGTCATTCTCAGTTTGACAGATTTTGAAATAAAGGCAGAGATTTTCTTATAAATAACAGTCTAAACCAAAAGTTTTCCAGGTGAGCTCACTTGAACAAAAGAAAGAAGCTTCGATTACATCAGTAACATATTCAATACTTTGGATTGTTCGTCTGAATTGGTTTTGATCAAAGATTTTTACGTCATTTTTCTTTTAAGGCATTCTAAACTCATTTTAAGAGCATTTTATTGATTATTTTTGGCAATATTTTAGGTCATCAAAATCCGCCCCCTACTTATTTCCTCTAACACCAGATCGGCAAAGGTGGCTCCCTTCCTTTTCTTTGTCCTATCCTCTCCCTTTTCTTACATATACCTACCCTCATATGCACTCAGGGGCGGATCTAGCCGATCACTTGGAGGGGACATCATAGGTTTATGTGAAATATTAAACATATTTATTGTATTGTATATTATTTTGTTAGTGTATACATTATACTATACAATATTATTGTTTAAGTAATTACATAATTTTAACACAGGGGGGCATGGATCCCTGGATACGCCACTGCATGCACGAGACACCACACTTCAGGTCGGGGGACCAGTTGTTGGCTTAGGGTTTGTTCTGAGTGGGGCAGTGCCACGCTGGTGGGAAATACCTGGTCGTGGGAAATCCCGTTATTCGCCTTAGGGCGGTGCCACATTGGAATATTTTTAGATATTTCAAAAGCCTTTAATGTCATTCACTATCAAATTTCGCTCTCAAAATTACATTAACAAGGAATTCGTGTTATTGCCCTAGATTGAATATCCTCATGCCTTAAACATCGATCTGAAACAATATAAATACCTTACTTACCCCAAAAATAAACATTATTTACTCATCTTTGCAATTCTTATCCAATTGAGAATAGGTCCTGCGGGGTTCTATCTTGGGCCCTATTCTTTTAAACGAAAACATTATGCCCTCTTTCATTCGGAACGGAGGAACAGTTCTATTTGCTGATTAAAGAAAGAAAAAAAATAAATAGTAACATTTCAGATGTTTGAAATTGTTTTCGATGTAACAAATTAATAGTTAACGAAGTAAAAACTGTTTTAATCCTGTGTTACTATTCAAATCGGCAATCGTATGCGCGATTGACAATAATTAACATAATACTGATGTAAAGATAAAGGCTTTTCTGGTTCATTCCGTTCAGTCAAAACTCAAATGAATTATCCATTTAAATAAACGGAGCTCTAAATTACGTTAAGTAGCGGTATACGTCTACTCAAAAGTGTCCGAGACTGATGGAAAAATGCATTTTTTTGTAATTCTGAAAGCTTCATTTATTACACTTTCTTGTGGTGAAATCCGTTTTTCCCTATCTGCAACATTTTCGAAAATACAATAAATTGTTTTCAAGATGACGTCGCTGCCACGCCCCCTTCGATCTGTCAACGCCCGTAGTAATTGCAGCTAGTAATTGCAAGTTAAAAAACAAACACTAGCTATTCAGTTGAAAACACCGAAAAAAATAGAAAACTAATTTTGAGCAGGAAGAGGGAAGACAAAGAAGGGGAAGGAGAAGATGTAACATATGCTGCAGGGGCACTATAGGCAAATAGTATAAAAGATAATAGTGGAAACTCGTGGAATATTTTGGAGACAGAAACTCTCCAGAGGTCGAGGTGTAAACTACAGAGCTCAGCTGAATTTGCGAGTGCGAGCGTGTTGTTTACGAACAACTGTTCGTTGTTAATATTTTCTTGGTGATTATCATGTGTACTTTTTATTATTTGTGAAATGTTCGTTTTTGGATAAATCGCAGGAAGGGGTTGTATTTGTAGCGTCTACGGATGCAGTAATTACAAACTGCAAAAGAATCGCAAATCATTTTACCGGTTTCCGAAAAATGAGCATTTGTAAGTATTGAGTAAGTACATTTTTGTTATTTCAGCGCGTTTTTTACTGTCTGTAAATCGTATTTTATTTTAGGTGCTCCCAATGGGTTGTTAGAAGCGGAAGAAAAGATTTAGACGCGGTATTAAAGAAGCAAGGGCCTGGGCATTTAAATGCTAATTATGTTGTGTGTTCTGACCATTTTTCAGAAAAAGATTTTAGGAATAAAATTCTCCTCAGTCAAGGGTACGTTTTTCCATCGGTTTTAAAGAGAGATTCAAACATACTAATCATAATAATTTTCTATGCAGTATTAATTCTGTTTTTCTTGAAAATTAATTGAAATTACATGAGCAGTTTTTGAAATAATTGTCATTTATTTTAGACTTTGGCCAGGAGCAATACCTACCTTGATTCTTCCCAATGAAAAGCCACCATTAGAGAGTCGTGTTTTTAAGAAACATATCAGAAATAGTGAGGAAAGTACAAGTGGCCTATAAGAAACTATTGAAAGTGAACACTCTCCAACTATTGAAAACATACAACTGAAGAAATCTGATTGTCGCATAAAATGTAGAATCGCCAGAAAATGGCATCAAAATACAAACTTCTTGCAAAAAAACTTAAAGCAAAACAAAGTGCAAAGAAACTGAGTGACAGAAGTAATTTTATAGATGATATTACTGATGATGCAGTTGCCAAAAATTTTCTGCAATTGCAAATGAAGTTAAAACATCGAAAAGTACAGGGTCGAAGATATTCTGATCAAGATAGAAGTTTTGCACTGGCACTGCATTATTGTTCAGCAAAATCTTACAAATTTTTACAGAAATTTTTCTGTTTATTCTCGTGAATTATGTAATCATGCAATGGTATTCATGATAAAAGGGTTGTACAATGATTTCAAACAAATTGTGAGTTACCATTTGACAAAAGATGTCATGTTGGGGGAGTATGTCAAGGATTTGTTTTGTGTAATTGTGAGTGAAATTCAGGCAATAGGGCTGATTCCGAAGAGTGCAGTGTGTGATATGGGTGGAAATAATGTTAAAATGCGGAACCTTTTAGGAATAACTTCTGAAAAGCCATATGTAGAAATCTACAACGAAAAGATTTATTTCTTTTATGACGCCCCTCACTTGATTAAGGCAGTGAGAATTAATTTAAAAAAATATGATTTCAATTGTGATGGGAAAATATGTAGCTGGTCTCATATTGATGTATTTTATTACAAAGATTCTAAAATGATTCCTCGCTTGGCACCCAAACTAACAAAAAAATGTATTGATGTCTCACAGTTTACTTCAATGAGAGTATGTTTGGCTGTGCGCACTTTAAGCCACTCAGTCGCTTCTGGAATAAGGGTTCATGTGGCCTTCAAATCCATGCCATCCAGTGCTGTAGGTACAGCAGATGTGTTGGAGATGTTTGATATTTTGTTATCTTTAACTCTTCTATATGCAGTAGCGCAAAACAATTCCGGAAACCACTTTGCCAGAAATCTCAGCATTTGCAGAAAATGGAGGAGATTCAAGGCAAGTTGAGGAAGCTTTCACTGCTCAATGGAAGACAAAATCCCATCTGCATACAAGGTTTCATTGACAATATTACTGCGTTGAAATTGTTGTGGTGTGAGTTGAGTACTGAGTATAAATTTAATTTTCTTTTTATACGGAGGCTAACACAGAATTGTATTGAAAACATGTTTACAATTGTTAGGGGAAAGGGGGGAAACAACATCACTCCTGATGCAGTAAAATTTCGAAGTGCATTGAAAGCTGTGATGATGAATCAGCTATTGTCACCTTCAGAAGACAGCAACTGTGAAATTCATGCAACAAAGTTTCTTATCATGCAAAAAGATTTATTTCGATATAAATTTAAGGTAGGCATGACAGGAAATGGTTGTTTTAGAAATGTCGTATTAAACCAAGACATCATTGAATCCAATGCAGACAGTTATGTTGTGGGATGGGTATGTAGTAAATTGCCCCATAACAATTGTAGAAAGGCACTAGCATCTTTCAATAATTCAGAATGTGGACTAGAAAACTTGTGTATTGAAGTGAAAAGATACGAAACGTGTCAAATGCTTTTCCCTAATGAGAAAGCAAAACAAATTAGCAATGACATGAAAAACATTTTTAATGTTAAAATGGAAACATTTGTGTGTGACAACTTATCAAGCGTGAAAAAGAAGCTAATTGGTTGTTTTCTGAGTGACAATTTGATTAAAGAAAATGTAATATTTGTATTTTAATGCTATGTCACAAATTTTATAATGTTTTAATTAAAGCATATGTTAATTAAATGTCAGTTTGAACAAAACTATGAAATCAAAAAATGTTAAATTTAAAAAAATAATGCATATTTAAATTACTTATGTTTTCCAAAAAAAATCTTAGTCTTTTTTTCCCAAAAAAGTCTTATTCTTTCTCTCCCATTCTAGAGTTTGTTCTACATGCTAATTAAGGTCTTAATGATATTTTATTTATTTATTTATTTACGTCAAAACAGTTAAAAACTGTGTGTGACGAGCTATGGGGAGAAGTGAATTTTGTGTACGTTTTCATAATTCTGTGATCTCTATCCTAAACCATATTCTAGCCGAATTTTGAATACAGAAAAGAGAGTTTTTTTTCGAGTTTTGTTGACAAAATATTCGTTCCTATATAATAAAATATATTTTCAAAGGTAAATTAGCTATAAATTCCTGCCCTGAGCCCTCATGTTCTTTATGAAAGAATAATACTTTTTGCCGCGATAATATGGAAAACGATAATTTGAATAACTATATTTCCCACTGAAATTCAGAAGATCAGAACCTATTGATCAGAGCCTTCTAGAAATATTTAAAGTAATGAATTTTATTAGAAAATATTGTTAATAAATATACCGCAAAGAATAAAACATCGCCATTCTCTGCCATAAAAAGTAATGTCAAAATAAATGGTACAAACGATTGTGTACAATTGGTGTCTAATGCGCAAGTCTTGTAGTGTACACCTCAGTCCGCTAGGGGCAGCACAATCACTTGTCCCTCGTGCCGCCCATGTTCAATTGCCTGAGTTTCCACTGTTATCTTCTATACTATTTGCTATAGGTATGCAACCTTCCATTACTTCGTCTGAGAAGTTCATTTTCCTTTCTTATTGATTAACGAAAAACATAACTCAAGAACTAATAGAGATATTTAAATGATTCTTGCTGTGTTTTACAGGTAATTCTTTACATGATTATGTGAACCACTTAGAATATTCTACTACACAATATTTGAAGGGAAGCATTGAGGTTTGCGCATTGAATAATGCGCAGTTATTTCTTTCTTTTCTGGAAAAATAATTATGAAAATATATTAAATATTAATTGAGGTATTGTGTTACAAGAGAAACACTGTAAAATCTCTTATAACTCAAAATAATTATTTTTTTTATTTTTTAGATGATATTTTATGTTTCCTGTATGTATATCTACATTAAATTTATAAAATTAAGAGCTAAAACTAGGTTTATTGGAATTTTTTTCTTTGAGTAGACGTACAATTAGCTTACGCATTCAGAATTTTTTTTCAAATTCAGTCAGCCTTCATGCAAGTAGTAGGTATATTTTGTCCATAGGTATATTTTGCAAATTCCCGCCTGAGATATGGCATAATATTATGGGGAAGTTCGTGCTATGGTACCCAGAATTTGAGATTGCCAGAAAAATGTGCAATGACAAGCAGAAACTTCCACGTGAATCCTGCAAACCTCTCTTCATGGAGCTTGGAATCTTACCATTGTCTTTTGTATTATTTACGTATCTATTTTTTGTCAAAACTATTGACTTTGGGACTACAGCAAACGTAAACAAAGTGATTATCATAAATTGATATAGACATCTCGGATTGGTTTAATTTGATTATATTCTTGCTTAGCATTGGTTAATTATGACACTGACAGACATGATTGAAATAGTCACCTTAATTTCCTTTATTATCTAAGTTTACCTGTTTCCTAAATATTATCGAAAATCTGGTACACATATGACTATTGAGTCATGAATAATTCCATCAAAAAATGATTGATCGATACGTTCCGTATAAATTAAACCCCCCTATCAGTCCGCCGCAGGTGGTGTCTCAGCTCGTTACTTCCTAACATAAATAAATTAATTCACTTGTAATCACAAATAGTTACAATCTCATCCCTAATCTACAGAGAATTTCACAATCGGATTTCCTATCCACTATTTGACTGTTAAATTTATACAATATCGTCATTATAATTTAACGTCATTCTCAGATATTTTAGAACATAACTAGTGGTGCTACAGAATGACACAGACTTTCCCGAATCAGTTTTCTATTTCCATGGGTCTGAGCTAGCTATTCGGAATTGCCACATACTCATACGTGCTGCCATCTGTCGCCGCCCAAACTATATTTTTTCCCGTATTCTTAATTGTTCGTTTTCCTAATGGTAGAACGGAAATATTAACTTTAGAATATTAAAGAACACTAAAATATCGTCGTAAATGGCAATTTTCTTTAAAAAATTTGGAGTTTTTTTAAGAAAATGGCGTTTAAGCGCTACTGTAAAAGAGAAATTTAAAGTTCTTTTTGACAGAAAATGTTTGAGTTTTCGAAAAACATCATTAGAACTCTTTTGAAAAACGTCAACTCAAAAATACAATATTGTTTACAAATTGCTGGATATTTGCATAATACCGGTGTGAGAGATTTTTCAAAAAAAATATATTTGTGTAATTTTTGGAAAAAAAAACACGAAAAAGTACCCTAAATTGAACTTTATGTCATATTAAAGAGTGCTATTATCACTATCAGTTCGAAATGTTTGAAGAAAACGTTTGGAGCTATTTTTGAGAAAATGGCGTTTGAGCGTTTCTGAAAATGCGGAATTTTGAGCCATTTTTCACCGAAAATGGTTGAGTTTTACGCCTAATATTACTTGATATTATTTCGACCACATGTACTTATAAATATTATAATGTGAACAAATCGCCGCTAATGTAAATATTAACGACACGTGACAGACAAGTAAAAAAATACATTTTTGTAATTTTTGAAAAAAGCAAACGAAAAAATAGAGCAGTATGACCTTTATGTCATCTCATAGAGTACATTAAGCACTGTTCTTATCAAAAATGTAAAGGAAAAAATTGGAGAATTTTTGAGAAAATCTTGTTTTTGTAATTTTTTTAAATAGCACATATTGCATGTAATGTTGCGCGAAAACTTCTGAAATTTTCAAAAAAGTGAATATGACCTTAATGAAAGAACTCACTATGCAGAACAAATTTTATTTGCAGAAAAAGCCTCTATCTTGAATGTTGTAGTTGTTGGAAGAGGCCGAAAAAATTCAAACTTTTCCAATTTTCGAAAATCTTGCGCTAACCGTGAAATTACGACGAATGCCACCTTTGAGAGTAAGTTAGAGTAAGTGTATTTTACTCTATTCGTACAAGAAATTTAGAGAAAAAGTTTGGAGCAGTTTTTGAGAATAATTTGAAAATGTCCGGGGGGCTTCATGTACAGTACCCTCAAATTTTACGGAATCTTTTTCAAAATCTCGAAGCTTCGAGTCGAGCCAGATCGACAGGGGTTTCTTGAATTTGAAAAAATCGTACTTATGGTTTAGGCACTAGTATTGTTCACGGACGGACGGACAGGCAGACGGACGGACGTTTTTCTTTCAATTGGTTTTTCTTGTATCAAGGACCCACAAAAGAGGGATTCTGGGTACACCACGTGTTAAGGGATTTTTTTCTTAATTTAGCAACTAGTTTTATCCACTTTTCGTGATCAGGGCCCTGCAATGATTTTTTTCCTATCGAAAATCCGCCTTTTTGTCGCGCAATATTACATAACTTTCCCTACACTACGTGTATAATGTATGTATACGGGATCCTAAAAATTGATTACTCGTTTAGGCAAATGGAAATGAAGACCTTGGAGCAATAACACGCTAGGCCACGTTTCTGATGAAATTGAGATATTAGTGTATTTCGACAGGCCCAAAGATGTAGGCTATCTAGATGCTGGGTTTTTATTTGAGAATTTGCCACTAGATGACAGTGTAATTCATAAATTAATGTTCTTTATCCCAATATATAGAATACAATGTCTAAACCTGTACTTTTCTCCAAATTTACATGTAGAGGCGTAGCATGTTAATGTCCCTTGATCTTTAAATAATCTTTTAAAATTTTACTTGGCCTGTTGTCAGTCTTTGATATAGTATATTTAAAAAGCATTTAATTAAAACAGTGCGAATTTCTTAATTGGGAAGGCAAATTGTATCATAATTTAGTCATTAAAACACAGTACATTATTCTCTATTGGCTGCATTGTGTTTCAAAATCTTATACATCATTTTATACTCAATGATATTTGTTGTTTCATTGCTGGCCGGTTTGACGCTGAGGATTTGACATTCACAGGATTTTGATTACGACACAATGTGCTACATACATGTGTGTTACATCTGTTATTGTAGTTTAGTTAATGCAGCCCATTAATTCCGTCTTTTGATTTTTTTGCACAAAAACATCATTTATTTTGATAAATAAAACACGATATACGTGTTTATGCAAATTCTGCGGTGATTGCGTCCGTACGTTATTCGACGTCCGTACGTCCTCTTATTACCATTGTCGTTCCGACGCTCCAAGGGCATGCGTTTGGCTAGCTCTCTGACTAGTGATTTAATGTCGCGTCTCCCGATATTTTGTGGCATTCCCCGAGGTCTCTTTGCGTAATAAATTTGTCAGAATTGCATGCCATCACAGGTTGATTGCTAGACTCGTTTATAAGCAGTGTTATTAAAGCCAATTACACATGGTCAACCCCAATAATTTTAACTTTGCTTCCTGTGCAATTATATTTTGAGAGAGGTTTTCTCTTTCGTGGATACCGACGCCAATGTCAAAGGTAACCTGTGCGTGGAGACAGCGTCTGCATGTGAAATGGTAATTATAACATTATAAGCCGAATTTTCTCTTTCGGTTGCGTTGTTGAAAGCAGAGGAACGTTTTCTCAAAGACTTATGAGTGTGGTATTGCACAGCGATTAGAAATTCAGTGGATTTCAGAATGGACACGTTTTGCGTGATACCTTAATGATATGTTTGTAAGTGCCACGACTGCAGGGAGAGACCGACGATGGAGAATTTCAGTCTCCGTCTAAAGAGGAACACTGACATTTTTGAGGAAATGACTGTTGTCTCTCATTTTTTTTTTTTAATTTATTTCTACCTGTTCGACATATTTGTCTTTCAGGGGTTTGGACATTACAAACAAATAACTGGCGATTTGATAATCACTGGAACCTGTAGTAGGAATTATTAACAATTAAAGTTTTGAAAAGGTTATGCTATGAAAAAAAAGAAGTTTGTAAAAAGGATTTTGAATAGAAGGATAATATGTTGTAAATGTAGTAATTATGGTGGATGAAATATATCTTTAGGAAATTTTGATAGTATACGTCGAGGAAAATGATATGTTTCACCTAAATTGAAAGTGCGGGTCTGTTGTAAGTCATCTAAGGAGTTGAAAAATTTAAGGCTTTGTGAACGAATTAGGGAGTTGATAGTGTCAATTTTCAGTTCATTATGGAGTTGAGAGTTGGGAATATACCAGGGTGCGTGAAATATTTTCCTGATGAATTTATTTTGGAGAATTTGTAATTTATTTATATGGGTTTTGGCAGCATTGGACCAGATGGGGCAAGCATAAGTAAGGGTAGGACGAATAATTGTGGTATATATTAATTTTGCTGAGTGAATGTTTATAGGTGATTTATAATTAATGAGGGAGTGTAATTTATAAATTTTAGTGTTAGTTTTATGTATAATGTTTTTAATATGGGCATTCCATTTAAGTTTAGTGTCTAAGAGGAGTCCAAGATATTTAATAGATGTGTTGGGTGATATCCAGGGTATAGCTTGATCAAGAATTAATATTTCTGCAGGGATGATTGGTTTACAGAGTGTGAAGATTTTAGCTTGACATTTATTCATGTTAATTTTAATCTGCCATTTAGAAGTCCAATTTGTATAAAGCAGAAGGTCGGATTGTAGTCTATTTTTGGCAGTTGTTAAATTTTTATGACTAATGAAGAATGCAGTATCATCAGCAAAAAGGGCTAATTCTGAGTACGTAAAGTTGGGAATGTCAGAGAGATAGATGTTAAAAAGAAGAGGAGATAGACAGGACCCTTGGGGCACGCCCGCGCCAATTGAAAATAGTTGAGAAAAAGAGGAATTAATTTTGACACGAAAAGTGCGATTAGAAAGAAAATTTTGAATTATTTTGAACAAATAAGTAGGAATTCCAATTTGGAATAATTTATAAATAAGACCATGATGCCAAATTTTGTCGAATGCTTTTTCGATATCCAGTAATAATACAATAGTATGCTGTTTTAGGTGAAAGGAGTTTTCAATATGTTCTGTTAGTCTTAAAAGTTGATGAGTAGTTGCATGCTGATGAGTGAAGCCAAATTGAGTGGGAGGAATAATTTTGTTAATTGTAGTGAAGTGTAATAATCTGTGATGTATAAGGGTTTCAAATATCTTGGAAAGAGAGGAAAGTAAACTAATAGGTCGGTAGTTCGATGGGTTTCTAGGATCTTTTTGTGGTTTACAAAAGGGAAGTACGATTGCTGTTTTCCAGGTAGTTGGAAAGTAATTAAATCTCAATGCGGAATTTAGAATAGAAGTAAAAGCAGCAATTGATCTTTTACCTAGTGACTTGAGTGTTTGATTATTGATAGTATCCAATCCTGGAGATTTGCGAGTTTTTAGTGTTTTAATAATTGAATGAATTTCAGAAGGGGAAATATAATCAATATTTTGGGGAACATTAAAATTTGGAAGAGAGAGAAAATTGCTAACAAGATTGTAAAAGTGAATATTAGTAGTTGAATTAGGAGTAAACGTATTTTGGAAATGAAGACCTAGTAATTGAGTTTTGTCATAGTCATTTATTGCTGTAGTAGAATGTTGCTTAAGGATTGGAATAGATGTTTTTTCTTTACAGATTCTTTTAAGAGTTGACCAGAGCTTTTTTGATTGGGGATGAATTTGTTTAATAAAGTTTTTGTATTCATTGAATTTATGTTGTTCCAGTTTCGATTTTATAATCCTAGATATTTTGTTTAGTTTAGTTTTAATATCTTTACGCCTGGTTTGTTGCCAGAATCGTCTTAGGGAGTGCTTAGTTTTAATAAGGTTAATAATAGGTAAAGGTAGAGGTTTATAATTTACGAAATTAGTTTTTGGTATATATTTAGAACTTATGTGTAAATTATGATTTATTGCATCCGTGAAATAAGTGATGTACGAGTCTATGTCATGAGTTGATAATATATTTGTGGGGAATTGAATGCTGTTTTCAATATTTAATGTAAATTTATTCCAATTTACTTTTTGGAATATAGGAGAAGAGTTAGAATAGGTGATATGAGAGTTGAAAGAAATGTTTATAATAACTGGATAATGATCTGAATCAAGCTCAGGTAATACGTTTTGAGTAATTGGAAGGTTTATGTTTTGTGTGATTAGTATATCTAAAATATCTGGGATGATATTTTCATTATATGAATAATACGTGGGTTCATTAGGGGCATGAATTTGAAGATTATGATTAGCAATAAATTTGTGTAATTTTATACCATTTGGATTATTATTAAGACTTCCCCAGATTTGATTTTTACAATTTAGATCTCCGAGCAGTATGATTTTATCTGTTGTATTGTTAAATATGCTTTTAAAATATGTCAGCGGGAAATTATACTTCGGAGGCTTATACGCAACTGTAAGGTGATAATGGATTTGATTGATATTGATTATTATTGTAATGAATTCGAGGGAGGGAATGGTAGGTGTATTTATAAGAAAAGATTTGAGTTTGGAAGAAATAATAATAGCTACGCCACCCGATGCTATATTGTCAATTCTGTCATATCTGTATATTTTATATCCATGTAAATAAAATTTTTCATTGGGGATGAGATGCGTTTCGGTGATACATGCTATTTGGATGTTGTGGGAATAAAGAAAATGTTCAAATAATTGATGTTGCCTTTTAATTCCATTGGCATTCCAATTGAGCAGTGTTATGCTGTTAGTTTTCTTAGACATTTTGTTTGTTCAGAAGTGATTCTATGATTTGTTGAATTTGTGGTATTAGTGAAGATATAACTTGCGTAACTATTGTGGTAATTAATTGTGAGATATTTAATGAAGAAGTGTTAATGTTATTAATATTTTGAGAATTGCGAGCTGTGTTGGAATATGTATTTGACCAGGCATTAGGTGGTTTCTGAAGTGGGGGAAAGTCTGTGTTGTGGAATGTGAAGGTTTTAGGCTGTGTATTTGTATTTTCCAAATTATGTATGGTATCTTGTTCAGTATTATTGAATTTAGAAGTTTTGTTGTTAAGTGCTTGTTTAAAAAAAGGGCATCCTCTATAATTAGCAGTGTGATTCTGGTTACAGTTAACACAAATCGGAAGTGAATTTTGAGGTTTGTTGCAAAGAGAATAGTGGTGATTCTGATTACATTTGACACATCTGGGAGTTAAACGACAGTTTGCCTGTGAGTGATCAAATCGTTGACAGTTTTTACATTGTATGGGTGAAGAACGTTGAGTTCTTGGTTGAATATTCACTAAGCAATGAAATAAGGTTTTCAGGTGTAGAATTTCTTTACCTTCTTTGGAGTTTTGTAGGTCTAAAGCACACGTTTGAAGAGGTTTTCTGGATTTGTCGTAAAGTCTTCTAACACTGATTATGGGATATTGTAACCTAAATAGTTCATTATAAATGTCTATTTCTGAAATTGAAGCAGGAATGTTTTTAAGCATCACAGGGAAACACTTTTTTGATGGATCTTGATATGTATAAAATTGAATGTTGTTTGATTCACTAAATTTGCGAAAGTTCCTAAAGTCGTCAATAGATGTGAACTGTATTTTTATTTCATTTTTGCGAGATTTAGTGGTGTATTCATGTTGCACAATTTTTGATATATTGTGACCGTTCGTGTAGGTCGGCCGTGGGGAAATTTCGTGGGTAATTTGGCTCTTGTTGAAATTTTGAAAAAAAAACACAAAGTTGAAAGCCACAAACATTAATATAATTGAATCTCAAAAAAAAAAAAAGAAACACAAATTGCAAAATTACCTAACATGTACAGATAAACAAATGAACAAAGAAAAATACAACACTGAACAGCGTAAAAAAAAACTTTTTGAGGAAAAATCAACTGCAGAAATTATGAATTTCAAAGTTGGCACAAACTAGCATCGCAGCAACATCTTCTGTGACAAAAATAAATTGAAATCCAACAAATTGAATCAAAGATATCTCTGGGGAGATGAGTACACATAATAGTACATCAGAGGGTAGAGCACAGGCATTTCGGATGACAAAATGCCTCAGCACTTTCTGTTTACAAAAATTGCAATTAACCCTTCCTCAACATACACTGCATTAGCATACATAGTAGTTTCTTGCAAAACAATTCACTTCAATTACAAAGACATATGTTGTGTACAATTAAAATGAATAAACATAGTTTTGAAAACACAGAATATTCAAAAGAAATTGCAAAAAAAACTAAACATGTGTGTTTACACCATAAACGTGAAACATTTATTACAACCTACACCTTTGGTTGAAATTAAAAATATGTTGTATTTTTACTCAACAGGCATCCAAATTTCAATAAATATTTCAAGATATTTAAGTTCACTTAAATTCAACAGTTCATAGCAAATATACTTTTATAACCTTTTAATTGTTCATAAATAACCCAAATTGTTTCTAACTTGATTTGGATTTTACACTATCATCAAAATGTTCTTTTTGATTTAAAGACAGAAACTGCACTTGTAGTGTATTAACATGACAAGATTCTATCATAAATAAGTGATGTTCTCCCCTTAGAAAGACACACTACTTCAAATATCTTTTGAAAATAGTCCACAATGATTATGGAAGTACCAATGGTCGGGTATATCATACATTATGCAAGAGTGTTAATGGCCAAAAAAAAATATTAAACAATCTGACGGTGAACTACAGGAACAACACTTCAACCTGCATTCTACAGTCAATTGCTTGCAAATTCTCATTACTTTTTATAGTATCACATACAAAATTGTTTTGTCTTTAACACCGACCTTATTTCGGTGGCCGTGGCGTTCGCCACCAGCGCACAACTCACAGCGAACTAATGCGGCTGCCGACGCTCTGTCTTGGGCCTAAGCACGGGTTCTCTCTGTAACCACGTCTTACTCCAAAACCAGATGCCTCCGTCGAACGCGCATCTGCGGTGTGAATATAGCCACCACTGGGCCAAACCTCTTTCTCGCTAACTGGAGCTCGCGGCCCCACACCATCAGCTTCCAAATTCACGCTGCTACCTCACGCTGCCGCTTCTCGAAACATTCTGCGCACTTTCCAGACACCGCCGTTACAACCCCTTCTTTTCCGCGTAGGGGAGGGAACAACTGTCTTCCCCCCGCCACCCCTCCAGCGACCGCTGATAAGGCGACGGGTTACGTAATCGCGCGGCGAAGCACGCAGACGAGGTCTTTCTTATCGCCAAATAGTGACTGAGCAAGCTCAGGATCGCTACATAGCCCCCCAATGAATAAGATTTTTTTTTCGCATCATCAACGTCTTGAAATGGTAAGAAAAAATAATCTTGAAATTCAACGCCCTTCTTCCTTGCTGATGTTTTTTTCTTCATTTTTGTTAATCGTATCTTCATCATTCAACCTCTTGATCCCACTCCTGCTATACCTAATCTATTCATGAAACGGTTTTAGATTGAAGAAATTGTATCGACCTTTATTATGTCCGGCTTCATCTACCAAATCTGCCACATTTGGATGTGGTATCCTTGAAATGGTATAAGGTCCTTCGTATAAAACGAAAAATTTAGAGATCAATCTATTTTGCAGGTCCGAAGATTTTGGAACTCTTAACATCACTTTTTGATTCTCTGTAAATTGGTATGGTGAATATTTCATTTGGTTACGCCTCTTCTGAGCGTTTTTTCGAAGTTGATCAGCAATTTGTGCTTCGTTCGTAATTAAAGAGGCAATTTCGGGTCGGCACAACTGTTGTAGAACATGGGTAGGCTTCTCCTTGAAATGAGCCTCATAGGGGGTCGTCTTAATGGAGTCATGATGGACTTCATTTAACCAGTTGTTTATATAGGGAACTAACAAATACCAATCCGTATGCCGTTGATGGCAATAGACCCGAAATAACCTGGAGAGTTCTCTCATTATCCTCTCCGACGGATTAGATTGCGGATGCCTAATGCTTGCCAAGATGTGAATAATGTTTTTCTCTTCCATGGCTCGCGACCAGCACTCACTAGTAAACTGTGGACCATTATCGGTAAGAACCTTTTCATATTCCCCAGCTTTTCGAAAGAATTTATCCAGTTGGTGGATACAGTTTTTCGAATTTGGGCGGTTGATACAGTAGACTTGGACAAATTTCGAAAATACATCCACACATACAAAAAGATGTTTGAATCCATATTTGGTCTTTGGCAAAGGACCATATAGGTCTAACGCTACCAGTTCGTTAGCCTTGGTCGGGATGATAGCTTTGCGCTCGCCTGCATAATGTCGGTTAGGGTACTTTGTCCTTTGGCAAGTAATACACGAGGCTATCATCTTTCGGACTTGCTTTTTTCGTCCCCTCCAATGACATATTTCCGCTATTGCTTTGTCAACTTTGTCGGCACCAAAATGAGCGAGCTTAGTGTGTACCAGCCATATGATACCAGGTACCAATACCTTCGGCATCCAGATTTTGAAAACTTCGGAATCCGGTCTAATTCTTATTAGCAGGACATCATCTAGTAATCTCCACTTGTTGATCGCATTCTCCGCTGTTAATCGGATGGAATCTGGGTCTTGCGAATCCAACTCTCCACGTAAGAACATTTTGATCTTCCTAGTGAAAGCTTCTTCCTCTTGGCATCTCGCTATGACCTCCCATGATAAATTGGGCATCTCCATAACATTTAAATTGATGGGAGAAGCGTGAAATAAATTTTTGTCCGTAGATGTTTCTTCTTCCATCATATTTCTACTGAGAATATCAGGTAAATAATTTTGCTCCCCCGGACAATGTTCGACGGTGAACGAATATTGTTGAAGGTACAGTATCCACCTCAGCAATCTATTATTGTTGGTGTGGCAACGATTAAGAAAAATCAGCGCTTTGTGGTCGGTCCTAATGACAAAATGTCTGCCTATCAAATATTCTCTTAATTTGTGGATCGACCATACAATAGCATTGGCTTCCTTCTCAGTAGCAGAAAAATGCTGTTCTGATTCCTTCAGTACTCTGCTTACAATTGCCACAATCTTATCACGTCCTTCGATGGTTTGATACAGAACGGCTCCGATCCCGTAGTCGCTGCTATCCGTTTGAAGAATGAACTGCTCATCGAAATGCGGATATGAAATAACGCATGTTTTGTGGAAGGCAGCTTTTAGATCTTGAAACTTACTTTCGAGTCTATCAGTCCACTTCCATTGTTGACCTTTCCTTAATAATGGTAAAAATTCGGCTATGGCCATCGCAAAATTGGGTACAAACCTGCTGTAATAGTTAACGCAGCCTAAGAAACTTTTAAGTTGCTTTCTGTTTTTAGGCGCCTTAATCTTATCTATTTCAACAATTTTATCTGGGTTCATTTGCAATCCTTTGGTTGTCAATTGGTAACCAAGGAAGTCAACCCGTTTTCTGCAAAAATGAGATTTTTCAAAGTTTAATTGTAAATGATTTTCTAGCAATAATTTGAAGAACGTTTCTAAATGTTCCAAATGCTCCTCAAACGTTGAAGCAAATAATACCACATCATCTACATAAACTATGGAACAATCATATAACTGCTTGTTTATAACATCGTCCAAGCATTGAATAAGTGCAGCCGCCGAATTTTTTAATCCGAACGGTGTCCTTAGGTAAACATAGCTGATCCCGCGATAAATGAATCCTGTGTACTTCTGAGAACTGGGTGCTATGGGAATTTGCCAGTAAGAGGCGGTAAAATCCATGCTCGACATCCATTTGACATTCTTCATTTTCGCTACCATTTCTTCTAATTTAGGGGGTCTATCTCGGTGAGGAATGGTCTTCGCGTTTAGTTTCCTTGCGTCTAAACATAACCGAAGCTGTCCATTTTTCTTCTTAACTACCACGATAGGATTTATATATGGGGTTTTCATCTTCTTGATTATTCCTTCAGCTACCATAGACTGTATTAACTCGTCCAATGATTCCCTATACGCAACCGGAATAGGATAGTTGTGCCCCACAAACGGATCCTCATCGGTTAATTCTAAAGTGAATTCGAAATTCTTGATGGGTTGGTCGCATTTTTCAAATACTTTCTTATTTTCAACAAGTAATCGAGACAGTTGAGTCTGTTGTAGTTGATTCAGGTTCTCATTCTTGTGGATAGTATCTTCAATGGATGTTAATAAGTTAGTAGAAGTAACACAGTTGATGTAAAGATCCATGCACTGCTCGTCGTCTTCTGGATTACAGTTTACAGTGTTGTCCAACGGGAATTGTATAGCATTCCTAGATAGGTCAATCACCACTCCGTAGTCGTGCAGAAAATCCATCCCTAATATGAGTGGATACAGCAATTCCTTTGCTACTATGCAGACAACATCATACATCTTTAGGCCAATTGTCAACTGCAATAGGACCTGTCGAGATATTGGACGCGACCTCTTTTTGTTCGCTCCAACAATATATGATTTGTGCATAGGGAATTGCGGTATATTCGGATTCAATTTAGAGATTTCATTTAACAGATCTTCTACAATCACAGAGCATGTGCACCCTGTATCAACCAATGTTGAGATTTCTTTTCCTTCGCATATTATGTTGATCATCGGGCACCTACGTCTGGTTGCGTTGACACTGGTAAACGGCATCCTTTCAGATTCTGAGTATGGTTGCAAACACGTCACAGACTGTATCGTCACCTCTTCTACTTCCTTGATTTCTTGGTTTGTTTCGGGGTGACCACACGAGACAAACCTCATTAGTTTAACCCTCGTCCAGGATCTTTTGAAGTAGATGGTGTTGGATTATCCTTGCCCATTTTCTGCTTTCCCTTTTCTGCGTTGTACAGTTGTGCAGCTGCTTCAGGTTGATAATAAGCCGATTTAGCAACTTTCGACGGAGTAGAAGTGTCTTCATGATCTCCTGATATCTCGTGTTTCTTTCCCTTTTTCTTCATATTTCCATTTTCCATATTAGTGCCAGAAGTTTGTATGATGGCTGCTGATGAAATGCTTGTCGGTTTTGTTGTATCCTGCTTACCCGACATCTCATAAGTTGCATCATACAGACCTAACTGCGTCACTAACTTTTCTGCTGTCATGGGCAGTTGACTTTTTAGCAAATTCTGAATGCCTATTGGAAAATGTCTAATTATAAGGCAAACGGTTTCACTTTCTGGAATCGTGGGAGAGCATAATCTGAAGCCTGCTAGCTTTTCCGTAGCGTAGTCTTGCATGCTCTGACCTTTTTTCCAGGTACTACACATAAGCTTCAACCGAAAATTAACCTGGGTTTCGTGATTCCAGTACCTCATGAAGAACTTTTCTTTAAATCCCTCCATTGAAGTCGGTAATGGATCCAGAGTGTCCGCCCAAATTTTCGCATTACTCACTAGCATCTGATAAACCAATCTGACTTTCTTGCTTTCAGGCAGATTATACAATGTAAAAAAATTTTCTACTGCCTTTATGAATGCGCAGGGGTTCTCCTTCCCATGGGCTCCAAAAGTTAAACCTTGCGGTAAGCTAACCATCATAGGATGTGTAGTCATAGGGCCCGCAGGTAAACCATCAATCTTCTCTTGGAGGTCGTTTACCTTAGCTTCTAATTCCCGTTTCCTTGAGTCTAATTGCGACAAAATTTTGTGCTCGTTGTCTACTATTTCTGCCCTTATATCAGAAACGTTTTTGTCGACTTCTGTTTTGACCTTATCAACTTTTGTTTCAAAATTAATATTCAAACGTAACATCTGTTCCTCCAGCTTTTCTTCTAATTCAGTTCTAATTTGAGAGGTCGTATCGGTTAACTTTTGTTCCAATTGTGAAGTTTTGTCTGAAAGATCTCTTGACAACTGTTCCGTCCTATCTTGAAAATTCTTTTCCATCTGTACTATATTTTCAGATAGTTGTTTTGTTTCTAATGAAAGTTGCGAAGTCTTTTCTATTATGGCTTGTTCTAAGTGAACTAGTCTTGCATTAAAACTAGCAGTTAATCTATCTTCCAACTGAGTAGATTGTTCCGCAAATTTTTCATTTAACTGAGCGGATAAACTGCCTTTTAATTGATTAGATTGATCCGCTAATTTATCATTTAATTGACAGGACTGTTCAGCTAATTTATCATTTAATTGACAGGACTGTTCAGCTAATTTATCATTTAATTGAGAAGATAAACTGTCTTTTAATTGATTAGATTGATCCGCTAATTTATCATTTAATTGAGAAGATAAACTGTCTTTTAATTCCGAATTCGAGGACCTAAGTTTCTCATCTATCTGAATCATAAACTGCGACATTAATCTTATCATCATATTATTCGCCCTATCAATGTCAATTTCTGATGTCGTTGGATCTTGAGGAGACGCAGATTCAGTTCCCGACGTACCAAGAGTAGCATATTCTTCGGGTAGCAACCGGTGATTCTACCTGTTGAACTAATTCCCTGACTGTAGTCTCCCCATCATCCTCATTTGAAGAAAGATCTCCCAAATCCCTAGCTTGGTTGTATTTATCAGCCATTTATCTAACAAAATGAACCAGTCGTAATTTGAGTTCAAATTGACAAAAAATTAATATTAACTATTCAGTGGGTATTTTACCACCTACAATATCTATAGAAATGCATACCTTTAACAAACACAACACAACCTTGTCAAACATCAAAGATACTAAAAAAAACACTGCTGGAACCACCAATAGTTTTGGCTATAGTGTAAATTTCTCAAAATTTCAAGCCAGCCAGTTGGGCGCCATTTATGTGACCGTTCGTGTAGGTCGGCCGTGGGGAAATTTCGTGGGTAATTTGGCTCTTGTTGAAATTTTGAAAAAAAACACAAAGTTGAAAGCCACAAACATTAATATAATTGAATCTCAAAAAAAAAAAAGAAACACAAATTGCAAAATTACCTAACATGTACAGATAAACAAATGAACAAAGAAAAATACAACACTGAACAGCGTAAAAAAAAAACTTTTTGAGGAAAAATCAACTGCAGAAATTATGAATTTCAAAGTTGGCACAAACTAGCATCGCAGCAACATCTTCTGTGACAAAAATAAATTGAAATCCAACAAATTGAATCAAAGATATCTCTGGGGAGATGAGTACACATAATAGTACATCAGAGGGTAGAGCACAGGCATTTCGGATGACAAAATGCCTCAGCACTTTCTGTTTACAAAAATTGCAATTAACCCTTCCTCAACATACACTGCATTAGCATACATAGTAGTTTCTTGCAAAACAATTCACTTCAATTACAAAGACATATGTTGTGTACAATTAAAATGAATAAACATAGTTTTGAAAACACAGAATATTCAAAAGAAATTGCAAAAAAAACTAAACATGTGTGTTTACACCATAAACGTGAAACATTTATTACAACCTACACCTTTGGTTGAAATTAAAAATATGTTGTATTTTTACTCAACAGGCATCCAAATTTCAATAAATATTTCAAGATATTTAAGTTCACTTAAATTCAACAGTTCATAGCAAATATACTTTTATAACCTTTTAATTGTTCATAAATAACCCAAATTGTTTCTAACTTGATTTGGATTTTACACTATCATCAAAATGTTCTTTTTGATTTAAAGACAGAAACTGCACTTGTAGTGTATTAACATGACAAGATTCTATCATAAATAAGTGATGTTCTCCCCTTAGAAAGACACACTACTTCAAATATCTTTTGAAAATAGTCCACAATGATTATGGAAGTACCAATGGTCGGGTATATCATACATTATGCAAGAGTGTTAATGGCCAAAAAAAAATATTAAACAATCTGACGGTGAACTACAGGAACAACACTTCAACCTGCATTCTACAGTCAATTGCTTGCAAATTCTCATTACTTTTTATAGTATCACATACAAAATTGTTTTGTCTTTAACACCGACCTTATTTCGGTGGCCGTGGCGTTCGCCACCAGCGCACAACTCACAGCGAACTAATGCGGCTGCCGACGCTCTGTCTTGGGCCTAAGCACGGGTTCTCTCTGTAACCACGTCTTACTCCAAAACCAGATGCCTCCGTCGAACGCGCATCTGCGGTGTGAATATAGCCACCACTGGGCCAAACCTCTTTCTCGCTAACTGGAGCTCGCGGCCCCACACCATCAGCTTCCAAATTCACGCTGCTACCTCACGCTGCCGCTTCTCGAAACATTCTGCGCACTTTCCAGACACCGCCGTTACAACCCCTTCTTTTCCGCGTAGGGGAGGGAACAACTGTCTTCCCCCCGCCACCCCTCCAGCGACCGCTGATAAGGCGACGGGTTACGTAATCGCGCGGCGAAGCACGCAGACGAGGTCTTTCTTATCGCCAAATAGTGACTGAGCAAGCTCAGGATCGCTACAATATCTTGTATTAATAGCTGGTAATTTTTTCCAATCACTGTAAACGGTGGAATTTTCACTTCAGAGTTAGAGAGTTCGTTATCAGGATCGGCAGTTTCATTCAAGATGTCGTATCTGGAGTATGTTGGAATTGAATAGGTTGGCTTACATTGTTTTTGACGTTTGGCTGAATTTGCTTCTTGAAGAAGAGGTTGATTATTTGTATTACCTGAAGTGTGTGTAAAGATTGTGGAAGATTGGTTATTAGGTGGCATTTCTTCTAATCCGGGAGCAGCTTGAAGAACATTGATGGTAGTAGAAGATGTTGATTGCAGAGAGGAATTTTGAGGTTGATGTATCACATCTTGAGGCAATGACTTTTGACGTTTGGCTGGATTTGTTTCTTGTAGAGGAGGCTGGCTTCTATTTGCATTATACGAAATGTCTGTGTAAATGAAGGGAGGCTGGTTGTCCGTTTGCATTTCTATCAATCCGAGAGTAGCTTGAGGTACATTGACAGCATTCGATGTTGATTGAAGAGAAGCATTTTGTGACTGATATATTATATCTTGTGATAACAAATTTGAGATGTAATATTTTCAGGTAAGTTTGAATTATTATTCTGCATTATTTGCAGGTCTTGATGGAACATATAATTTCAATGCCCAATACAGTCTCCCCGGAGGGGAAACTGTGAAACACGTACAGAGTGTGTTACAGCTGGATTTATGTATGTCTGCAATTGATTTGAACAAATTTATGATAAATGTCAGTTTTTCTTACCAGTGGCAGGCTGGTTCGCTAATATTTTGTAAATATATTGATTCTCCGAGCGAAAACAGTCCGATTACTTGGCACGGCCCTCTGGGAATTCCGTCTCTCATTTTGATTTCCATTTATGCGTCTGCAATTAATAAGATCAGTTGTACTTCTTGAATATCTGCTTGATGAGTTGAGGCTCTTAGAATGATAATTGGGTTAATACAATATATTTTTATTCTTACATTGAAAATTGTGGAAAAAATATTAAATGTTAGTTTTGGTTTCTGATTAAAGAAAAATTTATTTTAAATTAAAATAAGCTCTAGGATTTTATATTTTATGATATAACGAAAAAATAATCTTATGCAATATAAGGGTAAATTTTCATAATTTCCGGTTCTTTTACTGTAAAAAATTGAAAGAAATTACGTTTGTGTTTACTTGCCTTGCAACGAGAAAAACTCTTGTATGCTATAGAAATTCTGTATGCTATAGAAATTCTTTCTCAAGACAAAAAAGTCAACATTTTAGATAATCTTGTAGTAAATGGGTATTTTTTCGTAAAATGAACTTTTTATTAACGAAAACTATCGACAAATGTTTTCGTTTTCATATAAATTTTCCAATATGTAAATCATCGATGTAATATGCTCTCATGCTCTCAAGTAATAAACATTTGTCAAAAGCTCGAGAAATGTTCTTTATTTTCACACATATTGGATATTCGGAGAGGAGCGAAAGTGTCCATCTTTACAAGAGAAATAATACATGCGATGTTTTCATGACACATTGAAATTAATTCAATCGCGCGATGCCTTTTCACACATCCATAATAAACTGCAATATAAACTTCCTGTCCATACTAACTCAAGGCGCGCTATAAACATTGAAACACAGACCTGTTTTTTCACTACCTATTAATCTTCTTTTAGTATAGTGTTGTGTTATTTTGAACTTACTCACTATATCTTCAAAGAGCATTATGTAGATGTTTTATTATGAACATCAAGTAACGCCCGTGATGCATACAAAACGTGGTGGGTTTACTACGTCATAGTTGAATCAAACGAGAATTAGACACATTTCATATTTTTTTGCGTCTGAAGTGAATAAACGCATTGTAATCGTTATTTGTCAATATGACGTCAGACAAACAAAAAAATAATGTATATCTATAACATGGAGGTAGGAATACAGGGATAAATTCTCCCCCAATAACAGACTGATTACTGTTGATCAAATATCTGTTATTCCTCGCCCACGTCGCTTCACATACCCTAGCCACCTTGGTGTTGGCTAAAGTGCACTTCAATCGCCTCAAGTCCGGAGTATGCTTCGAAACCGTTTTACTTCGGATTTTATTTGCGTAGTTTAAAGTGTACCTTAAAAGACTAATTTACTAATTAACTTCGGACCTGCCCCGTAACATTAACATGTGATATTAACGACAAGCATCTACTTAGGCTATTTTATTAGCAGCATATTGTTGAATGCTAGGGTCAGTCAGGACGACAGAACGAAATTAAATTCACATTATTAATGATTAAAAATACAACTTCTACGGCAGATTTAAGAAAAATGTTGTTCCACAAATTAAAGTTAAAGGATTTAAACAGGACCATTTTGTATAATGAAGTGACGTCACATGGAATTTTTTGAGAATAGACTGACTTTTTAAATTTGTTTTAGAAATAAAAAAAGGCTATGTCATTATTCTTTTGTTTATTGAAAGTGAATCACACAGTGCTATCATATCGTAATTATGTATATAATTGTTTTCGAAGTCGAAACTTCATGGAACGTCAATGTCATTTAGGAAAAAAATAATGGTATAGTCATTTCTGTAGTGTCAATAATACCCAATACACATACATAATTTATTAAACACACTCGAGTCCCTGTGTAGGCGCATCGCCGGCGGCGATGGCGTATCGGGCTGTTGTACCCAATTTCGCGGGTTCAAACCCGATCGAAGCCGTGGATTTTTAAGGGTGAAAAAATCCGTCGTACGCCTTTCTTCGGAGGGGAAGTAAAGCCGGTTGTCCCATGTTAGTAGATTTACTGCATGTAAAAGATCCTCAAGCCTAAATGACGCCTCTGAGCTAAATTCAAAATCGCCTGTTTCGTCGCCCAAGGAATACCTTCTTTCTCCGCTAGTTGGTGAAAGGATCGTAACGAAATTTGCGTGGTAAGACGGATGAGAGCAGGTCTCATGGCCTGAGTCTCGCCACGTAAAATAAGGCAATTCTATTCAATTCATTGTCAACCCGTGAATGTAAATGTCCTAAATTTTGAGAAGTTAATAGATACGAGTTTTTAAACGGTTTTTAAAACTATTAAGGTTCGCAGAACGATACGTGTATGCCATCCTTAAATAACAAGTTAATTATCAAGCTAACCGTGGGTATTTCACGAAGTGATATTTTATCATGTACATTTCTATGATTATATTTGTGTCGTATATTACTTGTAATTACTCCAACATTGCTTCGTGGAATCACTTTGAATTGGCGATGAACATTCTGGGAATTTTAATTCCATTTTCCATTTACATCACAAAGCTTGCTTACTGAAACTCTGTCGAGGTATTAGCATAACTAAATGACGAGGAAAGTGTACTATAGGATGATTCTTTGATTAAATTTAGTTGCATTTGGCCTGGTGAAAGTGGAGAATAAATTCTATGAGTTGTGTGGTTGTGCTTTTTTAAATTAATTTACTTTTTGATGTAAGGTAGTACCAAATATAATACCGGGTCTTTAGTATAACTCGCAACCCGTGTCTGAGAGCACAACCTCTCGTTTTGGCAATTTGGCAACGCGTGAAATATCTTTGGCTTCCCTTTCACTTTTCAAGATCCACTCCTCGTCGCAGATTTCGAGACAGGAGAACGGGGCTATTTTAGTTGCAAAAACCCAAGCACTTATTCTGTGCTTGGACAGTCATTCATTCACGTTTCATTCATAATCGTAGGAACTCACGTTTAGGAAAGAAGAATCGCTTCGAAAATTTTGACGAAGGATCAACGTGTATTTTTGGTGGAAGTTTACTTCGGCACTAAATCTTCCTTAGTCAGGAAATGATTCAATGAAAAATTCTGGAAATGCCAGTTCCCAAGAAAAGGAGAAAGGAAAGGAGGGGAAATTATTAGAAATATTTTTTCTAATTTTATTTTATTATTTTTATTAAGATTTTCCTATTTAATTTCCAGCTTGCTAATAGCCTTTGTAGTTGATGTCACATAAAATAAATAAATAAATAAATAAAAATAAAAGTGAATAATTTCCAGGATCCGTATTAATAAATCATTTTGTTATAAATAATCAACAGCTTAACCGTGATGTTTCACGGGATATCTTTGTGATTTCTCTGTGAGCCGACGTACATTAAATAATAATTATTGTTACGTTGCTGATAATAAATCCATAAATCATTCATAATTTCCCTCCCCATCTTCTGTGTCACCAGTCTGTTTCCTAAACATACTGGGCTGAATCGCCTGAAGAGACTTTTTTTGCTGGCTCATGCGTCAGCCCAGGCCAGCCCTGGCCAGCCCAGCCCAGCCCAGCCCAGCCCAGCCCAGCCCAGCCCAGCTCAGCCCACCCAAAATATTCTGGTGTATGAGCCGGGTCCCTGGCCGCCGAAGCCCTTGAATGGGAAAACACAGAAAGAGCAAAGTTGCTGCAGATTATGACGCGCAGCTCACTTCCTCCTCTCCTGTCTCGACGTGCCAGCCACAACTGTATTGAAAGGAGGCAAAGGCACGTGGTTGCCAAATTGCCAAAACAAGAAGGGGCGCTACCAGTCATGGGTTGCGAGATAAGCTAAAGACTTTCTCTCTCTCTCTCTCTCTCTCTCTCTCTCTATATATATATATATATATATATATATATATATATATATATATATATATATACAGGGTGAGTCACGTAACTTTAGCACCTCCTGTAACTTTTGAACGGTTAAAGTAATTGCAATGCAGTTTTCACGGAAGTGCATGAGGGGAAGGGGCTAATAGATAGGTGCATTAATTTCTATTTTATCACTTGTATTTTACGAGATTTTTTAGGTAACTTTGTTTTTTCAAATGGAACTATACATATTTTTTCAATCCATCATGACGAGCGTAAAAAGACGAATCCAATGATGTACATATTGTCATATGTTAGATAAGCATTTTTTTGATTAATTTTGATTTTTGCGACTGGGGTTTAACGGACATTTTGAATACTCTACCACACAAGGTCACGCAGCGCTCCACCAGCAACGCGCGCCCGAGCAAGGGAAGGGATATTTGAAGAAACGAAACATGTTCCAAATATTTACAAAACCATTGCAGTTTTATCCTGAAATGTGCTTTCCATCCTTACGCAGTTTCAGATTTTCGACTTTCCTTGATTGAAGGAATTAAAGGATGGAAAATAAGGATTTGTCATTAGTTTGTATCGTATTAAAATTGTTTATAACTTCAACTCTATTTAATGGGATTTCATAAGATACGTATTAATGGGATCTTGAAACAAAGCACAATAAGAATAAATAATTAAAACTGTACAAAAAATATTGCGTATTTTGAGCAAACAATTTCAATGTTAATAAGAATATAATAATAACTTAGGGATAGAAAAAATCTTATTTCAATAAATACTACTTAAGACAAATCCGTATTTTCAACCCCTAAGAAACACAAAATATCTGAAAATGGATCAGGATGGAAAGGAGGGTTCAGGAAAAAATGCAACAGTTTTGTGAATATTTTTCGTATCCTCAAGTACTAAAATCCCTTCCGTTTTCCGACCCCGCGTTTGCTAGGCGAGCGCTGTGTGACCTTGTGGGGCTGACAGTTACAATGAAAATATCCGTTAAACACTAGTCGCAAAAAAATCACAATTACTCAAAAAAATGCTTATCTAACATACGACAATATTTATATCTTTGGATTCGTCTTTTACGCTTGTCATGATAGACTGAAAAAATAAGTATAGTCCCATTTGAAAAAACAAAGTTACCTCAAATATCTCGTAAAATACAACTGATAAAAGAGAAATCAATACACATATCAATTAGCCCCATTCACTTCCGTGAAAACTGCATTGCAATATCTTCAACCGTTCAAAAGTTACAGGAGGTGCTAAAGTTACGTGACTCACCCTGTATGTATATATATATATATATATATATATATATATATATATATATATATATATTGTAATCTACCTCCGCTTCGGCTACTTCTGATCGGGGACGTGTTTTTAACAACAGAAACACAACACATAATTGAATTTTAACAATTTAATTTTCTAGAGGATGAGATGATGGATGATTTACAATGAAAATACATGGAACATTTACCCTGCGGCTCAATCAGATTGGATTAAGTTCCTAATTGCGAAGTAGGCGAAAGAAGACCGAAGAAGACGCGTTCGCGGGGGTCCGGACACCGTGGCGAGGGAAGACGGAGGAGGACGTGGTCGTGAGGTTCCCGGATCAGGCGCGGTTGAAGAAAGAAGCCCGGAAACGGCGCGGGAGGCAGCGAGCAGCTGGCAAACTTTCGGCATACGACGCCGCCACTGAGCGTACCCGGTGCCGCGTGACGTGGCCAGCGCAACCCAACGCCGGCCGCTTGTCGCCGTCGCCAAAGCCGAAGCGGTGCGCTGCTGGCGAGTCTCGGGGAAAGGTAACGGGAAGTGGCGAATGAAGCAAAAATAGGTCTGTTACGTCCCAATTGAATATTATTTATTGAATTTTTTATTTCCTTGCACCCAGGGGACTCTTGTAGCACAATTCTTTGTACTCAATTATCAGAACAAGCAGTGTAGTGTGTTGAAAACTGTATGTGAGTGAAATCGGTCGGAGTGGCGTCGTTCGGAGGAATGCAGTCCTCGCCTCGCCCTGCTGGACCCCTGCACCCCTGCTGGACCACCCTCCGCGCGTCCCGCCCCCCTTGGGGCGGTGACTGCGAACGTGCCGGAGGCTGTTATTTCAGGCGCATTTTTTTGGCAACTTCCTGTCCGAGCCCCTCCGGCTCCAAGGGCATGCGTTCGCGCTGAGTGCGTGCACAAGCTTCGCCATCTCCCCAACAGCGCTAGCCTTCAGACACACGCAAATTGACACTAGCGCCCCTGTGTGCCACGAAAGGACAACATTTCGACCGACCAGTCTTCAAAAACTTTTCATCCGACGAGAACAGAAGTCTTGTGGCGACCTCCGCAGAGATGTGACCTACTTTTGTGTGCGGTGCAAAAATCTGTTTTGCCTGCCGCAATCTATTGCAAGACGCGGCTCTCCAGCATTTACTTATAATATGCGGTGCAACGCCTAGTTGCCTACTGCAATCTGCTGGAAGACGCTGCTCTGCACAACACTTTAATTTGGGGTCGCAACTCTGCGCCATCCCCATCAACAATCTCCTGCTGCTGCAACATCTCTCGGCCGACATCTGCTGCAAGAAACACCCTCCAGAGCTCCAACGGATAAGTGACCGGTTACATTTCAAACTTCTTTCTGATGCATCAGAATTCTACTTGAGTGCACTCTTTTAATCTATTTAAATTTAACGCAAGAAAAGACTTTAATTTTGGGCAACTTCTCACTTCAAGATTACTGTTTTCAATCATTTTTGTTCCTTTCCTTTTCTTTACTTTTTTCATATTAATTTTTTATCTTCCTGTTTTTTAATATTTTTTTGTTTGTTTACTAACCTTTTAACTCAAATTTTTAGTAATTAAATATTTGTTATTTTTTATTACAGCTAATGTTGTTCTTTTTTGCCCTATCATATTCCATCCATCTATGCAATACCGTACAGCTCAATTAATTTTATGTGTTATGTGTATCATTTAATTTACAGTCTGCTGGTCCTCCAAATATATAAATATAAAGCTATCAGAGATTCCTCCATATGCTACTTTTCTTTTTTATTCTGCCAAATCACATTTTGCAGACGATACACGTAACAAGGTCAACGCCCGCGACGGGGAGAACTAAGAGAGAACGTTGAAGGACGGGGGAGAACGTTATGCGTTGGGGAGATAGAGAATCGTTTGAACGACTGCCTGATTCTGTAACTGCCGAGAGTAATTGATGTAAATTGTTGTGATAATTGTGATACGCCCGCGACGGGGAGGGGGATATATATATATATTTATATAAATAAATATATATATATATACATACATGTATATATATGGGGGAAGAGGGAGAAATCAATATATTTTTATGTATTGTGAAATTGACGAGAATGGAGCTTTTATGAATTGATGTTTGTGCAAATTATTGTAATGATTGAGTTCTTTGAATTGCTGAAAGTGCATTCGTAATTGATACCCACAAAATACAAGTGTTGTATAAAAAGTAAGGAGAAATTTTTTTCTCTGAAATGATTTTATTGCCAGAGGTATATACATTTACACACCGTCAATATAATCGCCTCCATTATTAATGACCTTTTGTTAAATGTTAGGCGTCGTACACCATCTGCGCGGCTATTTCTGTTGATGACCCATATTGACCGCCTTATAACAAGAACAATAATTTGTAATTTTACTGGTTTCTTTGTAGTAGTTCGTTCATTTTGCTGAAGAGAGTGTACCCACGGAGATTCGTGTCTGGTAAGGTGGATGTTCCATGATGTGTCGTCCTGTAAGGGGGTTATCGTTCACATCATCTCTGCCTAATCTGAACACTTTAGCCCATCGTGCGATGGTAGAGTATGGCAACGGTGCATCACCACATGCTTCAGACAGTCCCTGACAACAGTCTTGCTTACTCCGATTTCGTGCCACTTCAGTTTTGAGCCACACACGTTGCTCTGTCATTTTAACATAACGTTAGGGCACTTGCCCTATTGCTATGAAGTTCAGCGATTTAGACACTGCAGTACACTGAAAGATTTCAGTTTCCCGTCGCTGCACACACTCGTCAAGTCTTTCTTTTTGTCACAACAAATGTCAGCACGCAGACTCACCGGCTTTAAGTTTCACCAATATTCTCATTACTTTTTATCCAACCTATGTAGTAATTGTTGATAAAAGGTTATCTAGTATTGGTACTGTTCATAAAGTCGACACCACGAATTATTGTCCGAATATCATTCATACAGAATACTAACAAATTGACAATGTATTTAATCTTCAGTAAAAGATAATGGAATTTGACCTTTCTGAAGACATCTCTAAATTCAATCATATTGTGCTATTTTCTACAGTAACTTTTCCAAGAACAATTTGTATAAGAATAATATGAATGCTAGTAATATTTATCTCGTAATGTGGGCGTGTATCCTTCACGGGCTCTTATCTCCTTAAGGCTATTCGAAGAGTTGACTCACCTACGTCAGGTGGTTAGAGCAACTTGACATATGCCGGGTGATCCGGGTTTGATTTTCGGCGGAGCAGTCTATTCTTTGATCAGTCAAAAGGTAATTAATAGCAACATTTATCTCGTTCTTTGTTATGAAGAGATTATAGGGGCCCCCAACAAATTATCTTCATTCAAAAAGCTATCAACACTAAATTATTTTCTATTACCTAGAGTGAAAATAATTGAAATAGTCAATATATTAAAATGAAGAAATGTGTACATGTATTAAAATTATATTAACTCGTTAAAAATATTAAGATTTACCTCAAGATTACCAAGATTATCATCACTGATCATTGAACGTATGGTAAAACATGCATAAAATAAAGTTTTTGCTGGAGGCAACACTCGTGTCAGTTTCGAAGAAAACCGAACAACGCTTTTGTTTTGACTGCATAATTAACTAATTAATCAGATGCTGACTAAGAAATACGGTATATGAAATAGACCCATTAAAATTGACAATATTTCGAAACGGAGTAAAAAGAACTCACGCATATGTATGTAATTTTTCTTGATTTCTACGAACTGACTACCACTTTCAAGGAAGTGACTACCAACAGACAAATTTACAGGAAGACAAAACAAAGTGCCGAACGGTCTAGTTAAAAGAGTACTTCCCTACGTGAATCAATAAATATAGTTAAGGCGATAAATATTTTGTTTAAAATCAGGGGCCCCGTATATGTACTACCCCACGCTTGTTCTTTTCTATGGACACCTCTGTGTTCAGCCACTTGAATCCATTATTAAGGCCATCTGGTGTAACGAACTTGGAATGAGAAAAATAACATTCATGGACATTTTGATTTTGAAAGGAACTTCAACATTTTCCAAATTTTCCTAAAAATGCCGATCTTTCCTAAAATTGCCGCCACCTCCTCGTCTACTTTGTCTACCTCCACGTGTACCTCACCGTCTACCTCACCGTCTACCTTCACCTCCACCGCTACCTCCACCTCTACCTCTACCTCTACCTCTACCTCCACCACCATCTCCACCGCCACCACCATCTGCACCGCCACCTCCACCGCCGCCTCCACCTTCTTCGCCACCGCCACTGCCACTGCCGCCTCCACCTCCACTTCCACCTCCACCGCCGCCGCCACCGCCACCGCCACCGTCAGTGCTGCCGTCGCGCCACCGTCACCACCGTCACAGCGGCCCCTGCTGCTGCTGCTGCTGCCGCTGCCGCTGTCGGCGCCCGAAATTGAAACTCCTCCGTCCAATTTGGAGGCGCCGCCGTTGAGATTAGGATGGCCCAGCCCGCGTGCGAGCGGACGCCGAACAGTCCCCGCTGATACCGGGCGCGTGGCGTCATATCCGCATCCGAGAAGTTGGGGACGTTTCGGCAGTAGAAGTCACCAGCTGAGACCGAAGCCGGGCCTCCCAAATCTTCCCATTTATCTCCATTAAATGACGTGAACAAATAGCAAGACTGAAAGAACTTTCTCAATGTATTTTCGTATGTGCTGAATTGCTTAAATAATTCAAACGCAAAAATAAATCTGGCAGATTCATTTAATTATGTTCAATTGACGAAAGCGCAATGTTTTTGTTGATAGAGAACTATTTTTTAGGATGACAGAATTTTGGAAAAACAGGGAAAACTTGTACACAGAGATATAAAAGCTCAGATAAGATTAAAGGAAAACAGTTTTGTTGTATGTCATGTGAAAACTAGTGGTACCACAACACACACATTTTTTTCTTTTTGTTTGTAACTGTTACATAGAGTAATATCCTTGTAACACATTAGCCTTCTCTTGAAAATTTTCTAACCAAACGAATAGACAGAAATTCGAAAAGAATACATATTTTTTTAATGCAAAAGTTTTTTCTTCCTAGTGAATTGCGAATATTAAGCTGTATTATTACAAAAAAAATAAAGAAATTAGTGGTTGTATAAGTATTTTGTCACGTAGGCATTTCTTACAATTATAATACCGAAATATCTGTCCACATTTCAACCGTCACTTGGAAAACTTTTAACCAATCGCAGTGCATGTGGCGACAAAATTTAATTCATGAATTTTTTAATTCATTCATTAACATTATCTCATTAACACAAATTCGACAATCCAAAACACCGTTCCAGCCCAGAAACACCGGTAAACAATGAGAAGTTATCCTGAGAATTTCAAACTGCCATGACGCTGTCTTCCAAAAGTTACAAAGCAACCTGATAACTTCTGAAAGATTGTCATAAGAAGTGTGGGAAATTCGAATTTGCAATTTCAAAAATTTTCAAAATTACGGTAAGCTACTTATATTTAAAAAAAGGATATATTACGTTTTTAAAGAACAATTTCTTTTAGAACAGGTTTCATTTAACAAATCTCAAGCGTCAGTATTGTAATTTTACAATGTTAATTTTTTATTGTTGCTTGCAATTTTCGAAAATGCCGTTCTCGCCGAAAATTGGATCAGCACCACTTTCTTTCCCTTCTTTGCTACATACGAGGAAAAAATGTAAAAAAAAAACTGAAACGTTTTTGAGAAAATATTGTTTACGTATATCGTTGATTTCACTCAAAATTACTCGAAAATAAGTATATACGACATTAAAAGATTTTACTTCGAAGATCATATATCGCTAAGACATAATTTATATCTTCAATGGTGTAGAAAAGGGTCGAACTTTTGCAATTTTCGAAAATTCCATGATTTTCAATGAAAGTCGGACCTGTGGCATTGTTATAAGTTTACGAACATTACTCTAGTTAAGAAATCTGCAAATGTATAAACAATTTAACCGTCGTTGCTTTGCTTGTGTCTGGAACTCCTAACTTTTGCAAAAAAATAGCTGTGTAATATCAAATGCCAAAAATAACTTTGTTTAGCCTACTTTACAAAACGCTATTCCCGGCGTAGGTTGCCAGAAATTAACTCCAAATGTCGCCTGTTGAATGTGAACTCTGCGTAACTTCAATCCTATTTGTTTTTAAAATTTTTAACAATTTACTTTATCTTCGTCGACTGTAAAATCTGTGGATTTTCGACATTATGTTGCTGTAGGCTGTGCTTGACGCCTTAGCTCCGAGAGAAAAACTGTCATCTCTCGGTCCGAATGTAATAATGGGTTAAGGTGCAATGTTGATAATTATATTCAGTGCCAATATGTATTTTACCGTAAGCCTTCCATAGTGAGTGAATTCAGAAAAGACGAAATAATAGAGCCGGTCTGCATATTCGAATATTCAATTTTGACTATGAACGTTACTATTTTACTGAACCAAAATAATCATTTCATAACTCGAAATCATTGCTCGGTACCAAAAAGTAATTTTCAATATTAATCATGAGTTTGTTCTAAAAATATTTTCAAAATTTACCGTAAGTTGAGAAATGCTCATCTCACATCTCAGAAGACTGCTTTCATGAAAATTATTACAGTAAGATACGTTCATTTACAGTCAGATTCATTCATTCTAATCCATGTTGATTCTACACATTGACCTTATAAAAGAAGCCCCTTGTCATCTTTAAATCCTGCAAACTGACACGCATTTGTAGTCCCTGCCACTGCAACCTTTCTTACATTGTAAAGCTTTACTCATTTTCTTTTTTAATGAGCCAGTTTTGCTACTTTATTACTGTAGGTACTTTCTCTGCCTTTACGATTTTGTCTTCACTGCCTCACCATAGTAATTATCAGACCATGTTTCGTCAGCGTTGCAGGACTTTACTCCTCTCTCAACCTACCATCAATATTTCGTCTTCTCCTTCCCGTGGCCATAAGAGCCTTCCCGGAAGAACATTCTCTTTCAAGTAAACATCGTTTGACGGCGAGCAAAAGAGACACATCTCTTGAAAGCAAATGTAGTAGGAAGCTCTCGTTTTCATTGCGAGGGTGTTTGCTCCTCCTTTTCGTACAATTATTTTAACGCACTTAGCTCCTCCCCAAACGGCTCCTGTGAATGAAGAATGAGAAGCAGAATACCCTGAACTTTTATTTGTAATTCTATTTTTATGACACGAGGTACTTGGAGTATTAGTTGTAACACCGTTTCTCGGATGTTTCGTATTCTCTGCTATCTGTCATTAGGGAAATATAGCAAAGTGTTGTTGAAGTTAACTAAATAACATAAATCTCTAAATCTCACTATTTGAACACCGGTTTTTCTATAAACTAGTCCGAAGAAGCCTAAATCGTGTAAATTTTTGTAAACCATGAGTGCGCCACCACTTCGGCACTCTTCCGCTGTGCTTTTCCACTTCTTTTTTCTCCAGTACTACTCACATATCGCTTCCGTGTTCCTGTAGTACGTTTCTCGACAGTGACTTCTTTCCGTCTTTCGCATTCGTTCTCGAAAGCTTCGCATTCGTTCTGGGAGCGACAACTTCCAGTAGAAATAAATGGAGCGTGAATGTTCTGATAATACACGAAAAAACGTGGATACAAAGGTTCTGGAAGAACAGTTGCTGGATTTTTCAGACTACAAATGGTCGATCAAAATACTAAGAGTATGCCCCATTTCTTCTCCCCTCCCGCACAAATTCAAAAAGTAATGTTTTCTTCCTTTTAGAGTTAACAAATTCCTCTCCTGATCAGTTTTTTAATTCACAATTATAACATGCTCTCAACATAGATATTGAATTAGTTTTACATGCGGAAATACAATTCCCAACGACTTCAATAATTGTATTTCATGTAGCAGATAATTGGTTACAAAAATATATTGCATATTGTATTGTATGCATTTCTATGAAGTGAATTAAGCAAGGAGGGAATATATGTTTTGTTGTATTTGATCTATGCGTCAAAAACATCAAAATATGCACGAGAAATAAGTGTAAAATTGGAAAAAATTGACAGAAATTTATGGAAATTTAAATATGTAAAAATTAACCAAATCTATTAAATCAGTTCGCTTTTCTTTTGCTCTAGTTAGCATTGAATGATATATAAATAAAATGCCGTGTTCTTCTTTATTCACACGTGTTTTCTGCATAACCGCAATACATGTATATCAGTGAAATTATATTCGGAAAATTTCTGTAAATTTGTTGGACAAATTAATTGGCATCAAAATGTTTTTTCTGAAACAGAAAATATCTTAATACATAGCAGACTGGACTGCTTATTATCGTCAAAAACACGTTCAAGTTGCTGATGGTGTTGCAAAATATGACTAAACGTCCACCATTTTCGTAATTCTGTAATTCTTGTTCAGAAATTGTTTTTAAATTTTAACAGTTTAGAGAAGTGTAGTTACAATTTAATTAACGAGTTCTGTGTTAGTATTTTGCGTTTATGTACTAAGTTACGTGAATAATGTCTTGAAATAGAGAAGCTTTTGCCAGATTTTCACAGGTGTGTTTCATCCAAGTTCCCCTTTACTACAACGTACGTTGTATATACGTCTCCGTTGGCATATTTTGCGCAACCGGAATTCAGAGCAGAGACTTCCTTCCCCACCGTCGAATTATATTTTGGCTTTGCATAATCTTCTCCCGCCGCGGCTTTCTGTGTCTGTTTTCGTTTCCCCTCCCTTCCCTCCCTCGGCCCTCACCTGGCTCGGGTTCGTGGACTAGCCTACCCTCGTGCCGCTGCTGTCTCAGCGCCCAATACGTTTCGCGCCTCTTTGCCTCCCCCCGTTCCTCCCTATCCAACCGTTCCGCCCAGTTCCTCCCCGTTCCGCCCCGTTCCTACCCAATCCTACCCGTTCCGGCCCGCTCCATCGCGTTCCGCTGCGCCCCACCACGCTCCACTCGCCATCCCACCCCTCCGTGCCTTACCCCCCGCTCGTCACAACCCCTCTCCGCCTCCCCCTTCTCTGCCCCGCCCCGTTCCGCCTCCCCCCATTCTGCTCCGCCTCGCTCCTCCCGTTCCGCTATCTATCCCGCCTCGACCCTCACAACCCCTCTCCGCCTTTCCACGGCCCTCTCCTCTCTCCCGGCGCACTTCGCGGCGTATAAGTATCTCCTGCTGTCGCTCAGCCTGCACTCAAACCGTCCGTAGAGCGTCGTGCCTCTTGAAGCTCAGGCTGAGAGGCTGGGCTCTAATATGCTTGTACTTAATTGTTGGAGAAAATACAAAATAAAAGTATTAGTGAGAAAACTGAACCCCCAAGCACAAAATAGTTTTGGTGCTCAACTCCAAAAAGACGGCTTCATGTTTACTAAAAAATAAAATAATTACAATATACCGGGAGGGGTGGCTCAGGACATCAGTTGTTGTCACTGACCAGCAGGTCCTAAGTTCGAGTCCCGACAGTGACAGATGTCACATCTTCCCCCTGTCCCAGGCGGAAGATATAAACACGATGTCACATCTTCCCCCTGTCACAACTAGTCCCGGTCTCCCCTATCACTAGTTGTATTGTGTTCCGAAAATTAGAAAGTAAAACGTGATAGGTGAATCACGTGATTCACAATACGCTTGACACTGGCGTATCTACGGGAGGGATGGAGGCTATGGCACCCCCTCCTAAAAGGCCTAGTTTTCGTTTACCATCCTTTATTTGGCAACATTGATTTAAATATTTATACAAATATTAATAATATACAATTTAAAAACAAATGTGTTTATTATTTAACAAAAATCTACGACGGGGGGACGAAGCCCGCCCTCCTGGTGGGCTGGCTGGATCGGCGGGCTGGCTTAATCGGCTCGCTGGCTTCATCGGCTGACTGGATTAATCGGCTGGCTGGCTTGATCGGTTGGGTGGCTGGCTTGATCGACTGGCTCGCTGGCTTGACCGAATGGCTGGCTGCCTGAATCAGCTGGATCCGCCCTTGACGCTTGAGCGGCAGTTACCTTGTTAATGCAACACACTTCGGATTCCAAGCGAAGTGTGACAATTTGCTGTGTCGTAACGTTGTAGTTCGTTTCTTCGAATCCCTTGTTAGGGTCTTTGTGCCCTCGGCTTTGAGTCGTTCGGAGTCGTCGGCGACGCCTGTCCCTTCCCGTTTCCTTTGGGCACGCTTCCGTGTCTCTTCCGCGTTTCCCTGACAACGCCTGCCCCGGCGCCTAGCGACCGTCCCTCGACGACGTTCTCCTTCGTACTTTTCGGGCCGCCGCGCCGCCGAGTCACAAAAAAGGGGTTTGGGGGCTGCGCATGAGCGGGTTCTTAAAGAGATGTGTTCCCGCGACAGCGCATTGCACCATTGTAGGATTTTGTGCGGGTTTTGGATCGGTACGGGTATGCGGACACGTATATGAGGATATTCATTGGAGTCAATCCCCACCCCCCGCATGCATATGGGTACCATAATTAATTTGAGGTTGTTAAACGTACACTTACCGACGGTTGGTTACATTTATCCCGTGGCAAGTGTATGTGACTCGGTTTTGAGGGAATTAGCATTATGCTGACTCCATTTTTTATCTCCCAAGGTTACTAGTCCTTGGTGGATGGGATATGAAATGACGATGATAATGAAGGGTGAATGGTCGAAACAAACGTAGTCATGCCCAAGGCGGAACTCGAATCTGCGAATCTTCCGTCCGAGATCGCCACGGCTTTACCGATCTCGGATATCTGGATCTGCATTATTATTATTACTAGCGTACCCGTGCGAGAACTCTCGCATGTTAAATCCCACTCTTTCCCTATCCATTTGTCTATCCGTTCCATAAAGGAGAGGAACTACTAATGTACTTACAGAATATCAAACAAAATAACAATGTAATTGATGTTTGAAACAAATTTTCAGTTAAAGTTTATTCAACATTATAGAGAGATGTTCTTGGAACAATTCATACTTCTTTAAAAACAACATTTGAAGATATTTCTCAATCTTCCTTGAGAGTTAGCTTTTCGCTTTCCTTGATAGTCAAATAATAGAAAAGGTTTTTTCTCTTGAGAAAGCCAAGTAAAGTACTGCGAAAATACCGGATCGGGCAAGAACAGACCTACTCATTGCAATATTATTTAACTTTCCTTGATTTGTTATGAAAAACCGAGTGGGTTTTGGAGAGTCAAGATGCCAGCTTGCTGGGGAGAGAAAATTGAAAAATTATTTGTTTACTAAAAAGTATTGAATTATTTTCTGCGTCCTTCCGTACCTCAAGAAAAACAATTCCGAGCCAAAAAATAATCAAACTAATGTTTTCATCTTTGAGTACTAAATGCCATTTGTTAGCATTAGAAACAATTTAGTAGGCATTAGTAAACCCACTTCGGTACATGGGAATGTTGCTCAAACGATGTTAGCATTTTTAATATCTTAACGAACCGACACCTTGAGTTTAATATCAAACGGTGTTTTATTTACAATATGAGTTTGCAGTTGGGCGTTGGTGTACATACTTCCAGATACCGCCAACATTTAAATCGTGCGTTTGGACTGCGATCGTTGGCAGTTGTCGGGTGACTTGCATTATTCTTTCTATAATTTTAAATTTAGTTGTTTTTTGATTCACGTAGTATTGTAGGCTAGCGCGTTTTGATTTTTGTTTTCCATTTATTTCAAGATATTTTACTTTAGCTACTTTAAAAAGTTTGTTCTTTGTGTTGTGACATAGCACAAGTTCTCCCCCACTACCTCTGCGTACCCGTGCGAGAACTCTCGCATGTTAGACCCCACACTCATCCATATCCTTCTATTTTCATTCTAAGAGGGAAAGTAGTTAAAGAAACGTGTTTATTTGTTTAAAATCTATGAAGGTAACTTGCAATGTACTAACACAATTACAAATAAAAATAAAAAACAATGCAATTAATGTGTAAAAGAAATTTTCAAACAATATTTATTCAATATCATGGAGAATTTGCTTGGAACAATTCCCAACACTTACTTAAAGACATTTGAAGTAATTATTCAATATTCTTTGTCAATTAGGTTTTCGTGATAGTCACAAAAATATTAGCTTGTTACTTTTGAGAAAGCTACGTGTCTGAACCCGTTGACTTGAAAATTTCATCGAATGATAACGAAAATATTGGTACAGGTAAAACACAAACACAGTCTTCACTCTTCACTGAACACTCACATCCTTTCACAATTAAGTACACAGCACTTATAGACCATGAAAAAACGTTAATTGACTATGAAAAAACGTTTCACTACACGCATAAGGAACAATCTTCATAGGTATAGGTATCAAGCAACTATAATAGTACTTCTAGTTGTTGCTGGAGAGCAAATCTTGAATTAATGATTATGCAAATAAACCTCGTCAGACTGCACAAACTGCGGTGTTAGCAGAAAGCGTAAATAAAGATTGTCGAATCTAAGCCTTCTAAGCGTGTCGCCAAACAAATTGCTACCAGCAGGAAGGACTAAAATATTGAGGTGGCCTTGATAGTATTGAAGCGCGGAACCGAAAAGTTAATTGAATGGATCGAAGAATATTTCATCTTGTAGATTATGGTGTGAAAAACGTTTCTTTGAGGCCCTTTGGCCTCATAATGTTACATTTTAAGGCTCTAAAACGCTTTGTTTATGAGTTATTTGCCGATATAGGTTGAGATGTGATGCGGGTTGCATTTTACATGAATATTTCGATCCGTTTTTTTAAAAGAAATCATCCAAATTTTTAAAGTCAAAATGGAATTCGTCAAGTCTCCGTGAAATTCTCTTTCTTTAGAGCCCTCATTTATAAAGATTAGTTGCGTTTGAGAGCCGGAACCCAAAAGTATACTACTGAAATAATACAGGAGACGATTATTATTATTATTATTATTATTATTATTATTATTATTATTATTATTATTCCATTACATCACGACTAAACATTTTATGAGTCGGCTGAATATAAAATCTACTCCAGGTTGCAACCAGCTACGTAAGGAGCAAATCCGGTGACTATCAGTGCCTCTACAATACTTTACGCAAAATGTGGGCTGTTCCAAATAAAGCAATTTCTTGCACTTCCCTTACCAGGGACTCTAGACAAGTTCTTACTCAAATTTTGCGGAACAAATCCCAGAGCTCCGATAACTATCGGGACGACCTGTGCTTTTACGCCCCACATTCGGCTGATCTCGATTTCCAAACTCTTGTATTTAAGACGTTTCTCTGCGTCCTTGGTAACGACATTTTGATCGCAAGGCACAGCAACATCCACAAGTAGACACGATTTGTTCTCCAAATCCCGGATAACAATATCCGGTTTGTTTGCTGCTATCGTGCGATCCGTTTGAATTTGTTGGTCGTACAATATTGTACACAATCCAACCGATGTCACCGGTTTTGGTGAGTGTTGGGGCATGTGTTTGGAACTTCGAGGGCGGTACAGATCTGCCAGTGGAGGTAACTATACACACCCTGTCGTGTCTTTTTAAGTACTCGGTCTTTGCTAGAATTGGACAAGCTGAGACAATATGATCAATGGTTTCTACTTGCTCCTGGCAAATTCGGCATTTGTTATCTTGGGAAATTTTGAGAACCGCTTTATCATAATGTCGTGTTCTCAACGCCTGATCTTGAGCAGCTACTATAACTGCTTCCGATTCTGGCTTCATTCTTCCCCTTTTAAGCCATGATTGATCTTTATTGATCTGCACCTTGTCCATTCTTTTTAGATATTGTCCATGGAGTGGTTTGTCTCTCCACGATTTCTTTAACATTCTTTGTGTCTCAAATTTCATGTTAAGTAGCATCAGAAGTTCAGTGTCTCGGTCATTCTGGGTGTGTTGCATAGTCTTGTTCGCAATGCTTCTTGTTACACTTACAATGCCTCTGTTTCCCATTCTTCGGTCAGATTTCATGACCTGCCTTTTTAGAGGGTCATCTAGATGGCTGACTACATATTTCCCCTACCCGACTATTGCGTTGTGCCAGGAGGCCTCAATTTGTCTGAGGCCTCTTCCTCCTTCCTTACGTGACACAAAGTCTATGTACATCAGCTCGGGGGTGGGCAACGTGATGCATTGTAAGCAGTTTTCTCGTTTTTCGATCCATGGTGCGAATTACTTGCTCCGTCTAACTCACTAGTCCAAAACGTATTCGGCTACAGGTACCGCCAAACTACCTATTGCAGATATTTTATTCCTGTTATTTTTATTATTATTATTATTATTATTATTATTATTATTTGCGTATCTCCCATTACTGATCACGCTACATATTCTTTTCCGAAGCCCAGTCGTGTTCATCCTGAAGAGAAAAATTGACGTGTGTCATTATTGCAATATAGGGAATCTGTTATTCAGCATTCTGTTAATCCCTTGGTACGACAACGCGGTTACGCCTTGAATTATGAATAGGATAACGATGAGGGGTGAAAGGACAATAACAAATACGACCATGCCTTCGCAGGACTCGAAGCTGCGGCCTCCTCGGCGCAGACAAGGCCGTAATCGTGTGCGCTACGGGGCCGGCGTATTATTGTTGTTGTTATTATCACTATTGTAATATTGTATTATTGTGTTATTATTATTGTTATTATTACTGAGTTATTTTTTTAGTTTTAAAGATAGTTTATCGCACTCTACACGCGACTCCTTTTTATTCCGCCCAGCATCTTCTATTCTTCTGTTCATTGTCAAATCGATCGACAAATTTCCCTGCTTATGAAAACATTATTTTCATCAGGTTTTTTCCTCAGTTCAATGTTTTGTCCTTGTGATGTACAGAGTATGATGTAGCTGCCGATGCATGGGATCGTGGATGTTTCCGAGCACGTCTCGTATGGCTGTGCTGGTGAATTCACAATTTCATTTAAAAGAGATCTCCTTTCCCAGTGGCTTTCTGAAACATATTTTGCCTTTGCATCCGTACTCGACCTTGCTTCATGTCTGTGCTGCTATGTGTCTTTCTGATTCTTATCACGCCTGCTCCCGTTTCAGGCTCCTTCCGTTCTTGAGCTTAAATACCGTGCCGTCCTCCTCTGAGGAAATAGGGGTCGTGTTTGTGCACATCCTTGCCCCAAGTGTGGAATAATACGATGCATTCCACCGCCGCAGCAGCCACACATCACCCATCAGTTGATTTCAATGATGCTAATGTTTTTTTCTATCTGTCCAATTCTGTTCCAACGGCTTTTGACGGCTTGTTCCGCCATATTTTTCCACTAACGTATTTGTCAACGTGCTGCAAGAGTTCTCGAAAACTTTAATATTATTGCTGGCATGCCCACTTTCTCAATCAGAATTTACTCCCTCCACACCTCTGTAATTTCAGTAACTTGTCTCCTCCGCTTGTTCTGCTGGCTATCATTTGTGTTTATCCTGACACTAGTTGTGACAAATGTTCTGCCGTCTCGTGCAGCTCACTGTCATCGTTTGTCCATTGTCACTTCTTCCTATTCTTCTGTTATATCCCCAAACTATTGAGACTTTGCTACTATGTACCTCCATCTCAGGAGCATATTGTCCGGCATCTCAGGAGCATATGTTATTGTGTGGCTGCCGCTTACGTAGTAGAGAGAAGTTGTGTAACGCTGCGTGATAAAACTGCGAATTTTCGGCAGAAAAACTCTTTATTACAGTGCCTTGGTAACGAAAAAGTGGATAAATCCAGTTGCTAAATTTAGAAAAAAAAGTCCTCCAACATTGGGTGTGGCCAAAATCTGTGATTGTGAGTCCTTGACAACAAAAAAATCTAATGACGGCAAGATGTCTGTCCGTCCGTCTGTCCGTCTCTGACAGCGCTAGTGACTAAACCGTTCGTCATATTTTCTCCAAAATTGATATTCCCCAAAAGATCTGGCTGATGTTGCGACCCGTTGAATTTGAAAACGATATTTAAATTTTGGGGATAAAGCCTCTGGGACATTTTCAAAATTTTCCAAAAAATCGCTCTATCTTTTTTTATTAGATTTTGTTGTTGGATTGTATAAAGGACGTTTCAGAGAATGGTGCAGGTTATTTTTCGTTGAAAGCATGATTTTTCGAAAATAGAAATAATTCGAATTTTTTTCGCAGTCTTCCTATAAGTACTATTATGAAGATAGTGGTAGATTTTGAAGTAAGGTCATGTACAACTTTTCAAAAATTTGAGTACTTTTCGCGCAATTTTTGTGAAAATACGGGCCAAAAAATACATGCTGTTTTAGCACCACTATTATAACGTAAGTGTTATTACTTTCGGAAAATTGATTTCGAAATTTCAACAGAAATACACGTTTTGGGGTCAGTTTGGGATACAGTACACAAACGACCTAGAAAATGACACCTACTAACTATAGTGGGACTGAGACATCCTAATAGATAAAACCGACAGACTGAAATGGCTCAGGGCATCAACTGCAATGCCTGTGGCCGGAGGGAGGATTCGGGTCCCGACAGCAGTAGCAGGATTCTCAAAACTAGCTACGTAACTACGTCGTCTACAGGGTCTGACTGGAAAATAATAATTACGTACGGTGGTTCTAATAGGTAGTTATCCATGGGTTATCCCATTAATTCCAGGCGAATGCTGGAGCAGTACCCTGACAGAAGAGCCACGGACCGTGCGCGATCTTTTCCTCCTCTGTCGAGTCCTATCATCATTCTTTACTTACATATAAAACACTAATATTTATGTCAGGGACCAGTCAGGAGCTTAGTTCTTGAATGATTGCACAATTTGGGGGGCCAAAATTAACGGTGAAAATTTGGAAGTGGTGAAAAATACGAGAATCTTGCATCAAATATTATACCTCCTGTTAATTAGAAATAATTAAACGTGCTATCTATTGAGACTTTAAAAAATTGGATTACTAAACTCTCAATTCATTTTTATTGTACTCTTAATTCTTGCCCTGCTGATCAATTTTAAAATTTAGGAAAATCTTTTAAACTTTAAAATTCATTTTAAATATTGTTTCTCTAAAGAACTATCGCAGCCTCGAAATTAACTAAATTTACGTTCCCAAATTTTTCATTTCTGAAACTCCAAACATAACATTTTATAAAATTGTGTCTATTTCTTGTATTACATAGAACAATGTGTAGAGTTTGCTTTTTGACTAACACTCTTTTGGTTAATGCATTATGCCAATGTACTTTATGAAAATCCTGGAAAGGTTTTTCTTCCCTAACAATGATAAATAGTTTTTTGGATGTCAAATATTTAATTCATTTGGCGGTGAAGAAGCCCTTATGCCGTTTTATCATTAGATACATATGTATTACTGATAGTGTATGTCTCATTTACTATTAATGCTACGGTTTTTTAGTGAGTGAATGTTTCAATTTGTTTTCTCTTCTCTCTCTGTAATTCAAATGCAATGAATTTTCTTCTTTGTAGGTGCATGGCTCAGTTAAAACTAAATTTACATATTAGGAACGATTAGATAGAATTTGCTCAATTTATTAGAAAAATGCGGATTTAGATTTCATTTATTTCCGTTTTATAATAAATAAAATACATTCATTTATTTATATATAGAAATATGGTAGTTATTCTTCAATAACCATAAGGCAAAACACAACTCATTCTTCTTCATCGCCCAATGTACTGTACAAAACACTTTCTTCATTGTCCATGAACATAAATTCCGGAGGCCGGCCCTTTGTTTCCAAAAGGGGCTTGAAAAGTAAAAGCGTTCCGATGCATGAGAGTCCTCCAAATAACCAGAAACTCCCGTATCCAATCACAGGAGCTTTCCCAGGCGTGTAAATTTCGTAGTGAATAACATAATCAACACACAGATGGAAGGAGCTTAGTATGGCCTAGCTTAGTATCTGGGTATTGAGGATTTTGGGGGCAAATATGTCGGTTATTAACACTTCAGGAAGAATGTTAATTCCCAAGTTGAAACAGGTCAAATATAGTAAGGAGAACACTGTAAGTAGTGGTATACTAATCTCTTTCACAAAATAGAAAATAATTCCCAATGCAATTCATATAATCGACGAAGTAAATGAAGAGATCAGTACTAAGATCTTTCGACCTACACGGTCGCCCAATACGAGAACAACCAAATTCCCGAGAAGTATTAGAAAAATATCAATAATTAGGATATAAGAACCGTCCTGATAAGACCATTTGCGAAATCTCCAGAGAGAATCTTCTACTTGAAATAGTGCAGTCGAGAACCCGGCAATAATGCGTAATAAATAAAACGCAATTGCTACGCAACTAAATCTCAAGGTGAGCCAATTAATACACTCCTGAAAAATACTGGTAGTTGTTTGTAAATCAGAACGTGTGGCTTTGAGAATCTTCTTTCTATTCGCGATCATTTGAGAAATATTTGCCTCACGTCCGTACAAACATTCCAAAGATTCTTTTGCTCCCTCATTACCTTCTCTGCGAAGAAAATAGATGGGACTTTCAGGCACACCCACGTAAGCACAAATTACGACAAATACATAACTATTGCGATGCAAGAAAAAGGAAGAGATTTTAATGGAACGTGTGATAAGTACATAACACTAGGGATCAATTCTGTCAAATTGGATAAAAGCTTGTGAATACCCACCAAGGCTCCTCTAATATCATCAGGAGCAATTTCGCTAACGTAAATGACACAAAACATTCCTGCTCCAATGTCACCGAGAGCAGAGGAAGCTCTTGAGACATGAAGCAGCCAATACGAGTTGGTGCAGAGCAGTAGTATTGACGTAGTCAACTGACAAATGCACACCACGTACAAGCATGTCTTGCGACGGTATCTCTGGAAGAAGAAGGCGAAGAGAGCGTTGGCTAGTATGCCCGCGACGACATACGATATCTGCGCCAATCGTCGATGCTCATCCCACTTTCGAAAGCCGCCAGTGATGTCGAGCGCTACTGCAGTGAATGATGGCCCGTTTAGGAAGTGTGGGATGTACAGGAAACTCACTGAAACAAATGGAATAATCAAATTAAACAAGAATAAACTTCATTAACTCGGTTATTGATTGTCTATGATAGGTTTCATTTAAACAGGTTCCACTTAATTATAGACAATCAGTTCATTTTAAATAAAATTAACAGTCCATATGGTTTATTTCACAAAGAGTCTTGAAAATTTATAACGTTTCGGAGCCCTATCCCGTCGAGGTGGGTTGGTCCACGTCCTGACGGGGGGATGCAGAGAAGGCTCTCATGTGTTCCTTTCTCCATTTTTCGTCGTCTTGCTTTTCATTTCATGTCACGTACATTCTTTTCAACCCTTTTTCTTCCTCACTGGCCTTCTCTGGATGCTGAACGCCCACCCATGTGTTTGCCGTGAATGGCGACCCGTGTCGGAGGGAATGTGTGTCCTGGCGGTTGAGGGGTCTGTTTGTTTCCCAAACACTCACCTTGTGCTACGATCGGCTTGCACTGAGGGATACGTTGTGTACGTATTTTTGGGAACATTCCCTGTAGGTCTCAATACGCTTGCTTTGGCCTCGGACTCTTCTAGACGGGCGGTCGGGAGCTAACCCACTCCCGATCAATCGGCTTGGACTAGGTCTTGTACTGAACTCCAGGGTGAGCGGGGGGATACACGGTGGTGCAGCGCTGTGTTATTCCCCTACTATATCCTCGTGGCAACCCTGGCACTCCGATGGAGTGTCCCCTTGTTGGGCTCCGTGGTGGGTGGGGACCACGAGGATGAACCTGATACATCTTTATGGAAACTAAACCTTCTCCCCCGCCCTCTTTCGCAAGGAAGAGATGTCCGGAAAGAAACCTTGATTTGAATAGTTTCTTTTTCAATGATGAAGATAGACCAAAGAAACCTAGATTCCTCCTCATGGCATGCGCTGAGGAAGGTAAATCATTTAAAATGGTTAGTGCTGTGCGTTTGGCGCGAGCAATAGAGGAAAAATATGGAAAATTGCAAGCCGTAGTGCGACAGAGGAATGGCGCCATTCTTTTTGAAGCGCTAACGGATGAACAGATTGATAGAATTATGAAGACGAAGCAGATTGCCGGCCTCCAGGTGGAGGTGACCACTCACCCAACACTCAATCTTTGTAAGGGAGTGGTCAATCATGTCGACTTCTCAACAGAGAGCGAGGAAGATCTGGTTGCCTTCTTCAAGAGTCAGGGTGTGACATATTTATAGAATTAAGAGGAGGGAGCATGGGCGAGAAAACCCCACTTCCACTCTTATCCTAACATTCAACCTCCCTACTTTGCCCCGGTATATGTCGTGCGGTTTTTATAACCTCCGCGTGCGACAGTATGTGCCCAATCCTTTCCGGTGCTTCAAGTGTCAGCGATTCGGCCATACACAACAGCGGTGCATGGCAGATACCCCAGTGTGCGGTAACTGTGGTAAACCATCTCACGAACCTGGACCTTGCACCACTACACCGCATTGCGTAAACTGCGAAGGTGCCCACCCGGCAAATTATAATCAATGCCCCACCTTTTTGAAAGAGCGTGACATCCAAAAGATAAGAGTCGTGGAAAAAGTGTCTTTCCCTGAAGCCAAACGTCGGTTCCATGCGAGGAATCCAGTTGACCTCTCGCGCTCGTTCTCTGCCACTGTGAAAGCGAAATCTCCGAGGGTAGCAGCGGGCTGCCAAACAGAACGCGCTGCCCCGCAAGTAGTGAGTTTTGGTTGCCTAGTGTCACCAGTAGACCTCCCTGGGGATACATCTCCCCTTGAGGGTGGGAGAATAATAATCCCCACAAAATATAAGGTTCACAAAAAAGTCCAACCAGCACAGTCCACGAAATCGACAACAAAAACTGTATCGACGGAAGTTGATGTCAGACGGACACCAAACCCCAACATAAAAGGACCTTCGAAGTCGCGACCGACTACAACTTCTGAAACTAGCTCTGAGCGAGCATCCAGCCCCCCTGGCAACGCCCAGGAGGTTTCTGTTTTGGGGGAGGCTCCCGCTGGGGAGGAGTCTCGTGCACCCGGCTCCCAACGTCGGAAGAAAAAAGAAAGCTAATTCTACCATGGCTCTAATGTCATGGAACGCAAATGGTTTCTCCTCGCGACGGGACGACTTTAAACTGTTGTCCCGTCACTATCCTCTCGTGATTTGTCTTCAAGAGACTCACCTTACCACACTTCGTCCTCTATCTTTTCGCGGATTTTCTTCGTACAGGTTGGATGTGGATTATGGTCTCCGCGCTCATGGCGGAGTTGCTTCACTGGTGCATCATTCCCTGCTATCTACAGAGGTACCTCTTCAGACTGACTTTCAAACAGTATGTGTGCAGGTGCACCTCCCATCCCTCACACTTACTGTGTGCAACATCTATATCCCTCCAGGTTTGACTATATCAGTAGACGAACTCTTAGGGTTGATAAATCAACTGCTTTTTCCATTTATGATAGTCGGCGATGTGAATGCCCACAGTCCTCTCTGGGGCTCTTCCCGCACGTGTCCGAGAGGCAGTATCTTTGAATCAGTAATAGACACCGCGGATTTGGTTATTCTGAACTCTGGTGAAGCAACTCATTTTGCCGTCGCCACAAACTCGAGCACGTGTATTGATGTAGTTCTTTGCAGCCCTTCTCTTTCAACCGACCTGCAATGGTCCATCCTAGACGACCTATATGGTAGCGACCACTATCCCATTATCGTCCACATTGATAGACTTGCGCGTGGTTTGGCGCGCTCCGCTCAATGGTGCGTCCTTCGTGCTGACTGGCCGACATTCCAAGCGAATGTGAATCTATCAGAGGGTGAATTTGTTAGTGTGGAGGATATGGCAGCTCATTTTAACACTGCTATATTGCAAGCTGCGGGCACTGCAATCCCCAAGTCGACCGGTAATTCGCGACACCCCTTTGTCCCGTGGTGGAACTTTGATTGCTCAAGGGCTGTCGGTGCTCGGAAGAAAGCGTTGGCTCGACTTAAACATTATCCAACCGCGGATAACCTTATCGATTACAAGAGGTGCAGAGCTAAGGCGAGGAGAACCATATTAGAAAGCACGAATGCATCATGGAAGGCATACGTGTCCTTGAATTGCCAGACGCCACCACGTCTAGTATGGAGGAAGGTGCGTCTAATTAAAGGGTACCCTTCCTCATACTCAGTGCCAGGTCTTAGAAAAAATGGTCAGATAATCACAGATCGAGACGCCGTTGTAGAGGAACTTGTCACTGACTGATGTAATGTGAATGATGCACTTGCGGGGTATTTTCCATTTATAGCCTAAACGTACTCGTGTGATTACAAGACAGCATTTGACGTAAAAAGCATTCTTTGGTATGTAAAGCATTTCATCTGTTACAGCGACAATGATGGGTTTTCGATGTACCAGAACTTTCTGCCAAACACCGAGGCCTTGAGGTGCACCTCTCTCCATGGTGACGGTGTCAGTTTTAAATGCCTGATGGAATCTGTATCCACGGAGCCTGCAACATCAATTCACTACAAATTTCTCAGGGAAGGATGTTCAATGTAATTAATAAAATCAATCCCCTAGTATTTTGGTGGCATTTACGTGAGTTAACGAGGGTCAGACTAGGTGTTTTTTCGTTAAGTGAAAGAAAGCATGCAGTATCAGCAGATGAATAGCTCTACTAGTATACGCGTATTATATAAAACTGGGGTGCTTCAGTTCATAATCGTGCAAGTATGTCTCCTGAAAGCACTCTCGCACTTCACATATAGTAGTAAGTTGTCGGTGTCACGAGTTGATAAGGTCACCAAACACTAATACTCCATAAGTTAACATCAAATACAGCGATTCTATGAATAGGTGCAGGTGCTTGAGAAGTATTCATTGGGATGACATCATCGCAATATTTTCCTCTTCTACAAGGCAATGATCATACTCGTATTAAATTCTGAATACGGGGGTTTTCTAATTTCCTCGTGAAGGGAAAAAGTTTTAGAACTATCACAAAAAGTACAAAATTTAGGAAAAAAGATAATCACTGGATGTAGAAACAAATGGTGCTACATTTGCACATACGTTCTCGCATTATTTGTAAATTGTCATTTTCGAAAATTCAAAGTTCAATGCAAATTGGACTTGCACCTTTTTACAAGCGTACTTCTACTACCCAATGATAAATTTAAAGAAGATGAAAGACGGAGGAGAAGAAAACTGTCTTTAATTTTGTAGTTGCAGGAAAAATTTGTAGTTTCCGAAAAAATTGGGAATTTTTCAATTTTCAAAAATTATGTTCATTCAAGACAAATAGGAACTGCGCAATTTTTATCAGAGCTTTTAATTCTATCGAATAAAAAAAGAATCCAAACGTTTGGAGCCATTTTTGAAATACAAATGAATATGTTCTTTAGTTTTGGAGACTAAATTGTAATTCTGTATTATACGTACGCATTGCACACAAACAAAAATTTCCAAAAAAACCCTGGAGAAAACACGTTCCAAAAATATTGAAATTGAGGAATATCCACTAATTTTTACTTAACTTATTGTTACTTAACTTATTTTCACTCAAAACAATAATTTTCGTCGCATCGAACTAATAACGATGTTAATAACTATACTATTAATAATAACGAAAGTAAAATAATTTTTACTTTTATTGATTCATTTTATTCTGTGAAAAAATGTACAAGACGAAATAAAAAGTACTTTACCGGCTCTCAATGACAGATGTCCAGACCCGACGTAAACAGTTAAGAATCCGACCCCGTTATGATGTTTCGATGCCGGCAACTGGCCGAGTATTGTGAGTGAGGCAACGCATCGAAACCAAGGTTCTACAGCTGGCGACCGTAAGCAGGCGATAAAGAAACTTCTTTTTTATTCGAGATAAGTCGATTATGGTGCAGTTCATCAAGTTCTCTTATTTATACAGTGTTTTGCTTAAACATGTTCACATTTGGCTTATTGTTCATAGAGACCAAATTATAACGTTGTGATTTTTAGAAAATGATCTCGGAAGTGTGCGTAAAATATTTCTGAAATATTATTTAAAAAGTTATGTATTTTTCACTTATTTATATTCTCTATTTATTTTTCGAAGCATTTTAGAATTTATTGGTTTATCTGCTTAGGTCCTGCGAAAAAATCTTTCGCGTAATTACGACAGAGGAAAATTACTCAATAGACAATAGAGTGCTGTAATTTTCTTTGAAGCCTATTGAAAAATCCAGTACGTATACTACATATTTTCTCTTAATGTTGAGAAAGTCGGGATTTAGTGAAATACACGAGGGATATTCTCGTAGTGAGAGGTCAGTTCCTGAACTGTGTGTTATGAGGAAGCGATATTACAATTTACCAGCAACCCTTCAGCAGGAGTTGAGGTTAGTATTCCGCCTATTTAACTCACCTTTCGCAAAACAATTTCATGACAAGAAAGTGAAGAAAGATAGGCTCTCCAGAAGTCTGATTTACTTTCTCGTATGCCCTATCTATCTCTAGCTCGAATTCTTTTACAATAAAATTTGCTGTTGAGAAAACGTACGAGTTTTGCTAGTGCCCGATTTCGGTGGCGCAACACAGTGACGCAATCATGTAATGGTCACTTCAGTGCAGCTCATTCGCTTAAAGGTATTATAATGATATGGACCAGAAATATATGATCGGTGGAAGTTAAAAGATGCAAAGTTAGGAGAAATAAGTGACATTACCAGAGTTAGAAGAATTAGGCTACAAAGTCCCCACAAATCATCTCACCCTGGAAGGATCTTCAGTCGCTCCAGACGAGACTCCCAACATTGCGTCAAAGCGTAAGAAAAGGAGCAACAGGTAATAGATAACATATTTTTTTAAATTTTGATTTATTCGATTTCTTGTCACAAACAAGTAACCAGTGGTTCTACAGAATGGCACAGACTTTCCTGTATCCATTGTCTATTGCCTTTGGTCTCGGCTTGGCTCTTCGGACTTGACACATACTCTTGTCAGCTGCCCACACTCCTTTTGCCACTGCCCATGCATCTGTAGCCGCCCACACTACAGTTTGTTGACATTTTCTTAATTTTTCTATTTCCTAATAGTAGAAATAAAATATTATTTTAAGAATGCTAAAGAACAGTAAAACATTCTCCTAAATGGCAATTTTCTTTCAAAAATTTGGAGCCGTATTTAAGAGAGTGACGTACAAACGCTAATGTAAATGCGAAAATTCAAGCTCTTTTCCACAGGAATATTTTGTGATTTTGAAAACTTCATTTAAAGTCATTTAAAGCACATTAACTCACAAATAGAATAGTGTTTACAAATAGCTGCAAATGTGCATATTAAAGGTGTGAGAAATCTTTCAAAAAATACATTTGTGTAATTTTTGAAAAAACAAAAAAAATACCTTAAAATGTACCTTACGTCATATTAAAGAGTGCTATTAGCACTATGCAGTAGAAAAGTTTGAAGAAAAAAATTGGAGACTTTGAAGTTTGAAGTGAATGAAGTTTGAGAAAATGACATTTGAGCGTTTTCGAAAATGCTAGTTTTCGCAGAAAACGGTTGAGTTTTCGAGAAACTTCACATGGCATTATTTAAAGCGAAAAAAGCCGAAAATACGCCTTTTTTTCGCGAAGCATTACGTAACTTCACCTGTACTACGTATATTACTCCGTATATATGCGTATATATATCCGTATATATTACTACGTATGTAAACGGGAAAGTAAAAAATATATGTAGCATTTTCTTTTTTGAAATTATCCCACACATGAGAAACTAGTCTGATACAGAATGGCGCAGACTTTCCCGTATTAGTTTTCTATTTCATTTGGTCTCGGCTAGCTTTTCGCACTAGCCAGCTGCCATCTATCGTCGACCGACGTACAATTTTTAAACATTTGGTTAATTTTTCGGTTGCATAATAATAGACCAGAAATATTATTTCAAGAATATTAAAGAAAAGTAAAACATTGCCCAAAATGGCAATTTACTTTAAAAAGTTTGGAACCGTTTTTAAGAAAATTGCCTTTCAACGCTTCTGTAAATTTCAAAATTTGAAGCTCTTTTTTACAGAAAATGTTTGAGTTTTCGAAGAACTTCATTAGAAGTAATTTGAAGCACATTAACTCACAAATACAATATTGTTAACAAATTGCTGGACATGTGCATATTAACGGTGTGAGAGATCCTTCAAACTAGTGGTGCTACTACAGCACATACTTGCCCGAGTTATTGAAAACAGTTACGTAGAATTGAAATATTGCACTTTCTGCGCTACTAACATCTTAGCTATTATTTGAAAACGTCCAATTCAACCGCAACTGACTGTTTCCATCGTAGTGTTGTCAAAACTATGTGAATTCAACCATTGCATAAACATATAATATAACAGTTTTGTAAACTTGTATTAGAAAAAGAAGCCTGATACCATACAGTTATATGAACTCACAACTATGTCACTTAATTCACAGAAATTTGCGACAGCGAAATGAAATTTCATTGTTGCATTCCCTGCATTGTCGATACTCCCTTAAAAGAGCTAGTAATTTTTATTTCCAATATTTCAAAACAAATAATATATAAAAGATTAATGTGTAAATGTATAACAAAAGGTCACAAGTCAGAAACAAACAAAGAAATAATATTAAAAATTCAAATTCCAATTTACGACGCATTCGACTGATTGAAGCACACTAAATTTGCAGCGGGCTACTTTGTCACGGAATTATAGAAAAACTACTCGTATTTTAAAAAAATTACGCATAATCTTATTTTAAGATGTATTTTTGGTAAATACATTTCATTGAGAAAACTAGCTGCAAGTATCGCCGCATTTTTTTGACATTTTCTCAGTTTTTCGGTTTCATAATGGTAGAACGGAAAGATTAATTTTAGAATATTAAAGAACATTAAAACCTCGTACTAAATGGCAATTTTCTTTTAAAAAATTGTAGCAGTTTATAAGAAAATGGCGTTTAAGCGCTACTAAAAATGCGAAATTTGAAACTTTTTCACAGAAATTTTTTGAGTTTTCGAAAATCTTCATTTGAAGCACTTAGTGCGTGGTAATATGCGTATTAAAGAAGTGAGAAATCTTCTAAAAAAATTAATTTGTTTAGTTTTTGAAAAAAAATATTCGAAAATTAACTTTACGTCATATTAAAGAGTGCAAATAGCACTATTCGTTCGAAACTTTTCAAGAAGAAATTTGAAGACATTTATGAGAAAATGGCGTTTGAGTGTTTCTAAAACTGCGGAAATTTGAGCTAGTTTTCACAGAAAACGGATGAACACTCGGAAAACTTTACTGGTAATTATTTAAAGCACATGTACTCATTATTATAATGTCAACAAATCGCCGCCAATGTAATATGAATCGCCGCCAATTAAATATGAATTAACTCTACAAAATTATGTATATTATTTATAATTGTTACTACTTCACCTGTTTTGGACGCGTTTATGCTCGGAAATATGTTTCGTAGCCGTAAAGAGTACTAAATTGTTACAGTGACAATTCTTTGAAAAAATTTAAATATTTTCGGAGAATTTGAAAAAATTGTTAGCTAAAGAATTAGTGTACTATGTACATCCCTACAGTTTTATTATAAAGATATTTACAATTTTATTTGTTACCAATTTGAATGTAAATACGAATTTTAAACATTTATATTTTTTGTATACGTGTTGAAAAAATATTTTAAATTTATTATACGTAAGTTCAAATAGCGAAAGAAAATAATTCTAAAGCCTACATTGATTTTAATTTAAACATTAAATTTAACGTACAACACATTAATAGCGGTTTACTTTATAAGGTACATAACGTTTAATGTAGTCCTACATTAAATCTACATTTATTTTAATTTTAACATTGGATTTAATGCACAAACACATTAAAATCACTTTAACGTACACGGTACATTAAATTTAATGTAGTGGAGTACATTAAATCTACATTGATTTTAATTTACACATTGTATTTAATGTACATATACGTTAACGTCGTTTTAATGTACACGGTACATGAAATTTAATGTGAAAAGTGCATTAAACTACATTAAATTTAATGTAATTTCTGACAGTGTAGTGTTGAGGAATCACTAGTGCTTTGAAAGTTTTGGTTTTGGGACACGTTTCTGGAAAAAGGAAAGTCAAGTGTTTTTAAAACAGACAAAGTTTTTAAACAAATTTAAATGTTTGCTGTGTTTATTATTGACGGTAGCATTGCTGTTGGTGCAAAACGAGCCTCATGTGGGTTACCATGACGTCAGCAACAAAACTAATTATGAAACGTTGAGTGTTGGATGCGCTGTGGGACCAGATTCCTGAAAGCAAAGCGGTTGCATCTTAGAGGGCAAGTTGATAATCTCGACTTCTGAATTTTATATCGCATCATGACAGACGCTCTTCCAGGAAGTTGAGGAAGACTATTAATTCAAAGTATTAATCATTAAACCTCTTTTTCTTCGTCTTGACGCCTTTTAACTATAAAATAAGCGTAATGTAGGCTGGTCTTGGTCTTGAGTATTTAGAGGCGCACTCATGATTTTTCTCTTGTGAGGGCTAAGGCATAATATCAATGTGTGTCTCTCGTATATGTCTCTCGTATATTACTGCATTTGTGACTAGAGATTCAAATTAAGTTTTTCGATAACTTAATAGTTTTATGTTGAAAAGAGCCGGGGTACCCCTCCTTCCATGTGATCCAATACTTTCATTTGAAAGGCCTCAGCCCAACCAGTATAAAAACTGAACTAGAGAATTTTACGATCTTTAAAATTGTACTCAACTATTTTTTCGCTAAGATCAACCATTAAAAGTTATTACGCAAAAACAAGAAAAATGCACGAAATTTGTTTTGGTACCAAAACTTTTTCCCGAAGTATTTCGAGGTGGAAAACGTGGTGGCTTGTTGCTAATAGCAATATAAACAAAATAAATAAAATCTTCTACTTCACCTTTTGCAATGTGGACCCCTTTTGGCTCCCTATAGACTACACTATTGCGCGAATCCCAGTGTGTTTCAACTCACCTTCCCGCAATTCGTTGTATTCCCACAGTGTATATACTGCAACCGTTTACTACTAATTCACTTCATGTTTAATTAATCTATACCATCATCTGGATCCACGTTATGGTGCCAGTGTAACGATTCTACTAAATTTACTTCAAACTTTTCCTTACCCTCTCGCCAAAATCACTACAATTTATTTATCACGTGGTTACAGAAAATTTCGTTGGTCGTAGGTCGTGGCTGCCCCTACGGGAATTACCTGTAAACTACGCGTAATACTACAGCATACCCAGGCTTCTATTAATTAAAAATAATAACACATCTTTTTGTGAGAAAAGGGAGAACTTTGGAAATTCCGTTCTCATTAATTTATTTCCTTTCAAAACATGGAATTCTTTCGCTTTCGTAAAGCCCTTACCAGATCACTATACAACATGTAAAATACAACAATGCAAAATTTCATACATACACATTCGCTTGGCAACGTCAACAATACATATGCTACAATAACACTTTAAATCCAAATAACAAAACCAACTGACTTCTATTTAACTTATGCAGGAATTCCTTTCTTTTGCAAAATATTTATCTAAATTTCTTTTCGTACGTACGTTGACCAATTTTAATAATAAAAAAACATACTTTTTTTGTATCACTTTGATCAGCAACAACTCGCATGCATTGTGCTTTAAAAATACTTCTCAGCATCTCTCTCAATTGATTTGCAAAAAAGTTTACATTAATTCATCTAAACATTTTTGGTCTTGTACAGAATTTTTTTTTAACTTGGAATACTACGCAAAACAAAACTGCGGGCACTTCCCTTTGTCGACTGCAGTCGGCACGGCGTCGTTGCCCAAACATGGTCACCAGTTTGCGTGCCCAATTGTACGCGCCGACATATCAGCTCACACCAGTTCTGCGTCCGCCGACTTCCACCAGAAAACCATAGCCTCCATGAAATTTCTAATTACTCGCGACTGCGATTTTTTTGAAGCACAAACAAAAATAAACTTTTTTAAGTGTTCACCGCGTCAGTATCTATTCTTATGATAAAATCCAATGTCCATTAGCACTGCACTGCTCGATAAAATGTTCTAAGTTCGACTTGCATAAAAATCTCAAAACCGCCTAACATGAATTCGATGTTGCCATCACGAGCTCTGACTCAAAAATGACACGAAATCAGCGGCGATTCACCATGATTGCAATAATTGCTTGGGCCTTTCTGTTACATTCAATTTGTTCAATTTGAAGGTTTCTCCTCTTATGGATACTCTAGTTATTTTGTAGTTTCCGTTTCATTCGCAATAGGAGGCACAACACTATCCATTGCCGTAACTTTTAAACAGTATTTCGTAATAATAAAAACAATGAAATTAAAATTTTGAATTTCCAGTTTAATTTCTAAATTAACATAACTGGGTGTTCCTGGGGAACGTGTAGGGAACGTTCGGAACAATGTATGATGGATATTATGAAGAATTTTATAAGATGATATTATGAGAAATGTTGCACATTATCCTTCATACTTGTAGACAAAACAAAAAATTGAGACGAAGAAAATAATATTGGATAGTTGTATTCTATCAGTATTGCTGTAAGGAACTCAAACCCTGGTCCTGACAGGGAAACAAAGAAGATTGGTGTCTGTCAATGAAGGATGAAAAGACAAATCCCACATATAAAGATCCAAGAAAAGATTAGAAACAAAACTACAGGGACTAGTGCTAATAAAGCAGCATGTACTTTCTAGCCCATATTTTCACCCAAAATTACGCGAAAAGTACTTAAATTTTCGAAAACGTACACATGACCTTATTTCAAAATCTACCTTTAAGGAATAGGAAATCTCTATCTTCATAATTGTAGATGTAGGAAGACGCCGAAAAAATTTGAACTTACGCAGTTTCCGAAAACTCAGGGTTTTCAACGAACATGAGACCTGCACCATTCTCTTAAACGTCCTTTACACTATCCAACAACAAAATTTATTCAAAAACAATGCAGCCTTTTTTTAATTTGGAAAATGTCCCAGGAGCTTCATGTAAAGTACCCCCAAAATTGAAATATCCGTTTCAAATTCAAGTGGCCGCGACATCATCCTAATCGATTGCGGACTATCAATTTTGGACAAAATCTCCTAAACGATGTTTGCGTTAGCGTTGTTGGCCATGTGATTAAGGATTTTTTCCCCTAAATTTAGCAACTGGATTTATCCACTGATTTCGTTACCAGGGCCCTGTATAAGAGTTTTTCGGCCCCAAATTTGCCGTTTTTCGCGCAGTATTGCATAACTTTCTCTCTAGTCCGTAGGGAGAAAGTTAATGACCGAAATACCCGCGAAGAAATGGAAATGGGAAAGCCACGTTGCGAAGATGAGCCCAGGCCACCAGCACGTGGGATCAACGATTCGGAAAAAGGAATGTGAAAAGATCGAAGACACGATGGTGCAGTGAAAAGTGTGTAACAGGGGCACAGTGGACACGGCTAGAACAAGATAGATTATGGTGGAAGAAAGATAGCAACGATTTGTGAGGGATAAAACTGAGTAATAAATGAGATGTGAAGTTCAAGTGAACTTGGACTTAATACAAGCACATGAACTAAGTTGAATTTAAAAAGACTAAACAAATAATAATAATATAAGCTTGTATAGTTTCAATGGTTTTTATTGTTTTTTTTAATTTAAAGTTGCATCAACTACTCGGTCAGTAGCGACCGCTACGGGATGTAACGTTATGGCATGAGGATGAAACGATATGGTGATGATAGGGGGCGAAAGGACGAACACATACAACCATGCCCGAGGCGGGACTCGAACCCGCGACCCCACGGTCTAAGATCACTACGGCACTACTGCCCTAGCGATCTCGGCAACGAGGCCGACTTTTGGTTTTTGATTAACGATTAATCTTTTTGTAACATGTAATTGGTGTTAACTTGTGGATAATGCAAGGATATTGTATAAAATGTAAAGGATAAAATGTAATTGGTGTTAACTTCTGGATATTTTGATTCAGATAAACCGATACTACCAACTGATAACATAAGCGGCTGTTCTGATGGCTACTCAGAAGCTATCCCTGACATTCAGGAGGCCTATGCCCGAAAGGGATTATACGGGCTTGATATATCAATATATTATCATGAACCTTGTTGGGGAGCATACGGAGTCGTTACGAGGAAACTGGTTAACTGGTCAAAACTCTTGTCACTGCCAGGTCTTAAACATGGAATTCTTATACCTCTGCTGATGACAATTTAATTACAATAGTTAGTGAAGCTTGTCGGACCTAATTTAACTCTTCAAATTAGGTTCAAAAGTTGCTTCTCCTTATAATAGGTGCAGTAACCTAGGAACATTTTCGTTCCTAACAATTGTTTCTGCAAACATGAACAGCCAACAGAGTACGACACCATCTCTCTTAACGAACGGCGCACACAGACGTCTGAGATGGGAGAATCAATTCAGCTGAATATACAATTACACTGCCTTGTGAGCTCACTCAGCCGAAGTCTGGTCCCCGAACAACAGATGGAGCATCCAGCCACTTGCCTTCATTAAACGAGTAAAGGTTTATTTATGAGCGAGCTATTTACTCGTGTTGCTCTCTCTTCTTTCGTTTGCCTTGACACGCATTTTTGCTTCTTACTCTGGGCCTATGAGGTTAAAAGTCTCTCTTTAAATATTCTCTGGTGACATTTCAAAGCTGTGATTGTCTTTTTAACTCGTTCTTTTATAGTTAAATATCACAAAACGTACCACATATTAAAGGCCTATCTTTCAATTTGTTTTCTTTCCGGCAGTAAAAATATCCTTTTAAGTATACACTGTATTTGGGAAGTTATTTTCTAAGATTTATATTTTATTATAGACATTTTTTATTGTTATAAAAACTGTCTATAATATATTTTATTGTTATAATAAACTGTCTGTTGTTTTTATTGTTATCATTGGGACATCTAAAGACATCCCAGTAATGACAATTAACATCCCAATGATGTTAATTGTTTAAAAGATTAAAGTTATAAAATTACATCATCTAAACCAGTAACACTATTGGGATGTTAATTGTTTAGAAGATGTAATTTTATAAGTATAAAAACTGTGGATAATAAAAGGGATCTTTTAAACGTTCGAGAAATATCAATTAATATGACATTCAAAGGTATTCCAAGTTTGTAAAATACTCCAAACGATTTTTAATAGAATTACATTTAGAAGAATGAACTCCCAGAGAGCAGCTACGTAAGAAAATTAGTTCTTGGAACTTTCCATCTATCTTTCTTACGCTCCTCCTGGTTTGCCATCCCTGTTCAAAAATGTAACGCTTTCTGCTCATGCATTAGGGAATATAATTTAGCTATGCAGCGTCTACTGGAAGCGCGAGACATGCGCAAACAAGCAAGTACGTGACAGTATAAACCGCATTGCTCGTGACCTGTTTTCGCTACTATATGAGGTAAAACGCAAGTACGTTAGTGAACAGTTTACTCGAGCTAGCAAAACACTGCTTCATCTTTTCACTGAGGACATAATATCCAATATTCTCATAAAGCTTTGTTTTGGAATGCTCTTGTTCACAATGAGATGGGAAAATTAAAATAGCTCTTCCTTGCTGATGAGGATTTAATACATGTTTATAATAAAGCTTTCCCCCCACTGTCGGACGTAACATGGTTGCTTCTGTAAACAACACTTCCAGCAGAGTTTACTTTTGCGGAACATCAGCTCTCGGAGGGAACATTTTGTAGCTTATGCTAGATAATTTCTCGTAATACGGAACATTTTGGCAGGTCTTTAAAAAAGCTAATCCGAAAAAACATATCTTTGCATGTACCCCAATGTCAACTATTTAGTTTAACGAAAATATTTAAATGATGATTTCTGATATTTTGATCATCTGGAGGCATAAACATTTTAAATAAATTAGCTTTCGCCACGAAATTAAATTCTTAACAAATGATAACGAACTTAAACGATGTTGACAAACAATACACGCCAAACATTTTTGTGGTTTTCATCTCATTTGTCACTTCTAGCAACAGCTTCGTTGCCCGCCACAGGGACAAATAGGATTCTGAAAGGCGTCGTCTGACGGGGCTGAAACCAGAGCGCGAGGCGGAGGCGCCGGCAACCCGAGCAGCGCACTGGAGACACGCACGTGCCTACGGCGAAGGAGCTAAAATTCCCTGGGTTCTCAAACAGGGGTTCTTAAACTTGTTTTGAAGATTGTATTCTCATCCCAGACTGAAAGTTCAATATGAACGTACCATGAAACTTCTGAAATGATTGGTTTTAAATATGGTATTGAATCTGAAAATTAGTATAAGCTTATTATTATAGTTACATATGTCCTAGGGGCGCTATAGTGATTGTAATGATCGAGCAGCCCGAGGGCTTTTTGTCGCCCTAGATCATTAGAACCCGTTAACGCCCGTGGTACAGTTAAGATTTTGCTGTTGTTTTTTACGTATTTTTAATTATTCAGATTTACTTCCTAATTAACTAGATGTTAACTTGACTCGGTTTCTCTTTTTATATTTCCCTCCCACAATTCCCTTTCATAATTCCTTCGCATAACCTCCTCCCTGAGAGAACAAGAACTTTTTTCATATTTCCATTCACATATCATTCACTTTTTTCATTGAACTTTTTTCATATTTCCCTCGTAATCACAATCGTTTCGCTTCAAGTAAGTTATATAGTATATATCGTGCTCCGTATCGAAGGCAATAACAATCAATAACGTTTCCGTAAAAAATAAAAGATTTTTTTTTAATTTATTGAGTTAATGTACACACGTGCACGTACACAAACCTTCATCTTCGTAGGGTTCGCGTTCCAGAGTTTGAGAACCCTTCTCTAATAATAGTGACTTTATTTCTGTGGCGAGACTCGGGCCATCAGGCCCGCTCTTCCGCCTATCCACGAACCCTTCTCTTAGAAGGTTTGGGGTAGTACTTGTGTGGAAGAAGCTGTAATCAAACATTAAAAGAATATTAAATCAAGGTAAGCAAAAGATTCTAAATGATCGTAAATGTATAGAAGAATAAAAGAAAAATTCAATCGTGGAGATTGTAACTGAAAGCTGTATTCGAATTCCAAAAAACTTCACCTTTACGAGATTTCTTGGAAGTACCCTTTTTTTTTTGTCGTCATGGAACTCGATATTTGAGCCACAGGACAGCTTGATGATAAAGGCAGGAGAGCGGAATGGAAGAAAGAATAGAACGGAAGGCGGTGCATGGTGGGATCGAGAGAAGCTGGGATGGTGGCGAAGACAGCGGGGGGAAGGAAGGGGGGCAGAGATACAACGAAGAGGAAGCGAGTGGAGGTGAGAGCGGAGACGTGCGCCCTGCGGCGTCAGGGGGTGATGGAGAAAAAGATGGGATCAGAGAGCGAGCACTGCGGCGCCTTGAGTGAAGTCGGCGCGGTGGTGAGAAATAAATGTAGATAGTGAAGTGTAGATAGTGCAGTGAAGTGCCTATGAATGCGAGAATGAATGAGTGAGAGAATGAGTTGTACATATAGAGTATGAGAATAATTGAATGAGTGAATGTTAAAAATGAAAAACAATAACAAGATGAACATTAATGTGATGTGATACAATGATAAAATGATCTGAATCATTGTATGTGTAACCTTTAATAAACAGTACGACAGTCGAAAAGCCATATGAAACTTTTAATAACTTAATAAGATGAACATTAATAACAACTTTTATGAAACGAAATCACAAACCTGTAAATAAGCTGGGTAATGCTCAAAGATGCGAGCTGTACATTTTTAAGTTAGATACAAGATTTAAGTTTTAATTAGTATATTTAAGTTACCGTCCACCACCATCTCCATGAGCCTAATCGGCTGGAGAACAAACATGCATGCCCTAAGATTGAATAAATGCCCGCCCCTCCAGGGTAACGGGAGAGGGGGGGAATTGAAAAAAAGCGCTGCGGCGCGGCAGTGCGTAGCAACAAGGGCCCGGCGGGGACGCACGCACTGAATGGGCCTTGTTTGTGTGCGGGGAGCACGCGCGTGACGTCAGCCTGCGGCGGCCGCGGCGGCGGCGTGTGGCCCCGTCGCGTCCGTCCCGGCCGCATTGGACGGCGCGCGGCTACCTACTGCGCGCAGCCTGCCCAATGTTCATACACACACCATTCCAGTGAATTGTTGTTCCTCACAACAACCACACTCCCAGGACACATTTGGGCCAACCTATCCGAGGGTGGGGTCTGAGGATACGAAATGTGCACGCTTAGACATGAGATTTCGAAGTGTAAATGCCATGGGTAATAGCTTATTTATAGTTAGTCTCTCTTTTGTAGCTCAAACAGTTGTTTTGTACACTTAAAAAATATGAAAAGAATAGATGAGACTGTTTAGAAAAGTGAAACACCAGCTTAGATGCCTCAGGGCATCAATTCATGTCACTATGGTGCCTCTGACTGGAAGGTCCTACAATTGAAAACCAGTGTTTTTCCAAATTGAATCCCAGTCGATCTTACCTGAGTCGAAGCTCTCTGATTTGGAAAAGCATTGATTTATTTTCGGGGATACTTTACATGAAGTCCCAGGGACAGTTGCAAAATTTTCTCAAATCCAATTCTTTCTTTAAATTTCTTGTAAGAATAGAGAACTAGTGGTGCTACAGAATGGCACAGACTTTCCCGTATTAGTTTTATATTTTCTTGGGTCTTCGCTAGCTATTCGGAATTGCCACAAACTCATTTTTGCCAGCTGTCATCTATCACCGCCAAAAGTACATTTTTTTGCCATTTTCTTAATTTTTCGGTTTCCTATTGGTAGAACGGAAACATTAATTTTAGAATATTAACACAAAAACCTAGTCATAAACGGCAATTTTCTTTTAAAAATTATGTGCCGTTTAAGAGAAAATGGCGTTTTACCGTTACTAAAAATGCGAAATTTGAAGCTCATTTTCACAGAAAATGTTTGAGTTTTCAAAATACTTTATTTGAAGTTATTTGAAGCACTTACACTCACAAATGTAATCATGTTTACAAATTGCGGATAAAGTGCATATTACAGATGTGAGAGCTCTTTCAAAAAAAATATGGCTTTTATGTCATCTGATAGAGTACATTTACATTGAGTTCTTTCATAAAGGTCATGTAAATGTTTTTCAAAATTTTAGTCATTTTCGTGCAATATGTGCAATTTTTTTTAAAAAAATGACAAAAATAGATTTACTCAAAAACGGCTCCAAATTTTTTCTTTAAACTTTTGGTAGGGATAGTGGTAAATGTACTCTATCAGATGACATAAAAGCCACATTGCTCTATAGGTTGGTTTTTTCAAAAATTACAAAAATGTAATTTTTTTCGCATGTTTCTCACGTCGATAATATTTACATTAGCGGCGATTTTTTCACATTATTATATTTACGAGTACATGTGCTTTAAATAATGTCAATAAAGTTTCTCGAAAACAACCGTTTTCTGTGAAAAGTAGCTCAAAATGTCGCATTTTCAGAAACGCTCAAACGCCACTTTCTCATATATGGCTGCAAATTTTTTCTTCAAACTTTTTTAACGGATAGTGCTAATTACACTCTTTAGTATAGCGTAAAGTTTATTTTGAGTTATTTTTTTGTTTTTTCAAAAATTACATAATTGTAATTTTTCGATATTCAATTTATTTCCTTTTAAGGTCTCTAAATTTGTATAAGTCTATATGAAATTCACATTCCAAACAAATCAAAATATGTTCCCAAAAACGAGTCGCCAAAATATGCGCACAATATTGAAACACGTTCAGGGCTCTGCTCAATGGACTTTTTATTTGAAACATTCTTATTAATTTAAATCTTTTCATGTATGAAGTTACGTCGGCTTTTTTCGACGAGAAACAAAAGTGACCTTATCTTCATCGGTTTGTTGCTATTTTAAAATTATTATCGAACACTTAATACATTTTTCGAAATCAACATGAATTCTTTCAGCATTTATCCATGAGTGGTAATATATTACAAGCTCTTGTAGATAACTCCTGGCAATATACTCATACTTGGTTTTCGTTTAAAAAACCCACTGTTTCGTTCCCCATTAACTCTCATCTACAATCACCCCTTCCTCACCAAGAACTCACAATAAAATTCCTTACGGGAAAATTCGACACACACACACACACACACACACACACAAACAAGTTTACCTGGAATGTGGAATGTAATAAAAAAGATGATACCGGCGGAGGCAATAGCACGAAAGTGCGAAATGGCAAGGGACAGAGGACGGGTCCAGTTAAGCGAAGAGGGGTTGTGGTTGGTTTACAGTTCTCGCGGGAGGCGCCACGGACAGTTCCAAAACCCCGCGGCTGAGGGTGGCAACGTCAAGGGATGAGAAAGAGAGCTCATTTAAAACGCATGTAACATTTTTAGTCGAAGGCGCAATGAATAAACGATATCTCTCATATATAATTTTGATATTTACGCGAAGGCAGCTAATGGTTGATTGATGATTCTGGGCACGTCAACAGCAGAGGTCATTAGTCCCGTAAGTGTAGAGCATGTTTTATCGCGGGGGGTGGCTGTGATCTTTCCCTGCTGGATGGAGAGATGTGGGGCCGACCTTCGCCGACTGACGGGGATTTTCCCAACCAGGTACCTTCCACCGACGTGTCAGCACCCCGTAGTATTAAACGAAGTACTAAGCTTCCGTCTCTGTATGTATGTATATGTGTGTATATATATATATATATATATATATATATATATATATATATAGTGACATTTAATAGAAATTCAAAGTCCCACGCACGCCCACGCAACATACGCGACGCCAGGGAACAGTATGTTCCGTAAGTAAGCACGGCGGTAGTCGCGGGAGCGCGACCTGGCGGCAGCCCATGAAAATCTCTGGCCGACCGCGCGAAAGGGATTGCGACGCGCGCAGCTGTCCGCTAGGGGAGGGAGCGAAGGAACTCTCCCCTACATTTGAGGAGAGGTGTTGATAAATACCGCCGACAGCCAAAGAAAAGCTCTCTTGTCGCTTGCCACCTCGCACTTGGTTATTATTCATCCAGCTACTCCCTCGACATCCACAGTTACTTAGGAGTTTTCACAGTAGATGCTGTGTTGGCTAGAATACGTCGGAATGGTTCTAATGCATTCCGGGAGACTGTGTCGGAAATAGGGAACGAAAGTTATCAAAGCTGAATAATTAGAACGTTTCGAGAAGAAATTAATAGTGAAACGCTGTGAATTCGGAAGTGAAGTTGAGTGGCGTGAGGTTGCGATCACTGCAACCTAATACGTGCAGCAGAAGGACTAAACGCTTTACTGCTTATACGTAGCTGCACTGTACGCAAAAGAACATTTTATTCGCATTGTTACGAATTGCGACGTGCATTGCCCACGCACGGAAGCGTACCAACGAGGGCAGGACGGATCTGGACGAGACGGGACAAGACGGACCTGGACGGGACGAGCTGCGTGTTCCGAAACGAGAAGAAGAGACGAAGAGGTCGGCGAATTACGTGCGACGCGCTGACGAGAGCCGGCTCCCCGCCGCGTGTAATTCACGCCGCCGCCCGGGGCTAAGATCGCTTCGCTGCCACAACGTTGCAACTGCCAGGGTCAGGTAACCGCCGGACGGAAGGGAAGGCCAAGGTGGCGTAGGTTACGGATTTTGAGCGGCGCGCTCAGAACGCCGTTTGTGTGCCAGCCGAATAAATAAAAAGAATTTGTGTCTTGCCAGACTACGAACAGAAAACACTAGTAAAATTCAATTGCCTTAATGATCAAAGATCTGAGAAAGAGAAAGACATTTGTAATTATAAGGTGATTATGTCTTGTAATTTTTTAAAAGGGTCATGTTTATTGTTGTAAGAAATGATTTAAAGTAAATGTTGTATAAAGTAGTTGAATGGTTTAGCAGACTGTGCACAAGTCAGAATAAGGTTCAGGCGAACGTTATTTTGCAATAAGTAAATTCAGTTGCTAATCCGCCAAAGACGGAAAAGTATTTTGAGTGTTTCAACAACATTGTAATTTGTAATAATTCTTTTTTGTTTGATTTTTTTTATTTTTATTAAATTCATGTGTTTTGATATATTATTTGTGTGTGTGTTTGGTCAGCCCTTGTCACTTGTAAGATCCTGCTCCCCTGAGATTTTCAAAAGCTCCTTCTCGAGCATTCGTCTGCGCGGCTGCCTATGTGCGACTACGCATAAGGGAGAAGCGTCAGAATATATATATATATATATATATGTGTGTGTGTGTGTGTGTGTGTGTGTTTGTGCGCGTGTGCGCGTGCGCGCGTGCGCGCGCGTGCGCGTGCGCGTGCGTGTGCGTGTGTGTAAGGGGTGAGGAGAGGACAAGAAGGAAGATCCAGGGCCCGTTTGTTAGCGTTCTGCTCCCTCATTCGCCATGAATTGATGGGAGAAACGACAGAAAACTTCCGATCGGAGCAGCCGGTTGCTAGAATTCTCCTCCAGACAGTGGCTGACTTGGACACAGCTATGGAGGCAGAGTCGGAAATCTGCCACCGTCGGGACTTGAACCCTAAAACGTTTTGGTGAGAGGCACTGTAGTGACATCAGTTGATGTTCTGAACCACCGTCGCTGCTGGTAGCTGAGGGGCCAAAGGCTGTATCCGGTCGTTGATGACAAGTGCTTCCTAATTCTTTTGCTAAAAGGTGAAAAATATTAGACAGGTAGAGAGTTTGATAGACTTGTTACTCACGTTGGGAAACGTGGATAGCCAAATTATTCGCTCGAATTGCGAAGAATGTTCTTCAAACCAATCGCGAACAATTGTCCGCTGACATCGGCTCGTTCGGGATGCACATGGAGATTTCTGTACTTTTGTTTTCATTGGGGATATTTGACAAAAATGGAAATGCAGTTCTGTAAGGAAACCAAACTAATGCAAAACGAAATCGAAAGCCGAATGAATTTTTTCATTGTTTTTGACGTTCATTTGATTTCAATTACATAGTCTGCGTAAATACATTTCAGTGATTATTCGGTGTAGATCCTGCTTAAAATTAAGTTTTTGATGAACTTTTTGTTCGTGGAAGTATTATTAGGATGCAAGTCGCCTTATTGTATGACCGGGTTATTGCAGTATTAGAAAGAATGTGGCATTGTAGCAACAACTGTTTGTTATCTCTGTAAATCCGTTGACTGTATGCAGATTTACGAAGTGCACAATTGTATGGTTACTTTTTGTAATATCCACATAAACTGCTCATGCATTAAAAATGTTTGATTATATAGAAACATAACCTCCGCACTGTTTGGATATGTAGTCATTTAAGATTTTATCAACTTAAACATTTGGCGTATTTTTCCTTTCAAGCATGAGTATTTTATCCTTGACGTATGATGTTCTCATGTTATTCATGCGAGTGCCATTCTTCGGAAAGCTCTGTTCTTTGTAATGAAGAGAAGGTTCTTAAGCAAGAAACAAAAAGCATCCTTCTAATCGTGATACATGGTGGTCATAATCGCTTATTGAAGAGGTAAGGAACAGGAGCAGACAAGGTCGACTAGAAATGTGGACGTCAGTCTGGCTTTACCATGCGATTCCACGCCGGCATCCGCCATTGTGCAGTTGTCTCCTTGGTTTTGTTTTTTGTCTTTACCCCTTTCAACAGCCAGTCGCTAATGGACTATTCTCCAATAGAAACTTCTCTACATTTGACATCACAGTGTACAGCAAGGAACAATCTTTTATTTTGTCAGTCTGGGAATTTAATGGGAAAATTGTTTTGATTTTTTTTATCATTTGTAGACCGATTAATTTTTTTCCATAACATGTGTCCCTCTCTTTATATAAATACTTAAGTATCCTTTCAGTTCCTTGAGAGTTTCTCTTTCGTATCAAAATATTAATGATTATTTTATATTTAATTGCAAACAGTGGCAATTATAATTACAACAATTCAATGTCTCTTTGAAAACTGGGATTTTGTTTCTCTTTCAATTTTAAATTGACGCGAAGAAAAAATACGTTTTAAACTATTTTTCACTATCAATAACGTTTATGATGCATGCCAATCTTATTATTTATGCCCATGGGCCCTTTGGAAATGATTACCTAGAAGAAAAAAAGGCATGTCATTTTAATATGTGTACTGGGAACAAGCAACGAATCTTCGAAAATAAGCTCATAAGGGAACGTCCATAAAATACGTAACGCTAAAGGAGGAGGGAGGATATGTTAAGGGCATATCCCTTATATGTAGAAGTGTAGTGTTTGTAAGTGTAAGTGTGTGTATAAGTAAGGGGCACGGATAGGACAAGGAAGAGAAGGAAAACGGGCCGCGGACCGTCGCCCGTTTGTTAGGGTACTGCTCCGGCATTCGCCTGGTGTTGGTCGGACACAAAACGGAAACTACTGATCAGAGCAGCCGACCGCTAGAATTCTCCAGCCAGCGACTGAATTCGACCTAGCTGATAAGCTATTGTCGAAAATCCGTTGGGACTCGAACCTAGACACTCCCGGTCAGAGGCATTTCGTGACATCAGTTGATGCTGTGAGCCACCCCTTCCGATTCTGTACGAGAATCTGCCCGGAAACTGTATCATGTCGAATGGCCTTTAGCAGCGGGACCCGGAGTCGCAGCGTTAGCCGCGAACGTGACGCTCCTCCGGCGGTTCCGGGAGAATCTGCCCGGTGGTGATGGAGGCGGGGGCGGGGTTGGGTTGCGAGCGCGCTGTGCAACTGCAGCACGAAGGCCGCAATGTCACGGACGGCGCGGCGTGCTCACGCCCACCGGTCAGCTGTCTGCCGCTCTTGACTTACGAACCCCGGGCCCGCGGGGGAACAACGCGACTCCGACGTGACTCTTCTTATCGGGCCGTCTGCATCCGGGTCTGGTCAGGAGCTGACATTTCATTACATTCTATTCATTGTTCTTCTATTAAGCAAAAAATGCAGAAAAATGGCATAGGTCCGGTTTTCATTGTTAACTGAGAATATTTCGAAAATTACTAAGTTTGATTTTTGCGGCGTCTTCCTAAAAGTGCAATATTGAAGAAAGAGATTTTTTCTTCTATTGAAATTTGTTATGAAACTGTAAGCTATTTAATTAATGTCATACACCCTTTTTTTGAAAATTTCAAAACAATTTGCGCAAGTTTGTGTGAAATATGTAAAAAAAAATCCACTGAAAATAAAAAAAATGTATTCGAAAACGCAGAGCGTCGTGTACGGCGAGATCTACCGGAAAAGTTCATTTAGGAAAAAATCGTGCAAGTAGTTTGGGAGCTAGTGTTGTTTTTAGTTATTGTATTAATTGAAGTTTTCGACAGACAGTTTATATATTATAAAAAATATATCATTCTCTCCCCCCTTCCTCACAACGGTTTTAACTGATTGTTTGCATTGTGCTCTTTGTAACAGCTATTCTGTAGGTGCTTTGCACGCTTTACTTTAAATACGTATATATTTCTTTTACTTCTGTATTTTTTGTTTTATCTCTGAATTGGTGAGTCTCTATATGTTTTAATTATATCCAGTACTGTTCTTCATTAGAATAACATATTTCAGTATAATAATGTTTGATTAATATCTTCTGTTCGATCTTCTTCTTCATATTCTGTTTAACATATTTGGATTAATTTCTCCTTTTCTACGTCCAGCTCGAAGAAGGGGATAAATGATACCCCGAAATGTCGCTCTGAAAAACTGTATAATCTTTTTATGATGTGATAGCTCTAAAGATCTGAATAAAAACTTTTTTTAATGATATATAAACTGTCGATGAAAAATCTGTGGCCAAATTCAATTAATAATATATGTCAGTGATAGTACACACACTTTTCTTTATTGATGTTGTTCTTAGTGTTAGACGGATGGCCAGACAGACACATGGATGGTCAAACGGACGCACACACAGTATTAAGGAACCCCAAAACATCAGTTTCCGTTGAAATCTCGAAATCGATTTTTTCCGCATTATTACGTAATTTCCTGCATGTGTACGTACATATACGAGAAAGTAAAAAAAGTAAAATAATAACCTAAAATAAATAAAAAAGCTAAAATAAGGTAAACTACTAAAAATAGGCGCCAGAAGGTACCGTAGTACGCAAAAATGCTAAAAAGAACAGTGAAGCGAGTCCTATTGTTAACTTTAACATGCCAGATTCCCGACCTGCACTTACGAGGAATATTTTATGTTATTTCAGTTGTAAATATGTCTTTTATACTTTTGTGATTTCTCCTGTTTGTCTTTTAGGTCGATCTTAACTGTTTTTCTATGGTGTGTGGTTTTCACTCGAGTTCATTTAGAATTACTTGCCTGATTATGCATCATTCCCGCGAGTGCTTCCAGCGGACCATTTCCCTGCTCTGGACATGTCTTTCTCTAAAGCTGCAGGCGCAAACCAAATGTTTTTACTGGAATAAAATAATGTACCTTTGCCATCCTCAGTGTAGATTTTTGTAAAATTCATGGCCAATGAATATTATTTAATAGTACAAGACTTATTTGTATTATTTCAAGCATATTGATTTTCGGTTTAAAAATCTCTTTTTAAAATCGCTTTTGCGCATTTGTGATTAATTTGGCTCTCGCTGTGACTGAATATGAATTAATCGATTGGAAGAAATAATACAAAAGTATATTTATATTTCTTTCAAGCTACATTTAATTGAAGTTGGTCCCACCACAGATAAATTTAATTTCTTTTTTTCCTTCTCCATACCTTATAAAATCGTATTAGTTCACCTGATAGTTTAGTTACTCTGATAGTGAGTGTTTACTATTTTCGAGTAAATATGGAGAAGACCATTTTCACTTGCCCGTATACGTACGTATACACGGAGTATATGGAGTATAGTGAAAGTTATGTAATGCTGCGCGACAAAAACGGCGGATCTTTGGCAGAAAAAAATTCATTGCCGGGCCCTGACAACGAAAAAGTGGGTAAATACAGTTGCTAAATAAGAAAGAAATCCCATATCAGTTGTGCAGCCAGAATCCCTGTTTTGTGGGTCCATGATACCGGAAAACCAATTGAAAGCAAAACGTCTGTCCGTCTGTCTGAACAACGCTAGCAACTAAACCGTTCAGCTTATTTTTTCCAAAATTGATATTCGCCAATCCATCTGACTGGTCTCGTGGCCCCTTGAATTTGAAACCGATGTTTTAATTTTGGGGGGAACTTTACATGAAGGACATTTCAAAATTTTTCAGACTTTCCTAGGACATTTTCAAAATTTTCAAAAAAATTGAGCCAACAATTTTGACTAAACTTTGTTGTTGGATAGTCTGAAGGTCATTTAAGAGAATGGCGCAGCTCTCATATTGGTAGCATACTTTGATTTTTCGAAAAATGAAAAAAGTTCAAACTTTTTCAGCGTCTTCCTACAACTACAATTATGAAGATACATTTTTTTCTTAATGAAATGTGTTCATAAAAACACATCTTCAAATAAGATCATATTCAGTTTTTCAAAAACATTAGTATTTTTTGTCAGACATAGGCATTTTTTTTATTTTAAACCATTTTTTTGTAAAAACCGGTCAAAGTTTTTTTTATTAAATCGGGCCTTTGGATAGCATAAAGGGAGCTTAAAAGAATGGTGGAGGTTTCATGTTCGTTGAAATGCCTGATTCGGCGAACGTTTTAAAAAATAAAAAAATTGTCGGCGTCTTCGTACAACTAGAATTGTGAAGATGCAATGTTTTTCTTAATGAAATGTGCTCATCAAAAACATCTTCAAATAAGGTCATGTAAAGTTTTTGAAAATGTGAGTAGTTTTTTCTATAATTTCGTGACAAACCTAATAGCCCGCTCGGAATTGAATTCGCTTCATTTTCGGTGTGTTCTTACAACTACAATTGTGAAAATACATTTTTTTCTCAATGAAATGTATTTATAAATACTATTTCATGCGTAATTTTTTGAAAATAGTTTTTCTATAATTTCGTGATAAACATAATAGCCTTCTACGAATTTACTGCGCTTCAGACAGACAGGTCATGTAAAGTCATGATACGTCGTAAATTAGAATTTGCGATTTTGTATATTATTTCTTTGTTCGTTTCTTACATTCGACCTTTTGTTGTACATTTACACATTAATCTTTTAGAAATTATTTATTTTGAAATATTTGAAATAATTGCCAGCTCTCATTGAATACCAACAATGCACCAATGGAATCGCGAATTTTTGTGAATTATAGTGATATAATTTTTGTGGATATTGTGTCATTGTAGTGACGTGATATAGCTGTATGAAAAGGAGTTATAATTGTCAAAGTTGTGTATTTGTATGAAAATATTTAGTTTTCACACCAAATGCTGTACCATTTGTAATGAGTAGAGTATTATTTGCGTAGTTTTAGAATACTCTTTTCTAATCATGACCCTTTGAAATGCATTTATATTGTCCGGGGTATCAGGCTTCTTTTTCCAATACAAGTTTACAAAACTTTTGTATTAAATTTTTATGCAGTTGTAGAATTCACATATTTTGACAATACTGCGATGGAAACAGTGAGTAGATCGCTTCTTGGTTGAATTGAATTTCAAATAATAGCTAAGATATTAGTAGCACAGAAAGTTCAATATTTCAATACAACGTAGCTGTTTCCAATAATGCGGGAAAGTATGTGCTGTTGCAGCACCACTAGTTTCTTTGTTGAATTCGAAAGTCTTGAGAAAAAGTCTGAAGTTTGCAGTAATATTGAAAAACCTATATAATTCTTGTTTCACAAATTTCTAATTCTCATTTCATCTTTTGTTCATTAATTTTCGCTTTATACGAACTTCAGTTCACTATGTGATGGTAAAGATATTTTGTTATAACCAAACTCGGACAAGTAGAGATTCTGGTCCCGTCTTGCCACAAATCAGTGACCTAATTACTCTATACACAGCACTTGTCAGTAGGCCTGCATTGCTGACCGCAGAGACAAGTACAGGTATCCTGTGTGACCTACATATCTGTCAGGTCGTCAGCTACTACAGAAGCCGCAGAGGCAGTATATACAACGATGACATGTCTTTTATGTCTTACACCTCGCATCTTCTTTTTTCATGTTCAAATGTGTGTTCTTTAACTGGAAGTAGAAGTTACGGAGAGGGCACCAAAATGTAGTTATTCAATCCGAACACCTGAGTATTCGTGGCAGAATATTCACAGAGAGTCAGCAGTATCTATGTAAAACATAATCACTCTAGCAGGGAACTATTGCCACGCACGAATAGAAACCAAGGCTCCAGGAAGTGACCAACACAATGGCACTTCCGCAATGTTTCACAATGTAGAGTTAGCATTTCCGAAGTAAGAATATAAATTCGAAGAATGGTACGGCGTCCTATTCGTACAATGGTATGTTCTTTCAATGTACGTTTGATTTTATGTGAGGTTTTCTTTTTAATGAAGGTGAATCAGGATGAATTGTGGAGAGTAATCTTTTTTCCTACGGTTTTTTTCCAGCCGACTGCCAGTTACTCTTTAAATTCCCACACGGGGAGCACTTTCGACCATACACTAGATATCAACACACTTTGCGGACTCCTCTGAAGCGGGGTCAGCAGAACGCGAGGCAATCCGTGACAACATATACATGAGAGACAACGGAGAAACAATTATGCCCAAGGCGGGAGCCGAACCCGCGACCCTTCGGGCTGAAGCGCTACGTCTGTACATGCTCTTAGCGACCTCGGCCTTCCGGATCGGCTGTATAGTAAATGATAATAAGTTATAGTAGTTTTTTTTCTTTTGTTAAGTTAATACGTTTTAAAAGCAGACGTGCTTCCATTTTCAGCTATATTTCTCGCTAAAAACAATAAATCTATAAAATTCTTTTAAAATACAATAAAGAAACCCAGGAAACACAAAGGAGGCGTAGATAGGGACTTACTTTTTCTTTTTCAGAACTAATGCATCAATAAGTGAAGACGCTTGCACACTGTTAATAAGACATCGTGGTAAGACGTCACCTCTGTGAGGAGACGTGAAGCAGACGTTGGATTGAGAGGTACTGCGAGAGAATATCGGGGAGAGGGTGGAAAATGTGAGGGTGGGAAGCGCGGAAGGAGATACTGCGGGGAGTGGGAGATTCATAGAGCCAATTTAAATGCAAGGAAGTTCAAGAATAAATCGTTTTATAAATTATATATTCCTCTCGTTAATAAAATTGTGTTCTAACTGATGTTTATTGGTGAAAAAAATTTATGTCACACCAGCTGTCACGTTTTCACACTCAATCCTTGGCCACAATTTCTTTGCTTTCTTTATCTTCGTATATAGTCCAGTGGTATCAGACCCAGGAAAAAATGTCGGTGTGCAATGCCAATTATTTGTTTACAATAGTTGTTTTTCAATCATGGTTAAGTGGAACAAGAGTGCCGCCGCAAGATAGGTTGGCTGGAAAGACCTATTCTCCCACTTTGGCCAGAGGCCCCCAAAGTAACCGTTTTTCAGCGCACTCTTGCGCCTAAATAGTTTATTATAAATTTAAAGTTAATACATGCATTTTGTAGAAAATGTTATGTATTTTAATTTTGTAAATAACAATTGTTCCTATAAAAACCTATAATTTTGTAGATATAAACAAAAACTTACAGAAGAGCGTAAGTTTTAGCTATTTTTGCAATTTTCTCTGTGAAGCCGACTTTTTTTGAGGTGGCAAACATGAAATTCGAATTCAGCACCCTCAAAAACATTTAAAACCATTTAGAAAAAAATTGCGGATTTGTTTTCTTGAATCGAGCCCTTTTGAGTCCTCTATTTTCTTTATGTCATCCGATGGCTCATTATATGTAGTACTTAAGTCTTTAATTTTTACATGCTTGTGCAATTTTAATAAAACTGAAAGTATGTAAAACGCAATGAGATACGTTTGTGGTTAAATGATTTGTCGGTTAATTTATTATATCATGGTCAGCGCGACTAATAATTAATTCATCTTCAATAGCATGTCATTAACCATCGGTGTACGTGAAAGATTTTGAACTAGAAACAAAATGGCTACAATTCTGTGAATAAAACGAAACCATCACTTACGCAGCAATATACCTAAAGCGTTAAAGTATACTAATGTGTTCCCGATCGATCACCTACTTTCTGCCTCTCCCCCTCCCATACCACTATACCCCCTCCCTAACTCAGCCATTTGGCGATGACGGTGGCAGCAGTATCGGCGAAGGTGGTGGCGAATGGGCGTTGGATAACCGATGAGGTAATGAAATGAAAGCGACTTTGGAAACGGCAATAGAGGTTAATATTTATGTCGTGGACAATGGTGGTGGTCGATGTGCGCCACCGCGACTGCGGGAAACGGTCAATGGGTGAGAAGATGAAACGGCGGCTGCTCCAACCGCGTCGTCGATGGTTATGGTCGCGCTCCGTTTGTTGGTCACGGGCCCGATGACCGCGCGTGAGATGCGGAGTGCGAGCGTTGCGTTCGGAACCCGTGTGGCGTCGCCGAGAGGACGGGGGCACTTGGGACGTGCGGGACGGCCGAAACAAAAGAAATTAATGAGGTGGAAAAGATAGTGCCAATATCCTGGTCTTTTGCGACCTTGAGAAGGTGAAGAGAATGATAGTGTCTGCCCACCGTCCACCACGCCGTGGTATTATTATCGCCGCCCGCACCGATTGCACCGTGTGGGCGATTCCGTGTCGTCGCCAAGCTCTCCTTGGTCGTCAGAATAGTACACCCCCGCAGGCCTAACCACGAAAAGGTCCGCACTCTACTGTAATTGGAACATGTATTAAAAGGTTGAATCAGCCTGTCTTCTTAAATTTTTCAAACAATCTTGTAGAAGAGGAGTTCAAATGATTTATAGACCGACAATGAATGTTGTTTACTCTCTTTTTTATAGGCTTTTTCGTAATTTGCTACAAGTTTCGGAGATGGTTTGTCCCCCAACATTAGGCTACAATTGAAAATTTTAAAAAAAAATACTTTTTTTAAAAAACACTAAAATTTTGAAGAATTAATTTGTATAATATACAACAATAGAAATGTAAAATATACAGATCGTGCTTATCAAACAGAGCAGAACCCATAAAATGAAAACATCCGTCAACCAATGGCAAAAAGCCGTTTTTTGAATTTTCAATTGTAGCCTGATGATGGGGACAAACTATCCCCTAAACTTGAAATATGTATTACTAATTTCCAATGCGTGCGGAAATTGAGAGAAAAACTACACAGATCCATTCGTATAAATGGTGTCGCTGGTTTCGTTAGATACACAGAATCTCGGCAAAATCCCGAAAACTGTGAAATAAATTTGATATTGGCTAAAAATTCCAAATATTATATTCCGATCTGAACATAGTGGCGCCTCAAGGCCGCGAGCTGGACGAAGAGAAGAACACTGTCATCCAATTGGGAACTTCGTTACGGCGTAAATTTTTGGTATTGAAGCTACCGATTGGATAACAATGTCCTTCTCCTTTCAGCTCGTGACCTTGAGGCATCACTATAAATAAATCAAAGTATAGATTGTGTTATTCTGCCTATATTCAAACGCAGTGCGTCACTGCTTACGATAGATGCCGTCATGTGACAGCAAGGTTCCAAGAAAGAAGCTGCCGGCAATTAAATATTTGCTATTCTCGTGTTGTGTTATTGAACACAAACTTTGATATTCTTGGTGTACAAAGAACTGTTCTGCTGTATACATACTGTACTACTTTATTCGAGTATTCCTGACGACGGGTGTTATAATATTTAATTTATTGTTATACGGAAGTATTGCACTGTTATACGGTAGTATTTTATTGTTGTTCTTGAGTAGTGTGGGTGCTTCTTTTCGGAAAATCATTTTGTGTGGTTTTCTTCAACTTGTTTGCTGTTGCACACCACTAGTTGTAGTATCTCGTGGTAAGTTAATTGTAATCGCTCATGTTGCTTTATATTCACCAGGTTTTATAAAAAGATAATGAATCCAAGCTCTGTGCGTAAAACGTTATTCCGCATTGAATTTGTTTCGGTGAAGCATGGGAATTATTTAGATGTAAATTATCTAGCAAGTCCAATTCATTGTTCATATTTCAAATGCAAGCGGACGGCATGTGAATTTCCGGAGCATCCACTATAAATTTCAGTATTTGTGAATTAATTCTAAGAGCTCGCGGGGTAGTTACCAGGAATGATAGTAATAAACAGTAATATTAACGCTTAGCGGATATTACCTTCTGTTGGAGAGTTATAATGAAAATGTTTGTGTTGGTAGCATTGGATACAATCGCCTACAGCTTGCACTCTGCCCTTCCTGAAACGCGATAAAAATGTTTTGTACCGTGAAATCGAGCGTATTATCTTTGTTATAACATTACGCATTCATGTGATTACACTCTGGCCTAGCACGAAATAAAGAAGTCAAGATATTTTATGAGTTTCATGAATGGATTGATTTGCGAAGAAATTACGCTAACCGTACGAACATTATTTTGACATCATGGAAGTCTTTATTATTCAACATTTTCTTTCAACCATATCATTGGATATATAGGGTATCTTTTTAAATGTGAATGGATTATCTTTTAAGATTTTTCTTCGCAAAATACTGGGGTACTATATCATGTCAGAGAAAAGTAATTTCTAGTATTGCTAGGGTAATTTATGAAAGAGTATGTAGAAAATAAAACAGTTAATTTATGATTTGTAGATGTTCAACCCTGAAGTAGTAATTGATAATTTTTTGCTACATAAATGTGTATTTATTGAGCTGTTGATCAAACATATGGAAGCTTATTGCTTTCAATTTTTTTCCTCCCTTGGCCTTCATTATATTGCTTTAGGACTCACATTTGTTTGGGTATTTATGAATTTGCTTATCATGGTTATCTCAAAGCCTTGTCGTAGCCTAGATTCAACTGATCCCTTCATGTGTAAATAGGAAGATTTACGCAGATCTGATGCAATGAGGTATTCAAAGGAATATTTTTAGAAAGGAAACTGCATCTTTTAAGAAGAAGAATATTACTCAAGTCTCACTGTCATTTTCGTTTTCATCTGTGACACCAGATGGTAAGTATTACGACGTTTAGAAGATTAACTTTATTTTTTGGGTTTTTATATAGTATCTATCTGGGAGTTGTAGAGTAATTAATGAAAATTTCAAATAAATATAATTACGGTCCTGTTGAGTAAAAATGTTCGTATCCCTCAAGCGTTGTCATGCTGTTACCGACGTACCAAAAACTTGGTAATGGAAAGAAAAACCAAAGGAAGGCAGTAAAAGTTGTATTTTAGACCAGCTGTGTGTCGTGTGGGATTCCGCGAAGGAGGCGAACAGCGAGAAAGTGGCCCAAGCCTGAATGGGTCCGAGCGCCGGCGGCGCAGCACATCACAGTGTGGCCAGTTCTCGAAAACCCGGCACTACAGTGCCTTTGATCGGGAGGTGCTGGGATTCCACTCCCAACTGCGGCAATGCAGCTGTAGTGCGATTTTTTTCACTCTGCCCCTCAAGCCCCCACGGACACGATGGAATATCACAAGGCGTTTCGCATCTTTCTCCGTCGTGCTCCTAGGAGTCGCATGATCTCAAGCACTGCTTGATACTGACGCGATCATGCGATATCTGGCGGTACGACTGAGAACGTCGCGAAATACCGTAACATATTCCATCGTGAAGACGGGCTTTGAGGGGCAAAGTTAGAAAAATCCCGCGAGTCAACATGAAGGTCGGCGCCGGATCTTCCCAGCCAGCGGGGCAATTACACCTACCGTGATAACAACATGGTTTACACTAATGGGTCTATTGACAACAGCAGTTGACGCGCCCGAAAACAAATTATCAGTCAATCAGAAACCCTACATCCGGGGTTTTCGATGGATTGATCGAAAGGGGATCCTCATAAAATCTGCCTTAATAGCTCTGAGAGGAAGTACTTGTAAATTATTTTGAAAGATGGGTATTTGTAGGATATGTGTAAATTGCGTTGAAGTACTTACAGTTTACTTTGAATAAGGTCAGAGCAGTGTGCCGTAAAATAAGGTCGCAACTACCAATAATAATAATAATAATAATAATAATATTATTATTAACTACCGTCCTGAAGCACTCTCTGAATAAACTGGGGATCGAGACGAACATTACCATCAAACTACAGAAAGCTATGATCCTGAGCACGTGTTCTTTAGTCAGAAGATTTATGAGTTTCTAAAAAATTTGTGTTAAAAAACTATTTACTTTTAATTTGTAAATTAATTTAAGGGTCAAAATTTATATTTGTAGAATTGTTTACTCCCTGATTAGTTTAATTAAAATTATTGTACTATGGAAGTCATGCTTTGATAGAAATATCTGTATGACTCCTACAAATTGTACCAGGAAGCTGTGAAAAATAAACAATAATTATTATTATTATTATTATAAAGGGAAGGAAGAATTAGTTTGGAAATCGAGGTCAGCCGAATGTGGGGCGTAAAAGAACAAGTCGTCCCGATAGTTATCGGAGCTCTGGGATTTGTTTCTCAAATATTGTGTAAGAACTTGGCTAAACTTCCAGGTCATTCAAAGGACTGGGATGTGCAAGGAATTGCTTTATTTGGAACAGCTCACATTTTGCGCAAGGTATTGTAGAGACACCGACAGTCCCTAGATCTGCTCCTTAGGTAGCTGGTTGCAACCTGGAGTAGATTTTATATGTAGCCGAATCATAAGATCTTTAATCATGATATAGAGAAATAATAATAATATCAATTCATCATTGGAAAACCCTGTTTTCGACGCAAATATGCACAACTTGAAAACTCGTCAATTTGTTTCTGTAAATATGGAGGATATCTACAATTGAGAAAAAAGTAGTTGAGAGGGTTATATAAAACAAGATATTTTTCCTTATAAACATTAGTACATAGTTTTTGCTCAATTTGTATTTGATGATAAAAAATTGTTATTTTGTCTCTGCGAAATTAGACAGCTGACCAAAGTAGCTTGAATCTTTTCGTTAAGTAATCTGAAATTACTAATCTTAAAAAAGAAAAAAATGCACTAGACAACCGGGAAAAAACGGGGAAAATCGTCTCAGGAAATGGATGGCCACCTCGAAATAAAGAAATCGAAGCTGTGATAATTGAATTAACGTTAATGTTATCAAATGTTTCGAAAGTTCGTCGCCACTTATATTAATAGTATGAAATAATATATTAGTAAAAACACGTACGAAAATTGCTCTCCACCCTCTCCCATATACTTCGTTAAAAGGTACGGTTTTTACTGCCTCTAAATGGTGCAGGCAGATCAAACACGATCCTGTTTATTCAAGTATTTGGATATTTCGTTGAATTTCTACGCCGTTTTCTACGCTATTGGTTTGTCTCTAATGGTAAGACAAAACACCAAACCGCAAATTAAAAAAATCAGTCTTTATGCAAAATTTTCGCCGAGATTTTCTGTCATGATCTACTGCGCGGTGGCTGTGCTTGGGGCGCGGCGGCTGGCCAGATGAAGGCGCGGCGACGGTGGCGCCGGCGGCGTGTGCGCGGGAGTGGGGAGAGTGGGCAGGGCTGGAGCGCCAATGGGTGCGGCCCACTGGCCGACGAACTGCTGGTTTGTTCTGGGTGCCTCTACAGCGCTGGGGCGAGCTGGCGTCTGCTTTACCGTGGAGTCTCTATAATTCGACTCTCGATTGTTCGAGTTTCCCTTAAATGCGAGTTAAATCCGACTTACCAAAAAATTAATTAAAATAAATAAATTTAGGAGGAGGACCTAATCGATTCCACACCGCGTGTAAGTCACTACGAGGGTCTTGCTACGGTAGAGGTCGCCGTGAGGTACGTATACTGCGATTTTTGTAGGAAGAGCTCTCAAGGCCACTCAAATCCCATCTTCGCGATGGAATATGTCGCGGCATTTCGTGTCATTCACAGTCGTTCCGCTAGATTTCGCACGATCGCGACCGTATGAAGCAGTGCTTGCGATCATGCGACTTCTACCGGCAAGACCGAGAAAAGACGCCAAATGCCGTGACATATTCCATCGCGAAGATGGGATTTGAGTGGCCTTGAGAGCTCTTCCTACAAAAATCGCAGTATAGAACAACAACCTGAGGCGACTCCAGCCGACAATGTGGTGTTCACAAGATGGCGTAATATTGCCACAGCTAAAAGAAACAATGTACTTAAACAAAAAAAATGCCAATTACTTTAAGATGTAATTGACTTGTCTTTGAAATTTAAAACGTGTGTTTATATTCCTATTTTGATAAATTAATAATTTTCGATAATTTGAGTTTTCATTAATTCGACGTTGGCTCGGCCCCGTTCACCTCGAAATACCGAGACTGTATTGTACTTCTTAGGTTGCGAACAGTAAAGGAACAGGGGGTCGTCCGTAAATTACGTAACACTAATAAGTGGTAAGGGGGTTTGAAACAGCGTTACGCTGTGTTACTTAGGGATAGGAGGGTCATTAGTTTAGTGTTACTTATCGTGCATCTTAAGGGCTCTAGGGCAGCGCCTTCGCAGAAAAACCAACTTCGGGAAAAGTTGCAGAAAGTATTAAACTTGGAAAAGATTAAATCGACTCGTTTAATTTGAGCATACCAACGGCGAAAATTTTGAGGGTGGATTTAGTTTTATGTGCTCGCTTCGTATCGTAGACTATAGCGAGCCCGTCCGTAGCTGGTGCATACCAGGCAATGGAAGCTTAAGGAAGAAGATGGGGTACTGGGAAGAAGATGGGGAAGCGTGCTTCTTTTGGAGTTTTGTTTGGCAGCGTCAGCGCCTATTAACTCGTCTAAGGATACCGATTTGTTTCCTGGAATTTTTTTTATCTCTTATTTTCGTGTGAGCACAATTGTATCTTCCGGTATCAACGTAAAAGTTGTCTTGGACAAAGATTAAAATTCCGATGCGTTGCAAATCGGTTGTACACTACATGCTATAGTTTTTATCGTTCAAGAAATATTTCGAAGAGGTAAAATGATGTGATAATTCTGCGAGTAAGTGAGCGCAGTAGACTCGCCCATGCGTGATTTACGACAGAGTGTGCGCTGCTTGAGATCAGAAATTTTCTCGCCTATGCGCCCATTCTTCATTCAAAAGGGCCATTTTACATTCTAAACTTTCCTCCAGTCTTGTTAGGTGCAGTCAGTATCGCCGGCTAATTTCGACTTTAAGTATCATAAATATTAATATTCAGCACTAATAAAATGAATACAAATTGTTTCGACAGTGATTTATTTTCACTTCTTCCATTTACAAAGGGGGTTACAGGTGTGTTACAGCGGGGAGATGGGTATTCAAAACACTCCAAATTTGTGTTACGTAATTTATGGACGCCCCTTGGGTTATTTGATACTTTCTAGACGTCAGTGGTTTGAGGATAGATGTGGTGGAGGAAAAAATGCTCAAATTTTCAAAATTCACTGATTTAGCGGAAAGGTTTTTTTGTTTATTACTCCAGGAGGCATTTGAATGCAGAGCTATGATTTAATGTTAATTAAATTAATATGCACATATTTCATCGAGCTAAATAATTAAAATGTTGGTGTGTTAACATGTATTGGATTTTTTTTTTGGTAAAATATAATGCAGGGGCGGCTCGTCCTAAGGGGCCACTGGGGCCTGGCTCCACCAATATTTAATAAAGCACAAAAATGTTTATTTATCTTTACAGCAATCCTTTTGTGATAATTGTAGTAGTTTATTGGAATTTTTTATTCGTGAAGATCGACAATTCGTCCCCAGAACTCATTCCAAGTCCCAATAACCAAGAATTGATTGTCATAGTTCCTTGCCGCTCTCAAAGATAGTGTTAGTAGTGCTCAAGGGGCCCGGCCTGCACGGGCCCCAAAGCGGTAACCCCACTCTGTTTCCAAGGTCAGCGCCCTTTCGTACTGGGCGCGACCACTGCTTGCTACTTTTAGCAGTCCTAGGGGCCCGCACCAGCGGGCCCTTCGCACAGAAACGGCAGGCTGAGCGCGCCGTTTTCAAAGTGGACCTGAAGTTCTGCGCGCTGTAAGATGAACACAGTGGATATATTACACTGTTTTCCGTTTTCTTCACTGGGACCTGAAGAAAAAAATTATAATAAACGGTTAGGAGGACATCAACCGTGTGACTTATCATTGACAAAAATTGATGGAAAGATGAAACGAACATTCTGTAATTAGAGGTTCCCCCCCAAAAAATCATGGTTGACTGTAAGTGATGAAAAACAAAGCTAATTTTGCTTTTATTGTTTATTATTCGGTGAGGTATTGTAGACGACAGTAGGCTGTAAGGATCTGAAACATTTGAGCGAATGAATAAAGTAACTCGAAGAAAGTGCATTGTATTTAGAAAATGATTACAAAGGGTCCCCCCCCCCCGATAAGATGGTAAAAAGTTCCCCTCAACCAAATTACTTATGAGTGGTTACACTATAATTCTAACATAAAAATAATATTTTTGAAAGGTTTCTTAGCCTCCGTCCCACCACCCACACCCCTATACTGCCAAAAACGTGTTTTTTGAATTTCAATTTTTTTCGACAACTGAACACTATTTTATCAGACTGAAAAAAATATGATAAATAAGAACACAACTTGGACTATCAGAAAAACATTTTTTAATTTTTTTTCAGACTCAAATTCAAACACAAAAACATATTTTCGAAAAAAAATATCAAGAAATATTTTTTACTGTGTCTTAGAAGCCTGGAACAGGCTCGAAAAAAATATGAAAAGTTCCTCTTAAAACCCAAATTGTTGTGTATTTTTTTCAGATTTGTTTGATTACTGGGCTGCAGTTAAAAAAATAAAATCCATTTTCCCGCCTTTAAAACACCTGTACTTTCAATATACTTTGAAAATGACTGCAACAGTTCTGTGAATTTATTTTAGTGTTTATTATACATTTGTATACATTGTTGTAGCACCCAATAAAGTTTTGGTTTTGGAATATACTTACAAAGTATCATTTTTAAAGCTTTCTAATCGTTTGCATAAGTAATCCTACGCTACGGAAAGACGATAGTTTTGGCAATTTATAAGAAACAATCGACACAAGACCTTGTAAGTGTGATAAAGAATTAAGTGGTGGATAAAGAATTACACCCCATCCTACATCAAACAGATTTTAGAAGAAAAAATAGAAGTTTGCAGATTTTGACATACAAAAAAGATTATTGCAACACACATAATGGCAAATAACTCGGAAGCGATGCTTCCTAGGCCTTTTTAAACCAGGTTTGCTTGTCTCATGGGGACATGACTTTTTTTTTTGAGAACAAGTGAATTCTAACAGACGACATGTTTTGGGGGACTGGTAGATGACAAATGGGGAAATGATAAGGGACATTTCGTGTGCAGGATAGATGGGGGACAGGAGGGAAGTGAAGGGGAACAGATTAGTCCCCGATTATGTTGTTGGGATATATTTTTCAAAATACCACTTTTATGATCATCCTATTTTACAATTTTGCATATTAGTTCTTTTGGGTGCGCCCTTTCCGTAGCACAGATGGACAGAAAAGAGAAGCCGATATCAATGTAAAATTAAATTGAAGGAAAATACTGAAATTATCTTTCACGATAAAATTAACGGGACTATTTTATTTTCTGCGAATTTTTATCTCAACGCTCAGCAATATTGGAATGAATTCTCTCGCACAGTACCGGGTCTATAATGCCGTAAACTACTTTTCGGGGGATGGGAGTTTGCAGTTGAATTCTACATTAAATCAATTTTCAATTTTCGTACAATTATTATTTACAAGCTGAAGAGTTTTCGCACGTGTACAGATTGTACGGGTGTCTACATATTTATACGTATTCAAGAGAAAATACTTAGGTAAAGGAAAATACAACTTTTTCTCTAGTCTGAAACATCTACAGACGTGAGAACACAAGCTTCCGCAACCAATGCGTTACTATTTATCTGTCCGGGAAGCGCCGCGTTCTAGACTCAGTTGTCAACGTTTTAGCTGCTATTCTGTGGCCTTCCTCCTCAAGCAAGGTCGCACGTGCCTAGGACGCGGCAACTGCCGAACTGCCAAGTGGTTGACTACAAATGTCTTAGTTTTTTTTAAACTATGACCCAGCTATTAAAAAAATATGAAAAAATTCACTTTGAAAGCATTCTGAGATGAAGTTTTAAGATTATTTTCGTGCCAGTGCCTGTGTTCTAAGACAAGTAAAACAGTTCTTGTAAATCTGTGTCTAACCTATTCCCCTTCATTTTTCCACATGTCCCCCAATTATCTCTCAAATATAACCGAATTATTATTTAATAAACTGCCAAACACTATTATCTTTCCTTAGTGTATGATATTCTTATACAAAGGATTAGAAAGCTTTAAAAAATTACAATTTCTAAGTATATTCCAAAATCAAAACATTTATTGGGTACTACAACAATGTATACAAATGTATAATAAAGACTCAACCGTGCACAGAACCGTTGCAGTCATTTTTAAAGTATATTGAAAGTCCAGGTGTTTGAAAGGCGGGAAAATGGATTTTATTTTTTTAACTGCAGCCCAGCAATCAAAAAATCTGAAAAAAATACACAACAATTTGTGTTTTAAGAGGAACCTTTCATATTTTTTTCGAACCTGTTCCAGGCTTCTAAGACAGTAAAAAATATTTCTTGATTTTTTTTTCGAAAATATTTTTTTATGTTTGAATTTGGGTCTGAGAAAAAATTAAAAAATGTTTTTCTGATAGTCCAAGTTGTGTTCTTATTTATCATATCTTTTTCAGTCTGATAAAATAGTGTTCAGTTGTCGAAAAAAATTGAAATTAAAAAAACACTTTTTTGGCTGTATTAGGGTGTGGGTGGTGGGACGGAGGCTAACAAACCTTTCAAAAATATTATTTTTATGTTAGAATTATACTGTAACCACTCATATGTAATTTGGTGGAGGGGAACTTTTTACCATCTTATCCGGGGGGACCCTTTAAAACTTTTGGAACTGTGAATATTGTTGTACAGATTAATTCGGCGATCAAAATTTCAATCTAGAAACGTATGAACAAGTCGCAAAAAAATAGACATATTTCATGTAGAAGATTGAGTGTTTAGTAAAATACTGTGGCAGTCATCATTCATGAACTAGCATTGAGAGGCCATGATGAATCTGAAGATTCAAACGACTATGGCAATTTTGTAGACTTATCGTTACTCGGCAATCTACATAATGTTAGATGATCATTTAAACTATTCTTCTATTTATAAATATAACTCAAACACGACAAAGAACGAGCTACTTGATTGTATGTGTAAAGTGTTTTTGGAGGAAGTGAAGAAAGACATCGATGTAGCTGATTTTATTTATCTGCAAACCGATTAAACAACTGGCATAACAAGTCGAAGTTAACTTGTCTTAACTTTACGATATGTTCCCCTTCGAAATCTCAGCATTCCAAAAGATAAGCTATGACATTGGCGTAATTTTTGTAAAAATCTTTTGTTTCCATTGGCACACCAAAATTTGGTTAAATTCCTACTTATGTGTGGAAAACTTACAGATTTAAAGGTTTAGTTAACTGATAATATGAATTAAACGATGGATTAAATGACGATTCTTTAATTAAATAATTTATTGATTCTGCGATGATATTCGTGCTTTTACACCTGGCCCCACCAGGAAAAAATGTCACGAGCCGCGACTGATATAATGCCTCAATTCTAGCTCTTCTATACGTATTTATAGTCATTTTATAATACAATAAATATCAAAGTGCCAACTTTGATAAAAGTAGACGTTCTGTCGAGATATCTGCAGTGGATACCTCATGATACGGTAGTTTTGCTTCGTCGCTATGTTCCCTTGAAGCCCTTTACGTCTCTCAGGTTCTGATTGCAACTAGTGTAGTATGTAGTCGCGTGAAGTGCCCGAGAGTCCAGTAAGTCAACTCGACACCAGTGGCGGACCTAACTAATTGGAAGAGCTAAGAGAGAGTGCTTGAAATCCTCTTTAATCCAGGGGCCAGAGTGGCTTATGAATCCGACCTAGCCCCTCTTTTCCACCGCATCGCCATGCCCCTTCCCGACCCTCGCCTGCGCGTCCTCTCCTCGAGCGAAGCGCATAAAATAAGTGAATAGAGCCCGCATTTGCGCGTCCGTGCGGGGCGCGCTGGCAAATAGAGCAGCGGCCGCGTGGAACGGGGGCTAGCGTGCGGTCGCTGCCGCGGAGGCGTTGCCGCAGTTCGGGCGAAGGCCGCCACGCGACGCTGCTGCCGCGCCGCCCCAGCTGCACTCACGCAGAGGCTGTGGGCCACTGGGTCGCTCGGCACTCCCCCTTCCCCCTCTTCGGTCTTGCTCTCGCACTTCCCGTCCTTCGCAGAGCCCCAGCTCCCGCGCTCTTCCCTTCGACCTTCTCGGCTGCGGGCGGCGCGGCGCGGCGCGGCGATGAGTGGCTGGGGTGATTAACTTTGTCATAAAAAAGGGAGATTGGTCATATTTGAACCATAAAATTAGGTATTAAATGTCATATTTGGAAAAATTTAAATTAAATTTTATGGCGTTAAGGTACATTTGTAAATGAAGATCTCTGAGCAATCATATGCTATGCCACATTACGTTAGTTTTGAGAAAACGGAGAGGAAAGGTTTAGAAAATGAATTCTACACACAGGGATAAAGAACATTAATTTACGAATATCACTGCCATCTTGCAGCGAATTTTTAATGTAAAAACCCAACATCTAGATTCATCTATGGGACGTCTAAATACAGTAATATTTCAATTTCATCAGAAATGTGACATAGCATGTGATTGCGCCAAGGTCATCAAATAAATTCACAATATGTTTTACATATAATTGATATCGAAATATTTCTCTCGAGTTAAGTCTAAGTTTTTCATTGTATGTTCTTATTTCATTGTGTTTTTAGCCTGATGATGAAGAAATGTTCCTTGAAACTGTAGCAAGACCTGTTCATACACAATTTGAAATGTACACGTTGCCGTATTATTTGTGAATAATAATAATCTTCTGTATTTTACAACTTTGTCCATAATTCATTGCCGTAATGACAAATGCGAATACATATTATTACGCGTTTACGACACCAGAAACTACTCTTAATCATTGATTAAATGAAAAACATTATAACTTATGTGTACATTTCTTTGTATAGCTTAATTATTAGTTTTGCCGCAGTATGAAATACAAGAACTATCGTTTTAAAACAAGCCAGCAATCTTTTTCATCTGTTTTTTATCAACATCTTCTGTTGAACATTGAATTTTTAATCTTTTTCTGCAAACTAGAAAACCTGTGGAGTTACAATCAAAATTGATATCGACCATCAACTCTTTTGACTTGAAATTGTGTTGACTTCTGAGATTGATAATTTACCCATCATTGATGGGTTAAATTTCTCTCCGTTTATGTCGAAGAAAAATCATCACTAGGGAGAGGATTTTTATGCCCTAAAAAATCTTGAAATACTCTTTTTAAAATATGCGTTTATGCTCTAAAAATTCTTAAATTTACACTTTAATATGCAATTAAAATTAACAATATTTTATTTTCTCAATAAACCTTTCTTGATAAAATTCAGGAGAAGCTTGCTGAAAACGAAAAGATATATTTATGTGCAAACATAATATAACTTAACCTTCGCGAAATAAGTGTTAACTCGAAATAAGTGTAGTAAATATTTTCCTTAGTGAAGAACATTGTGTTGTTTTATTTCTTCTGACTGGTTTAAAAAATATGTGGTCAAGGAATATCCTACATTTGTACAAGTATTTTATCATCTGCAGAGAAAAACGGGAACAATGACAAGCTCTTTCAAATCAATGAACGCTCACAAATAAATAGATTCTATAAAAAGATGAAACGTTTTATAGATAAGATTCTGTTTTAACGAAATATGCAAAATATACGCCTTAATTTATACAAATATGCACCAACAAGAAAAATCGGCCACAAAAATATGCACTAACATGTTAATCTATATTGCATCTTATTCTAACCAGATGTCAAGAAATTTCATTTAGCTATGCACTGAAGCAACGGGCAAAAATATGCAAAATCATAGAAATCCGCTCCCTAATAACCTTGTATATTCGAGTAAAAGGAACTTGGAGGAAATTACAACTTAGAAAATTAGCGACCACAGTGGATTATAATAATACGGGAGACGGGAGGACTTCAAAATATATAGCGCCGCGAAATATGGGAGACCTGGTCAGCCTTTGCGTACGCGGCGCGCCGGAAGGCACGGTGACACTTCAAGGCAAGTTCTTTTATTGCCTGCTTTCGACAGTGCTAAAAGGGTGGGCACTTTCAGGAATGTAAAGGAATTTCATCAATCGGAAGTAATAATAACTTTTTTTTCTTTGAGAATCGTTAGAAGTTTGGGAAATCTTTCCAATTATAAAAAAAATAAATATTAGCCACCAAAAGTGTATTAATTATGTGACAATATTTATGGGTTAATCACAAATTGTTAATTTTGATTTTCTCCCCGTAAAATCAGACAGCTGAAAAAAAATAGGAGTTTTAAGTGCTTTGAATCGCGGTGTGTTTGTCTCACAATGCGACAGCGCATGGGAATAAGTAACACAGAGAAAAGATGTCAGTCGATAGCCGCGTTTTAGTATCAACCCCGATCTTGCTCTTATTTAATATTTTCTTTACGTATTATTATACATTCTACAAATCTTGTCAGAGAAGAATCAGTTAATGCTCTGGAAAACAGAGAAAAGTCAGAGAAATATCTCATGAAAAGTCTCATGAAAATAGTGACGTGAATCGTATCACTCTGAAACAAGTGTTTTAGCGTACAAGTACAAACCGATAAGCGATCGAAATGTTTTTTCTTTCCGAAAAATATGAAACTAATTTATTAGAAGTGTATTGAAAGAAATGGCATGTACTTTCAATTAGTTGTGAAATATCTATATTTGTAAAATTAAACCAAAATATATTTTGCTGAGATTTCTCTGCGTATAGCATTAAGGTACGTTGCTTTGCGCTCCCTGCTGTACATTTGCAGCTTGCCCCCCTCCCCTCTCTTAAATGTTTCAACTGTATTTTAGGTGTATTAATAAATAAAACAGAACACAAACAATAATAAGAATTTTTTTTTATTTTTATCAGGTTTTTAAAAATTTCATGTAGCAAGGGATGTAAGAGTGCCACTAACTGCAAAACTGGTATTTTAACACAAGGTTTTTGTTGTCGATTTCTGTCCAAAATATTCCATCCCTTTTTGGGAGCGTTATATTGAAAAATGAAAGAAGTTTTGTTTCGGATTGATTGTTTTTGTGTAATTACCAGAGTTAAATTCGCTGATTCCTTATATAGCTAGATCCAATTCAGTCTCTGTCTGGAGGAGAATCAGCGACGAATTGCTCTAATCGGTGTTTCCATGCATTCGTTGATCAATACCAGGTGAATGTGGAATAGTACTTTTACGACATGGGCCATGCGCGCACGATTTTTCCTTCTCCAACCTTGTCCCCTCCTTTCACCTTACGTATACCTCTCTCTCCACACACACACACATGCAGTATCAAGCACTACACTAACGTACACTTCGGGAGCGTAAGCTTGACTCCAGCGGAGGAGGAACACCACCACCCTCTGTGCTACACTTGCGGGACTAATGATCAGTAATTGACTTGCCCGGAAGCACTGGGTAATCAATCGTGTACGAATGATCCCTTTGCATGCATTTCATCTTGTTTGGTCTCCTGAAAATCCCGCTCTTTGGGGTAAAAGGTTTTGTGTGATCCTTAGGGTTCGTTCGTAATCAGAGTCCGGTGAGGGGCGGCGGAGAAAGCCACTGGGACACGCCCTCCCGCGGAATCTCATCCTTTTAAACTCCTTCGCCCAAGGCCGACTGCCTGCAGACGCCCTGCCTGTTCTAGATTCGCCGCGCGTCCCTATAAATAGCACATTGGAGAACTGCAATTGCCCTGATTTTCATTGCTGTTACGTACATCCACTGCTTTGTATGGAAAAAAATTATTCAGAGAAACTTGTAGATTCAACTTCTCAATTCAATTCAATTTAATTCACCTTCAATTTCTGGGAATGTATTCGACTGAGAGAAGTGTCCGTAGAGGAACAGAGTGTTTAGATATGTGTCTAAAGCAGACCGTTTACAGAGAAGTTTAAAAAGGTAGGTAAATGACTTTCAGATGTAAAAAAGCAAGAAATTAACTTGCGCCACCTGATGCTTTACATTCTGTTTGGAGGAATAGATTCTTTTAACTTTGTTTTTCCAAAAGTTTCAGATGTCCAGTAAACTGTGAATAAACCTGTGAACCTCATTTATATGTAATTTTATTATGGTAATTCAATATTTTGTGGAATATAATTTTAGATTTACTCTTAAATCATATAATTTGATGTCTGTGTAAAATACTATTTTTAGAACTTCAGTTTTTCGTTCTCATCATGTAAGTGAAAGAGAAAGTCGCTGAACGGTACACGAGGGACGCAGATACGATTAAGTAAAAAGAAATTAGAGTGGATGACCTTCAAATTATTAAGGAAACCGAAATCAAGAAATATCAGTGCTGCTTATATAATTGGAGACCTTGCCAGACCTCAGATCTAACAAGAATATTATGGTTTTTTTTTTCGAAGAAAAAGTTAATTATAGGAAAAATATTTATCTGGCGGTCTGATTGTATCACCTTACGTGAAATTATTTCGGAATTCACTTTGTTCGTGCTCACGGAATTTCAAAAGCTCGGGTTTCAAAAAAAGGATTTATATACTCTTATTAAAGCCGTATGAACGTCTGCGAATGTAAACATTTACATTAATTTTCAATAATTAGAGGGAAAACAGGCGTTGTCTCTCTATCAAGTAAGAAAATCAAGGTGAACTGCATAAAATAAGCCGATCGAAATAAGGTGAAACATTCAAGAACTATTTGAAAAACTGGCAAAGGTGAAAATGTGAATATAACCTTTAGTTGCCCAATTGTTTTCATGGAAAACTGTCTCATCGACCGAATGTTGGTGAATTTAGTTCTAGAGATGCAAATTAGTTTAAAAACGGGTCGTGAAACTTTTCTGGTGAAACGTTGCGAATTTTGGACTCCATGTAATTCATAATTATTAAATTCAAGTTAAAAGTTAAATTCTGTGGTTTAGCCTGATTAAGTTCCGAGTTATTCGTACCTGAGTAAAGTGAACTCCAAAAATCAAGAGTATATTAGGGGAATTTAAGGCCAGTGAGATTCTTCGAATTCAATCATTCCGCCTCTGTAAATGAATTTTTGAGAGAGGAAAATTTACTCTGCTTTTAAAATAAGCGTACTGGGAACACTGAAGGAATTGAGTAAATACACTGTATAACTAGTATCAACGCTCCATGGCATGCGTATGTTATGTTGAAAAAAAGTATTGAAATGGGATTGCAGTTATAACCGACAATCATTATGTATACTTTTCGATAAAGAGATGGTGGCAGCGTGATTATTTCAACGTATGATTTTTAATGTAGTTTTTGTTGTTAATATTCTATTTTAAAATTTAAAAAAACAGGTTACTTGTAATTCTTGCTGCTTATTCTAAAGTACTTATTTAGACCAAAACTGTAATTCCAGTCCACGAAATCAAACTAGTATTTCGTATCTTGAATCCTTAACAATAAAGAATGGACAAACATAAAAAAGTCTATTTATTTTTACGCACAAAAAGACATGGTAAAAAATTCTTATTAAGGTAGCACAATTTTTCTTGTGAATACGATTTTTCATTTCACAAGAGTAAGTTCACATGAGCTGGCGCATGCTATTTTCAATTGAATGTATAAATTATTTCTTTCAATGTTTTGAAATCATTTGTGTTTTAAAGATTTATTCTTGCGGGTGTTTGCTTAGGTTGTTTGAACGCGAGATGAAGAGCTGAAAAGCGAAGGGGTTCGTAACGTACGTGATCGATTTGCGGTTTCGCCTGACCCCTCCAGGTCTAGGGGGGATAGACAAACGCCCTCGATCACACGTTCCCGCCCCCAGAAGTTTACCCACATTCGTCAAGATCTCATTGGTCTTTCGTAATGTATGGGGCTGCGGGTCAGACACCTCAATCTTTCTCTTCCTCTCTTGGCTCTTCGAGTGACAGGAGTAGGAAATTGGGGTGCGACAAACGGAGGCACTGTGTCTATGTGTAATTTAAAATGATTTCTTGGACTTAGACATTTATTGTATTATCGTTCCAGTATGGAGCAAAAATTGTGAACGCTCTAAAAGATTTTTATACACGACTTTGCGCTAAAGATTGATTTGCGTTCTCGGGGATGCTGTCATAAGCTTTCATTTTGAAGTTTTATAATTTTTCATACAATTTATTATTTTGCAATTACTGTCGTAAAATACGATAATTATATAATTTATCTCGTAAAATATTGTAGATTACAAAGTTGTACATCTACTTGGTGGCATGGTGATTGGCAAACCTCCATTCAGTCCATTTTTGCCACCCGTTTTTCTTCGCTTATAAGTACTTATGTGTGTGTGTGTATATATATATATATATTTTCACGCTTACAATATATATATATATATATATATATTGTAACACCCCGCCCCTCTCTCATCGAGTTCGGCGGGATGGATCTCAGGGCGTGACCCGACTCACCTGTGGATTTCTGTCTGCACTCATCTGTTGCCTCATACGCCCGGCTGATATTTGGACAGGACGCATGCGTGACTGGGCATTTTCATGCATTAGGCAGTGAAACACTCGTTCCTGAGTTTCTGAATTTAATTAAAACAAAATAAAAAAGGTAATTAACGGGGTGAAGCCTCCTACAGTTTGTAACAATATCTTAACCTAACTTACAACTAACTTAGCTTAAAGTCCGACCCTTCTGGGTCATCGCCCGGGCGTTCCGCCCCTCCAGGCGCGGCATCCCTAGTGGGGTCGGGCGGCGGAGCGGCAGCGCTCCTCGTCCCCTGGACCGGGCTGGCAGCCGGCGGCGGCGGTGTAGGGCGGCGCGCGGGGCTGGCGCGCGGCCGGCGCTGGCTGCGGCTGCGGCGGCGGCGTCGGCGGCGTCGGCGAGGAAGCGCCGTCCGGATGCGTCCTTCAGCGGCGGCCGGCCCCTCAGGCCAAATCCGGACGCTCCTTCGTCCATTCAGGTCCCCACACTCGTGCAGTGTTCCGAGTCTCCCTTCAGGCGACACATGAGCGGGCGGCGAAGTGACGGCGATGCGTTGCCGGCGGCAGTCTAGCGCCTCGCGGCGATGGCGTGACCTCTCTCTACCCCCCGGAAAGCTCTGCTTCACGCTAGCGTCGTCAACATCAGGACGGCCGAACTTCTCGCTCTCGCACACATCGGAAAGCTCGATCTCACGCTACGGTCGCCAACATCGGAATGGCCTCTCGCTGCAGTCGCCCAGATCAGAAAGACCTCTTGCTGTCGTCGTTCACATCGGAATGGCAGAATATCACCCCTGCAACTGCCTCCCTCGCTCGCGAGATCACGTGTCTCGCCCCCGCCTAGTTCTCGTCTATTGGCGCAGCCGAATCGCGCGATGCGTGCCGGCCAATTGCCATCGGTCAACGGCGGTTGGAAACCGATTTCGAGTGGGAAGTCCACGTCACTGCAATTTCCGAGAAGACGCGGGGTTGCGCTGACACAGCGCGCGGAAATACCAAGGTGCGACGAACGGTTTCTGAACAAAGGGGAGCCGCGCCCATCGGCGGCCGGCCTACCCTTCGCACCGCTCAGGTAGCGGAAAAGCGCACGTTTCTAGACACCAAGTTTTCTAGTACTCCCCGTTAAATAAAATATTATTTTCGCACACGCCAAAATTGTTACGTGCGCGACCGTCCCATTACAATATATATATATATATATATATATATATATATATATATATATATATATATATAAGCATAAATAATTGACTTCCTCATTACTTAGAATTCAACGAGAGTTCACCAAAATTTACTTAAACAGTGATGTTTTTTCCTTCCTGCTCAAACATACCAAAATAGAGGTACGATGCAATTAGCTAATTAGTATGACGATAGGTTTCTGTAAAATAAATGACTTTCAAAGTTGAGAAGATATGTTTCACTTCGTTAATTCAAAATGACAATTTTAGTACTTAATATTTTTACGCTTTACTAGTTTTGTCTGTATTCCATCTTTATTTGTTCTGTCTGTATACGGCTTGGGCTCCTCTTGCCCTACACCCCCCGTAGCTATAGGGTTACCAGGGATTTAGTTGAAAAAATCAGAATCGTTGGATAAAAAAACCAGGACATTTCACAAAAAGTCAGGACATTTTTTTATATTGGCATGCAGGTCAAAGTTCTTTATCTACCACAGAAGAGACATCAATGTGTATGTTAATAGAGCACTCTACGAAAAATTATGACTATTGAAGCTTTATTATTAAGTATTCTTCACATCTGTTTCAATATTCCCCATACAAATATTAGAAAAGGACATATGTATTGTTCTCTAGTTAAAAACACTGTTTCCTGTCTGTTATCACTTTTCCTCTGACACAATTTTATGTCTGTATTTTATATTAAAAAATATTAAAATTAAATTAAACAGTAAGTAGATGAAAGTGTATATAAAAAAATCAGGACTTTTGAAAACAAATCACGACAGCCAAAATGCGACCAAAAATCAGGACATGTTCTAACAAATCATGACGTCTGGTAACCCTACCCCTACGTAACGAGATATGTAAACGTCTGGCGCGTCCAATCCCACGTTGGGCGCCGTGTCCACCGGCACGGCTCGAGCATCCGCCATTCGAGTCGCCGCCGCCCGTCCCGGAGCGCGGACTCGTGTCACTTGGATGCCGGTGCGTGCGGCGCAGGGCGGCGTTCCGCGAATACCGCCGCCACCCCTCGCCCTGTCGCTGCGCCATTGAGTTGGACGTGGGCGCGGCGCGGCGATGAGAGCGTGCGGTGGACGCGCGTAGCCGCGGGGCGGTCAGGCGGCGTTAGCTCTGTGGGGAAAATCAACACTCGTCCGCGTTTACTGGAATATTGGCGGAATTTACTGCAATTATATTACTATTTTCATGATGAGATATTTCCATGATGATAATGATTTTAAAAATACGGTAGTACAAAAATTAACGTTTTTAAAAATATGGCTGTTACTTGTTTTTTTTTCTTTTTCTTTTTTGCCATAATTGTTCATTGTGGAAATATTTTGGAATCTGTTAATTACGTGATCCCAATGATCACTTGGCAATGGTTTGAATAAAAATAACCTAACTTTTTCTGGAGAGGATGGACTACCGTTATATTGGTCTTAAATGCTATATGCTGGCAGTGATTCACGAACTTGATACATTGATTCAAGGAATTTCGGTCGGTGGTTTCGAAATTACGCGAACATCGCGAAATTACGATGTATCAAAAAACATCGCCTTGACGCCTCACAAATGCACTTATGAATTATGTTATTAAATATACGCATAAACTTACCTGGAAGTCATGATCAGCACTAAAAATTATTATTGTTATTATTCCTTTAATTCACGACTAGAGATGTTGAGTCGGCTGATTATGAAGTCTACTCCGGGTTGCAACCAGTTTCCTAAGGAGTAGATCCAGGGGCTATCGGTGCCTCTACAATACTTTGCATAAAATGTGGGCTGTTCTAAATAAAGCAGTTTCTTGCACTTCCCAGTCCTTTACATCACTTTGCGATCAGTATGAATTTGTTAGTCGTACAATGTCGTACACAGTCCAACAGACGTTACAGGTTTCGGTGAGTGTTCGTACCACTTGGTGCTTGTGTTTTGGAACTTCGAGGGCTATACAGATCTGCCAGTGGAGGTAACTACACACCCTGTCGTGCCTTTTCAAATATTCTGTCTTTTCTAGAATTGAACAAGCTGTGATAATATGATCAATGGTTTCTACTTGTTCCTGGCATATGCGGTATTTATCATCTTGGGAAATTTTGAGAACCGCTTTATCATACAAGGTGTGATCAATAAAAGACCGGACTGATTTTATTGCGCGGAAACCGTTCAGCGGATCTAAACGAGTAAAGTTGCGCCATCCAGGGACACATTTGACAAGTAAAACGGCAGCTGTCGCATTTGTGTAGGTTGAGTCGTTAAGCAGCAACTGCGGTTTTTGCGTAAACCTGTTCGTCACCTCGTACAACGGCAAGAATGAAGGAATTGGTGGAACAGCGTGTGTGCGTGAAATTTTGTTTCAAACTTGGCAAAAGTGCAACGGAAACCTTCGGAATGATTCAACAAGCGTTTGGGGGTGAACCAATCAGTCGAAGTCAGTATCTTGAGTGATATAGTTGCTTCAAATCGGGCAGAACCTCTACAGATGATTTCCGAATGGGGCGGTCTTCCACATCAACAGACCCCAACCACGTCAAATTGGTGAGCGATTTGGTGCGGGAAAGTCGCCATTTAACTATTTGGGAGATAGCCGATGAAGTGAACATAAGTTTTGGATCCTTTCAGACCATTTTGACAGAAATTTTGCGCATGACGCGCGTCGCGTCAAAATTCGTCCCGCGAGTGCTGACTGCTGAACAAAGACAAAAACGTGTGGACATTTATCAGGAGCTACTGGATAGAGCCAACGCCGAACCAGATTTTCGTAAAACCATTAAAACTGGTGACGAAACTCAACCCTGAAATCAACCTTGAAAAGGCGCCGATTCGAGTCAATTTTGGACATCAAAACCAAATGTACGGCGAACCTGAAGAGTATCCCTAAGGCGTTAGGAAAGATGTATCGTGAGCAAAGGCAACTACTTTGAGGGCGACAAATTCGAATAAGTTGTATCTATCGAAATAAACAAGTTATAAAATCAGTCCGGTCTTTTATTAATCACACCTTGTAATGTCGTGTTCTCAAGGCCTGATCTTGGGCAGCTATTACAAGTGCTTCCGATTCTGGCTTCATTCTTCCCCTTTTAAGCCACATAAATGATTGATCTTTATTGATCTGCACCTTGTCCATTCTTTTTAGATATTGCCCATGAAGAGGTTTGTCTCTCCAACGATTTCTTTAACATTTTTTGCGTCTCCCATTTCATGTTAAGAAGCATCAGAAGTTCAGTATCTGTGCTATTCTGCGTGTCTTGCATAGTCTTGTTCGCAATCCTCTTTGCTACACTTACAATGCCTCAGTTTCCCATTTTCGGTCAGATTTCATGACCTGCCTCATTGGAGGGTCATCTTGATGGCTGACTACATACTTTCCCATCCCGACTAATGAATTGTGCCAGGAGGTTTCAATTGTCTGAGGCTTTTTCATCCTTCCTTATGTGACACATAAAGAATATGTACATCAGCTCGAGGGTGAGCGACATGATTCATTGTTAGCAGTTTTCTAGTTTTTCGATCCATGATTCAAATTTCCCGCTCAATCCAGTCCACCTGGCCGAAACTGTATTCGGCTACAGGCACCGCCAAACTACTACCTATTGCTGATATTTTATTCCTGGAGTTCAGAGCCGACTGCAGGACAAGCCTCTCTCTTGGCCTGATTGGTGGTCTGAATCACGACACCGAGCTGCTGAGCACGTGAAAGTGGCAGCAGCTGGGTGCTGCGCCGTTTGCTGACGCAAGTTCCTTTTGGTGCATGACACATTTAGCTCGGAGTGGTCGATTTAGCGACCAGTGTTGACTTAGGTCCTTCCATCTCTGCACCGGAATTTGAACTTCGCTGAGTTATAGCAAAGGGAGCGCCAGTGATAATTGTGTAAGGAGCGTGCTGTAGAGACAGTTGCTCCTCAATTTTGATCTCAAATATTTGAGCGTCATCCTGCAATTTAACCAGAATACCAGTCTATTTATATTTCAGAAATTCGCTCTTTCGAGAGTTACAGTGGCAGTTTCATTTTTTTATGTTGAGCAAGAACATCGTATGAAAATTGTAAGAAATGCAAATTAAATGCATGCATTTAATTTGATTTACATGAAATTCCCCTAGAAAGAATGAGTTTTAAATTTCGTGTACTCTAGCAGGACCCGTGCAAAATGTTCCGCACTTTTTAATTATTGTTTTAAAAGTGAAAATAGTTTCATACAGGATCCGAACTTCAGCTTGGAACCTGAACTGTACGAGAATATTAAGCATTTCAGGCCCGTCATCAATGTCCTGAAGAGACATCAACTTAATTTCATTTAGATTTCTAGTCTGCTCGTTTCTAACCATCCTATTGCGGAGCAGGGGTCCCAGACACGTGTAAATATTCATTCGCATCTTCGTTCCAACTACCCTCGCAGATTTCCCTACATGCTCCCGAGTATACTCCTCTCGCATATTCTCTGCATGTTGCCTTGCTTCCTTCGAATGTTCTCCTCGTAATTCCTCGCTTGTTCACCTTATGTTCTCTGGCTTGTTCATCTCCTGAGTTTGTGTGATTACTAGTGAATGTGTTTGTGTCTAAATATTAATCAAGAGAGCCAGAAGCGCCTCGAACATTCATACTGTGGCGTTAAGTCGCACGGTGTAAATAATATAAACAGTGTTTGGTGTTAGGCCAGGACTTGTAAATAATTAGAGTAATTAGGAAGTAAGACAAAGTAAATTTATATTAGTATGTAAGAGTCTGGTTTGTAAGCAATGCCACAAGTTTTCAGTGTAAACAGAATTTAAGAATAAATGTGGGGTTGTTCACGTGTTCCCTCGCAGGTTCAACATAAATTACCTCCCTTTTGCGGCATGTACCTGCACACGTTCCCCATATGATACGTTACATCTTTCCTGACACGTCCATCACAGTTCCTCACATGTTCCCCATGAGTAAGACGGCGTAGCGTGAAAGCATAAGTAGTGTTTCTGTGCTCCTCTCATTGTTCTCTATAGCATTTGCGCTGTGCTCGGCGGGAGGGGAGGGGCAGAGAGGGTGACGCGGTTTAAAGCGTTGCATTGTGTACGTGTGAGTGCTTGTCTGAACGAGCGCCCAAAAGTGACGTCCCACCCGAGTGTACTCGTGGCAAAAGCAAGAATCGTTGTTGTTTTACAATACAAGAGAATAAAAGACAGGCTCCTCAGGCGCTTGATCTATTAGTCCGATAGGAAAGCAAAAAAATTTATCTTAAAATTACAGAAACATTCTCAAGTATTCTAGGATAATAATTGACGATATTCCTCCTCAATTCTTGAAAAATACTCGTAATATCAATTGTTTCTTTTGCAAAATATAACTTTGGATTTACAAATATTCTTAAGATTTTTATTCAGTTATACAACAATAATAATGATGAGCATCGTTACACTGAGGTGCTTGTAGTATTCTTCCCACTTTCAATTACGAGTAAAGAATGTTGTATAGAGATGTGTAATACGTATAAAATATAATAAAGGGTATCTGTAATGTCTGGTGGTTGGAACAAAACCAAACTTATGAATACGCTGAGGAGACCTCTGACGAACACGCTACATGCGTAAATGGTCCTGTAAATATCCGAGTCCTCTCGAACATTTACCGGAAACATTGGGCCGACCGTCGCGTGCACGCAACCGATTCACCCACAGCGCGATACATTCTGTGGCCTCCCACGTGAACCTGTTATGCGGTCCGCCGCGTGAATGCCAGCCTTAGTACATAACCTTAGAACTCGACTAGCGTTTCAATTTGTACTCTCTCCACACGCCAATTACCGCGTTGGATCTCTCGCCCTCGGCTCGCGTATTAGTGAGCGGTTATTTGGAGACCTCAAAACGTTAAGGCGCTCCGCTTTGAGGATGGCACGACAGTTCGTGTGCGGGGCATTTCCAACTACTGCTCTTGCCTTTCCGCTTGCTTAATTGTGTGCCACGGCCGCTCGGCATCGTTGAACCGATGATGATGCGAAGCTTCAGAGAAGGCCTGAAAACGCGAATTACGTTTTGAGGGTTAATAGTGTAGACGCAAGTGACTTATGTGCTATAATTTCCGAGAGAGGATGCGTGATATTGAGTTGTGTAACATGTGCGAGGTTAGTTCTGGGAGCCTGGTGCGTTTGATCCTACAGTTACCATTGGTTTATGGACTTCCGAGGAAACTATGAGGAGGATGAGAATCATTCGCTCGGTTTATTGCTTAAATATGATAGTGGAAGTACCCCGCTTTCGTTGTCTCTCATAGTTCGTGACATCGCAAAATAGCCCCGGTAAGCTAGGAATGGATGTGCTTCCAGAAGTTAGTCCGTCTAATTTTACCCCAGAGCCAGCATTGCCGTAACCTGTTCCCTTATCTTGTCCTATCCTGTTCCACATGTTATACACTATCTCACAGCACGAGAGACCAGTCGAGAGCTCAGAGCTTGCCCCGACGGGGGCGGTACCCCCGTCATGGGAGATACCTGGAGGAGCCCCCTCCCACCATGCCGGCGTGTAGGTCGGCGCCAGATCTCAGCATCCAGTGGGGAATACCACCACCTCCCGCAATGAATCATTCACTACACTAACGGGACTAATGACTATAGCAGTTAAAGTGCCAGGAAACATTTATAAATTCATCAAAACCTCATTTAAAATCTGGTGTTTCTGGGTTAAATTAATTTTTTTCTCGCTGTATAATTACTTGTGAAAATAGAATTTCGCGATTTTACTCAATTATCGAACCGCATCAACTAAACTGGGAAGGTTTCTTGTTAGCAAGTTATATCGTTCTTCAAAATCCTACCTTACGTTTCAAAACACGTGATTATTCTTTTTTTTTTAAAATAATTATTTATGAATAAAATATTTACAATTGATAAAATCGTTTCTTGTGAATATATGTTTAAGTAACTGTCTGAAATACGAATTTTGCTTTTTACGTCAGCAATTTATAAAATGTATTTTAAATGTTTACTATAAAAACTACTTAGCAGAAAATCTTACACTGTGGGTTTTCCATTGCACCACCAAAATAGCCCAAGCAGTTTGGATTGACGGCTCTTTAGTCTGTCATTAAGATTGGATGAGAACGTTTGTGTTTATTGTTGAAGTGTGAGGATCACGCGTGTAGTCGGAGGAGCTGCTTAGTCTGCTTCCACTAGCACCGCGGCCATGCCTTTGACACTGTCACACCCTGTGCCGAATTCCCGATGGCCTTTGGTCTCTAGTAACGCGTCGGCGCTTGCTCCATGTGTACACGTCGTTGTCGATTTAGTCGCTGCTTCGTGCGCTTTGGTTGCTTCTATTTGTGCAACGTGCTAAGTCCCTTTGCTGCCGCAGCTTCACCTTGAAAATTAATGGAAAATGTTTGCTCTTGGGCGGACGTTAATATTGTTTCTGTCTCCTATTTCTTCTAGTCACAACCTTATCCGGTCTTTTGCCGTCGCCCGCCAAACGTTTGCAAACGCCAATCCTCCACAACTGAAGTTATCAATGATAGCCATGCCATCACCTTTAAGGCTTTTGTCGATGCCCCAACTCACGTAAATGCAGACCTCTGAGCATTCGTGCTATTGCCACCTCGATCTATGTTACCATTCTTGGCTTCTTCGCTGCCGTAGTTTGGTCAGATACTGCCATTACCCTCTTACAAGCATCTTCCTTGTTGTCTGTGTCATTGTGTGCACTCGAATTGCCTTTATATCTCGACCAAGATGAGAATGATTTTTACAGGAGCGCGCCACCGTCTGTGTTTACAGCCGAAACGAAAGAGGCGTCGATATAAGGATACTCAATTCGAAATTAAAATGGAACCATACCAAACTATTGCGAAAAAAGCGTGATTTATTACGTCGCAAATCTAGTTCCTTCACAAATAATATTTTAGCTGTGTTTGAACATGTCTGCACCTCATATTGAAAGAAATTGTCTAATTAATAATTTAAAAATTTACTCTTCTCTGCAAAACGATTCAAAAGTTTGAAGCAACATGAGCAGTTACATTCATATAAATCGTTTATTACTTTCCCGTATACGTACGTATACACGGAGTGATATACGTAGTATAGGGAAAGTTATGTAATGCTGCGCGAAAAAATTCCCCAATTTTCGGCGGAAAAAAAATTCATTGATGGGCCGTGATAACGAAAAAGTGCATAAAACCAGTTGCTAAATTAAGAAAAAAAAATCCCCTAACACATGGTGTAGCCAGAAATCCTCTTTTGTGGGTCCTTGATATCGAAAAACCAATTAAAAGGAAAACGTCCGTCTGTCATTGTCTGCCGTCCGTCCGTCTGTCCGTCCGTCTGTGAACACTGCTAGCGCCTAAATCATACGTAATATCTTCCAAAATGGATATTCCCTGGTCGATCTGGCTCTAGTCAAAGCTTTGAGATGTTGAAAAAGATTCTTCAGATTTTGGGGATACTTCACATGAAGCCCCCCCGATCTTTTCATAGTTTTCTCAAAAACGGCTCCATATTTTTCTTTAAATTTCTTGTAAGAATAGAGGAAAATACACTTATTAAGATGGCATAGGTCCCATTTTCACGGATAACTCTGAATTTTTTAAAATTGTGGAAGTTTGAATTTTTTTCGGCATCTTTCTCCAACTACAAAATTGAAGATAGAGATTTTTCCTTAAAATAAAATGTGTTCTCCAAAATAAGATCTTTGTTTAAGGTCATATACATTGTTTCGAAAATTTTAGTAGTTTTCGCACAATATTGCGTGCAATATGTGCAATTTTAAAAAATTACAAAATCATGATTTTCTCAAAAACGGCTCTAATTTTTTTCTTTAAACTTTTGGCGAAGATAATGCTAAATATACTCTATCAGATAACATAATCGTCATACTGGTCTACACGTTGGTTTTTTCAAAAATTACAAAAATGTAAATTGTTTGATTTGTCTCTCACGTCGTTAATATTTACATTATCGGCGATTTTTTTTATTATTTATTTACAGTATAATGCTTTAAATAATGTCAAGTAAAGTTTCTCGAAAACATAAGTTTTCTGTGAAAAGTAGCTCAAATTGGCATTTTCAGAAATGCTCAAACGCCATTTTCTCATATATGGCTGCAAATTTTTCTTGAAACTTTTGTAACGGATAGTGCTAATTACACTCTTTAGTATAGCGTAAAGTTTATTTTGAGTTTTTTTTGTTTTTTCAAAAATATATAAATGTAATTTTTTGAAAGATCTCTCACATCTTTAATATGCACATTACACAATTTGTAAAGAATTAAGTGATTGTGCTCAAATAACTTCAAATAAAGTATTTTGAAAACTCAAAAATTTTCTGTGAAAATGAGCTTTGTTTTATAACATTTTCTCGAATTATTGTAATCCTTCGCTTGCTGTTTGTGCCGAAAGATCACTAACAATGTCGTATGTGGCAATTTTACGTAAAATTTGAGAATGAATGATAAAACTATAATTTGCATTTATAATTTGTAAATCGCTTGTAGTTATAATATTTTGTTTAGTCATGGTATTGCTTTCCCTGTTTCAATGTATTTGAAGTAATGTTCATTTGTGGTAATATGTGCATTAGTGGCGATTTGTTACATTATTGTATTTACGAGTATATTGCTTTAAATAATGTCTAGTAAATTTTCTCGAGAAATGACTTTTCTGTAAAAAGTAGCAAATTTCGCATTTTCAGAACACTCAAACACAATTTTCTCAAAATTTTTCCTAATTTTATCTTCAAACTTTTGGAACGGATAGTGCTCATTGCACTCTTTAATGTGACGTAAAGTTAAATTTGGGTATTATTTGGTTTTTGCAAAAATTACATAAATGTAATTTTTTTAAACATCTCTCACATCGTTAATAGGCACATTTCCAGCAAATTGTAAACACTGTTGTATTTGTAAATTAATATTCTTCAAATGACTTCAAATGAAGTGTTCCGAAAATTTAAACATGTTTTGTGAAAAAGAGCTTCATGTTTCGCGTTTTAGTAGCGCTTAAACGCCATTTTCTTAAAAACTGCTAAAAGGTTTTCCAAGAAAATTGCCATTTAGAAAGAAGTTCAGTGTTCTTTAATATTCTAAAATTAATATTTCCGTTCTACCATTAGGAAACTGAAAAGTCACGAAAATGTCAAAATATATACTTTGGAAGGAAATAGATGGCAGGTGGCACGAGTATGTAGTTCCGAATAGCTAGCCTAGACTCAAGGAAATAGAAAACTAATACGGGAAAGTCTGTGCCATTCTATAGCACCACTAGTTTTAACTTAAGTAGTTTCTCAGAATATATGCCAAATAAAATTATTTTTATGTAAGAAGTAACTACCAGCATAATGATGAACAGAGTAGATACTTACGACAGTAAAGTTAATGTTTTGGTACTTTATTGCATCCCTTACAAACCGCTTAAAGCCTATGTAAAAAAAGATGAATTAAGAATACAAAATTCTTAAATTCAACGAATATTACAAATTGAATACAAATAGAATTTTTATTACAGCCTTGTACTAGAATGATGAAAAAAAACTTGAAAGGGACAAAAATAAAATAGTGCATAGTGTCTCTGAAGTGACAGCTAATTCACAACCTCTATGAAGGAGGCCATGATTTCGCAGAAGCAGTCTCTGAGTTCCCTGCAGGCTCCTGGCGACTTTTCTAGCGAAACTGACTGTACAGACTCGTGTTTGAATTGTTAGTTCTACGACGTGCCTCAAACGCATCGTTCATTCTTCGCTTGGTCGAGTATACTAATGAGTAAGCTTTTGGTACCAAGACCCCAAGCCATTACCTATGTCACTCTTCAGCTTCCACACCATCTTTATCGTTTGTCTGGTTGTTTTGACAATTCGTCTTTCTGTTCGTGATAAGAACACTAAACTTAGTGTCGTCCGTGCCACTCAATTACTGAAGTTGTAAAAATATTTGATATTCTTACCTTTGTATGTATGTAAAATATTGTTCACTGCTCTTTATTGGTGTCCAATTGTTCACAATCAAAGTAAACATCTTATTTATTCATAATCATATAAACTGCATATGTAACGTTGTTTTGGGAAATATTAGACAGGGTTTGTTAGAAGATCTCCTTTGCACAAATTTCTATTTCGTTGATTGCTCATTGGAGGAGAAATATTTCATCCTGATTTCCTTGACTGTCTACTTGGATTTAACTTAGGAGAACGGTCCATAAATTATTATGGACAGTGAATTTATTTTTCTAGAAAAATGTAAATATATCGGGTTAAAAAAGAAAAAGAGCAATATTATAATGCCTGCGATAGATATATACAAGAAAAGTGAAGAATTCCTAAAAATATTGTTATTCACGGCAAGGACAAGAAACAATGTACACATGAGATTGTACCAAATACAAAGGAATACCTACCTCACAAGTTTGGACTACAAAAGAACGTAAAATAATATGTATTGGTCCAATATAGGAGGGCCATGTCAGAAAGGAGAATCAAATAGTAAAAACAGTCTGTTCCATTATGGAACAATGTAAGTTTTGGACCACCTGTGCGTGACGGGCTCGTACCACCTGACCATTTAATGAGGAGGTTTGTGCAGGTAACTTCTACATTTCTGTGTAAATCTATTAATTCTCATAAATAAATTATGATATTTGAAATTTGTGTACTTTCAAACTATTGATTGTGTTATTTAGCTTCATATGTACGTTCTCTGATGCCAACCTCGGTGAATACCTTTCTTCGTGGTCCATAATGTTTACATTCACGAAGTCTGTGTCGTAATAATTATGATCCAATCTCTATTGTGTAAGGGAATTTTCTCTATTTTCAGGTTCTCTGATGTTATTCGTCTGTTCTAATATTCTTATCCCGAGTCTTTTTTTGTCTGGCCTTTACATTTTAAATCGCAATCTTTTCATAAGATCTGATATACGATATTTTTCCTCTTTTTTCTTTTGCCACTTTGTCTTTAGCATTACTATCTAAAGGTTTTCTATAAATGTTTTATCTATTGTGGCGTCATACGGATGTATTAAAACACAGACGAGGGTGGGTAGAATAAACAGTTGGTTTATTAATGAAAAAACACAGACCGAAGTCGTAAAACACCATAACACTGCCTTCTACTAAGTAAATAAATACAGCCCACCACAAGAAGTGAAATTACAGTGCGGCTACCACACCGCCCAAACGACACACGTTTCCCCTCGGTGTGATGCACCGCTCTGCCGAGACAAACCTACATGTCTCATGACTGACGACAAACTAATGCCGGCTTCCCCTCCGCGTGCTAGACGCACAGCCTCCTACTCACACAGCTCGAACTATAGAAAAGAAGAATGGGGCGTTCGTCACCCGGCTTTTAAAGGCGCCATGGCGCCACCCGCCGCCACCGTTGCCCGTCCCTGCACCTGAGACGACGCTTCGCTCGCTCGGAAAAACCGATGCGTCATTGCGCGTCACCACGCCAGATGTCCAGCCCTTTGTTCCACATCCGGTGAAATTACCGTCTGCTCGTTTGAGCGTGCATGACGCTACACTATGTTCTATATGATGTTATACACACGAGTACATTTTTCTTCTCATAGAGGTATCAAGTTTGTCCTTTCAGGCGAGTTCACATCACGGGTATTTAAAGAAATATGACGCTTAATGTTCTTACAACCTACGCTTTAACAATGCACATATCAATTTGCACATATTAATTTGTTCAAAAGAAGTTCAATCACGAGTTGATAATCTTCGTATAGAAAATGTTATTCTAGATAAATCATTGTACCATATTGTTCCGAAGTCAAAAACTTAGGAGTAATTCTTAACAATAACCTCAACTGGGATTCTCATGTAAATAAAGTTACAAAGTTAGTCTATTCACGAATTGGCTCTCTTAGGATTGTTGGAAAGTTTTTACCGGTCAATATTAAAAAAATTGCAATAGAATCCCTCGTCTTTCCGCACTTCGACTATTGCGACGTTGTGTATAACGATTTAAACTTAGCACATGCCACACTGTTACAAAGAGCTCAAAATGCGTGTATTCGTTTTATTTACAATCTAAAAAATACGATCACATATCGAACATGTTTTGAATGTAATCAAATATTGCGGCTAAGCGACAGGCGGATGCTTCATCGTCTATCTCTTCTATTCAAATTACTAAAAACAAAACATCTACCACATATAACAAGTCGGTTCAGACCTCTTATATCCGCTAGACTCGATAAATCATTATTATTACAAATACCAAAACATAATTCTAATTATTATAACAAGTCATTTACCGTAGGCGTAACGAGAGCTTGGAACTGTCTCCCAAAGAACATTAAACACAGTCCTTCTGTCAATTCTTTTAAGAAGCTATTAAAAGATCTATTATTTTCCAAGGCATGTAAGCTTAGCCTCTAATATTTTTGCCATACAATTTACAAAACTCAAACTTACTACGTACTTATGGTAGTGTAACATTATTTCAAATAATGGATGAAAAATATTTTTACCTAGTTGTATTAGTAATTAATTTCAATTTTACTGTCTCTTTTATATTTTTGTCGATTTCTTGCTAAAGAGTGCTCAAGTCCGCTTTTCTTGGAAAACATGATAAAGTAATGACAAAGAATGAAAATAATATTAATAACTAACCATATATAATACGTACACACAAGATAAGTAATTGTTTAGCATCTAAACTAAAATTTATATTGATTTCCGAGAAATCATTAAGCCTTTAAAGACCTCCTTCAAAAACAAGATTTATAATTTAATTTGTACTCAACGGTTTTTTAAACTTAACTGAACTCTCATTCCCAAGAAATCGACGGTTATTTTTATTATAAATCATCATAAAGTGTAGAATGTTTATCTGCTACTATCTATTTATCTTAAAATTAAATTTCTTTTGTCTGTGATATCTGTAAACTTTAAATTTTCTTTTCGCTGGACATCTTATAAAATAACTTTTATTTGATTGTAACTAATATAGAAATTGAAAATATTCTAATCTTTATTCTTATAATTATCAGTTGTATGTATCAATATTATGTTACCATATTGTTGCAGATATTGTGTCACTACTTAACATTTCACAATATTTATTCTTATTGTATAAGTTTTGTTTCTTATTTTTGCCTTTTTTGTATTACCATTGATTATTTTTCTTCTAATTAATTTATATTGTAATTTATTATTTTTCTAATTAATGTATTAAGTAAATTTAGATTTACTATTTTTGTCAATGTCCTCGGCCTTCAGCCGCCATCCTGATTGAGGTTTTCTGGGTTTACTCAATCGCTTAAGGCGTATGCCGGGATGGTCCCTAGTTTTCTCTCCCAGAAGTAAAAGTATCTTGCCCCCTAGATCTTCTTCCTAGTTTATGAAATAATGTATTTATTAATGTGGTTAGGCGGAAGAGCAGCCAAAATGGCCTGAGCCTCGCCACTAATAAAGGCAATTTTTATTATTATTATTATTATTATTATTATATCGGCAATCAATAACTGCTACCGTTAGTATTGCACTTGCCACCCTTGAAACATTCCCTCTTGCCTCCTCCGCCTTCCCGCACAAAGTGTAGACCCCATTCGGAGCCACTTTACATTACACTTATAACCCACAGCCTTTACCTCTCTCTCTATGACCCTCTACCGTCTCAACTCCTTTGCTGTACCAACCACTCGAAACATCATCGGCCTCCTATCGCGGTCGAGGACGCCGCTGCTGCCACCACTGGCAGACTCCCACCCCTGCCGCCGCCCAAACCACTCTATCTCCCACCTCTGCCTTCGCACTGCAGGCTGTACCGGTGATTTATACCTATGTATATATGATTTATACCTACTCCATACACACACACACCATATATATTCTAACGCCTTACCCTACTTTAATTATAATAATAATTAGCGGTTGATGGGAGGCGTAGACCGAATGCTCTTGCGAGCTCTGATATCTCAGGGGGCAGGATCTTTATGGGTGAGAAAGTAAACCCGAATACAATTCAATTCACTGGTCGTATATTCTTGGCTTAGAATACAGAGACGATGTTTAAAAAACACCTGAATCAACACTTGGCAAAAAATGACACATAAATTAATCAAATGCTCTTTCTTCCATCTGCCAATGAAAATAGACATTACTTTGTTGACTTATTCCGTGCACGGTTATTACCTTTTGATTCACAATAAATTTTCAAACATTAAATATTTGTTACTCGTGTAATTAGCCTCTTTAAAGATGTACTATACCTATTAATCTACGAACAAAAAAAACATTACACGGTTCACGGTTACATTAAACATAATACAGCCCACCAAACCGCCGAATCTGATTACGTCGCCTATTACTTCTTGTTAGATTTAACTACCGTTTCCACTATTTCTGCATTACTCCACTGTTCAAAATGTTACTAGGCGTTCTCACAATACTGAACTTTTCTGCGCCGTACATCTACGCATACTCGCCGCAGAAAATGGCCTTTACTAACGAAAATTATTCACTCCCGTGGTCTAGTCAAACTGTTCGCACCCGTGGTCTGCTCAAGAAGAAGCTTTTCCCTTCCGTTCGTTGTATTTAAGCGAACTTCCCCCTTCCGTGTAGGGGAGAGAACCGGCGTCACACCCCTTTTCTAGGGTCGGCTGACCCGCGCAATGTCGCGGCCAGGCGATACCAGGGCGCGCTCGCGCCACCGCCGCTCGTCGCCTGCGCCTAGCCCGCGCATTTTAAATGTCTTTGCGACCGCCGGGACGTCTGGTACCTGTATCAATCGTCACAATATATATAGATATAGATATAGGTGTATATACACACACACATACAGGATGTCCGGAGAGGAAACGTCGAAACTTCGAAAATAAGCTCTTAGGACAATTCTAAGCATATTTTGTATAATAAACTACGTGGATATTCCGAATGGTTTAGCTGCAATAAGCACTTAAAAGTCGGTTTGAAAAAATTATTTTCAGGCAAACATTTGCATTATGGAAGCATAAAAACACTCCAGAAACATGTAAATTGTTTATTATTTACAAAAGAAATGAATATATTTGTTCAGAAAGAAAAATTAAGCGAAAATAAAAACGCAGTCGAATTGTGTAAATTGTGCTTTTTTATTTCTCGCTTAATTGTTCTTTCTGAACAAATATATTCATTTCTTTTGTAAATAATAAACAACTTACATGTTTCTGGAGTGTCTCTATTGCCGCTTCCGCTGCCCTCCCCCTCCACCCTCGGCAATCTCCCATTCATCCTCATCCCTCTGCCAGTAGAGATGGCTCAGGGCTTCAAATGATGTCACTGCAGTCCCTCTGACCGGGAGGTCCTAGGTTCCAGTCCCGACGGCGGCAGGATTTTCGACACCAGCTTGTCAGCTGGGTCGAATTCAGTCGCTGTCTGGAGGAGAATTCTGGCGGGCCGGCTGCTCTGATCGGTAGTTCTCCCATAAAAACCAGGCAAATGCCGGCGCAATACGCTAGTAAACGTGCCACGGACCGCACGCCGTCTTTCCTACCTCTTCCTTCTCCTATCCTCTTCCCTTACATCTACACTAATATGCACTACACTACCACACATGCCGGGAGACCGGTCGGGAGCTGAGAGGTTGTCCCGGTTGGGGCGGTGCCCCGCTGGTGGGAGATACCTGGTGGAGGGAAACCCGGTAGCTGACGGTAGTTCGGATCACGCCAATGACGCTAGTAGTTAACGCGCCCGGAATCACTAACAATCAATTAATCTACCTCATCTCTATCCCATCTATCCTTCCCCACTACCATCGCCATCGCTATTACCGTCTCATCCTCCTCCACCATTACCACCACCAATCCACCACCGCCGCCGCCGCCACCGCCACCGCCACCGCCAATGCTGCCCGGCCCCTACCACCACCTCTGGGACCCTGACGTTCCAGACTATTGCCTACTCTTGCACGAAATCGATGGTAGTTTCGCGGAACGCCGCACAACACCGTTTCTTCACTGGCGGTTTTCGCATCGCACGGGATGCCCCGGTGGTCTTTGAAACGTTGCGTGATGTACAGCTAGCTTAGGCCACGAGGCAGATCGCTGAAGGTTGTCGTGCTCGTCGATTGAAAGTTACGCTTTTTTATTGTTGAAACTTAATACTTCTCCCCGCAATACTCTTCGTGCTTCCCTGAATACACGTGCATGGTTATTAAATGAGGTTGTAATTTCACGCTTTGGTCCTTCAACAAGAGTCATTTCATCACGTTCAGCACATTCGCCGTTATTAGATATAAAAGTACCTGCATCGAAGCTCAGAATCATGACTTGGAAATGACGTGGGCACGGCCTATTGTGCATCCAAACATTTGATTGCAGTACGGCGCCTTATGGAGTATTGCCCTCTCTTTCTATCCAATACAATTTTACATAAGACTCTCTCTTTCTACCGCAAGCTGTGTTGCCGATTCAGGAGGCTCGGGGTTATTCGACACGTCCATTTTGTTTCACGCGCAAATACTTAACAAGTTCATTCAACGATAGCTTCAGTTGTGTTAATCTTAGACAATTGAGTTTTTTACCAGTTATTCCCAGAACTCTTATGAATGTGATGGTTATTTTGTAATTTAGTTTTATGGTTTAATTTCCATGAAATTAATTATAAATGATAGGCAAATGCTTATTTCTACATTTTGACGTTCTTAAATTTTCACTATGCGAGAAACTTTTTTATTATTGCAGAAAAGCACAAACACCCAGCGGATGAAATGACAAGGGAAATCCAAATTTTGATATGAGACCAACCACATTTCTGTATGAATCATGGTTCTTGAATTAGACGGTAATAAAAACAATATTTCGTGCGCTCCGAACGAACATTTCATGTCGTTAAGTGATCTTAAATACTTCTCAGCGATTCTCAAGAGGCGATGTGAAAGGAAAAATAGAGTATTTATTTTTGAATTTCACTTATTAAAAACAGTGAAATGCATTTAAACATATATAAAATGAATTAGAAATTTTACTGTTAATAATATTAATACCAAAGACATTCAACCAGTCGTTGTCGTAAAATGTGCTTTCAAATGCAAATAGGTGACGAATTATTAGCTGGGTGTTCGAAAAGAATATTACGCATTGTCCGCACAAACCCTTGCAGTATTTGATACCATCCATGTCATCTCACCTTTGTGAATGAATTTTCCCTTTATTTTACATAAAAAAAGTGGATGTATTGGACGTATAAAATGACTTGGGACTAAAAATTAGCAATATTGACCTTGGTATCAATGTCATTCGCGCAAAACAATTCAAGCCTCGTCAGTATGTGATGAATTAACAATGTTCCAACTGGATTTGGACTTGTTTTGCTATTGATATTTCAGTTTTAACTCTCATTTAAAGGCCTGTTTTTTAAATAATAATTCTAATAAAAATAATACATCTTTTTTATCAAAAATCTTTAATTTCTAATATTAAGCAATCTATTTAACATGTTTTGAAATTATTTCCGTTCAAGTGGTATTCAAGGTGCTGAACAAGCTGGCAAAATTTCATGTCAATCCAAGTATTCAGCACGGCGAGTGTTGCGTATAAGCGCCGCTGAGAAGTGACAACACTGTTCTCCATAAGCTCTGTACTGCAATCAAATGCTTGGACGCTCTATAGGTACATCCTTACTTAGTGAAAGAAGTGGATTACTTAACTAAATGTTAAAGACTAAAGTCAAGAAATAACTTCATACCATTTAATCAGCGTGTAAGGATTTTCTTTCCAGTTGTGGGGAAGATTTCAAAAGATTAAGGGGGTACTGACAGTTTCCACTGCGACTTTCCAACTTTCTTTGTATGTATGCTCTGTGAACAGTCTTGTAGAGAAGAGTGGTAATTATACCTACCAAACCTTGCTAATATGAATTTAAGATACAAGCTAACTTTTTCCAGTTAATTTACTTTGACTTGATTCTGTGCCAACTTGAATGGACTTTATATTTAACAATTGGTGCCCGGCAGACGTTGTTCTGCCCTTTATATCCCCCTTTCTCCTTCCCTCTCCCTGTCTCTCTCCGTCTCTCTCTCTATCTTTCTCTCTCTCTATCCCAGTCTCAGTCTGTCTGAGAAGCGCCGGACCAGCAAAAATGTAATAGAATGTTCAAGAAGATCCTGAATGCACTTTTCTTTGAGGCCTTAGGCCTCAAAATTGTAGTTTTTAATGCCCTGGAACGCATCGTTTGGGAGTTTTGTTTAAGGATTTAGATTCAAAATACTACTAAGTGTAACGGATTGCATTTGACATGAATATTTAGTTTTATACTCTATGGCGTCCTCTAGCGCCATTTTCCCGATATTTTCATAGTTATTCTGCTATTCAGAGCGAAGATGAATCCAACAAAATAGAGATAATAAATTTGCTCCAGCCGTTCTTGAGTTATAAATTATGTAATTAACCCGTCTTGTATACAGGATGTCAGGGAGGAAACGTCGAAACTTCGAAAATACGTTCTTAAGACAATTCTAAGCATATTTTGCCTTATAAACTACGTGGTAGAGCCAAACTACGAATGGTAGAGCCGCTGTAAGCACTCAAAAGTTGGTTTGAAAAATTTATTTCTAGGTAAAAATTTGCATTAAAGAAGCATTCAAACATGTAAGAAGCGAGCGAATTTACACAATTCGACTGCTTTTTTATTTCTCGCTTAATTTTCCTGTCTGACCAAATATATTCATTTCTTTTGTAAATAATAAAAATTAACATGTTTCTGAAGTGTTTCTATGCTTCTATAATGCAAATTTTTTCCTAGAAATCATATTTTCAAACCACATTTTGAGTGCTTATTGCGGCCCAACCATTCGTAATATCCACGTAGTTTATTAAACAAAATATGCTTAGAATTACCCTAAGAGCTTATTTTCGAAGTTTCGACGTTTCCTCCTCGAACATTCTGTATACACACACATACATTAGGCTGTATCGAAACAAATAGAATTCAATGGCTTAATGGAAAAAAGTTAGTTTTCTATGTAAGAACAACATCGGTACCAATACAACCGTTTTTGAAATGGGTTTGGGAGTGCCAGAAACCTCATAAACACTCCATTTTCAGCCTTTTTCGCTACTTTTTAGAAAATAACGAATAAATATTATTTAATGTGATGTTCATGAACGGATTTTGGGTTAAGGTGTTGCCCACGTTACCCCACAACAATTTTATGATCATCGAACAATACTTATTTGATCCATACAAGGTTCCACGTTAGCTTGAATATGACCAATTTTACATTAAAACCATAGAAATAGACACTTTTCAAGTAACCATAGCTCCGCAAATTTTTATTCAAAATACTTTTAATTTAAACACGATTGGAACTCGTAATCTCTACTTTAAGAACTTGGCTTTGTACAATTTCACTATTTCACTGCAATCGGCTAAAATTGCGTCGCGCGCCATCACTATTTACGACCCACATTTGTGCCGCACTTCTGCATATGATTTCTTTATTCACTATTAGGCTATATTGAAGATATTTGTGGAAGCTTGGCGAAAAAAGTTAGTTTTTGATGCAAGAATAACATCTGCACCAATAAAACAGTTTTTAAAATTGGTTCATGGGTGCCACAAACCCCATAAACACATTTTCGAACTTTTCGCTACTTTTTAGAAAATAATGAATAAATATAATTTAATGGTATTTTTATCAGCGAATTTTTGGCTTAGATGGTGCCCACGTAATTCCACAACAATTTTATGATCATCAAACTTTACTTATTTGACACAACAGTGGGCCAGATTAGTCTGAAAATGGTCAATTTTACGTTAAAACGATATAAATAGACACTTTTGAATTGGCCATAGCTCTGTAAACCTTCTTGGACATTCTATTACACTTTTGCTGGTCTGTCCCTTCCCGATATTACCTCACCTGCTCGGAGACGTGCAGAATCTGTAAGTAAATGTGAATGAGAGGGATAGAGAGCGGCACAGACAGACAGGGACAGGGTGAGGGAGGGAGAGAGAGAGAGACATTGAGAAACACAGATGGGAGGGGAAAGGGAAATGAAGGGCAGAAAAACGTCTGCCGGGTTTCCCTTTTATATATATATATATATATATATATATATATATATATATATATATATAAGATATAAAAATAAAAATTGTGTCATGAAATATTTTCTAGATATAGTTTTAGTCGATGTTGAATTCTGTAAAATACGTCATATTTAGCTTTCCGCGGTATGTTCGTGGACTCGTTCCTTACAAGCTGAACCGTATGGTAATAACAGGCTGCGAAGTAGTTTTCCACAGCTTGCTCCTCAGTCTGAATATTATTCTCACACATATTTTGATGGACCCGAATACACTGTAAGCAAACAGGTAAAATAGGACATTTGATGAAATATCGCACCATTTCCTTGCTAATTTTCGTTGCATTCGACCTCTGTTGCCCAGTGTCCAATTACAAAACTTTCCCCGAAAATCACACCCGAGCAATTTAAAACGATACAACAACAATGATTTTTTGTTGAATGAGTATGTGACATTTGTCTAGTAAAAAACACCTGTGGATGATCATTCAAGGGGAAATATAGCCCTTATGATCGTCTCTGCTCTTGTGACAATGTATTTATTTCCCTGAATCCGTATCTCATGAATAGTTCAAAAATGTCCTCACACCCTTCTCCTCACCCTAAAAAAAACCTTCTTTGTGTGTCGGTATCAGCAACGTCCTGCGAACGTTATCACTCCACGGCACGCAAAGAGATACAGTGGAAGCACGACTTTTGCGGGCTTTGAGGATGAGGCCTCGAAGCGCAGATAAAATTGATGGGCGCCCCTTCCGGCATGGGGGATTCAACCTTTCACCGCCGCGGCGCGCAGCACGGGGAAGCGCTTCGGGTACTACGAAGCAGGGCTGCCAAAACTGTCGTGCATCACTGCCTCCGAGTGGGATTGCTTTTTAGAACACGTCGTCCGAAACTCCCTGTTACAAACATGCGACCGACTGCAGGGGCGGTCCAGATGATCATTTTGAAGGGGGTCATCGTAATTTTTTTAATAATAAACATAATTTTATTATATTGTATATTATTTACGCACTGAAGATATGATACTATACAGTATTATTGTTTAAATAATTTCATAATTCTAACATGAATATTTTAATAAATTTAGCCAATTTGGCCCCTCTGCCCCCCCCCCCTGGATCCGCGATTGCGGCTGATTTAGCTCAGAGCCAGCATTTCCTTAGTTCAGAATAAATGTAGAAGGGGAAAATACAGAAGTTAATATGAATTATGCGAATAAAATGCAACGCAGGTGTAGCTTAATTGTCCGAGTTAGATCAATTACAATTTCCGAATAATTTATATTTAAGATTGACTTCGCGGATGAAAAAGCTATGAGATAGAAAGGAAGATCTCGACGTATTTGCCATCTTTCACAATTCAGTGAATCAATTCTCCCAATTTTGTTCATTCATATTGTCAAATTCAAAATCATATTGATTTTCTGCTATGACTTTCTAGCAGAAAGCAAACAAAAATTATGATGAAACTCTTCGTTAGTGGCAGTAGTTCGAACCATAGTAGTTAAATATCAACCATTTTTTTATTCTGGCTCCTTCATCCAATACACTACTAACATCTTCAGAATCCGGAGAAAATTGTTAAGAATCCCCCTTTAGAAGATGTCGATTCTTCCATTTTGTACCTCCCTCTTCGTGGAACTATGAATGCGTCAGCAAAACCTCGTACAATCGTATCAGCAAAAAAAACATGTATAGGTTGGCCAAAAGTCAGTAAAAATATAGAGCATTCCGCAGAATACTTCGAATTTGATATTGCCTTTTGAATCATTATATCATCTGAGTCATTTTCGTCGAAATGTTACCCATAAAAATACCGATTTGCTTGGTATTGTCGAGAAGTTTGGATGTGCCCGACGAAGGCTTGGTAACCTCTGGCTAATCGATGGCGACTGCTTCTCAAGGACTCTGGGCAGCGCCCTCTCTAGAAAAATCAATCTCGGGAAAATGTGTAGAAAGTATGAAATGTACTACTAAATAAATAAGAAACTAACTAAAATAACTTATCACTAAATCAACTCGTTTCATTTCTGTACACCTACGGCGCAAGTTTTGAGGACGCATTTAATTCCGTGCGCCCGTATAAGCGGATGATCAATGTTTTGAGAATGGGTCGCATCGGGGAATATCATGTCGCCACCTGTGGCTGGTGCATGTGAAAGAGGGGAGGTATTGGAAGGTGGGTGGGGGCAGCCTATTGCTAAAGTTACGTTTGGCAAAGTCCGCGACTATAAACTATGCTAAGCAGTAGTTACTGGGCCTCCTTTGTAAAAGTGTATAGCAAAAACAATTAACGTTAGTACCTTAAATTATAAAAAATATCCCCTAAAAATAGGCCCTCTTTTACCTGGGACAACCCGCATTGCGGGCCTTGCGAGCCCGAACGTTACGCCACTGAAGCTAAGAATAGCGTCCCTTACATTTGATTTCATAATATTACTGTTTGCTTTTTGCTGCAAAGCTTTTTTTAAATATATTTTCATGAGCACAATTGTATCAACGTGTAGTTATCAACGTAAAATTTGTCTTAGGTATAGATTAAAATCCCTTTGCTTGCAAATCAGTTGTACATTAGCAGCAGTAGTTTAGTAGTAGGAAATGGTGTGGCATTTGCGATGCTATCATCGAAATCAATATTAGATGTAGGCTCCCCATCGTAACTGTTTATTTTGGCATAAAGCTTTTTCGGCCGCATTGCGGCCATCTTCAGTGCTACAAAAATAATAACCGTAAAAGCAGTAGTTTATCCCGGTTCAAGAAATATTGTGAAGAGCCAAAATGTATCCAGGCCGCATATGCTGCCCTTCCTAATTCACAACCCTGCCGGCCGCCACCAATCGATACTCGCCTGCGTTGCCCTCCGGGGTGCCGCGGCGGCGTGTCTCTTAGTAAACCAGGGATGGGGATTGAGTTGAATCCTTTTGAGAGTTCGTGGTCCGGAGATTCGCGATCGAAAGGGGAACAAAAAAGAAAATAAAAACATTTCCAGTTTGTTGTCGCAGTATTTACTGTAATGTGAAGTAGGATTATCGTAAAGTATTAAAATAAGTGCTTGACCTTTCCAAGTTAGTGTGTATAGTGTGATCCAGCTTAACAAAAATGAATTCAAAATAATGCTTATTTTCTTTTTTATGAAGTCTTTTACAAATTTAGAAAAATGGGTTTTGAAAAATATAATTAAACTGCTTATAGAAACAAATAGAAAGAATTTTAGATTTCGCACATGTGAAGATCCAAATGCTTTAACATTTATATTGATCCTACTTACATTGAAAATATATACGTTCGCGTTTGTGTTTCCATTTCCACAGCTGTCCCCCTGTTGTCATTACACTTTTCACTCAATGATTTTCTGAAAAACGCTGTTGCCATTTTTCGGGGGCGTCTTCCCTTCTGTCCTAAAAAAACACACATTCCAGATACGTGTTTATTAACTTATTATCTTTGCATACATACTTGTAACTGGCATACAGCAAATGAAAATTTAAAAAACCTTCAATATGAGTTTAACCAACCTGAAGAATTGAAAAATGACGTGGAAACGATGGCGCTAATTGCAGGTCAATATATAAATATGTTAACGTCTGTTAATACATATATTGAGAGATCAATCATCATTAATCTCCATAAATCATCATTAAAACAGACTCAGTGCCCACAAAACAGACTCAATTTTGAATGTATTAATGCTCGTGATTTATCGCGTTAATTGTAGTTATAAGTTCCGTCGATGTAAATAAAAAGTACCGTAACTTTTGGTTCTCCCATAATTGTTCATTTTGAGAGGCAACTCGTTTCAATTCGACTAACCACATTTATCCACAGAACGACAGTCTCGTGCTCAAATTTATCTCGTACATGATGAGAATTCCTGTACTACAGACAGGCATTTCCTGTCAATGCTATTCGCTAATTTGTCGAACTTTTTTCTATAGTTTTTTTTAAATTAAACTGCTTTTTGTTGCTGGATCTGTAGTGGCCAAGAGAGATTTGTATTCAACAGGATCGAGGTCCTCTTTTCGAGCGGAATGCCGCACGCGTCTCCGGTGTCGCCGGTCTCGATTCCTGCCCTAAAGGGAGGAAACGTGATCCATTGGAACAACGGGCACTTAAAGGTGGCATTATCTCCTTGCTCTCAAGTCGGTGGCGACAAATGTCCTCGTAGGTCCTTCGTGCGATAATCGTTTCTTCCTAGTGGAACGAAATCTTTCTCATGCACTGTTTTAAGGCGGCTTCGATCTCCATGCTGCGTGGGCAGGTCTATCACGTGTCACATAACGTTTTCAGTAACCGTGGTAAGTTACGTAAAATGTATCGATGTGGGGAAAACATTTTCTCCCGTGTGTTGGTGTGTGGATGTCTCAATCCTCTTAATGGCGTTGAGCCTGTCGAGTTTTAACGCTCTATCTTCATTTCTCACAAAGGGGCTTGGGAGTGTAGGCCAAAGGTCCTCCCGCGCCGTTAAGTCTCCCAAAAGTCGTTTATGAGCTCGATGTTCTCTACTTTAAGTGTAGAGTGGATTTAATAACATTCTCATGAATCACGCATTTGCAATTGCAAATAAAATATTAATACTTTTTCTTGCTATGATTTCAAATTCAACTATTAATTATTTTATTTAAAATGTAATAGTCGTAAGCAATTTGTTTAAATCGAGAAAAAAACACAAGTAATGGACTAACACGTGTTGTTACTGTCAGTGATCGTACACTTGAAATGTTACAGGCTAAAAGTCTGTTAGTACGAAACATGGGAAGTAATAAACTTCTTAAACGTAAAATACAAATGAATATTAAATTTTATGCTTAATAAATGAAAGAATTATCCAAAAGACAAATGTAGTATATCTAAAATAGAACCTATTGCGACAGAAGGTGGGCAGGTTAGACGCAGAAAGTTACCGGACTCTCGAAGTGATGAAGCGAAATGAATTAGATGAAAACATTTACCAACCTTCTGTGAACCATGATACTATCTCTGTGTAGCTCTGATAAGGAGCACAGCATAGTTAATCCTTAAGATAAAGTTTCCAGCATTGATGATGGTGACAGCAATCGCCCAAAAACTAGTGACTCTACAAGAAAAGTAATTACAAAATTGCACGAAAAGTGCAAATATTTGCAAAAGATATCTGAACTACTAAATAGACTTAGCCTTCACAAAACAATGAGAAATTGTCTCCGGACACGGAGGCCAAAAGTAAAGCAGATAAACGATTTATTATTTGAGAAATTAAGGGGAGCTCCAAAATTAGTACTGTGAAATTGAGAGAGGATATGAGGAAACCTGATGTTAAAATGTCATAAAGAATGGAGCGCAATATTTGTAGGGGAAAGGGTATCATACAGCGCCACACACCGCATAAAGCGATTATATTCTGCAAAACAGAAATCTCTAAAGCCGTTCCTTTATTTTGCTGTTATTTTAAGAGAAAAGCAAAAATTACATTCATTTTTTACTGAAACGTTATAGCTTGTTATTGCCTTCGATTCAGAGCTAGATACACACTGCGTAACTAACACGAATCGAAAGGATCGTGGTTACTAGGGAAATATGAAAACAGTTGAATGACGTTACGTGTTCTGTTACCGGGTGAATTGTGAAAGGGAACGACGGGAGGGAAATATGAAAAGACAAACCCAGTCAAGTTAACATCTAGTTAATTAGTAAATAAGTAAATGTGAATCAATGAAATTAGGTAAAAAATAGTAGGAAATGGTGTGGCATTTACGATGCTATCATCGAAATCAATATTAGATGTAGGCTCCCCATCGTAACAGTTTATTGTGGCATAAAGCTTTTTCGGCCGCATTGCGGCCATCTTCAGTGCTATCAGAGGCGGCTGTGGGCCTCAGTCCAGACAAGACAGCCACTGCAGCCTTGGCTGTCTTGTCTGGACTGAGGCCCACAGCCGCCTCTGATAGCACTGAAGATGGCCGCAATGCGGCCGAAAAAGCTTTATGCCACAATAAACTGTTACAATGGGGAGCCTACATCTAATATTGATTTCGATTTAGGTAAAAAAATCAAATTATGCATGTAACACGGCCGTTAACCGGTTATAATGATCTCGAGCCAAAGGCCCTCGAGCATTTTGTCGCTAATCAATCATTAGAACTCTTATAACGGCTGCCTTCGGTGCATAAATAACTATTTTAGTTCCTACGGGAGACGCATTAAAGTAGAACTGGGCTTTCAACGTCTTGTACCTACAGTGGGTTAGGTCCTGTGCTACAGAGAAATCTTATCCAACCCATCGTTCTGTGGGTTGTGTGAATGCCTCAAGAATGGGTTGTTTGCTTGTACTCAATGGTGTGATGGAATACAAGATGCATATTCACATTTTAAAAGAGAATCTCGTTAATTCGTTGGAAATGGATTTCGGAAATAATTTAAGGGTTTCGTCGGGAAGCATTAAGTTTTCAATACTTGTTTCAAAAAGAAATTCACGCTCTTTCTCAATGTCGTTACATTAATCCTATAGATCATGTGTGGTCTCTTACTGGAATAAAAAATAAAAAAGTGTTTGTAATAAACAAGATCTTAAACATGCTCTCTTAAATTTAATTGACTCCGCAACTCCGACGAGAGTTTGAGAAATCCACGATGGCAAGACTGGACGCAATGAACAAAACAAATTGAAACGTTACACGATATTATATTTGTAAACACAAGTGCACGATGATTTTTAGTCCGTCCGAATTTTCTTCTGTTTTCTAAATATCACGGGAGTTTGTAGTATTTTGAGATGTATATATGAGAGAACTTTTTCTGAAGGCTTAATTTTGTTATCTATGTATTTCTCTAATATCCCGTTCTTATCCTATATATTTTTGACGTATTTTCATAGGTGTACGATCTTTTTATTTCTGCACTAAATGTGGGTCGAGGGTTGATGAATGAGGGAGGATTGCCGAAAAGTGAGCAATGAATATTGGCGAATCCAGTTCCTAAACCGCAATTAATTTGTTTACGAACGTAATTTGAATGTGGCGAATCTAATAAATAACCGAATCGCCATTAATTTGTCTTCACGAATTTGGAACTCAAGATTATTAGTTTTTCTCTAAAAAGTTAGCTTTCTTTGATGAAAACATTCGTGATTTCGGAATCGAGCGTTTTAGTTGCAAAAGTTCTGGATTATTTTAGTTACGTGTACGAGTATTGTGAAAAAAGGAGGCATGTGTTTTGGTCGACTTGCGCGGCTAGTCTATGGAAACTACCAGACTTCTTGTGGGTCCCTGACCCACAATTAACACCTTCGTCTCACTGAGCAAATCCTTTACCCGCGATCGTTTCAGATAACCTCATCTCGCAGTCATTAACCTCTGGGTCCTGGGGCCACGCTTAATGCATACCACTACGCCCATCTACTGGGTGTTCAACGGAGATGTTTTGGGGACGGGGCGACGATGATGAATGAATAAACAGTAATTGACCAGCCATAAGCGCGAGCGGGTAATTTAAGAGATCTTTCGCACGTTAAATCACGTGTCTAACCGAGAGAAAGCATTCGAGATGGCATGTAATTTTCCGCCACACATGAAGAGTGTGACGCAAGGTCGAGTTTCTCTGTAGCCTCTATGAGGGAGCATTTAAAAGGTAGTCGGAAAGTTTGGCGCGACTAGGTCATAAGAGTTTCCTTTGCTTGACATAGCGGTTTACCACGATGTGATTTAACTGGTGTAGACACGAACGTTGAGGTAACCTTTCGTTTACTGCCGTTGCCGAAGTGGTCGATTACACAAACTGCTCGAAGAATCTCGAAGGTTCAATAGGTCTTAGAAATTGTGTATTGAGTACAATCGAAGACGATCGTACGGAATGAAGTATTTTAGATACATTTTGTCCACTTCTTCTTTGCAGTGTATCAAATTAAATATCTTGAAGATTGCGCCGTTTCCTCTAAAATATGTTTTTGTTTTTTTAGAACTTTCAGAATAACGTCCTTCTTGTGTTCTGCATCAATTTCCTTGTCGTAAAATCTTTTTGCATCAGGCTTAGATGGGTTTGAAAAAGGGGGTTGGATTTGAAAGAGAATGGAGGACCTCGCATTTTGAAAGATTATCTTCAAAAGATATCAGTCTTTTCATGTGTCATGTGTGCATTCACATAAGTGTATTACTTTGTGAATAAGAATGGTTTTGGATCTCCCAAGACATCTTAACGATTGTTAATTGTCGTCTTAGCTGACAAGTTTGAATCCTCATTCATTTTATAAGTTATTCCTTTGTATGCTTTTCAGACTTTTCCTTTACGTATCTAAGATGTAGTTTTCTCAGTTTCCGTACTTTCTAAAACCACCCGCTTCCTACATTCATTAGAAATCCGAATCTTCGTAACCTCTTTGTGCTTAAATCCTTTCATACTATGTGAGTCATTAAATATTGTCAAAAGCCTGAGGTTTGACAATTTCCGATTTTTTATGTTTATATGAAATGTAATGTTTTAAATATTTACTACACACAAAACATTACAACTTTATATGGTTATTCTAACATAGAAAACAATATTTACTACATATTTTATTATTAAGTGTTATATTAATTTTAATACATAATCTCAGTGAAATACTTATGTAGAGCACAAAGGAAATAAATATTTATTGAAAATGTACTTCGCGAAATGTGGTGGATGAAAATTAACGCAAATGTATTAAAAAGTTAAACGTATCGCAAAACTTTCAATACACAATTCTTTTTATTTTATGTTGTTTATTTCAGTAGTGTATGGTATTAAAAGTTCAGAATGTTTTCGTTTCATAAAGTTTCCAACTTGAAGGTCTTGGCAATATTAGAGAAATACCTGACACTTCTCGCGAAGATTTCCTCGCGTGTTTGAGCACACAATCACGTTTCCGTGTCCATACCTCTTGCACGATTAACTCAAGCTACGTGTTCTCACGCAATCAAGCGAAATTTGCAGCTGCAGTGTACCTACATCGTTTTGACCTCTGTCTCCAATACCGTTCCCGCCTCTCGTGCTGCTGCTACTACTACTATTACTACTTACTGCATCTTAAATTCTACCAGTATCCTATTTACTTCCCTAAGTACGCATGTGCTATCCAGTCATAATTAGGATTGTGTGAGATACGAACTCGCTGTTTTAATTAATTGATTAATTAGTGCTTCCGGGCACGTCAGCGGCTAACATCATTAGTCCCATAAGTGTGATGCATGATTTTATCGTGGAAGATGGCGGTGATCTTCCCCCCTCCGGTTGGGGAGATCCTGCGCTGACCTACGCTGGTTTGTTGGAATTTTTGTGAATCAGATATCTCCCACCATCATGGCACTGCTTCAGTCGGGACAATCTCTAAGTTCCCGATTGGTTTCCTGGCATGTGTGGTAGTGTAGTGCGTGTGTGTGTTAAGAGAGTGGAAAGTTCAAGGTAGAGGAAGGAAAGATCGCGCGCGGTCCGTGGCCCGTTTGTTAGTAAACTGCGGCATTCGCCTGGTGTTGATTAGAGAAACCACGGAAAACTATCGATCAGAGCAGCCGGCCGCTAGAATTCTCCTCCAGACAGCGTCTGAATTCGACAAAGCTGACAAGCTAGTGTCGAAAATCCTGCCGCCGTCTGGACTCGCAAGAGAGGAAACCCTTCAGCCTCCTGGTCAGGGGCATTGCAGTAACTGCCCTGAGAGACATTGTCTATCGCTGCTTTAATTTCAACTTTCAATTTTATGCCGTAGAATTTATTCAAGGATGATAAGGAACGTCAAGAATGTCTGGGGTTGTTATTCCATAAAATACTGTTTATGAACGGTGAAAGAAAACTGAGTGCCGCAGGATTTTTTTTTTCTTTCGGTGCCTGCACGTATGAAGATACACACCGAAGATAAGAATTTCCTTTTTAACCGCTCTTTGCTTCGTGTTTATTTGCCTCAAATACCTCTTTCGTACATTTTTCGCCTGGGAAAGGGCAAATTAAATTTATGTAAAAGGTATTAGGATAATTCTGCAAACTGATGATTCTTGGAAAATTGCGGAATTTCACTAATCTCTCTACATGTCACTAAGCCAAGATGACGGTTTTGTATAGTTTATGAAAACTATCCACACAATATCTCGTAAGTATTCTAGTCTGGAAAAGGTTCCAGTCCATCGTAAAACATATTTAAGACAAGAAAGAAATAGATGTTCGTGTCTTGTGACTTAGGAAGCAACGCAGGCGCTTAGGGAGCTAACAATACTCCTACCGTTGCAAAACACTTTACCACCGGTTCTCACTCGGAAAAGATGTGTTTTAGGCCTTCAAAAGAGTGTTTTTGAGTTAGTAAACGGGCACTGACCTAAAAAGAGACCGTTTGGATGCTCTGTTAATTTTATTTCCTTAAAAACTACTTACTTACGTAGTATAGAGAACGCGTTGTAATTTTGCCGCGGAAAGTGGCATGTTTTCAGCAGAAAACCTTGAATACGGAGCCTCAGCATCAAAAAAGTGCATAAATAGTGCTCCTGTATGAAGTAAATTACGTCTTCATACATGTGATGTACTCAAAACCTGCATTTTATGGGTCCTTGAATGATTTTCTCCAAAATAGATACTCCTACTGGAGGCCTTGCGAATTTGAAACGGTATTTTGATTTTGGGCGAAATTTTACACGAAAATGTAACATTTTCAAAATTTGCTCAAATGGGTATTTTCTCGACTAGAGCAAAGGGCGAAAAAAAGCAACAAAAAACGCATGTTTCATTTTCTTTGAGGTTTCAGAATGTTTGAAAATTGCAAAAGTGTGAAATATTGTCGAGTCTTCCTAGAACTGCAATATTTAAGATTGAATTTTTCTTAATGTAATCTATTCTTCAAAGGCAGATGATAAAAAAAGATCATGTACAATTTTTCGAAAATGTCAAAAATGTTTCGAAAATGTCGAAAATTTTTCGACATTGTACGCGAAACATAGGCTATTTTTTTAAAAATATTTTCTCTGAAACATCATTTTTTTTCTCGAATACAGCAAACTACGTTGATAAAAATGGTACAGGTTCTGTTGGATAAAGCGAAACAACATATCTTTACTCTAGATTGTCTTGGCACGGGCGAAGAGTAATATCCTGCCGGCCAAGCTCTTGTTTTTCTAACCGTCTCTCTTCAAAGTAACAGCGGGCAGTGGACTCTGGGCCTCGGTATGCGACGTGCTAGTCGTGGCGGCAGTGCTGATACGTGCGAGCAACGCTGTTCTCGTTTTCGCTGTGTGTACCTAATCTAGGTTTGTGTGAACATTTTTAATAAGTCCGAAAACCACGCGCTCACTATACGGTGCTTCTGCACTTATTTGTAGTAGTTCAAACTGTGAACCGTGAATTCACGATGAGCTAAGTTTCACGTACATTAGCACGTGGTGCATTTTCAGTCTGTTTCTGTGATTGAAACTTTAAAATTCATTACATGTTCAGTAATGCATCAGCTAAACTGTACCCTATAACGGCAATGTTAGCATGTGGCATTGCACCACATTTTATAACTCTGAAGACTGTAGTCACGTTCATACCATACGTGCCTGTACGTTGGTTTGTATTGGAACAAGCCATTCAACTTCATTCGTCTGACGTCGACTGACCGGCAGGCAACCACCAGGGAGTTGAAAATATTAGCTTTATAATATGTATAATTCGTGTGTTATTGAACTCTCTAGCAAAGTACATGTGTTCTACCAACTATTAAGCACTGAGCCAGTTTTATTGCACTGTTAAATATGATTTTCACATGAAAAAACAGTAACTATTTCTTCCTATACCAATGAGTCAAATTCGTGTGGGATGTTCATTGCTTTTGAAATATAAGTTAAATAAAATTGCAGTTCATTTATCATTAGTTATTAGTAAAGCATATTGATTGAAGAAACTGTACAAAGATTCAAGTGTTTAAAGTACAAGTAATGTTCATTTCAGTATTCACTATTGCATGTACTAAAGAGTGTAGGAGAAAAAAATAGAAAAATTAGCTTCATTAATAACCATAAAGATTGTTTAATGAACTCTATAATGAGTCTTACAGTTGTTTAAATGTTCAACTCATATGTAAATGTATTATTACTAATAAACTTGTTTTATTTTTATTGGATTGCTTTGTGCCTGTGCCTCCGGTGTGGAAGGGATTACTGCCCAAATGTCACCTTTAATTTACAGTCCATGAGTAGTAGGGCACTTAATTCCTTCCAGGTTCCATTTTCGATGAACTCTCAGAATTTTTCAAAATTGTAAAAAGGTACAAATTATGCGAGAAAGTAGCCCACTAATTTTAGAGGATACCCCCACTCGGGAGCCTGGGTCGTCAAGACACGTTGGTGGTTGGGATCCAGAACGAAGCTATTTTACACTTTTAAAACAATGAGTTATAAAGTGCGGAATGTTCCACGGTCCAGCTAGTATTAATTATCAGTAGAAGTTGAATGGAATTTAGAGTATGTTGTTGAGATTTTGCAAACAATCGGAGGACCTCTTCTCATTCTCAGTATCGCGCCCGCACTTAAGGTGCAATCCTAGGAATCGTCATTGTACTGGGATAAACTGTGTGAAGTACAATCAACTCTTTAGCGCTCCGCTCCGCCGCTAACAGCGTCTCTGAATGTTATCCCTGAACTACAGACGGTCTCCAGTTGAAGTAAGGGCACTTTAACGAAACATGCTTTTGTACTTTAATTGAACTGAGATCGTGCAGCCGAAGTTCAATTCAGAGAACACTTCAATCGAATTCAGAGAACACTTCATTCTCTTTTCTGCCCCAGCGCGTCCTCCGCCTGTTGCTTCCCCCGTCAGACGTCGCTGCTTCAACTCCAAAGCCCCGCCTAGGGTCGTTGGAGCGTAGTCGCCTCTGTAACAATAAGATGCCCGCTTGCGCCGCCCGCCGCTTCCCAGTCTTCCGTGTAACCGCCGTCCGCCATGCGTGGCTGCGCCGTGTACCGCCCCACCGCCACCGGGGGCGGGGGCAGAGGCTCGGCCCCCGCCACAGAAGGCCGCGCCACACACTGGGCCCAAATCTGCCATAGGAGATGGCCATAATCAGTTTTCTGGTTACTTGTACTCGTATTACGGGGGGCATTTACCTGCCACAAGTGTAGCTAGGCTCACTCGTACGGCTCCAATGAGCAAATACCGCGCAAGATCTTTATTTATTATTATTATTATTATTAGTATTATTATTGCCTTCGGAAAGAGTAAAGGTTTCTTGTAAAAATAGAGATAAAAGAGTTGGATTTCTCCACATATAATATAGAAAATGCAACAATAGATCCAAATCTTCGACATAAAAGCACTCAAAATACAAGGTAGCTAAATATTAAACAAAATTTTTCAGGTACTTAAAATTATGCAGGTTTCTCGAAGAATGAAATGTGCGATAAATGTGCGTGTTTACAAATTCTGGAACAACACAATCCCTACTCACTGTTAACATGTTCGACATGTTTCTGAAAGTGGAATGGAAATGTTTTTGTGTGTTTTAAAATCTGTACATGTATTTTGAAGGGAACTATAGCAAACAAATGCTAATGTTCACCTTAACTTAGAAACGTAACCAAATATAATTTTATTTGCTGGCTTCGCCAACATTAACATGTTTTGCCGAAGAAATTTCGAATGTTTTCAATAGGTCGATTATAACGCACAGCATGAAATAATGAAGAAATGACGGCAAAAAAAACTTTCGTTGTATTAATTTTATAATTTTAAGAAAAATTTGTGTTTAAACTATTTGGTTAAGTGGAATGCTCAAAGTTCTTTCCAAACGAAATCCCTTAGGTTTTAAATATAAAGACTTTTTCATTATTCTAAATGTCAAAGGTTTTGTTGAAAACCGGACCTGGCCCATACTTATAAATGCACTTCCTTCTATACGAGCAATATAAAAATCAGCCATTTTCCAGAAAATTTTGGAAATGTCACAGGGCCGTCATGTAAAGTACCCCCCAAAATGAAAACATTGTAATGATTTCCGAAATGGCACAACTAGATCTTACTTCATATTTGTCAAGTTTCAGCTCAGAAGCACCTGATCCAAGAGTTATGACTTATGATCAATTCAGAGATCCCGATATTCGGATACAAACTTGCATGTATATCCTCACCAACTACAGTGAAAGATAGTTTTCACTTCTTTTGAACAGCACTATTAGATCATAATTCTGACTCGTGTGCAGAGTTACACATGCAAAGATCCGTAAACTGCGTCGTCTCTTCCATATAATTCACTTTCTTGAAGACGTACGTGAGTTATATTGAGATGATTACCTTGCAGAATTAATCTGTTAATAATAAGTGATGAAAAATTGCGATACGTCCGAAACATATGTAAAAGGAAATACTGTAAAAGGAGCTCTTCCTTTCAATATGTACTTCACTCTGCCAAATTCTACTGAAAAAGAAGTGCGAGAAAGTGTTTTCGTAATAAGGCACTCTCCATGTAATATAAATGCTGAAAGTAAACAAAAATGTTAAAATTATTGGAAACTCCACTGCAGTTACTTTGTATTTTTTTCATTTTTATTCGTACGTATTACATTCAACTTATTTCCGTTTGAAATTATTGCTTCGCAACGTTAGAAAATGTGTCCATTTGGTTTCATTTCGTCCCACTGTGCTCCGCGACGCCAATGCTGCTTAGTCCCCCTTCTTATTCCAGGACCTTCGAAGCAAGATTAACTCACTGTAGTTCCTTGTATTCCTCCGATGAAGAATCACTCCCAAGAGAAGTTGTAAGAATGTAAATGCCCTTGTGCTCACTTGACCTTGCGAGTGAAGGTGCTTGGGTGGTTACATGACTATTGCTTGATGTTCTTCGATTCAAATGGAAATGGGTATCCTGACTGCAGGATACTGCATGAACAATGATAAAGTTATTAAGTAGTAATTCCTAATGATTGTCATCTAATGCTGCAGTTCAAGCATTTACTCTTACAAATGTTGAAGGAATGATTTGAAATAATGAAATATTCATTTCTTGTTTGATTCATGGCTCATTCTGTAGATTTAGTTGAGTTTTGAGCTATTGGTTATTTTTTCAAAGTTGAGTATTTTGTCTTTAGAAGAATAACAAATACTAATAGAAACCCATGCGGTTAAATTGCACGGGGAGTTTAAAGCTGAATTCAATTGTACTTGCCTGAGTATTTATTTATCATATTCATCTATTCAGACAGGAAAAGGAATGAATTTTGCTTTTAGTGTACACTCGCCCTGCCCTGCCCTGCCTTATTCTGCTCATTTGCATTCTGCTCAATTGCTCAAATGATGCTCCTTTCAACACTCCTCGCCCTGTGCTGACTCGCCGGCCCACAGGAGGCCTCTCTTACCATGTCATGTTCACTACGATCACCGTTGGTTGATTTCATCCTGAAAATTACATACCAATTCAGAAGGGTAGTGGAAACACTTAGAAAACATTAAATGCGCCGTAATTAAGTCTCATATTGAATTAACCATCCGTTTATAAGGCATAGAGTTCTTCTTTTCATGTTAGGTTCTTATGATATAATCGAAGTGCCAGAGAATGGATTCTTCATCCAATTGTGTAGTTCTTTTGCCAGTGATGGAAATTAATAATCACTTTTCTTGCACGTGTAACTCACGAAGTTTTGTAGATGAGATTCAAGAATGTAAGATTTGCCACTTGCCTAAACAAATGGTTTGGGCTAAAAATCGCTACCGCAGGTACTCGAACCCTTGAACTTCACAATCAGAGTTGCTGCAAAGAAAACGGTATTACCGCATGTTTCTACACTTTTCTAGCGTCCTTTTCATATTTCTTTCGCCATCGTTCATAACACAACTTGACGCATGTTCTAATGACGTAAGTGAATCCGAGAGTAAAAGTATACTTTGTAGTTAGCAGCAGAAAGAAAAGTCACGCGGCCCGAAATTCCTCACCCGACTCATGTCCAAACAATGCTGCTACACTAATGAGCAGAGGCATCAGTTTCTGTTGGTGGTTCCACTACATGTTTTAAAGGAGACTAGTCAAAATGGATCGATATGGTTGCTGGTCAGTCTGTATGCGTTTCGGGGAAATGTGTGATTGGTAGAAGTTCTGCGTTCCAGGAAATACAGGGACCAGCGTAACAGGATATGCCAAGCACCAGTTTTTTATCGTCCTTTGGTACGTACGATGAAAAAATTTAAACAAAAAATTTGGAGCCGTTTTTGAAAAAATTACTGTTTAAAAATTGCACCCATAATTACTCGAAAATTACTCATATTTTCGAAAAGTTGTGCATGACCTTAATTCAGGACCGTCTGAACAGAAGATTTCATTCTGGAAAAAAATCTGCACTGACGTAGGAAGAAAGGGAAAAAATGTTAATTTTTGCAATTTTCGAAAAATCAAGGACTTCAACGAAAATTAGGCGAGAGTCTTCGTGTGTTTTAAAGCGCGCTTTAAGCTAACTGAGGACAAAGATAATAAAAAAGTACCATTTTGTAAATATTTTCAAAGTGGTGTTAAGGCTTTCTGTAAAGTAATTCCCCCAAAAATTCAAATATCGATTTCAAACTCGCATGGCATCACGATCGAGGAATATCGATTTTGGCGTTAATCATCTGTGTGGACAATAGCATTGATCACAACAATTTGGTATAAAATAACATTACAACACATTCTGAACCGTTAATTTTCTAGATTTGGCGAGTCTTTTGGTATTTCAGCGTACAGTTGTATGTGTCAAATTTAACATGAAATATGTTTACATGGAATACGTTTAACCTTACAGTATCTTTAAATTAAGTAGTCATCGTACTATATTCGTTTACTTACAACCAAAGTAAAAATTTGCTGAAATGTTTTTAGTAAATAGTAAAACTGTTAATGCTCTAATCTTTTAAAATGAATAAAAAGTTTGAAATCCATGTGAGGATATTTTGTGATCGTGCTGGATTTTTTACAAACTTCTCACATGCTGAGCAAGACCAATCATACAGAAGTGCAACAAAACAATGAAAAATCTTCAAGAAACTCATAAACCACAAATATTTTGGTTGTGCAGCTGGACAAAAGTTGGAAATAGCTTTCTGTGTAGCTGGTCAAATAATATGTATGAATAAAACATGGAAAGTCAACTTCGATAGTTCAATTTAAAAGAAAACTTTAAATTTATCGCAAGTAAAATTGAATTCGACTTTAACTTCCCCTTGTAAATTAATCGCACGGATTCCCACTAGTAATACTTGTTTTTCTCTATAGATATCTTTAAATTCCTTTTAAAATGCTCAAAGAAGAATTTTCTTTCTTTTTCAGGTGAGTTCCTAGTTCTGCAGTACCTGATCCTTCCTGATATAGTTTGACTACGGAACGAGTGGTGAGTAAATTCAGTACCATACTCCGATAGCTGGAAGCAGAGGGGGACATTGTTATCCAATCAGGAGCTACAATATCAAAAATGTTAGTCATAAAGAAGCTCCTGATTGGATGACAGTGTTCCCCTCTCCTACTAGCTCCTATCCTAGAAGTGGAGTTATATTTAAGTCGACGAATAGTGGTGCTACAACAGCACGTACTTTCTGATGTTCACGATACATGTAGTTCAATTTAAGCAAACGATATGGAATATTAGTAATATTTTCTCTCGTTGGTTTTAGCTGATGCGTCGAACGAAAGTATTTTGTTTTCTGTGTTGCATCCATAGATTTATCTGAACACTTGAGCATCGTCACACTGTTAGCATTAACGCTAAAAATTGAACATTTGGCACGCTATGCTTACCCGGAATGAAACGCTGTAATTAGTGGCTGTGAACATTCTTACTTTCCCGTATACATTCATAGATACACACACACATATATATATATATATATATATATATATATGTTTAAGATTGTTGCTTGTTCCGTGCACTCTCCTCGCCCCTCCTTTCTTATCATCTTCAGAAAGTGACGTCAAGGAGGGGAGGGGCGGAGGGGGACGCATTGTGGCCGGCCGGGGTTGAGTCGTTAGTCGTTAGTTGCTAATTGCGGAGGCAGGTCCGCCCGCTTTGTACTTGTGTTTTAAGTGTTCTGTTGATTCAACAAGAATATATGCATATTTAAACACGATTGGTGTGTTTCGTGTCTTTTATTTTAAGTTATTTTAAAACTGCCTTCCCAGTGTGTACGGGCTGCGTAATTCACGCAGGAATCAGTGTGAATGTTCAAAGTCAGGAGATGCAAAGAAACGCACTCGCCTGAATTGTGAACAGATTAAGTGGTCCTCCGGATGGATACTCGGCACACCGAAGTGTAGTTAGAAAAGTGCAGTGTTCTTGTGCTCACATTTTGTTCAGTTATTGCAGATAGCAACATGGCTTCTCCGGCGCAACTCGTAGCGGCGCAAATGGCGCTGGCAGGGCTGATCGAGCGATCAACTGCAAATTTTAATAAATTGGCGAAGGAGAAGCAAACATTAGCAACGGTTCGTAATCGGTTGGAGAATTTACAAGGCTATTGGAGCAAATTCCTTGGTCAACATGCGGCATTGGAGGCGGCACTCGACGAGGATGACGAACTACGAAAAGCTATGTATTTTGCAAGTGATGTGTTTGTCAATGTATCAAATTTTTATGATATAGGTTCGGATTTTTATCATGAGTTAATTGCGAAACTTTCTCAGCCAGTTCCCAACATGAATGCTAGTATTTCTGATAATATTCATGTGGGAATTGACAAGGGTATGCCCCTGAAACTACCGAACATTTCTTTGCCTAATTTTGCCGGCGATTTGAGAGAGTGGGAAAGTTATCGTGATCTATTTGTGGCACTCGTAGATTCAAATCCGAATCTGACTGATGTACAAAAACTTCATTATTTGAAAACTAGTCTTTCTGGTGAAGCGCTCTTGATGTTACGGCACACTTATGTTAGTGAGGCGAACTATAAACCGGCCTGGGAGCTTGTGCAGAAACGCTTCAATAATACGCGTGCTCTAGTTAATGTTCATTTGAGTACGTTTGTTAATCTGGCGAAGGTGAAAGAAACTTCAGTACTTAGTGATTTGAAAAAATTACGAGATGAGGCCAGTGATATCAGAGCAGCTTTGTTGAATCTGAAACGTCCCGTTACTGCATGGGATGACTTGTTCAATTTTGTGATCATTGATAAATTTGATGTTAGTACTAGATCTGAATGGGAGCGATCGCTTGGTGGAACCACGGACATGCCATCTTTTGAGCAATTGAACGAGTTTTTAGATACTCGTATTAGGATTTTAGATGCCGTACGAGGCCAGCCGAAGAAAACCCTTGCAGGTCAGAGTGGTTCCACGGGAGTGAGAGTACATCAAGTCTCCTCGGAAGTAAAAAGTTGTGCGCGTTGTGCTGGCAAGCACCCTCTTTTTATGTGCTTCCAATTTAAGAAGATTCACTTAAAGCACGTAGAGAGCTGATAGTTAATGATAAACTTTGTTTTAATTGTTTAAGGCCAGGGCATTTGTCGGCACAATGCGACAGCAAGAGTGTATGTCATACTTGTAAAAATAAGCACCACACGTTGCTGCATTTCGATCGTGCTGTCGATAGGAACGTCTCCACTTCTGAAGCCATTGTTACGCCCGATTCTCCCGAGGTAACTATTAATCATCACCTTTCGGATATAAATTTAACTGGCAGCGTGTTGCCTACTGCTTTGGTGAGGCTGAATGCCGAGAATGGTAGGTCAGTAGTGGTACGTGCATTATTGGATCAGGGATCGCAAGTGTCATGCGTATCGAGACGCCTGGTTTCATTTTTAAGGCTTAAACCTCGCAGTGTCTCGATCTCGCTGAAGGGCATCGGAAGCAGCTCGGGGGAGAGTGTGCGGAGGGCTGTCACTGTTACACTTATGCCGCGTAGCCAGAGCGAGCCGAGTGTCCTTGTGAATGCTTTAGTCCTTCCTTCCTTGACGAGTTACATTCCTCCTCGCATTGTTATCTCTGCTAATATGATGCATCTCAATGATTTAGAATTTGCTGACCCTTATCCACAGAGTAATGAAAAAATTGATATTTTAATTGGGGCAAATGAATATAGTCAGATAATTCTTGAGGGATTAAGGAAAGGTCCAAACAATGCCCCTATTGCTCAAAGGACGGTATTCGGTTGGGTAATATCCGGTGCTTCACAGCCACTTTCGAAACATAGTTGCGATTTGGTGGCTAACCATGCCGCCATTTGTCCTTCCCTAGAGGAGATTTTGCAGAAGTTCTGGATAATGGAGGAAGTCCCTAAAGTGTCGATTTGTTCCAAAGCTGATCGTGAGTGTGAACTTCACTTCAAGTCCACTCATAGACGCCTTAGCGATGGTCGTTACATGGTGTCTCTTCCTTTCAAGTCGGCATTTCCTCCTCCTATTGGAGACACCTACCGGGTTGCTAAAAACATGTTTCTACGAACAGAACAAAGGTTAGTTAAGTCGCCAGAGTTATATAAAGAGTACCGTAAATTTATGCGCGAGTATCTGAGGTTAGGTCATATGGAGCCTTTGGATGAATTGGTGACTGCTCCCCCTAATGTGTTTATTCCCCATCTACCTGTTTTGCGGGAGGAGAGTCAGACGTCGAAGCTTAGAGTCGTATTCAATGCCTCTTGCAAGTCGTCAAATGGCGCCAGCCTTAATGATTTTCTACATTCTGGGCCCAAGCTCCAAAATGACCTCTTTGCTCTTGTGCTCCGGTGGAGGTGGCATAAGTACGTATACATAGCTGATGTAGCATAGATGTTCCGTCAGATCAGAGTGAAGCCTGAGGACACAGAGTTCCAAAAAATTTTGTGGCGGGACCATCCTGATCAGGAATTGGTGGCCTACAGGCTTCTGACTGTTACTTATGGCACCGCGTGTGCTCCATATCTTGCTAATAGAGTGTTAAAGCAATTGGCTGATGATGAGGGAGGCAATTTTCCCTTGGCAGCTGATATTCTTCGCACCAAGTTCTATGTAGATGATGTTCTCTTTGGCGACGATGATGTCGAAAATTTGAGGCTTATTCGGGAGCAGTTGCAGGGATTGCTCATGGCGGGTGGGTTCACACTTCGCAAGTGGGCCAGTAATTGTCCTTTGCTACTGATCGACATTCCTGTTGAAGACCATGGCTTGGCAGTAGAAAGGAATCTTTTGAGCGAAGAAAGGTTGAAGGTTTTAGGTGTGTCCTGGCTTCCTAAGGATGATACATTCGCTTTTTCATGTACTCCTCCTGTTTTCAAGGTTTTGACGAAGCGAACATTCTTGTCATTTCTGGCTAGTGTATATGACCCTTTAGGTTGGCTGTCGCCCTACCTTATTAATGGCAAGATAATCATTCAGTTGTTGTGGCTTCGAAAACTGGGGTGGGATGAAGCTCTCCCCGTCGATATAGAAGCTAGGTGTTCATCTTTTATAGAAGAATTCCCTTCGGTTAGTACGTTGAAACTTCAACGCTGGTTGGGGACAGGAGCTAATGTAGAACGTGTTGAGGTTCATGGATTTGGAGATGCTTCTAACCTAGCCTACGGGGCTGTGGTTTATCTTAGAGTAATCAGTAAAGATGAGTCTATTTCAGTTTCACTATTATGCTCCAAAACTAAGGTAGCGCCTTTAAAGACTCGGAGTATTCCAAGGCTCGAATTGTGCGCAGCAGTGCTGCTTTGCAACTTGATTAAATTTGTAGTAAAAACTCTTGATTTGGGTACGGTAGCGATCTTTTGTTGGTCGGATTCACAAACAGTACTTCATTGGATCCATTTACCTCCAAGTTCTTTGAAATGTTTTGTTGCTAATCGCGTATCTCTTATACTGACTTCTCTTGAGCACGCTTGTTGGAAGTATGTTCCTGGAGTCAGCAATCCTGCGGACTGTGCTTCGCGTGGTATGTCCCTCGCTTTGTTGAAGGACCATGATTTGTGGTGGAATGGGCCAGACTGGCTTTTACATTCTGAAGAACACTGGCCACGACCTCGGCTAAGTCGTCCTGCCTCAGCAGATCTTGAGCTACGAGGCCCATCTATCCTTGTAGGCACCATGGAGGTTCCAAAAGAGGATCTAATTGGTAGATTTTCAAAATTAGGCAGGCTGCTCCGTGTCACTGCTTACATTTGTCGGTTTATAAAGGGTTGTCGCAGGAAATGCGTTATACCTGCGGACCTCGTCGTTTCCCCTAGAGAATTGGAACAAGCAGAGTCCTATCTACTTAGATATGTGCAGAGCTCGCATTTTCATAAAGATATCATTGCATTATCTAGAAACGAAAATTTGTCCTCAAAGAGTTCACTTCTTTCATTGACCCCGTTCCTTGACGGCGATGGTATCCTGCGTGTTGGGGGTAGATTGGATAACTCTTTCTTACCTGAAGCCCAAAAACATCCTGCTATTGTACCCCGAGGACATTTTGCAACGCTATTGGTTAGTCATTATCACTTGGAAACTAAACATGGGGGAATGCAAGTTACCCTCCGCATACTCCGGGAAAGATACTGGGTTATTGCAGCACGATCGGTAGTAAGAAATGTTGTTCGACAATGTGTTACTTGTGCCAGATATCGCGCGACATTGAGTGAGCAACTCATGGGCCAATTGCCTTCGGTACGACTCCAGGTGGCTCGCCCTTTCGCATTTGTTGGAGTCGATTATGCTGGACCGCTTCGGGTACGTCTTGGCTCCGGAAGGGGACGAACTGCTCAAAAGTGTTATGTTGCTTTATTTGTGTGTATGAGTGTTCGAGCAGTACATATCGAACTTGTCTCTGATTGTACTACGGCGGCGTTCTTGGCAGCGTTCGATCGATTTGTAGCGCGTCGTGGTCTTCCTCAGAAGGTTATGTCCGACAATGGGACTACCTTCCAGGGTGCCGACAAGGAGCTGGCTCAGAACTTTCGTAAGCTAATTGCGGATAAGACCTTAACCCAACGCTTAGCAAATGATAGGATTGTGTGGGAATTTATTCCACCCAACGCCCCGCATCACGGGGGTCTTTGGGAGGCAGGGGTGAAATCTGTAAAACACCACCTACGCAGAGTTTTGGGGCTTTATACGCCAACCTTTGAAGAGCTTCAGACTCTTTTGTGCAGCATTGAGGCTGTTCTTAACTCACGGCCTTTAACACCATTGCATGACAATCCAGACGGACTGGACGTTCTGACGCCAGGACATTTCCTTGTCGGTTCTTTACTAACTGTACCACCTACACCATCATTGTTGGATTGTAACATTAACTACCTTTCACGGTGGCAAGCTATGAAAGCTATGTTCCAGAGGTTTTGGCGATTATGGTCTTCGGACTACCTTAACTCGCTACAACAGAGAACGAAATGGCGTCTTGCCCGAGAGAATTTAAAGATCAATGATGTTGTTCTTTTGCGTGGACTAAACTTGCCCCCTGCAAAGTGGGCCTTGGGTAGAGTAATAGCGACCAAGCCCGGCCGAGACGGACTCGTGCGAGTTGTTGTGGTACGTACTGCGTCATCGACCCTTGAACGGCCTATCACTCAACTTTGCAAGTTGCCGGTTCAGAGGGATGATTCAAACTCAAAAAATGAAGAGCAGTAGTGTGCTCATGTGTTAATGCATTGTATATGGCGGGTGGTAATCACATTGTCGCCATGAAAGATTAGGTCGCTCGTTGTACGAGCGAGGCGGGTGGTTTGTTTAAGATTGTTGCTTGTTCCGTGCACTCTCCTCGCCCCTCCTTTCTTATCATCTTCAGAAAGTGACGTCAAGGAGGGGAGGGGCGGAGGGGGACGCATTGTGGCCGGCCGGGGTTGAGTCGTTAGTCGTTAGTTGCTAATTGCGGAGGCAGGTCCGCCCGCTTTGTACTTGTGTTTTAAGTGTTCTGTTGATTCAACAAGAATATATGCATATTTAAACACGATTGGTGTGTTTCGTGTCTTTTATTTTAAGTTATTTTAAAACTGCCTTCCCAGTGTGTACGGGCTGCGTAATTCACGCAGGAATCAGTGTGAATGTTCAAAGTCAGGAGATGCAAAGAAACGCACTCGCCTGAATTGTGAACAATATATATATATATATATATATATATATATATATATATATATATATATATATATACACAAAGTAATATAAGTAGTATAGGGAACATTATGTAATGTTATGCGAAAAAACTGAGGATTTTCGGCACAAAATACTTCATTGCCGGGCCCTGATAACATAAAAACTGGATAAATCCAGTTGCTAACTTAAGAAAAGAAACCTCTAACACGTGGTGTAGCTAAAATTCAGTTTTGTGGGTTCTTGGTACCGAAAAGTCAATTGACGGCAAAACGTCCGCCTGTGAACACTACTAGCGCCTAAGCTATGCGTAGGAATTTTTCCAAGTTGAAGGAACCCATGTTCATGCGCCTCGAGTCGAAGATTTGAGATTTTTAAAAATATTCTTTAAAATTTGGTTTTTTTACATGAATCCCCCCAGATATTTTCAAAATTTTCTCAACCACGGCTCCAAATTGTTTCTTGAAACTATGAGATGGAAGAAACCCCATGTTGCTCTATTTGTTTGTTTGGTCAAAAATTACGAAAATGTAATTTTTTGACTGCTCTTTCACGTCCTTAATATTTACATTAACGGCGATTTTTTCACGTTATTACATTTAACAGTACATATGCTTTAAATAATATCCCAAAAAAATTCTCGAAAACTCTCAAGTTTTCTGTGAAAACGAGGTCAAAATTTCGCATTTTCAGAAACGCTCAAATGCCATTTTCTCACAAACGGCTCCAAATGTTTTCTTCGAACTTTTAGTACGGATAGTGCCAATTGCACTCTTTAATATGACCTGAATTTCATTTTGCGGTATTATGTTGTTGTTTTTTTAAATTAATTATAATATTTTTGAAATATCTCTCGCCGTTAATATGCAAATTTCCAGCGATTTGTTAACTCTATTGCATTTGTAAGTAAACGCGCTTCAAATGACTTGAAATGAAGTTTTTCAAAAACTTGAAAATTTTGTGTGAAAAAGAGCTTCAAATTTTTGCATTTACAGTAGCGCTTTTATGACTCCCTTTTCTTAAGAACGGCTCCAAATTTTTCAGTGAAAATTGCCGCTGAGGACGACGTTTTACTCTTCTTTTAAAGTAATATTTCGATTTTACTATTAGAAAACCGAAAAATTTAGAAAACATCAAAAAATGTACTTTGAGCGCCGATATATGGTAGCTGGCAGGAGAATAGTTTAGTCCTGATCAAAGACTAGTGGTGCTACAGAATGGCACAGACTTTCCTGTATTAGTTTTCTATTTCTTTTGGTCTCGGCTAGCAACTCGGACTTGCCACATTTTCTTGCGAGCTGCCATCTATCGCCGCCCAAAGTACATTTTGTGTCACTTTCTTAATTTTTCTGTTTCCTAATGGCAGAATGAAAATATTAATATTAGAACATTGAAGAACAGTAAAACCTCGTCCTAAATGACAATTTTCTTGGACAGAGAAAATTTAATTCCCTGGACCCGAATGTTAAAAAAACAATGCATTCTGTGACAGCAAAATTTCTAAAACACAAGTTAACCGTGAAATTTCGGAATAGTAGCATTGTGCTCACAATTTTGTAATCAATTCTCCATTTTCCACAAAACACTCCCGTAATATCTGTCTGTTTCAGGAAAATTTAATTGTTCTTGGAATTTAAATTAATTTATCATGGTGCTTTTATGACTCCCTTTTGTGCATTGAATTTTCGTCACGCCTTGATTATGAATTCATGGAATTTCACAAAGCATCTTTCTGGAGAGGATCTAGTGGATTTTTTTATTCCCTCGCTTCTCGCTTTTTGTCCTAAAAAGCACTATTCTTCTTCATCACGTCTAACAGTATGAAATTCTGGCCTTGTCTCTAAGCTCTCAGTATTTTCCCTTTCCTCTTTGAATATGGCATTTTTAGTTTGAAAATTCCTTTATAGAAACAAACGTCTTGCTCCCGAACATTCTTAAGGTGTAAACTAACGTGGTGTAAACGGCATTGTCTTAAGGTGTAAACTGACGTTTGGAGAAAATGAAATTGTAAAAACTGTACTTAGGGGCCGTCCGTAAATTACGCAACGCAAATTTCGAGTATTTTCAATACCCCCACCCCCTTGTAACGCACTTTCCTATCTCTATGTGACGCAGAGTAACGTTGCCTCAGACCCCTACCTCCCCCTTTAGCGTTACGTTGCGTTACGTTACGGATGACCCCTTACGTGGAATTTGCTCGGTAACATAATGTTCAATATTTACAAAATAATTCAAATTATTCTTTATTATTGCTAGAAACAAAACATATTTTCACATTTTACCCGGAAATAAGCATTATGTTAACTTCAGTCACTATGGAATCTGCGTTACAGATATAGTAGCAGAAAAAAATAGCCCAATTACGTTGAAATATATTAATAGAATTTTTGAATATAATATATCTATTATTTCTGGTCCTTTCCTTCATAATGCCTTCACAACTTTTAGAAGCAAGCGCTGTTTTGTACTGATTCTCAAATAAAATCAACTTTCTGTCATATTGAACGTTACAGGTGCTATTTCTGCCGATCCATGGGGAAAAATATTTTCTGTATTTTTTTTCCTCGATGAGTGCAAAGTTTAATTATAAATGTTATAATGTAAGTTCTGTTGTCATTAAACCTCAGAACTTTTAGATTTTGCGAACTTTGAAAATTGTAAATTCGAATCTCGCACGTTTCTTTTGCTGAAGAGAATGTTTCTCAAGGCGGCTGAAGAATTAGTAGAACACAATTTGCAATATAATAATAAAACGAGAAATTATGTGCTCTTATATCATTACTAGTTGTTCCGTTTGTTCGGTCTGCAACACTGATCGTAATTTCGAAAATCGCGAACGGCGCGAATTCTGGCTACAGAATTCCAATAAAGATGAACATCTAGAACAATATACGAGTAGTTGGATTATCCAGGAACATTAAAGATGCATTTTTAGCCATCTTCCGTAACCATTACAGAAGAGCATTATTGCTACTCATTAATAGAAAGAGGTCATTATTGTGACCACAAGAATAGGTGAAGGGCTCAGAGGAACTTTTAGCATAGCACCTGACACATTATTTCCGTGAACTTTCAAACCCTTCATAAACGTTGCCTTCATTCTGTGCGATAACTTCCAAAAGTTGGTGTAAAGAGTTTATATGGAGATCGCTGAATGCTATTTAACAACTTAAAGAAAATTCAAACTCTAATGCAATTGTAAGTTGATAATGGAAGTAAAAACTGAAGTAGTCTCGCAATTTGTTTGCTGTTAAAGGTATCGCTTATATAATTATCCTTCCATACGCACTGACCTTTTCAACGTAATGTGATGTACTGTGGTAAACAGATTTCAGTCTTCGAACGTAACGTGATTTCAGCCTTTTCAGCGTTGGTTTGGGATGGAAGCACAAGGTAAATGGGAGCTAACGACGTTAAACTATCTCTTTAACTGAGGTATAGGAACCCTCAGCACTAGTAAAACGCGACAAACTGCTGCTTGCTAGCTTTGAAAAGTTCGTTTATGGTTTAATGGTTTTATCACGATGGATGCAGGACCTAATATTGTAATGTAGGCCCGATGCTAGAGCGGAAAACATGAAAGTTACAGTGCATAATAAATTCATGTGGGGGTATAATGGAGCAATGGAGTGGCGTTCGTGACAGCACAGCAGAGTCGGTGTGTCGGTAGTTCCCGGCCGGAGAAAGTGAAAGGTAATCTTCCTTCTCGCGGCTGCCCGCTCTCTTGCTTCGGCCGCGGGCTTCGCCGTGATGTGAGAGAAGCTCAAGTGGGCCTCCCGGGCACCTACGTCCCACCCGCACCTCCGACCTCGCCGCGCAGCCTCCGCCCTCGCTCTCGCCCTCTCCGCTGCCCCGCCGCTTCCCCATCGCGGCCCCGCCGCTCCCGCGCCGTTCCCCCAAGGCTTCTCCGTCGCTCTACCCCACCCACCCGCTGCTCCCCCTCCGCTCTACCCCACTCACCCTCCGCTCCCCCATTGCTCCCCACCGGTCTATTCCACTCACCCGTCGCTCTTCCCCGCTCACTTGCCGCTCCCCTGCCGCCCCGAGGCCGCATTGCCGGTACAGCCCCGGCCGCTCTACCCCACTCACCCGCTGCTCCCCCCCACTCTACCCCACTCACCAGGCGCTCCCCCGCTGCTCCCCCGCCGCGCCCTCGCCACACTCTCGCCACAGTCCCGCCGAAGTCTCGTCTTTTCCCACCGCTCCACCTCACTCAACCGCCGCTCTTCCCCACTCGCCCGCCGCTCCCCCACTGCTCCCCACCGCTCTACCCCATTCACCCGTCGCTATTCCCCGCTCACTCGCCGCTCCCCTCCCGCTCCGAGGCCGCATTGCCGTCACAGCCCCGCCGCTCTTCCCCACTCACCTGTCGCTCCTCCACCGCTCCCACGTCGCACCCTCCCGAACCCCCGCGATCTAACTCACTCACCCGCCCCTCTCCCCCACTCACCCGCCGCTCCCCCGCCGCTCCCCCGCCGCTCTACACCACTCCCCTGCCGCACTCTCAATCTACCCCACTCCCCTTGCGTTCCCCCACCGCTCCCCTGCCGCTCCACCACCGCTCCACCCCCGCTCCACCCCGCTCCACCCCGCTCTACCCCCGCTCCACCCCGCTCTACCCCCGCTCTACCCCCGCTCCACCCCGCTCTACCCCCGCTCCACCCCGCTCCACCCCCGCTCCACCCCGCTCCACCCCCCGCCTCCACCCCCGCTCCACCACCGCTCTACCCCCGCTCTACCCCCGCTCCACCCCCGCTCTACCCCCGTTCTACCCCGATGTATCCCGCTCTCCACCCGGTCCACCATTAAACACACCACTATACACACACCATTATACACCTCTACCGCTCCACCTCGCCGTTCCACCGCCGCTTCACGTCACCCCTTATCAAACATCAAACATCACATATGCAACACACAAGTCGTTTTCCAAACACCGATGGTTTCATAAAAATGTCGATATTTCCAAACATATATGTTCTGATTAAATTGTCAATATTTTCCAAGCATCGATGTTTTGATAAAAATATCGATATTTTAACTTCGATTAAATGAAGGTGAAGTTTTTAGTTTAGTTTTTATGTTTCCGCGAATCTGCGATTCCTACATTCGTTGCCCCCTTCGCCTCGTTATCCTATTGCTCCGTCGCCTTATCACCCCATTGACCCCATTTATTTATTTATATTCTGGCCCTCTGCGCGACTGTCCGGCGCGGTCCCCGGAGACGCGTTTTCGCTGACGGCGAAGCGGACACGAGGCGACACCTAGCGCCCCAGGCGCCGCGTCGCGTTTTCTGCTGCGCGAGGGCGCGCGGGGTCCGACGCCCCGTGAACTACTGCGCAGTTGCTCATGACTCGCCCTTGCTCCGGATCATAGCGTGTCTCTCCCGGAGGCCCCCTCCAACTCCGTGAGGATTTTATGGCAACTTTAATATTGTTTGGCGGTGGTCGTTCTTGCGTGAAGTTCGTAAACAGCGACTGCGCGGCGCCGTTGTCGCTACTTCGCAAACTTTCCTTCGTGATATTGCCATGTGAGTGGGTGGGTAGTGGGTAATTGAGTTCAAATTGAGCGAAAATTTATCCGGTTCGAAGTTTTGGTATGGTTTAATATTCAGTATACTCGTGTATAGTACACTGTCAGTAAGAAACCTTAATGTATTCGCGGGTAATGTGCAGAATTATGATACATCATTCCATATGAGTTTGAATATTTATGTCAACTGTTATGGCAACTTGTTGATCTTAGTAGACTGGGTTTAAAACTTGTTATCGGAAAGTGAATGCTTCTGGAATCAGTGGTCTCAGTGCTTTGTAAAGAACATTTAGCAGAAACCACCTTTTGAGCTAAAATTGTATTTGTGAACTCTCATAGAAAGTTGCGAGCAATTTTTTTTTCCAATGAGGTTTACATTCTGTGTGGTTCTAAATTCCTGTTTGCATAAACAAAATTTCACCTTCAAACACAAATAATCCGAACAACAATTTGCACAGTACAGGATATTGTTTCAGGAAATATCTGCAATTGGAAGCACTTTCTCCTTCCTTTAGGGTAATTCTGTTTTGAGCTTGCATTTTTGATATTTCAAATCCTGAAAGTTCATTGTTTTCTCTTCCTGAAAATGATGGCAGTGTTTACCGCATTGCAACTTTTGTGCTGCCATAGATCTGTGTCAAGAGGCCGTTGTTACCTTGCATTATTTGCATCTCGGACACGGCAGATGTCCCGCCTCAGCAAGTCATGCCACTTGTTGACTCTCCTTGCGTCAGCGCGAGCTCCGCAAAAGATAATAATAATCACATGCTGAAATTGAAAACGTGACCTCCGGGACTGTTGTACTTGTTCGAGTGTTCCATTGCCAACATCACCGCTGGCTCCGAACCCTTCAATTTGCCTGGCACTATCGGCTTCCTCGTCGATTTCATTCAATCGAGGACGCCAGAGTTCTAACGTTTCTCTTTCTCTCGTTTTTCTCCTTTCTTTTACTGCATTGACAAAATTCAGGGCTTTGGCTTTCTAAGAATCACATCTCAATTTTGAAGAGAGAAAAGATCTCTCATTTTTCAAGAATTCCTCAAGATTGTTTGTCTTCCTTGATTCCGCGAATTGTCGATGCATTGGGTTGGCGACATTTCATTGCTCCGTACAAATTCATTCATTGATTTGTGTGTAGAATTACGTCTTATTAAATGTATCTGAGGTTTGTTTTGAGGAATTATAGTGTAGTATTCATACTACATGTGTTCAGATATGATCGTAAATATGTTTTTCAACTTACCGATTTGAACTCGTTCAATTTAACGCGAATTTTTAAAATTCGTTAAATTGTAGATTTGGAACGCATAAATGAACTTAATTCCCAGAATCGACCATGAAAAGTTCACAACTATGTTGTCCAAAACCTCTTCCTCTCCTATTATTCCGCGTCCTTGACCGGAAGGTCCTGGGGTTCGAGTTTCGAGAATCACAGGATTTTCGACACTACCTAGATAGCTAGGCGGAAGCCTGCAAGCCGAAGTGTAGGTCGGCGCCGAGTCTTGCCATCCTGCGAGGGAAGACCACTGTCACCTCCTGCGATAAAACATCCAGCGCACTTACGGGACCAACGACCTTAGCAGATGATGCGCCCGGAAACATCAATCGATTCTATTAAATCTGAACCTAAGACATTCTGTACTTCAGCGTGTACATTTCGGGAAGGAATGTTGATTTTGGTGGTGTCATTGTCCGAAATTTAGGTTTCATAATTTATGGCACCATTCAAATTTAACAAAGCTGTATTGAAAATTCTTAGATTTAACTTCAAATCAGTTTAATCTTTCGGCATATACATAAAAATATCACAGACTTTCAATGTGCTGATATATTATCGGGTACATTTTTAAGTAAATAAACTTATGGTTAGGAATGTACAGGAAAAATGACGTCTTTGAAGAACTCTTGAAAGAAATATTGTATTTTCATGCAGATCTGGTGATAAATAAGCTTCCTTGAAGGAGTTATTCAAGTTCGTTGTAATATTTTTATAGGTATGATTATAAACGTGTCACTTCACGGCGTCATGAAATATGGTTCTTTACAAAATTATTTATGAAGCGTAAATTTCGCATTAAGGTGTGCTGACTGAAATCTCGCACAAGCGAAAAGTGGAATGCAGATTTTTTGCCGTCGCATGAAACCCCTAATTGCAAAGCAGCCGGAGGAACTCTTCCCGCTGTCGATGTCTTGATCGCCTTGTCTTACTTTCTTTTTACCTTTCTCTTTCTGCCTTTCCGTAAGCGCTGGTCTAATCGAATTACGAAACTCCTTCGATTTTCTCTTGTAGCTTGCTGATGAGATGCTTATATCATTTCTCTTCTTGCAACTCGGTGCATGAATAAAGAGCTATGAGAATGCGAATATATTCGCATAAAATAGTGAGGAAACTCAGTGTCATCTACTATACAAAATAGTGTTCTTAACCGGGGATAATTGGTCAAGTTGTCCTTTAATGGAAATGGTCGTATTAAAAAACATCGTACGTGCCAATTTGTTTGTAGATGAGGGTGGCCTACCTTGTTAATCGCATATGTCAAATATTTCCACCAGGACTTGGAATATGCCAACTCCAGCTCTTTTTACTTTCTCGCCTTATTTTAATCTTTTTACGACCACGGTCGGGAGTGGAAAACTGATATAGTCGTAGCATTTGCTTCACTTCGGGAAGGAAAAGTAGTAACTCAACTAAATGAATGAGCGTTTACCAGTTCCGAAGACACACGTTTATTGGAGCAGCAATCCACATCGGAGAGAGACAATTTATTTGATGAGAAATTGATCGCTGATGTGGACCGTACTGAAGGTGCTAGTTTAAAATAATAATTACGGGCTAGGTTACAAAGTGCGATGTTCGACCACCCCTCTTTTGGAAGAAAAGATCATTGAAAAATAATTTAATATCACTTTTAGTCGTAAACATGGAATGCTGCAAATAATATTCTTTTGATATCTTTTTATTGCTTCTTCCCATTGCTGGGAAGAATATTGCAGTTAATGCAAGAAAATCAGAATGATTCCTAAAAAAAAGTCGGATGAAATGCAAATATTAAATCGCTATCAGTTGCATGATTTCAATGCTTTACGAGCATTTCATACTTTGTAGGCCAATGAAGACTAGTATCGTCAGTATCCATGAATCGGAGTACGTTTACTATGTATTCAATGAGATATATACATTCGATAAAAATATAATTATTTTCAACTATACATTTTGTTTGATATTCTGTTCACAAAATCATTAAGCAATCCTTCATTTCTATTAATTCTCTATTTGTGGAAAATATCACGAATATCAGCATGAATGCGTGAGAAAATATAAGGCTATTTGTCTCGTAACCCTAAACTTGATTTTTCTCTACCGGGCTGTGGCGAGGAAAATAAGTAAGCCCAAATGCGTTTTTTCGAAGGATTTATCAGGATGTACCTAACATTTCAGTGTTTTCAACGCGTGGTGTAGCTAGCGACGCGGCGCAGAAAATAAAGACATTTTAAATATTTCATTTTGTGCCTGTTGCGAGTGGTCGTAAATCGCCCGAAATGGACTGCCTGGCCACACACTGCCTCTACGGAACGAGCACCCTCAACCACGTCCGAGCTAGTTTGCAATTCATTTGTATCCTCTATTCTTCTCCTGAACCTCAGCTCACCTCACTGACACCACGGCCGCCACCAGCACCAGTCGATAAATTCTCTTGTCGCGAGCAATGTTATTGCCCACTTCTTATATTCGCCTTCTCCACCTTCACCTCTACCTTCACCAGAGCTACCACATCCACCGTCACTGTCATCATTAGAGGGATTTTGATGACCTAAAAGATTGCCAAAAATTATCAATAAAGTGCTCTAAAAATATTTTTAAAATGCTCTAAAAATATTTTTAAATTTAAAAGAAAAATTACGTAAAAAATTGTTATCAAAACCAGTTCAGATGAACAACTCAAGTTGTTAGATACGTTACAGATTTAATCGAGGTTTCTTACATTCGTTCAAGTGAACTCTGCTTGCAAACGTTTGGAATGAATTGTTCTTTACCAGGAAATCTCTGTCTTTAATTATCCTTAAATCGACCAAACCGACATTTTGGCGCTGATAGGAGACAGAAACTTTAGAGCACATACAACGACTGACGCTAAAATTTCTGAGCGAAAAAATTGAATAGGCTTCTCGGTAATTCTGTGGAGAACATTTGTTGCATCCGTAAATGTTATTTGAAGCAAATATCATTAAAACAATATTAAAATCGAAGAAATCAATAAAAAATGCATTAAAATGACGGAAAAAGTAAAAAATGATGTATTAGTCGAAATCGACAAAAAAATGCAAAAAAAGTATAAAAATGGATAATTTCTTTTGTCATGACATAAAATTAATTTCTATATTAAACGGCATGGACCTAAAGTGAAAACAGAAAAATGACATTTCATTAGTGATGATTGATTGATTCATTCAGTCAGTCAGTCAGCCGGTCAGTCCCGTGTACGCTTATCATCTGAAGGTGGCGGTGATCATCCGGCGCCGACCTACCGTCGACTAGCAAGGTTTTATCCAAACAGGTATCTCCCACCAGCGGGGTGCCGCCCCTGCTGGGACAAGCTCTAAGCCCCCTACCGGTCTTCTGGCGTGTGTGGTAGTGCATGTTAGTGTCAGTGTGTGTATAAGGGGTAAGGGTTGATCAAGGAAGAGGAAGGAAAGTTCGCGCGCGGACCGTGGCCCGTTTGGTACGGTACTGCTCCGTCATATGCCTGGTGTTGATCGGAGAAACCACGGAAAACTACCGATCAGAGCAGCCGGCCGCTAGAATTCTCCTCCAGACAGCGACTGAATTCGACATAGCTGAATACGTCCATGCCTAAGCAGGATTCGAACCTGCACCTCCTCAGCGCAGACGACGGCTGCCGCATCCGTCTACGCCATGAGGACCGACATTTTTAATTTTATATCAACGTATTTTATTGTTAATTTATTAATAGTATTTAATAATTACTATTATACATTTTTCGAATCATATGCATTTGGCTTTCAGCATTGTCAAAATTACTGGAGTATGAAATGTAGTGTCGAAACTCCTGCCGCCGTCGGGACTCGAACCTAGGGCCTCCCGGTTAGAGGCACTCCAGTGGCATCAGTTGATGCAGTGAGCCACCTCTCCCGTTGATGTTTCATTAAAGCCGCCCCGTAATCTTCCAGCGCGCAGTGCCGCGGCGCCGCTTCCCCGAATGTGCGCTGCGCACTCCCAGAGAAAGCGCGTGCGCGCTCCTGGGGCCGCGCTCCGCCCACGCTCCTCCCGCAGGCCCTCTCCCGGTATCAAAGCTCGCATCGCATTTGCCACCTGCCTCGCCTCTCAGCCTACCTTCCGTCTGAGCCCCTTTCAGCCGCCATCCCGCTGTCGACATCACGACTTTCTGGAACATCTGTTCCGGTTGCTTCTGGCATTCCCTTTCTCTGGTGTGTAAAGCGCCTGTAAGGACTAGACCAACGACATGTTCAGCTCTATGCGTTAAGTAACTGTGTACATCTTTAATTTCACTGGTAAGTCCCTGTCAACTACTGCTGAGATTTTCACTCACCAAGGAAAAAATAGTTGCTTAAAAAACTTATGAAGTTTGTCATATATACTTTTTTAAATGAGTAGTTCAGGGTAATTTTGCAAATTTTCGAAACAACAAATTCGAATTTCGTGCACTTCGTAGTAAAAACGGTAATAAAACCAGCAGATCGGAACAATATAACAGTATTTATTATTTTTTTAATATGATTATAGGCCATCTAGGACCACTCTGCACGTTATTCTCCTAGGCCCAGTCCTGTTTATCCCGAAGAGATTAACGTGTTTTATTTATTATGAGGATCAGCTTTTTCGGCTGCATTCATTGATTAAACAAGGTTGTTTACCTTCCGTTAAACATTATGAGGGGATAGAATGATGATGAAGGATGAAAGAACAATTGCAAATACGTCCATGCCTAAGGAGGATTCGAACCTGCAGCCTCCTCAGCGCAGACGACGGCTGCCGCAGCCGGACCAGCGCAACCACACCAGCGCACCAACGGGACCAGCGCCACGAGCCACCCCGCTGTCGCCTGTGCCATTAACTACTAAACTTCTAAGTCTAAAATACATATTCAATTCTCGAATTGTGTTAATATATTAGCTTTAAAAGAATTCGTTTTCTCAACGAAAATTCTACGATTTGTAATCGAGAGTTTCACAAATGAGAACTGAGATGTGTTAGTATCGAGATAAAATGCGGTATTACTATATTACGTAGCCGTCACTAACTGAGAGAAAGTATGTGCTGTTGTATCACCAGTAGTTTTGAATTGGTACGGTGTAGGTGATGAACACTAATCACTCAATTGGTGTGGTGGGGGTGACGAACGCCGGATCTCTTCAAACTGTAGTCTCATGTGAGTTTCACCGCCAGCGCTCTGCGGTTAAAAGTTTATTACCGGACTTGGAGAATTTTACCGTCTTCGAGAAAAGCCTTTGCTTGCAAGAGGACACTAAACTGGATGGGAGATGGGGCCGACCCGCACCCTCCCGAACAATCCCTAGCCGTGACGAAGAGTGGCACGCGGGTAGGGGCTGACATGGCCCCGCGGTGCCGCACTACTGGAAATAATTAATAAAACTTTATAATTTCCATCTGTCAGGAATGCAGCGAGTGAAAATCCCGCAATATACCTTTCATTCTAGATTCTTCCATTTGTATAATAAAACTATACTTTACAATTTTGCATTTAATGAGACCATGAATATGAGTTTGTTGGTATACCTGGAATGGTTGTGATGAAAAATAAGTTCACTACGAGGAATACGATTTTTTTTATTGAAAGCGTTGAAGTATTGCTACGTTTCATTACGTGTTTTTGTTGTTCATAATAAAATGAATTTGAACGTTTTTCTGATTGCTTAGTAGAAGTGTGTATTTTCCTTGTCTTATCATTGCTGTTGTATTTCACCTTTTTTCATTTACTGCTATTACATTTTGAAAGCTTATTTCTTCGTCATTAAGCAACAAAATTGACAGTCAAAAGTACAATTTTTCCGTAAAAATGTATATATAAAAATTGTGACTTGATTTGTTTTGTTTACCTTTGCAGTGGAATTTCTATTGTTTCTCATTGCATTAAATATTTTATTCACTTCAGGAATAAAACGTGTTTCTTCACTTTACTATTTTTTCCTTGAATGTAAGTACACAGTTGTTAGCACTTACTCAAAGTCTTTGACTTCGTTAACGGTGGCATGAAGTCATCTCGTGAGTCCCAACCAGTCCAGCCTCATCTCGTATTCTCGTACTCTTCACCGCTCCTTTTCTTTGAAAACACCGAAACAGGCGACAACACGTCCTCCCCATTAATCACCGAGCTTACATAGTTCTCCGCAAACACTTCGCGAGCCAAGGCTCCAGATGGCGGCCTCGGTTCAAATACTGAGTTCGCATTGTTTCGCTTCTCGACGTGCGAACCGAGAATTCGAAATGCGAAAAGGAACTTTTCTGTGTTAGAGTTTGCCTGTAGCGTTTATGAGAGGTGTTTCTCCTAACTTTGTTGAATGTTTATGGAATAAAAGCCATTGATGGTTGTATTAAATGATTGATTTTATTTATTTGTTGTATTAAATTATTGATTTAAATGGTTGAATATATCAAATTTTGTAGTTATTTAAATAGTTTGTTTTTGATTATTAAGAATCGATGTCATGTACATTTTTGAACATCCATGAACACATTCCCCCTTCTCGTTTCTCGTATACACTTCTGTGATCTAGCATAATGTTCCTTTAAAAGCAAACTGGCCATCATTGTAGTCTTATTACCGTGTACAAGTACGGAAATTGGAAATTGTAATGACGTTGTAATTATAATTACGAAACCACTGCAACTTCATAAGTGACAGGTAATCAGTTTGAAAGTCTGTTTTCGTGGTAATTTCTATGAATAAATGCAATTATTAATTCTTTCATCCATTACCTTAAACTTTTTTACCAGTCCCGAAAAAATGTAGTTCCTCTCTTAAAGAAGAAATGCTCAAGCGTTTATATTCCTTTAAAAAGAGAATAACCGATTCCTGACTTAAAAAGGACGGTAAAAATTCGATGATTGTTGCCCAATTTCAAAGCAGTTTCCAATACTGCTAAGCATGTGCACTTACAAGTTTACTGATATCAGTTAGTAAGCAACGGAAAGATCGTTTCAGGGTGACTCAGTAAGAAATAGCAAACAAAAAATAATGATGAAGTGAAAAGAGAGAGGTTGAGACGTTTATTAGAACTAATGAGCTCAGCATGAAGATACTCCAGGAGAGTGTGAGAAGCTGGGGAACTTTAAAACAGCGCCAGCGAAGCTTTATGAAGTTCTAAAAAAAGAACAATATCTCAGGCACTGATAATCGGGCTTCCTTCATTTCCTCTTGAGAATTTCCCGGCAGCTGTAGACACTCAGGAACTTAGGATAGTAATGTGAACGAGTTTAAGAACTTTATCCTTCCTTACCAAAATCTTGGAGGTGAAGAACTTTTTTCAAGGGTAAATCTTGAATATGGCAAAGCTGCTTCTTCCGTTCGAGGTGTTTGTAAGTTTTACGTAAGTGGAGGAAGAGGACTGAATTATATTCAAGAATATCCATATTCATTTTTTTAAATTTTCCCTTCAGGAATAAGAGAAAAGATTCCTAAGAGCAAGCTGCTAATTCATGTTTGGTACTCTAATTTTTGTAGGATTAAAAAAATGTTTTATTACTTGACTGCAGTTCAGTCGATTGTACTGACGTGATAGTGAACTTCTAGGGACTGTCTGTGACGGTTTGTGAATGACAGTTTAAGTGTGTGTTTTTTTTTGTTTTTTTTTAAATAGCTTCCAAGATAAGATTCTTGTAGTCGTAACTAAATGGGGAACTTAGAAGCCGCTCTGTTTTACTGTGAACATTTTACAAAATGTAAGGTATTAATTGAACGTTTTCAAGAAGATGCCGCATCAGTCACAAAGGTAAAATAAATTTTATAAGGAAACTCGATAAAATCAGAAGTGGCATTTATCAGATCTCATTTTTGTCAACTTTCAGTAGCAATAAAAAATCTGAAAGAAAAAATATCACTTTAAATGCCCAAATAGTTATTGTTGAAAAATTGAAAAGTGATTTGAAAAACTTTAATAATGAAAAAGGAAAGGTAATATTTGACAAATTTAAGGCGGTATTGGAAAACGATCCTGGCTATAAGATATTGTTAAATCATAACGAGGCTTTAAATGGGAAATATGTCGATTTAGACATTGCACCTAACATTTTAAGTTCCTACAAGAATTGCCCTTCCACAAGTGTAAATGTAGAAAGATGTTTTTCTTGTCAATCATGTATTGGGGTGATAGAAGATATAGTTTCACAGAAAAGAATTTGGAATGTACATAATTGTAAATTATAATGAAGACAATTAAGATTTTTTGTATAATTTAATTAGTCACTAATTGTTTTTGAAGGTATTTTGTATTTTTCAGTTTTGTATTTACTTTTTGTATTTGTATACTAATTTATTTTTCTGTGAATAATATTTAAACTATAAAATAGGATTTGTTTAAATGACATGGACAAACGTATTTATATTATAATAAAAACTCTAAAATCATATTTTATTCACCTTCAATTCCAATTCACAGTGTAAAATAAGTCAATAAGCGGATTAACTGGAGGTTTTAGGCTACATAATATCATTTTTCAAAATTTTGATGTTTTTATTGCAAGTTTTTTCACTTTTGGTGTTTTTACTGCTCGTTTTAGAGAGTTTTACTGCATTAAAATCCGGTCTTTACTCATGAACATTTTGCTCCATTTTAAATAATAGCAGACGTGGTTGCCGGGTACTTTCTTTATTATTTCATATTATTTCATTCCATTACTTTCCAACTTCATGATCGCCCATGAATCAGCACCTATACGCCAGATGAACACATATACATTCTATTCACTTAGGCGAACATGGCGTACACGATCTTTAATACAGTTTTTCAAAATTAAAAAACAAACTTCTAGGATATATAAGGAGTTGAAAAGGATCGTACTTGCCACAGAACATGTGGGAATTACACATGTATAATTTTGAACATAACCTGATGGGTAGGCACACGTTCTAGCACAATTAAAGAAATTACGTGGATTTCCCAAACACCAAATCAGAATGAATAGTCTACCACTCATGAATGCAGAATATTCAAATTTGCATATTATCGCATGATTTATATTACTTAGTTGCATGAATTACTTGTATGTTAATTATGCGTAATTATATGAGATTTCCACGACATGTTCACGACTCAAAGCTGATGTTGTGACTTAGTCAGCGTTCCCTAAACTCGTAACCGGATGAGTTGAATTCAGATCCAGCATTGCTACAACCCGCAACGCACGTCAGGATTTTTTAAAAATCTATATCGTTAAATAACTTCTCAACGAAGCGTTTTAGGGCCTTCAAAGCTAAAATTTTGAAGCCGACAAAGAAACCTTCCTCACACCGTATCTACAGGATGATATCTTCTTGACCATTCTATTACATTTTGCTGCTTCGACGCTTCTCTATTCTGCACCATCTGTTCAGAGCCTGTAGAATCTGCAACTGAATGTGAAATTACTAATTACTTGATATTCTATACGATTGAATTACACGAGTGCACCTCTTTGCTCGATAATAAAGTTAAATAAGAATAGTTTGTATTGGCAAGGTTGTATTATATTGTTGTCGCTTACAAGATGACGAAGAAATAGTGCCGGAGGATAAGAGGGTCTTCCAGAAAAATATATATTACAGGCTTAATATGGACATGGAAAAATAAGGAAGAGAGTGGGGTATTGCCTGAGAGAGTTCTCGCACGGGTACGCTAGTGTCTATTATTTAACAAACATCTACGATGGCCTCCTCCAAAGTGATCGGCTGGGGGAGATAACTGAAAGGGGAAATCCCTCGCAAGCCATTTATGAGGGCGCGGAATCCCATCATCCGACGGTGGAGTAACACCGCCTCCTCTGGGGTAAAAGAAATCTCTAATGCGACTAATGACCCAAGCAATTGACAGCAGTTAATCCAATCGACTTCCCTACATCCCCAGAAATTTGTAACATGCGCTCTAAGACATTTTGTGTAAACGAGGCCGCGGACTGTTTTCCGGTTGTGTCCTTCCCACGGGAGATTTCCCCTGGCATTGCGGTGGGCAGTGCGACGACGTTGGGAACCAATCCATACGGCAGCCTGAAACACCCAGTAAAGGCAGCAGCTCTCTCGTTAGTTGGTTGCGCCAGCGCCTGATGCCGGCGGAGATACCCGGCGCGCGGAGCGTCGCGCCCGCGCTCGCGCCCGCGCCGCCCACGACGGCCTTGTCGTCGTCGATCGGGTTGCGTCGCGGCGCCGAGAAAGCGACGCGCAGCGGGCGGAGGCGGCCCCGGCGCCGCGCGGCGTTGGCTCACGACGCTTCCGTCGCACCTCCCCCTCCTCCTTCTCTTCCTCGGTCCCTCGTGTCCCGGACAGTTTCTTCCGCTTTTCCACTCCGTCCCTCGGTCGCGCACCTCTTGCACCGGCTGAAGAGGCGCTGGCACTGCTGTGCCTCTGACCGGGTGGCCCAAGGTGGCGGGATTTTCGACGCTAGCTACGTAGCTAAGTCGGGTTCACTCGCTGCCTGGAAGATAAATTCTTTCTCTGGTTGGTACTTTTCCGTGGTTTCTTCGATCAATTCCAGACGAATGCCGGAGCAGTACACTAAGAAACCGGCCAAGGACCGCGCACGATCCTTTCCTCCTTTTCCTTGTCCTATCCTCACCCCTTACTTGCACATGTAGGGGCGGATCCAGCCGTTTATTTTGGGGTGAGGGCATCGTACATTTTTGTTAAATAATAAACATATTTGTGGTTATATTGTATATTATTTATGTACCGTTGATATGGTACTATACAATATCATTGTTTAAATAATTACATAAATCGAACATAAACAAATATTTAAATAAGTTTTATCAAATAAAGGAAGTTAAACGAAACCTCTGTGCCTTGAGGGGGCATGCTGCCCCCAGATCCGCCAGTGTGCACATACACACACATACAGTCACATGCAGCACACTTGTTGGGAAACCTGTGGGGAGCTTAGAGCTTAGTCTGGCTGGGTCGATGCCCAGCTGGTGGGAGATTCCTAGTAGGACAAAACTGCTAGCCGATAGGTTGGTTCGTGCTGGATCTCGCCAACCAGCGGGAATAAATCACCACCATCTCCTGCCTTAAAAACACATGCAGTGCTCTTACGGGACTAATGACTGAAGCAGTCGACATGCCCAGTATCATCAGTCATTCAGTCAACTACTACTATTTGTATACTTATTCTTTATTCTTTTTGTCTATTTTATCTATTTTGAGACTTGTATATAATTTCATTTTAGTATCCTATTTTTTTACTCATGTATCTATTCATTTCTTTCTCTTTCGCTGCACCTTGGCCTCATTAACCCTTTTCTTTATGTCTTACCTTTTCTTCTTCCTCCTTTTTCCTCTGTACGCTCCATCTTCGTTGCTTTTTTTTCTCCCTGTCACATTTTTTCTTATTTCTCCATCGGTACCTTTCATAATTTCTCGTGTTTCCCTTATATTATTCTGTGACTGACCTTTCCTGTGCGTATTGTTTAGGAACTGTTGTTCTGCCTTTGCAGAGGCCAGTGTTCTTCGTTACTGTTTTCTGACTAACGATTTCTCTCTCTCTCTCTCTCTCTCTCTCTCTCTCTCTCTCTCTCTCTCTCTCTCTGTATGTCTCTCCCTCTTTCCCTGTCTTTCTGTTTAAGGGTGTAGCTTGCGTTAAATGAATAGGGAGTCTTAATTAAAGGAAAGGTATTTGATACAGAGTACATAGTTTCTACATCTTGGAGAACCTTGTATTCATCTCTAGCTGGCGCTAAGATCTGTTTATCATTATCATTGTGCCTACAACAGTTGTCCTTGAGGTGCGCTCAAGCATTTTTTCCACTTAACTACTAATTGGTTTCTGTCAGTCGATGTCTTTTTTAATTTCGTTTATTCTGTCTCTCTCTCCAACTGCTAACCGCTATGAGCCAATTGCAACAGCATAAGCCAACTCGGTTGACATCCATTCCTCTTCCAATTAGCTCTTGCTTTCTAATTTAAATTACGTCTGACCTGACACTCAGTATAGTACGGAAGGTATATATAGGTCAAATGCTTCAGTAGCTCACTCTGCATTACTCATTTCTCTCAAAGTTTATCATGCATTCATTACATTCTCTGTATATTTTTGAAAAGAAGTATAAAAATACACAAATGTGTAATGTAAAAATAGAAAGAGACAGCTAATAGATGTTCTTCTGAACTGAAAAACTTCGCTGATGCAGTTACAGGATAAAATCATGTTTAATATTCATTTAGCATTAATGGAACTTGCGAGAAAATAAACTATGACAATTAAACAATCATTTTCCTAAATATGGTACTTCAACGAAGCTCGTAGCCATCAATTTTCGATGTGCAAATTGTGTTTTGTCGCACTCTATTTGTGTGCGTTTTCTATGAACTGTGCATATCATAGAATTGATCGATAAATCGGTAGCTTTTTAGAATGAGTTGTGTAAGTTTCGTCTAAGTCTGAAATACTGCTAATGTTAGCAGTAGCCTGTTGATTCGTTGAACTGATAATTTCGGAGTGTGTCCGGTGCACAGTGCTATTAGTCCTAGGGCGCCGGTTAAAGTAAAGTGTTTGTCAGTAAGGCACAGTCCTGTGTGTTCGCAAGACGTTTTGTGGCATATAAATGCTTTGGAAATTATGTATTGCATACACTGAAGATTATTGTGTGTAAACTGAGTTACATGGTGAGATATACTGGTTAGGTTCGATGATATCGTGTAAATAGAAATTGACGAAAACGCAGTGAAACTCGAAACAACACAGCTTGTAACTACAGTTAATACTGTAATGATTTCATTTTATTAGACATTCCCCAAAAACAATTGTGGACAAAGAGTAAATATTTATTGAGCTATAGTCAATGAAACAAACAACGTGTATTATGAATCGATCTGAGCAAGACAAAAGAACAGCGCGCCGCGGAAAGAGTATTTCGGCAATTCTGGAGAACACAATGAATTCGATAATTTTGGGGAAAATCTGACCGTCCAGTTAGTTGGAGGATAATTAAATGAACATTGTGGTTTTTATTTGAACGCGATCGGACGACGGGTTCGCTTAAAATTGGAATCAAAAATTTTAGAGAAAAAACCCAGTCGAACATGTCGAATATAGTAACTTGAATTACCGAAATTTTATGAAGAAATGCTAATTATGCAACGAAAGGCGTTGTGAATCGTCATGGTATGAATTTAACAAATTTAGAAATGATCTAAAGAGTTTATAGAACATTGAATTTTCGAAATAAAGAAATATTACAAATTAATGATACCAAAAACAAGCGACTAATTAATGTGTAATGTTGACAGAGAAATTAGCAATTTTCGACGTAAAATAAATCGAAAACATCTGTTTGGACAAGAAAATCTTAACATTGGGAAGAAGCCGTAATGAATAAACGCGGAAACATGTCAAAATAAGTAATATTGAACATTTTAGTAAAATTATGGAAACAACAATGAAAAGGTGAAAATGGATTTCGCCGGCATTTTTTATATTCGGAGGTAACATGTTAAATCGAGATGGTTTTTAGAAGAGTTCTGTCTAGTCAGCAGTGAGAGAGACATCGTGTCCGCGTTTGACGAACTCATAATTTGTAAAATATTTCGGACTTAGACATTTTGGCGGCGAATCGAAAGTGCGTAACGGACATGTAAACAGCGCGAACATTTGTTGATACAGTGAGCCAATTAGAAGAAAGAAGAAGTATTATTTATTTCTGAATTTGTGGTTCGAGGTGATCAGACAATTTATGGAATTCCTGGGGAGAATTATTTTGAAGGAAACCGGCCCGTGCAAGATTGGAGCGCGCGAGTACGTCGGCGCGTGCGAGTGAGCGCGCATAGAACGACCGAACTGGCAACGGCGCTGTTTTCGACGACGCAGCAACAGGGAAATTTCGCATTCGCAGCGTAATTATTTAAAATCAGATCTGTGCTCGCGTACATTCAAATAAATTAAATAAACATTGGCAAGAATAGTGGAATTTTCGAAATTTTAAAACAGAACGAACGTAATTGTTTGTCTGCCGGCAATATAAAATTTAGTATTGTTTTCTTTACATTTTCATTGTTGTATTTGGCAAATACATACGTATAAGAAAAGTTTGTTAATGATATTGGTTTTTTTGAGTAAAGGAATTCCTGAACATAAAACAATTGCAAATCAGCTGATTAATGGTAATTTCTTGTAACTGGATTGGTGGTAACCTCTCGTAATTTGATTAATTGAAATTTCATGTAATGTAATTAATGGTAATTTCGTGTCCAAATAATGTTGCCAAGCTTGAGGGAATATTCACGTATTGTTGCATTGTTGCCGTGAGCAACCAAAGAAAAGAATTAAAGTTCTTTTTTTTCTGTTTTGAAAACATGTTATCATTCCAGTATTTAGTAGTCCTGTGCATGTTGCCATATTAAACGTTGTTTACAGGTATTCCCGTACGGGACCGTCCATGACCTACGACCCAAACCAATTTATGCAATAATAGTATTGATAAACTGAGTAGTGGTAGGAGGAACAGGCACCAGAACGTGAGGGCAAGTAGGAGTAGGGGGAATAAATATAGAAATAATATTGCAATACATTTGATTAATGTAAAAACTCCAGAGAAACTGAAAATTGTATAAGAACTGAACTGACATAATTTATTATGTCATATTTTAGCTTTTAAAAAATTGTGATTGAAGGATTTTTCATTCACAAACAGAACATAGAAAATATAACAACATTGAGAACTAAACATTGATGTTAAAAAACATGGGCTTTAATGAATGTATGATTAAAACGCATCGACAACTACGTCGAATATCCATTTCATAAGCAACAAATCATTATTTGCATTCAGTAAATGGTGAGAATTTAAGTAGCTTTGTGGCAAATGATCAAAACATTTTCATAATAAATGGGAAACATCTAAAATCACTATTCGTGGAAAATATTGCAAGAGGATATGAATTTGTGATAACCTACAGATTAGAATTAATAAGATTTAATAATGACTATTACACCATAATTTATTATTACTGTTATTTACTTCGTAGTAAATAACCTTTCCTTGTACTTGGTTTTTAGATAGAAGGAATAATATTTTTATATTTTACTTCGTGGACAAGGAAAAAGGTCCTTGTTATAAATATATTTCTGAACCTAGGTTTTTGACACCCATTCTTTGACCTCCATAATGCCTTTCTGTCACTCTTTCACTACTCTGTCTCGCATCTTTTTCACTACATTTCCACCTTTAACCCACTTTCTCGAACTCTTTAATCTAAGTAGTTCCTACTTCTTTTTATTATCTCTAATTTCTACGTAAGAAGTGGTGCAACTTTTGTGAAAATAATCGAGTTAAATGTATTCGCTTTATCACCGGTTTCTCTCCGCCCCGGTCCCTTGGTCGTGTTTACACGGAACTTGGTGGGCGTTGCCCGGTGCTCCAGAGCGCCTTCCGACGTAATTCTCCGCTTCGCGTGGCTTGGCCGTAGCGACCGAGACTCCGTTCCCGACCGTTGCCATAACGCCCGCCCTCGCACGCTCCACCGCATCCGCTTTCGCCCATGCGCTCTCCGGCCGCCGAAGCACCCGCGCGCTCCACGCCCCCGCTCCCGCCTACGCCCTCGTCGCCACCGCGTCAAAGCGCCCTTTGCTCTCCTATCGCCCATTCCGCCCTGTGCCAAATCCCGGTGCTGTGTCGGTCCTCAGGTAAGTGTTTCAAACTCTCTGCTTCTGCCTCCCACAAATTTTGGCCGTCTTGATCGAGTCCTATCGACCTAACCATGCTCGCACTGGCCCAGTGGCGGATCCAGAGGGGGCCATGGAAGCCATGCCCCCTTCCCTAAAGGCCTAGAGTGTTCGTTTGTCACCTTCTTTTATTTGGCATAGTTGATTTAAATATTTATTTATGTTAAAATTATCTAATTATTTAAAAAATAATATTTTTTAGTATCGTACTAATGGAGCCCGAAAAAATATGTAGAATGAAACGTCAAAATATGTACGTAAATGTGCAATAAAAAAAGTAAGAATATAAATAAAAATATTTAAAAAAGAATATAAAAATAAGTAAGAAAATTGATAAAATAAAAAAACGTTGAGAAAATAGCGAAATATGTAAAATATGTTTGAAATTTTGAGAACGGTATGTAGAATGACAAAAATTATGTTATTACATAAAAATCCGGTCTCTAATCATATATACTACAAAAATAATAGACAAAATGTTCATTATTAAACAAAAATCTGTGGTGGCTCCCTCCAAAATGATCGGCTGGATCCGCCCCTGCAGTGGCCCCGCCAGCCCTGTGTGCCACCAGTCCCAGCCCCGCCTTGCTGGAGTTGTCGCAGCATTGCGCCAGCCGGCCCCGTCAACCCCTCGGGCAACTTCGCGCCGCATTGCGCGCTCGCTCGGCGTCTGTTCCTGCTTCTGCATCCATTCTCGCTTTCCCCTTCCCTCCAGCGTCCGTCTCCGCTTTTGAATCCACTCTAGCTTCCGTCCTCGCATCCGATCCCACTCCAGTGATCGCCCCGTTTCCGACTCCTTTCCAGCGTCCGTCCCTGCTTCCGACCCCACTCCACACCCCGCTCCGAAGTCCGTCCCTGCTTCCGACCCCACTCTAGCTTCCGTCCCTGTATCCGATCCCACTCCAGCGATCACCCCCGCTTGCAACTCCTCTCCAACGTTCGTCCCGTTTCCGATCCCATTCCAAAGTCCGGGCCCGCTTCTGACTTTACTCTTGCTTCCATGTCCGCATTCGATCCCACTGCAGCGACGGCCCCGCTCCCGACCCTTCTCCAGTCTCCCTCTCCACTTCCTACCTCACTTCATCGTTCACTCGCTCCCGCAACCTGCTCCTATATCCGAGCCATCACCTATCCACGCTCCCACACACATCCTCCCCGCCCCCATCCGCTATGCACGCCCAGCATCCGTCCTGCGGTTCGTCGTCCGCTTGCCATTCTCCCCGCGCTCTTCCTGCTCTTTCACGTAGCTTTCTCCTTCCCCCGCCCCGCCCCGCCCGCCCCCACCGCAGCCCCATTCGTTGAATCGCCCCTGGCTGCGCGCGAAATTTCAGAAATTAACGCGCGGCGCTTTTCGTAATTGCCACGCGGGGGCAGCGCACAGTGAATCGAAATGGCTTCAAACGCGCCGAACGGATTTTTGTGTTGTTTCCAAGCAAGCTCTTTAGGAGCGTCTATAAAAAGTTAACGTTTATAACGTACGATTTAAATAAATAAAAGTAAAACAATGTAAACTGGAAATAAACGCTTCTGTAGTTTTCTTTCTTTCAAAATTCAGTTTACCTTCAACGTTTATTTTTCGTGTGAGAGATAGTCGCACGGCACTGCAGCAATATTTCCCTTTTACACACACAATGAAGTTTTTTACAAAAGGTTGTTACCCCTTTGCGGGTATGTTTTATGTGAAGATTTCACTTATTTTTGCGCAGAAACACACCAGGAGCTGTAACTAACTGGAGTGGATAGTTGTTTATTTTTAATCTGTTGTGCTTAATACCAGCGGATTACATTCGTGTTTCATTTTAACGGTAATGGGGTGTAATTCCGTTAAAGACATTTTTGTTTCATTATTTATTTTTATTTTTTTATCTTCATTAATTTTTTCGGTTTTTTATTTACATGCCATTTGCCCAGTACTGGCCCAGTGTCCGCCGCAGGGTGCTGGGCGGAACGGAGTGCCGACTTGGCTCTGTATCGCGATGGACTTCCCCTATTTGGCACGATCCTCGTCCGGCGCTGCCTTTTCCCTCCCTCTCTTGTTCCTTATCCATTACGTCTCTTTTTCTCGTTCGCCAGTTCCAACCTTATCCTGGATACAGTGTTGGAATGCTCTCGCTTTCGAATCATGGGAGTCGAGCGAGATATTCAAATTTAGGAAGTGGTGAAAAGACATTTTAGAACTGTTTTCAGCTTGTATTATTCAATGAAAATGGATGTGCTTTTAAGTTCTTGATGTAATAATATGACTACGAAATTGCCGGAATTTGTAAATGACCACTAAACCTTCCTATGTGATATTTGACTTCGTGATATCTAAGGGTAACATTTCTGTGCAACTTAACCCTAATGAATTCCTGTGGCTTTCTCAATTCACAGTCTTGATCCGTTTTCATGGTTTGACAAATATTTCTTCGTTTCCAGTCACTGAGTACTTTACTTTGATATTTTTTCGGGCTGTTATCTTCATGTAAACTACCCTTGAATATCAATATCTTTCTCCATCCTTCCTACTTCCAATTTTTACGATCATTGTGATCATCTAACGCTCTGATTCACTGCGTATTGCACTCAGTTTCTTTTTCGTTCTCACTCCCACATTCGCGAACTCTACGTTACTATTTATCTTCATCAACTACTGATTCCTGCTAGTCATTCTTTTAATCATCAACGACTCACGGAATCCAAATCTCATCCCATCTCTTTCCCGTTCTTTAATTTATTCTTCTGCTTCCACTCTCCCTACCCTCACTGTACCTTTCTCTTGTCCTTTCTCACTCTTTCCTTCTTATTTACGAATTTCTTTCGGTGCTAACCGTTTTGATATCTATAACATCAAAATCTATATGATATCTTTGATATCTATAATATTCAATTCATAATATCGCATGTACTAACTACTAACTAAGCATTGTCAGTCTGCTGCCCGACATTTCCCTTCCTTACTTTCTTTCTTTCTTTCGTTTTTCTTTTCCCCTTGTTTCTTTTTCTTTCCTCCTGTCCTTTTTCTCCCCACTCCCCTCTTCATTGTGTTAAGAGTGCTTGCGCGCTCACTTGCCCGCCTCTGGCGTCTGTGTTGCCATCGGCTCGTTAACTTTGTTTTCGCGTGCCGGGATTCGTAAAAACGTTCGCGCCGCACGCCACGTTCCTTGCTGGCCTTTTCCCCCGCCGCCGCAGCGCTCCGCGGCCGGCGCGGCGGGCGTGGAGACGCACCCTTCACCGCGAGGATTGCTTAAATGTCACTGTCGCAGCACCCGCGCGTGGCGCAGGACGTTCTCCGGCCGCAAGCGTGTGACTTCGCGTTGAAAGTGAGGGTTTCTCCTCGTTTACACTGCTTTCAGTGAACACACTTTTCCCCCCCAAATGTTTGAACGTTAAAAAGGCATGTCCGAACTGTCATTGATATACTAAAACTTACTCGAAGCGGAACCAGAATTTTTGTCCAACTTGGACAAGATTCCTCTATATGCAATGTAATGCAATTTAATATTGTAGAATTTGTGATTGGTAGGACCGCAATTTAAGTTCACATTAGACAGATTTCCGCATTGTAGACGTTCCACATTGAACTAGTTTTACTGTACTTATTTTTCGCGTGACTGATTGCCCGGCGCAAGTAGGGAAAATATACAATATTAGTCTTGCGTCTTGTAGAATTGTTTAATTACGCGCAATTTTATACGTGTTCATTGGGCCGAGCACATTAACATTATACCAAGTGAGTGACCAAGCTCAGTTAAACTCTCTGTACAAAAATTGACTTTAGACCTTTTTCTTTATTTTCAAACACGCATACACGTTAAAGCGTTATTGACTATTGATTATGACTATTGATATTCGCACTGCTTCCGAGCGGGCAGTGAATTATGTTTGTTATAACGTAGCCGATTACCGTTGTCAGTTATCTTCATATAGCAATGGGGTTTCGTGTTAAAAGAACGCGGGTTATCGTTGTCAGTTGTCTTCTAGAAATGGAACATTATGATAGAAGACCCTAAATAAAAGAAGCAAAATATTTGCAAGGTCGTGGAGACACGTTCGAAAGTTTCTCAGTTTCACGGGAATGTGGTTTTATGCAAATGTATGCATGTTATGCTAGGAACATTAGCAGTAATAACTTCTAGTGTTTAAGAAGTTGTTGTGAGTTGTGAACTGCTGATGGGAGTCTTGAAATTAAATTGTTATTAATTTTGTTGTTGAGCAAGTCCATTAATTCTCAAAGAAGAAGCGATCGACGGGAAGTCGATGAAAAGGTAATTGTGACGTTCTGACGATTGAGACATTACGCTGTCCGTCCTCGTTGCCCATCTTCATGTAATCATCAAGTTGAATGAGTGAACGAATGCAAGAATGAAATTAATTTTTGTACATTTAGAAAATCTTGGGTTGATCCCGGGTTTAGAGTGGCACGGTTCCTTTGGTTCATTTATTCAGTTCATTAGAGAGGAATCGTCTCCATGAACTGAATCCGTGTTTACTATTCGCGTGTAGTTACGTTCAACATGGTAACGTAATAAATATATTTAAAATACATTCTATTTCACAAGCGCATGCTACTTAACCATTCTTTACTACTGAAACCACTATTTTTTTATTATTAAATAAATCTTGTATTTGTTCATGTTTTAATTTTTGTTTTTGAATAAATGGAAATGTATTTACTCTGTCCTCATGCCGTGGTACTGAAGAAAATACTACTATTATTAAAAGCTAGAAGCCGTATTATTTTTAGCTATCTTCTCGATTGTTCTATTATTTTAGGAACGGTTGTTTTTCAGCAAAAATTAATTTTTCTGCTGACATCGTTTGTCCATTATCTTGAAAATAAATTTTCGAAACTCTCCCTGCAACTCAAGTGCAATATTCAAGTAAAGTTTTCAAACTCATATCTCTTACCTAGACACTCTTATACAGTACTACGTATCTTTCTATAATTCTTTTAACCTCTGAAGATAATCATACGTTTTCTAAACGAAAATTGGTTTTGTAACACTGCTTATTTTCACAATATCCGTTTCAATTAACATTCCTTTATTCAGCTATGTCTTCTGCAAGGTTCACGGCCGGTCTCAATAGGGAGTTCTAGCGCCACGCGTAAGGAGACATCGTTAAACTCTATTGATCACGTGACTAAAGACTTTATACGGTTGTAATGAACAATGTTCAGAAGAGTTTTAGTAGTAGCGTCATTGCGTTATGCATTGACAAAATAAGCATTCCAAACATTGAACAAAGAAGTTACATAATACAGCAAACAGTGTAGGATAGTCGCGAGACATTTTAACCACAATACGAGTCAAGAGTGTAACAAATCTACATTGTGCATGGAGCTTTAGATTTTGTCCCTCTGCGACGAGTCTGAAATTTTGAATCGCCTTTTCTTGACAATGTAGGAAGTAACTTAAAACAGCGTTCGTTGTGTACATAAGACATAACTTAACGCAAAGAAATGATTTCAACTTGTTTTTCGAGATTTTTTTTTCTTTCACCTCTCTAATATTTCCCGTTAATTCTTGCCAGTGTTGTAGAATTGGCAAGAAATAATTGTACTGACTCACATACGATAATCGGTTAATCAGAGTTGGAGAAAAGTAACCTTTCCTGTTATTAGGCGGCCGTTTTGCCGCTGCAAGGTGACCGTACAGACTCCTACAGGCATGCAGTATTTATGAAGGTATAAGGTCGTACCTTACGCGTGGCGCTAAAACTCCCTAATGTAATGGCGCTCAACTTTCAGATTTGATTCTCTTCTATTGCCACAAACTGAATTAAAATGTATATTTCGTACCGCATAAGGTACAAGAAAAAACTTTATTGTGTGGAATAAATAGTGTGGTGTCTTTCCTATTCATCTTTTCTATATTGACGGTTATGATCTCGCGTGAAGTTAAAAATAGGTTTACAGAGATGCACAGTATGCTGACGTTGGATAATTTGTCATCCTTAGTCACAGGCCGTTTCACAATCCATCTCCACCAACCTTTCTTTTTCCGCGTCTCAGTTGACCTTTAGTGTGTCAAAGGAATCGTGTTAATGCTCCTCTGATGGGAATAAAATGGAAATTTGCTGCATCCGTTTCTCTTGGAGCCGTAATTGCAGTGTCGTGGTGCAGTTTGCTAATGTCGACCAATTTTCCTATTACCTCATTCCCTGGAGAAACGAGAGATATCGAAGTCAGTTGAGATAAAAATGCATGGAATTTCCGACAGCGAAGGACGTTTTCTCCCCAAACCGACTCTTCGTTTCAGTCACATTGACACACTCTTTAAGTCCCAACGTTCTTTCGCAAGCGTCGTCGTTGACCGGAAGATCCCGCAGAAATTGTTCTTGTAACTTGTCCAATGAGTATCTTTTTCTGTCCCTATCGTGTTCTTCACGAACTTCAGAATGACAAGGCTGAATGAAAACAAGTTTCGAGGTAATAGATTTTAGTAACTCATGGCAGATCTCGAAATAATTCAAGAAATAATAGGAAGTTCAATGTAGCCTTAGACTCCATTGTAAAAGTATTGTACCGTGGAATTTGAAAAGCATTAAGACAAGAGTCTAACAGTGATGAGTCTAGCGTGAAAATTGGGCGTCTTCTCTTCGACATTTTGCCAAAACCGGACGACACGCGTTTCTACTGAGGTTCTATTTTGAATTTGATATTTTCAAGAGCCTCCTCCAAGCCTATCAGAGGAACTGTTAAAAGGATCGTAACTTTGATCGTAGTGTTCAAGATTACTTTTAAATAAAAAATCAAAATAGAAATTAAGTTTGCATAATCCGTAAAGCTTATTTTTATATTGAATTTTTAAAATGGTAAGAGCTGAATTCCTTCATGAAAGAAACGATATTATATACTTTCTCTGAAAAAATTTACTTTTCATATTCCTAACTGCCAGCGTCAATAGGCTGCCACGAAAACAACTCTTGGGGAGAAATCGAATAAGGAGAATAACCAATTATTTTAAGCCCTACACAACAATACTCCGTAATCTTAAAGCTAATTGTAATTAAATGTTTTTCATTCTAATTACTTTTCTATACTCTAAATCCAACCTACATGATTAGTTTTCCGCGCATTATTTTTCCTTCGCCAAAATAGTCCCCACACCACAAATAAGTTATTTTTGAGTTTACTCACACTTATAAACACATGTAAAGAACATGCAAGGGAAAGCATATAGGGAATAGCATATGGGAAAGCATATAGGGAAACATGACGGGGTCAGGTGAAACGAAGAATTGAGTGAGGACTTGGCTCCTCTCGTGACCTGTGCTCAATAGCAATGTGGTCAGAAAAGAGAAGAAACCAGAAATTATGAAAATTGTCTGATTTCGTCTAAAAGTGTCAAGCCTGAAGTTGGGATCCAGTATCAAGCCATTCGCTTTTAAAACATTGAAGTACAAAGTGCGGAATTTCGCGAAGGTTGAGTTTGTAATCATAATATTTTGTTTGTATTATATCTGTTTCTGGTTTCCCGATGTAATCGTGTAATGAGGTTGTTTCTGCATTTAATTAGAAATTCGAAAGCAATAAGAAATACTAGAGATATTTTGAGCCATCACATGCAACAGTATTACCCAACAAGTTAGCCATTCCTAACATATATTGCACATTCACATACTTTCTTATCGCGTGAGCACGCTCAGTGTTTTAAACAGAAGGTTTGACGTGTTGACTCATCCACCGAACAGCAATTTTAGTCGCTGGTTTCCTCAGCAAATCAATGCCCTGTGGCATTTGAGGTAGCGAGTTTCTGCAGTGCAATCATACGAAAAAGACCCACATTGTACCTTGTCCATAACAGAATGTACAGTGATGTTCAGAATGATAATATTATTTTTAATACATGGTCAACCATTTTTTTTGTCATGTTTAGTATCAAATACGTCTTTGCAGGGAACAGAATACGCTTTATTTTTCTTCTTGCAAAACGTCACCGATGTAACAGTACATTCATTGTATCAATAAGAAACCCGTCGATGTATCTCATCCCATTCACCGTAATTGCTACCTTGTTTCATTTTTAGTGAACTGCGACTCACTGAGAATTTTCAGATGTTCGAGCAATTAGTCTGTGCTGGCTGATGTCCAAGTCGTTGTGACTGCTGCTATTGATTAATTATTCTCGTAGTATGTCCTGAGCATGTGATGTCATGAATATTTAATAAATTTGTAATTAGAAACATTTAAGTGGCCATAACTACTAAAGTAATAAATGGCTGACACTTCAAAATATTACAATGTAATATTTTAAAACAATAATTAAAGTAACTAAATCATTAAAGATAATTAAAATATTTATAATTTTACAGAATTCTGGAAATCTTGAAGACTTTATCACAGATTTGAACTCCTCTTCTCCTACGTAATCCAGTCTATCTACAATTACTGCAGTGAAACAGTTATGATTCTTGCATGGTGCATGAAACACACGGGGTTTTCATTCAGAAGGTACCTATGTGAATCTAACGTATGGTTTGTTCAAATTATGGAGAAAGTCTATTATCAACGATTGAATTTTCAATTTGTCACAATCTGAAAAAAGTTTATATTGATTTATATATTTTATTTTTTAAATAAAATGCCACTAGTTGAATATGTTTCTAGTGAATGTTGTTTTGAAACAAGTTGCAACAGAGGTACGTAATGACAATTAGGTTTCGCTGTGAAGTTGGGTGCTTTCGTTCGACGCTCACATGGCCACACTTTTAACAAAGCATTGAGTTTCCGTATGGAATTTCATCATAAATGCTCCCGGTTCGTGTTTCCTATTTTCAGCTAATCTAGTTATTGGCACTAAGCGATTTGATAGTATAAACACTCCTCTCTTTCTTTTTCTCTCTCCCCTTCTTGCTTCCGCTCCCTCTCTCGCCCACTCTTTCTCCCTCCGTTCTCTCTTTCTGTCTCTCTATCTTTCTCATGAACAAATGAAGACGAATATTCGTTGAAAAATGCCTCAAATGATTTCCTCTGCGGTTCGTAGTGCTTCACTGTACTCCATATAACAAACACAAAAAATTCAAAATAATTATCCGACTACGAAAAGGAAATACTTTTATGGAGTAGAGTGAAATTCGGTGCTTAAACACGGAGAACCTTTCATCGCAATACATCCTGTGAGAGAATTCCCTGTGTTTGGATTGCTTTCAGTCCACGTCCGTGCCTCAGTACTTTGATCGAACGATTAAAGCCATTACGTTAGATTCTCGTGTTAATTGCTGTTCAAAAATTCTGTTTGTTTCCTGTGACATATTCTCACGTGAATGGTTCCCGTTGAAGCTTCCTCCTATCCCGCGTTCCGAATCTTAAGTATTCAGTGAACCATACACGTACGTAAATTAGAAAGTTACTTTAATTGGTGATTTCAATAAATGAATTCCTGTCAACGTTTGAGTGATTTTGTTGGTTAAAGCTTGTTGCATAATACCGGTCAGAGTACTTAGTCAAGTTTCGTATGATTAAGTGGTTCAGTAAAACGCTATACCATTGTAGATAATTACAAACTCCTTCTGCATAGACTTATTCACAACTCAAACAGATAACACATCACATAGGTATGATTACGTTATGTGGACTCGTATATATGGAAATAATTTAGGATGTCCAAGTTCATTAAACATATATACACGGTTAATCAATAAAAAGGTCTACTTGGAATGCTGTGTAAGCGGTTCAAGATAATGAAATGGAATTTTCAGCAAAAGATTCAGTACCATTCACCACATTCAGACCATCATCATTTATTAGCTTTTTGAGAACATTTATTATTTTAAAAATATTGGAGTATCTTAGTTTTTACTTTCTTGTAACGGGGAAGAGAGAAAGTTTGTAATGCTGCGCGAAAAAACGGCGAATTTTTGGCAGAAAACTCTTATTACAGGGCCCGAGTAAAAAAAAAAGTGGATAAATCCAGTTGCTAAATTTAGAAAAAAAACGGTGGATCCAGAATCTATGTTTTGTGGGTCCTTGATAACGGAAAAGTGAATGACGGCAAAACGTCGGTCTGTCTGTCCATATTTGAACAACGCTAGCGGCTGATCCGTTCAGCCGATTTTCTCTAAAGTCGATATTCCCCTATCGATCTGCGTGATGTCGCGACCCCTTGAATTTGAAACAGATATTTTAATTTTGGGAGGAATTTTACACGAAGCCTTTGGGATATTTCCCAAATTTTCAAATAATGGTTCCATCGTTTTTTATTAAATTTTGTTGTTGCGTAGTGTGAAGGATATTTAAGAGAATGGTGCAGGTCTCGTGCGCGTTAAAAACACTGATTTTTCGAAAATTGGAAAAGTTCAAAATTTTTTTCGGCGTCTTCCTAAAACTACAATTATGAAGATAGAGATTTCTCCCATTTATGAAATCTGTTCATTAAAGACAGATTTTGATATAAGGTCATGTACAATATTTCGAAAAAATTGAGTAGTTTTCGCGTAATTTTGCGTGAGAATACGGGCGAGAGAGTACGTGCTGTTTTAGCAGCACTAGTTTTAAACAAAACATTCTACTAGTTTTACTCGAACAGAAAGTTCTTAGGAAGGCATATAATACCACATATGTTGGTATTCTATGTATGATAATAATTAATTTTTAATTATTAACATCACAAAATTATTTAAATATTCAGAGTGAGTATCGTAACATTAGCATCTCCCGTAATTTTTGAATGATTGAAGTTATTGCAATGCCGTTTTCACTGAAGTGCACGAGGGAATGGGGCTGATTGATGCATGTATTCTTTTACATTTCCTCACATGTATTTCATGAGATATTGAGGTAACTTTAAAAAAAATGGAATTACACATATTTTTAGCCTATCGTGACGAGCGAAAAAAGATAATTTCAATGATATATATGTTTAATATTTTAGATAATAATGTGTAAATAATTTTCTTTTGTTAATAAATAATAATTGAAACTTGAAAAAAAATTGAAGAAGAACAAAGTTACCTCAGTATCTCGTAAAATAAAAGTGATAAAATAGAAGTGAATACATTCATCAAATAGTCCCATTCCCACATGCACTTCCGTGAAAATTTGCATTTCAATAAATTCAATTCGATTTTTAGATTGATTAACTTTCGTAAAATCAAAATTAAATAGCTTTCCAATTAACTGTATTACTACATTATACACAGTCCAGTCATATTAATGTCACCATCATGTGATCATTCATCGTCACAACGTCATTCATATTCCAAAATATACTATGGAGAATCATTTTTGGCGAAAATGGCTTCCCTTCAATGAGAGAATGTAGATAACCAGTCTCTCTCTAACAGCTTCTGCTGCATCTTTAGTTGCTGTTTTTACTATTAAATTCCCCTGTTTTACGTTATATTATGTTCTATTTACACAAAAGATTATGAAATCCGGTGCCATTAAAAAAGACAGTACATGGAAGATCGCGGTCTCCAAGCCGCAAGGAGCAGGATAGAACATCGGTCATCTTGGCTGCCTCGTCGGTCGAATTTCAGTCAAAGCGACAAAAATATACGGTATGTTCTCATTAACGACTTCTTTCATCGGCGTACTTGATAAAGTTTTGCGAAATACTCTCTACAAAAAGCATTACGGTCGCTGATTTTTACTTTCCCGTATACGTACGTATACACGGAGTGATATACGTAATATAGGAAAAGTTATGTAATGCTGCGCGAAAAAATGGCCAATTTTCGGCGGAAAAAAATTAATTGCCGGGCCGTGAAAACGAAAAAGTGGATAAAACCAGTTGCTAAATTAAGGAAAAAATCCCCTAACACGTGGTGTAGCCAGAAACCCTGTTTTCTAGGTCCTTGATACTGAAAACCCAATTGAAAGGAAAACGTCCGTCTGTCTGTCCGTCTGTGATCACTGCTAGCTCCTAAACCATACGTACGATTTCTTCCAAAATGGATATTCCCCAGTCGATCTGGTTCTAGTCGAAGCTATGAGATTTTGAAAAAGATTCTTCAAAATTTGGGGGTACTTTATATGAAGCCGCAGGGGATTTTCAAAATTTCTCAAAAACGGTTCCACATTTTTTCTTTAAATTTCTTGTATGAATAGAGTAAAATACACTTATTAACATGGCGTAGGTTCGATTTTCACGGATAACTCTGAATTTTCGAAAATTGTGAAAGTTTCAATTTTTTCGGCGTCTTTCTGGAACTACAAAATTGAAGATAGAAATTTTTCCTTCAAATAAAATTTGTTCTTTCATTCATAAAGGTCATGTAAATGATCCTCAAAATTTTAGTAGTTTTCGTGCAATATTACGTGCAATATGTGCAATTTTAAAAAATTACAGAAACAAGATTTTCTCAAAAATGGCTCCAACTTTTTTCTTTAAACTTCTGGTAGGGATAGTGGTAAATGTACTCTATCAGATGACATAAAAGCCATATTGCTCTATAGGTTGTTTTTTTGCAAAAATTACAAAAATGTAAATTTTTTCAAGTTTCTCACGTCTATAATATTTATATTAGCAGCGATTTTTTCACATTATTATATTTACGAGTATATGTGCTTTAAATAATATCTAGTAACGTTTCTCGAAAACACAACCGTTTTCTGTGAAATGTAGCTCAAATGTCGCATTTTCAGAAACGCTCAAACGCCATTTTCTCATATATGGCTGCAAATTTTTTCTTCAAAACTTTTGTAACGGATAGTGCTAATTACACTCTTTAGTATAGCGTAAAGTTTATTTTGAGTTATTTTTTTGTTTTTTCAAAAATTACATAATTGTAATTTTTTTGAAAGATCTCTCACATCTTTAATATGCACATTACCAGCAATTTGCAAACATTATTATATTTGTGAGTGTAAGTGCTTCAAATAACTTCAAATAAATTATTTGAAAACTCAAACATTTTCTGTGAAAATGAGCTTCGAATTTCGCATTTTTAGTAGCGCTAAATCGCCATTTTCTCTTAAACGGCACATAATTTTTAAAAGAAAATTGCCATTCATGTCTATTTTTTTGTTCATTAATATTCTAAAATTAATGTTTCCGTTCTACCAAAAGGAAACGCGAAAAATTAAGAAAATGACCAAAAAAAATGTACTTTTGGCGGTGATAGATGACAGCTGGCGAGAAAGAGTTTGTGGCAATTCCGAATAGCTAGCGAAGGCCCAAGGAAATAGAAAACTAATACGGGAAAGTCTGTGCCATTCTGTAGCACCACTAGTTTAAATCATTGGGCTAATTTTTTAAATCATTTCGATGATTATTTGAAATCAATTCGCAAGGCAAGCCCGTTATTTGCTTTGAACTGCTTCGGGATATTTCTGAAAGGCAGCTAATACACAGAAATAGTTTTCCTCTGCTTCGCTGGAAAAATCGCGCCATTCCTGAACAATGGCATATTTAACTGAATTGCAAACTATTTCACTAAGACAGTCACCAAATATTTTTTATGTAATTATTCAATTGTCTCCAGTATGTCGTCACGAATTTGCCTTAAGCCATTAATAAAACGAAATAACATTTACTCTACTTGAAATTACGTTGTTGAGAACAACACAAATGGGTCGCACGCTTCTAAAGCTTTCTACGTCATCTGACGTTCGAAACATTTCTCTTTGCGTTAACGACATACATTTGCAAGAAAAGCTGCGTTTACTGTCAAAGCAAAGCTACAGTCTATATTAGAGAATCATCAGGGTGTGAAAAAGCAAATTGTAGCATCGTGGTGGCGCGGGAATGAAAACTGCTTTGAACATTGCATGCAGGAGTGGATTGAGTGAGAAAGAGAGAGAGAAGGGGAAGTGAGCAAACCTAATTCTACCTAGTAATACTAACACAATTGGTGCAGACAACTGTGCGGTAGAGTTGAGCGTTCGCAACCCACGTAAGACAAAATGTTCTCATTTTTTAAACGCCAAAGAAGTACTTTACAGTCAGTGATAAGTAGGGCCCGGATAATTATGTACTAAAAATTGGGAAAATATGTACATATATGTATTATAATATACAGAAATATGTACTCAAAAGTATGAAATATGTAACATTAATTATCATTATATCAATTATTTTTTATTAAAATACTTTTATCTTAGTATATATTGTTCTGTGTACTTAATATAAATACCAGAATTAAACATTATAGTTCTCATAATCCTATTATTTACAACGATCTCCGTATCAATATGAAACATATATCGTCTCCGGTATTATTTCAGTAGTATACCTTCCCTTTGCGGCTCTACCACCTAACCAATCTTTATAAATGAGGTCTCTAAAGAAAGAGAATTTCAAGGAGACGTGACGAATTGCATTTTGAGTAAAAAAATATGAAGGATTTGTTTAAAAAACGCATCTAAATATTCATGTCAAAATACACTTTCTTGTCTTCTCCGTGTTTTCTGGATCCAATGTGAGGGAATTGTCCCCCTTCATAGCACTGCCCTTATAGCACAAATTGTTTCGAATCCTGGGTTTTTCTCCAGAACGGAAGACCTCTTTTTCTTCACTCGATCCCCCTATTGACCCTCGAATGAATAAATTAACAGTTTTTAAAGAAGCGTCTGCTGATTGGATAATTTCAAAGCTACCAGAAAGTTTCCAGGGAAGATGTTACAAAATTTAATTGTAGAGCTTATTGAAAAAGGGGGAAATATAGTTGTTCAGCTTTTGAATATCAAACAATTGCTTCGATATGCCTATAGAAGCTGCAGCTTCAGAATCAAATTGATGTATAACTTGTATTTCAAAATCAAAATTTTGAGTATTGTAGCTCATAGCGTCAATTCAGATGCCCCATCTCGTGAATCCTCTTTTGTATTGGAAATCAATGCGTCAACTTTATCAAACTGAGATCTAATCAGTTCTGCAAACGCAACGCATGCACAAGATAGGTTAGAAGTAGTAATTTTAGAAAAATATCTGCAGGGCTTCTGGTGCCTTGCACATGTACGGCGCTGCACTAGTACCGGAAGGAAGACATTATGTTTAACTTCATTACGCCACAAAAATTCCGTTGTATCGTTAAAACGTTTCGTAATAGTTTGATGGTTACATTTGGGTAACACTTCTCAAGTTAACAAAATAAGACTTACACTTTTAAACGTTCATTAGACCTATCACAACCTTGCCAATATGATTTCCTTGTAAATCAGTTCCACGGATTTTTTCCATCAGATTTTACTTCAGATTTTCGGTCGAAAGACATTATTTACGAACAATGGTAGAGGGACGCATGTAAAAATCAGAGAAAGAAAAAATGTCAACGGCCTTTCTTGAGCTGGTGCGTGTAGTTTCTGGTGAAGGGTATCAAGGTCAAAGGAGACCTCTAAAATATGCTTAGTGGGTGCGCGATATCACCTGCTAAAGATATCATTTTCACAAATCAAACTTCTTTTCTGTTCTCCGCGATACTCGCGCTGAAAACTAACAGAACAGAAGCTACGGATTGCATCGTCGCCTTCCTCTTTTACTTCCAATACCGTTGGCATTTATGGATACACTCATTTCAGCGCGTAATACTAACTTCATTTTAGAGAGGAGGCTACAGAAAAAATGTTTGACAATGCTGAATTGTTTGTTTGGATGATTCTTTATCAAAAACAGATCGGAAAAATAAGGAATTAATTTTTTTAAATGTAGGATAATGGAAAAATTCAGTAATATGTAAAAATATGTTCATTTGTGTAAAATATGTAAGTATATGTAATTTCGGGCAAAATATGTAAATATATGTACCAAAAACCCAACGTTTTGGTCTCTAACCGATGTGAAACGTGATTGGACTTGCTGGAGTTACCTTAGGAAAATATGTAATTACATAATTATCCGGGCCCTAGTGATAAGTATCAAATATGGTATTGAATATATGTATCCAAAGAGTGTACTTATGAACTTTTATCTATTTCCTGTCCAGAAGCAAACTAATGTCACGTCACGAATGCAGTTGCAGAGGCCGAACAGCCTCATACCAAGCCACTTTTAAGTAAAAAAATAAAAGCAACAATAAAAATCACTGTAAAAATGATAATGAATTGAACATGATTGAATCGACCACAGTGGTTGTCAACCTGCAGTCAGAATTACTTTCCTCTATCAAATTCAAACAACAATTTTTGAGCGTCTGTAAGTTTCTTTGTACTTTCCCGTATACGCACGTATATAAGGAGTTATATATGTGGTTTAAGGAAAGTTATGTAATGCTGAGCTAAAAAACGGCGAATTTTCGGCAGAAATAAAATTAATTGCCGGGGCCCTATATCGAAAAAGTTGATAAAATCAGTGGCAAAAATTCAGAAAAAAATCCCCTAACATTTGGCGTGGCGAAAATCCCTATTTTGTAGGTCCTTGACAGAGAAAAAAAATTGAAAGAAAAACGTCCGTCCGTCTGTCCGTCCGTCTGTCCGTCCGTCTGTCCGTCCGTCTGTCCGTCCGTCTGTCCGTCCGTCTGTCCGTCCGTCTGTCCGTCCGTCTGTCCGTCCGTCTGTCCGTCCGTCTGTCCGTCCGTCTGTCCGTCCGTCCGTCCGTCTGTCCGTCCGTCTGTCCGTCCGTCTGTCCGTCCGTCTGTCCGTCCGTCTGTCCGTCCGTCTGTCCGTCCGTCCGTCCGTCTGTCCGTCTGTCTGTCCGTCCGTGAACAACACTAGCGCCTAAACCATACGTGCGAATTCATCCAAAATGAATATTCCACGGTCGATCTGCATGCACTCGAGGCACCGCGATTTTGAAAAACTAAATTAGGGGGAAAAATTCCTAATACGTGATGTAGCCAGAACCCCTCTTCTGTGGGTCCTTGATATCGAAAAAACTAATTGAAAGGAAAACGTCCGTCTGTTTGTCTGTGAACACTGCTAGCGCCTAAACCATTCGTACGATTTCTGCCAAAATGGATATTACTCAGTCGATCAGGTTCGAGTCAAAGCTTTGAGATTTTGAAAAAGATTCTGTAAAATTTGGGGGTACTTTACATGAAGACCCGCACATTTTCAAAATTTTCTCAAAAAACGCTCCAACTTTTTTCTTAAAATTTCTTGTAAGAATGGAGTGCAATACAGTTATTAATGTAGGCCCTAATACAGTTATTATGTAAATCCTAATTTCACGGTTAACTCCAAATTTTCGAAAGTTGCAAAAGTTTGAATATTTTTCGGGCTCGTCCTACAACTGCAAAATGGAGAACAAATCAATATGGACACGCAATATTGCGCGAAAAGTATTAAAATTTTCAAAAAAATGTACATGACAATGAAAGAACTCTAAAAGTAAAATCTCTATCTGCAGTTTTGTAGCTCAAGAAAGACGCCGAAAAAATTTTAAACTTTTGCAATTTTCGGAAATTCAGAGTTATGCGTGAAAATTGGACCTATGCCACCCTAATAAGTGCATTTTACTCTATTCTTACAAGAAATTTAAAGAAAACATTTGAAGCCGTTTCTGAGAAAATTTTGAAAATGTCCGGGTGGTTTATGTAAAGTACCTCCAAATTTTAAAGAATCTTTTTCAAAATCTCAAAGCTTCAACTAGATCCAAATAGACCGGGCAATATCTATTTTGGAAGGAATCGTACGTATTTTTTAGGCGCTAGCAGTGTTCACAGACGGATAGACGGACGGACGGACAGACAGGCGTTTTCCTTTCAATTGGTTTTTCGGTATAAAGGACTCACAAAACAGGGTTTCTGGCTACACCACGGGTTAGAAGATTTATTTTTTAATTTGGCAACTGGTTTTATCCACTTTTTCGTTATCAGCACCCGGCAACGTTTTTTTTCTTGCGAAATGTGGCCATTATTTCGCGCAGCAATACATAACTCTCCGTATACAACGTCTATCACTCCTTGTATACGTACGTATACGGAAAAGTAAAAACTATAATTTTTTAACTTGTCTCTCGGGTCGTTAATATTTACATTAGCAGAGATTTGTTCACATTATTACATTTATGAGCACATGTGTTTTAAATAATGTCAAGTAAAGTTTCTCTAATACTCTGCAATTTTCTGTGAAATGTAGCTCAAAATTCTGCATTTTTACAAACGCTCAAACGCCATTTTCTCAAAAATGGCTCCAAATTTTTTGTTCAAACTTGTGGAACAGATAGTGATATTTGCACTACTTAATGTGTCGTAAAGTTCTTTTTTTACGTTTTTTCAAAAATTAACAAATGTATTTTTTTAAGTTCTCTCATACTCATCTTAATATGCATATTTCCAGCAATTTGTGAACACTTTTGAATTTGTGAGTGTAAGTCCTTCAAATTACTTCAAATGAAGTTTTTGAAGACTCAAAAATTGTTTGTGAAATAGAGCTTCAAATTTCGCATTTACAGTAGCACTTTCCGGACCATTTTCTTAAAAACGGCTCCAAATTTTTCAACAAAAATTGCCATTTAGGACAATGTTTTACTGTTTTTTAATATTCTTAAAATAATATTTCTTTTATACTATTAAGAAACTGAAGAATTAATAAAATGTCAAAAAAATATAGTTTGGGCAGCGATAGATTGCAGCTGACAAGAGTAGTGGCAAGTCTGAATAGCTAGCCAAGACCAAACGAATAAGAAAACTAATACGGGAAACTCTGCCATTCTGTAGCGCCATTGTGTAAATCGTTTTCATTTGTTTATTTGTCAGGCAACCATATCTTGTATCATTTGATTCGAACACGTTCAGAATCGACGGCTAGAGCAATCCAACTTTAGACGTAATGAGCATCTGCCACCTGTCTACCTCTTCGACCACTGCAAGCCTAGATTAGACAAGTTTAATCGTAGTGCAACTCAGTGTGCAAAGGTTCTTACGAACGTCAGAGGCATCATGGACAGGTTTAGTTTAATGAAGAGCTTGCTATTGCTCGCTATATTGACGTCACCGACTCTATGTGTCCCTTCAACACAGAGGCAGGTGTGAGTGTGCTTTGGAAAAGGATCAGTAGATCATCGCTTCACTTGCTGAGAAACCACAGTGGTTCGATAAGGCTTTCAAAGTGCGCGAAAGGTTTTGAGTTATTTCCAAATAAACCCGCAAAGTTAAAAAAAAATGTTACTTGTTTGTAAAAAGGAATCATCAAAACCACTGAGTTTTTCATAGTGACGTGGATTGAAATGACAACAAATGCATGCAGAGCACTGTTTCAGTCATTTATTGGTAAGCATTTCGAGCGGTAGAAATGTATTATAAATGGAAATGACGAATTGACATAAATGATTAATTCTAGAAACGTATGAATGAATTTATTAATTGTAATATCGAACAAATAATTGCTGTTTCATAAAGCTTTATCAAGGGTCACTTCGCTTTCAACCTTGGTTTTCGTGGGAAGGGATGTCCGAGAGTGTGACTCCTTTCAAAACATTTAAGGAAATCGTACTGGAATGGACCTCTTAAGAGAGAAAAAATCTATAATCTGACGTCCAACTCGTTATGTTTGTCAATTATCTCATAAGAATACCTGACAGTACTGCCTACTATCATTCTATACAAAAAAATGTATCAATATTTTTCAAGAACTGCAGTTCGCGGTGTTTGTGGCTGATTTTTCTAAGCGTTATTTCGAATCAGTAATTGCCCGCCCGAACAATTCTTTTTTTCAGTACTTAACTACTCCTTACATCCTAAATGGACCATATCTGTACGGAAATAAAAAAAGAGAAACATTTTTGATATTATTGCAGCATTTTTTGGCATTATTGACGTAAATATAACGTACATAATTTGAAAACAATAGGTTTATAGCAAAAATGGTATGACATTTTTTTATTAAAAATGATGAAAACTTATTCATTTTTCGTTCAAGGAATGTTCCTAGCCAAGTACACATTTGTGGCATATGAATTTTTCTTGTTATCTGCTCATTCATGTATGTAAACATATCTTCCTACACGAGCCTCCGATAAGAAGAAAGACCATTACTGGCTGCAATAGCTATCTCGTAGTCATCAGATACAACATTCACTAGTTTCCTTGGGAAGTGATTTCCCTCGTTCTCTTCTATCTCAAAAACGATTGTCAGAGTAAAAATCGATAGGCAACATTATCCGTGAGTCATCATCATCATCAAAAACATACATGATTCTGTGCCCCTTTCAGAATTTTTTCCATCGGTGAGATGAGGAATGAAAATCGATGATTCGGAATAATTACGTTTTAGTGTCTTCACTTTCGAGTTTGTGTAATTGTTTCTTCGTTTTGTTCAGTTTCAGAGTTTTCATTTTCTTTTTCTAAGTTATTTTCCTTTTGGTTGTTTTCTCTTTTTATTCTTTCAGTCTTATTCTAATTTGTTCTTTTTCGAATTTGGTCTTATTCGAATTTACTTTTGTACAAATTCCCCAGACATTAGTGCATGTATTTTCTTTTGGAATTTTCTTCTGTGACTTTCTCGGCAATAGAGGAGAGAACAAATATTTCTTAAAGGGAGACGGTGCGTCTGATGATCTGGAATAACAGGGTATTGCCTTGAAGCCTGCGAGGTGGTTCAGATGAGTGACCAGTGACCACAGAGTTGTCATTTATGAGAGTCAAGAGAGGTAATTTACTCTTGGGATGGCCTTATTTTCATTACTTTCAATCATGACATAGTTTTCCTCACTCGATTTTTCAGGAGAAGAACTAGCTGATTTATAAAAAGGCTGAACTTCCTCCTCCCCAAGTGTGATGGCTCTTTAAGACTTTGTAGTTTCTGTTCTCTACAGAGAGTGGTACCGCAATATTACAACAATATTACAGCCAGCTTTTTATTTCTAAATGAAATTAATCCCTCAAATTTAGATCATTAAATGATATAATGTAGTAGTGTCTTGGATATAATGTCTTGGATAATGCGACCGCGGGGCACGCTGCCAACGAACACGACGCCTTCAAGACTAGACAACAAAAGAAATTCAAGTCTCTCAAGGACAAACAACATCCGCAGGCGGTGCAGCACCAAACAAACGTGGTAGTGAATCTCACCGATGAAGAGTTTGATGAAAGCGCTTTGTCCGTTCTCGCCAAAGGATTGAACTTCGCCACCGTACCTACACGGATCCCTACATCGGACATCACCGCTGGCATTGAGTGCGCCATCACCGCTCTACCGAACGATGATGCTGACCTCATCAGGAGAGAAGCTGCCCGCATCCTAACGCGGGCTAAGGCCCCTCGAAGCAATCTATCCCGAGAAGAGCGGCTTGCCGTGCGCGCCTTACGCGAACGTAAAGACATAGTGATTCTTCCAGCTGACAAAGGGAACGCGACTGTCATCATGCGTCAGGAAGAATACCACAACAAAGTGGAAACTCTGCTCGAGGACGAGACCTACACATCTCTCCGGCAGAACCCCTTACGGAAACTTAGGGGAGAAGTCGCTGCCAGGGTCAACAATTCAACCAGCATTGAGCCTGAAATAAAACCCAAGCTAAAACGGGGCAACAGCGCCACACCACGCTTCTACGGTCTGCCCAAAATACACAAGGAAGAGGTTCCTCTACGCCCCATTGTGAGTGCGGTAAATTCACCTACACATCCTCTGGCCCGGTATATCGCAGACAAGCTCCGCCCGTTGACAAATGACATCGCGTCGGACGTCCGGAATTCCGGTCATTTCATCGAGTTGCTACAACAGAGGCGCCTGGAGAGCTCAGACATCCTCGTCAGCTTTGACGTTACGTCACTTTTCACCATGGTGCCGGTCGAAGAGGCAGCAAACATAATCAGAAGAAAATTGGAGGCACGAGGGCTCCCTACAGAGTGGGCCGATCACGCGCAGTTCTGCCTGGCTTCTACCTTCTTTCAATTTCGGGGGAAGTTTTACGCCCAGGTGGAGGGCGCGGCAATGGGTTCACCCTTGTCACCGATAGCCGCCAATCTCTTCATGGAGGCATTTGAAACCGAAGCCCTGAATAACGCTCGCCTCAAACCTACAATGTGGGTAAGATACGTCGACGACACCTTCGTGATATGGTCTCACGGACATGATGCTCTAATGGAATTCCTGGACCACCTAAACAGTGCTCACTCCAAAATAAAATTCACAATGGAGACGGAGAAGAATGGCCAGCTACCTTTCCTGGACGTCTTAGTGAGCAGAAGAATGACGGCACCCTGGGGCACGCCGTTTACAGAAAACCCACCCACACGGACCGCTACCTTCGCGCCGATTCGCACCACCACCCAGCGACGAAGAACGGCATCTTGAAAACCTTGGCCATCCGCGCAACCAGAATCTGCGACCAAGACAGTCTTCCCGCTGAACGCGAAGTTCTGAAATCGACCTTCGCCGCGAATGGGTATAGCAGGTCCACCATCAACAGGGCCCTGAAACTTACTCAAGACCCGCCTACACCAAGGGATCCTCACGACACCGACAACAGGAGAATTGCCACACTACCTTACATACAAGGCGTCACGGACAGGATAGACAAACTCCTGAGGCGATTCCAGATTAAGACTGTCTTCAAGGCACATCAGAAACTTGGTCAAACATTAATGCATTTCAAAGACCAGCTTCCACCACTCCAAGCCGCCGGAGTATACTCCATCCCATGCAGCTGCGGTCACACCTACATCGGGGAGACAGGCAGAACCATAGAAGAGAGACTACGCGAGCACAAACGTGACTTTAAATTGAAGAAGGTTCATCGCTCCGCTGTAGCTCTCCACGCATGGGAAACCGGCCATGACTTTCTCTTTGATAAGACCAGGATGCTCGCCAGAGAGGACAGGTGGTGGCCTAGACGGATAAAGGAGGCCCTGGAAATTGCGAAGCATCCCCGGAACATCAACGGGGACGCGGGATTACGTCTCCATGATGCGTGGCTTGCACCTCTCCGAAGTGCGCGGCCGCCGGATGCTGCCCGCCCGGACCGTACCACGCCGTCCGATGCCTGAGCCTCCCGGACCGCCCTTCGCCGTCCGACCTCGGACCGCTCCCGTCCGTCCGCTTCCCCCGCCGCCTTTCACTCCCTCCACGTAGTCGCGCCTTATTGGCCGTCACCTCGGCCTATCACTGCCTGGCCCACTTTCTACTTAAACCGAAGCGCCCAACATCCTGGCGCAATACAGCCCTGAAGAGGACCGCGACATGTCGGTCGAAACGTCGGCACCTCAGCCTTCGACGCGGCGTCACCCGGACAGCCTAGATCATGATATAATGTACATTTTAGTATATGCGGGTTTGGGTAATTTGGAATGAAAACGTGCCGTTTTGTTTCAAAAATATTTTTAGCAGAACATGGAACAGCAATATATTCAGCCTACATTCCAGAAGAGTGAAGAGCCATCACCATCAGCACATTTAATCTATGTATAAAGAAAATGGAATGTGCGTATGTCTGTGGCATATTTACGACAAGAAAACACTAATCTACCGAATTCACGGAAACTTTAAACTTTGTTCTTATTTGTATCGGTAGTGTTTAAAAAGTGTTTTGAATTAAATCGTACATTTTGGGCGTTGATGATAATTTATGCGTTTACGTTGACTCATGCGCCCTGAAAACAATCTCAAGGCAACACACCACACCGTCAACTAGTAAACGCATCTGTAGCTGAATATTCTGCCCCTGTGATTGTAAAATATCGGCCGGAATTATTACTTGAACGATATATTGGACAAATAAATCAAACATTCTCCACGACAGTATCATAGCGAACGCATATCCAAACTTCAGGGAGAGCATTTTAACAATATGATACTTGACAACCAGGTCCAAACCAAGACATGAAACGAATCTCGCGAGAGTATTTCATCTATTAGAATTTTTGCAGAGAGTAGCGTAAAACATGATTAACAATCACGTGACCAGTAGCGTATGAAAGGTAATACGCTGCAATAGTGAAGCATTGCCGAGTCCACTGGTATTGATTATAAAATCCTCATTGTGCATTTCGGGATGCAGCGCATTCAGCCTGGTTCTTTGCGTTATTTACTAGTTGTTTGTTTTTGTACGCGTTTCTATTTCGGCTCACCGTGCGCCGCGCCGCGGACGCTTGTCGATGGCGCGATGCCGGCGCGCTGCGCTGCGAGGAAGCCGAGCGGAACGCGCGTGTTCGCGCACGGGAGCGCTTCCGCCGCGCCGGCGGGGCTCGCGCTGGATCGGGCCGCATTGAGCGAGCTTGATTGACACGGCGAGACTTTCCGACCAGATTGCCGCATTGTGCCGAGATTACGTACGTATTGCGTGTCAATTGGGGAGAGGTGTCGGATAATTACCATTGCACTTGTAGGTACGGACTGTCTCTGTTTACTGAATAGCTGGTGGCGTTGTTTGACTGTTGTGCCATTTGGAGGATAAATAAATAGCCCATTCATCATTACACAATACAATTCACGTTCGATTTTCATTCTTTCACATTGAAAATTATAGATTTCCATATTTTCTGATGATGGTGGATCAGAAATGATTAATGAGGAATTCTTTGATTAGTACAATCAAGGTTTATGTCTATGAGTAGAAACTCGTTATGAGTAGAAACTTGTCAATGGATTAGTCTGTTGCAACTGCCTCGTTTATTCATCATGTGACGTAGTAATGTGACGTATTAAATTAAATTCTGAATTTTCATGAACCCAAAATTTTATTTCATACGATATGAATTTTGTAATTATTACAAATGACAGAATCAAATTTTTACATACGTTATTTATAACATAAGCTTACACAAAACCTGTTCTCTTAATATACAAATTCAATCGCAAGATATTAAATTACATATGACTATATTACGATTCACGGATGCGAAGTATTTTTCACATTTTCTTGTGTTTATTAAAACGATTTTGTTCTGATGATTCGTTAATAATAAATAAACCAGAGGAATTAAAAATTGTATAAAATAAATATTTATCATCTGTGAACATCAAAAACTTTCACTGTTTTAATATTGTAGTGGATTCAGCTATTTATCTTCCCTCATCGAAAATATAAACTGCCTGCTGTATTTACATTCTGGAAAGAGGTTTTGAACAAATATAGGTATATTTTTTTACTTGTCGGTGTGTGTTCATTTAAATTATTTGTTAAACATGTGTGGTCTCTCGCTAATTTCATTTACTGCCGTGGATTCAAAGTACTGTCGAATATATTTTAAGCTTCGTTGGGTCAAAAGTTTGGAACGTGATATACATAATTGAATCTGCAAATTCAAAAGTTGGTTGTACTATATGGTGTGCCCCGAAAAGAACGCCCATTAATGTGGCAACCCGAATTAGTGTTGAGAACTAACGAAAATCAGCCATACGAAATGCTGCAAAAAATGTTTTTCAGTTAAGAGTTTGGCAACTTTGCATGATTGATGATAGTTCCTCATATTTCCGAACAAAAAGCGATCTGTAGGCATACGGAATTCCAGTAAGATGAGATAAATAAACAAGAAAAGTATTGTTTTCATCACTAACTAATGAGCTCTCGTCTCAACCTTCATCTAACGACTGACATATTGAATTTGTTACACAATCTTCACTCTATCGAATATCTACGTTCTGAAATACTTTTTAGGCGCCTAAAATTGGCTAATTATAGGTGAAAATATTCTTTATATTATCTCTAAAAAGCAGTGCAAATTGACATGAAAATGAATTTTTAACACGACGTGTGCGAAACACGGTTTCCCATGCTTGTTTTCAATGTGCGAAATAGCAATTTTTTCATTTTAACTAATAGTGAGCAAAACCGTGCAAAGTGAGTGCGAAATATCTTTCGCGCATGGCATGTTAATAAATAGTACATAGGTAATTTTATGTGAAATCGACTGAAAAAAAAATATGACCCCTTCCGATTGGTCTAAAAAATTTTGACTTGTTCAATGTAAAAAAAAAGCTAGAAGCATCATATTTAGTGCATATGTTTTACCTTTCACCTTGTTTTTATTTTTATCCAATATTAATTTCTGATAATTTGGACGAACTTCAGAAAAAATTTAAATCTCACGTGAAAATTCATTCTAATAGTAAATAGTTCAAAGAAACTGTTTTTTGCATGAACCTCATATCACTTGCATTTTACACCAATGATTTTACTCTACAATTCAAAAGTGCAGCTTTTGTTGTTGTTTTCAATCCTAAATTCCCAAAATACTAATCTTCGATTTTCGAATTTGTTGACTCAACATATTATTAAATGCCTTAAAGTACTTCATCAATGAAAACTGTTATATGTTTTAAATAAACCGTGCAATTTGAGTATTCATGTGACAAATATTATATACATACGTATATTCCGATAGAGAAATTAATAGAAATGACAAGGAAAAGATAGAGAATTTAAATTCCTAAATTTGTTGGAATCGCATCGCAGACAATTCAGAATTCGCGAAGCAGAACGACTCGAACCGTATAGTTGGGACCTCCTCTTCAAGGAACTGAAAAGAGTACCGAATGAAATAACACTCCAGTGAGCAGCTATTCCGGCCCGATACCAGAGAAATTCGCAGAACTGACGGCAATGCTCTGTCACAGGAAACTACAAAAGATCCTCTAGACCGTCACACCGTCAAACAAAATTGGATATTATTGCGTGCAAGAAATAAGAGTTTAAGCTTTTCAATGAATATAAGATTTAGGCTTTGAGTCTTGACTAGTACCTTCGCTGGGGTTGATGCCACTTGATGCGGTAACTTATGGGACCCCAATCTCAATCTCTCCTTTCCCAGACTGATCATTCATTACTCCAGAGAATAGTCCCTAGCATCCCAGAATTAAGACTGGATATTCAAAAATTCCCTTTCAACCTCCTTAATTAGCAGTTTGAAATTCAAACTAACAGAAAAATGTACATTAATTGTAAATAAGCTATTATGTAGGACCTTTCCTAATATATAATTTATTAGTAGTTATTATGAAGGACCTTTCCTTTCCTTAATATATAATAAGTTGACAATAGATGACAGTTTTTGTCAAGTGAAAAGAAATCATCACTACAAAACCCTGCAAGTGTGCTAATGCAGGAAGGAATTGCTGTCCAGCTTCTGCATCAGATTACGAAAAAAATAGATGTTTGCAGACTAGGACATAAAAACATATTACTGCTATAAACTATAATCGCGCATAACTCTCTAACGATGGGTCCTTGGTCCGTAACGTCAGGTTTTCTCGTCCTTAAAGGGACGCACACTTCGTGGACAAAACTAGGGGTCGAGTTTTTTGACTTAAAAAGTATTCTACAAAAGGAGACTTTTTAACCTTGTATTGTATTATTGGACTTTCAACTGTGTTGGGAACCCCCACCCTACAGCAAAGGAACTCACATACGAGAAATAACTTGAAATCGATAAAAATGACAGAATAACCTCAGAAATAATATTTAACGATGAAATATAAAATTATTATTTGATTTTTGGTAAAATTTAATAGCAACTCTTAGCAATATTTAATATATTTACTAGCGCGCAATACGTGTCGTATAAAACTGTAAAGGAGAGTTAAAGAGGTGGTTCGAAGTTAGGATCCAGTATGGAGCTATTGTCAGATTTAAAACACTGATTTGCAAAGTGTGGAATGTTGGCACGTGTCCAGTTATTATTGTATTCACATTTACTAGTAACATTTTTACTTGCTACTACTACTAGTTTGCTAATTAGTACTAGATTGCTAATTACTAATTGTTGTCTTTTCGTCTGTGCTACTATAATTTCTCGAGTGCCAAAGCGTAAATATTTTTTAAGGAAAAACTGCCAATTTAATAATTGTACATTTTATCCGTGTGTTACTCATCAAATGAGGGCACTCGGAGCAACTCCTGCCTTGTGACGCGTCTCTGTGGAACGTCTTGTGGCCAAGGAACACTCGGCAAGGGAAGATCTTCAATTAAATTGTACTTGGGCTTGTTTTATTGGGCTCTGTTGAATTTCGTTATTGTATCTCAAAATATTGCAATATATCTGCAACTACGAACGTGTTTCTGCTGTCAGATCACCAGGCCTCTACGCCGGTGTACCTAGACCAGGGGTGCCCAACTTGCAAGGCCTGAAGGGCCACAACTAAAACCTTTAAGATGGTCGCGGGCCATTTTTTTCATGACTCGGTCGATCCACACCTGACCTTCCCGTTTTGTTGATCTCGGGACTTCGCCCGACTGCTCTGAAATGTGGGGGGGGGGGCAATAGAATTATGCGTTTTATCAGGGCGTACCATGCAAAACGCAGTGAAACACATTGGGATGATTTTGAATTTGTGAATTTACAATTAGAAAAAAAAATCCTTAAATATAAACTTTGCCAATTTTTATATTAAAGGGGATTTGGGCTCCAGGAAGGGACGTTCGCAATACTCTTGCCCGACATGGATCAAAGGGAATTTCAGTTTGGCTCAATAACCTTTCGCGGGCCACAATGAAATGGCATCGCGCGCCGCCAGTTGGACAACCCTGACGTAGACGCAACATGGCCACCGATCGCCACCGTCCGCCGCCCCCCCCCTCACGCGTGATCGGGCATTTCGCGTGGGGGCTACTCCACAAACGAGCGCGATCGCGCAGTATAAAAGTGCCGCTCACATTGATCGTCTACGCTCTTTCCGCTTTCGTGCGAAATGCGCGACGCGCAGCGAGACGGGACGGCGGCGCGGCACAGTGCGGTGCGACGCGATGCGACGCGACGCGACGCGATGCGACGCGATGCGACGCGATGCGACTCGACGCGATGCGATGCTGGGAGGTAAGCGGCCGATTGCACCCGCGATTAACGCGTCGGAATTGAATAATCAAAGCAGCGACCCGATCCCCATCATCTCACACTCGGATCCCCTTCCCTCTGCCTCCCGCCCTGATCTGCCCCGCCCGGAGTCGCCCCTCCTACCCTGTCCCCGCCTGCCCCACCCGTCCCCCTCCCTCTCCTGTCCCGCCCCGCCCCGTTCAATCAGCTCACGCCGTTGACAGCAGCCGACTCTGCGCCATGTCGCTCGTCGAGTTGGCGGCATATTGCAGCCCCTCGTGAAAGGAAACGAAGTGAAACTTTTTAGGAAAAGCTTCAGGTACGAAATGACTGAAAAGTGACTGATGCAATATTAGAATTTTTTTTCAATTCCCTTAGACGAAGATTTGAAAAAATAAATTCATAATATCCTGGTGAGTTCATAGTGAAAATTTTAAGCATTAAATGCGAGTTCGATTTCATCGAGGATCTCCGATATTTTATGGTTTTCCTGGATGGAAATTGCAAAAGCCAATTTCAGAATATATTATTTTGTAATTTGCTGGTTTTTCGAAAATAATCATTGGGAATATCCTCTTTTTTGTGAATGTGCGTCTTGTAAATTAGTCCATGATCAAGGGAACTTTCGAAAATTAAATCGATGGGTGCAATTCGTTTTGCGTTCCAATTTCACAGTGTTGTACAGGTTTTTTCTCTCTTTTGAAATCTGGTATCCACGGTGTAACGTGATTACTGATGCGTGGTAATCAATCATCAATTTGATGCGGTTAATTGGGAAAAGTTCTGACAATGAGAACTGTATTTGAATGAAAATTATATCGGAAAGATCCTCTAAGTCGCTAATAACGGAATTTACTTTTTCCCGTTACAAATCCTTATCTTTCCTACTTAATAGTAAGAAGAAAGAATCATGGTGTAAGTAAATAACAAAAGAGCTAATACAAATTAACTGTGTTAATAGTTATTTGTGTATACTTGTCCTCTGCGTCCCTCTCTTTATAGTCCACCCTACATTCATGATTGTTTCCATTTAGTAATTAATTTCATTCCGTTTAATGAAAATAGTTTGCAAATGGAATTCTTGGTATGTTATGATGAAATTATATCTTTGGTAATGTAATTTTCAACCACAGAGGTGATTTGTCGTATTCATTTTACTTATAATATCTTCCTGAACATAGAATTACCCAATTGTTTAATATGTTTTAGTTTTCTGAAAATAATTTTTCAGAAATGACTTAAATTTATTCCATTGTTGCGTATCTGCTTTAATTTTTTTCATGCCGAACACGTATTCGTTTATTCTCTTTGAACTGTCAACAAAGAGGAGAAAACACAATTTGTGGAAAAATATTTTGGCCACAAATATATGTTGTTTAGGTACGCGTGTTTTGTGCTTTCGTCAAATGTCACATTGGATTGTAAGTTTCAAAAAAATGAATGAAATTGTATTGTGAAGACGTCATGCATGGATTTCGCAGCAAGCATCGTTCTTTAGCGTTCAGTAACGAACGTGAGAAATGGAGAGTTCAGCTCAACCGAATACAATGCATTTTATGGCGACGGGTATCCCTGTCTTGCACTGAATACGCGTGCCTTACCGCCCTTCGTGGTCGTTTACGATTATTTGGCGTCTTCCTGACCCGTTTCCCACCATTATGGCTCGTTTCCGCTCCGCGTGCGCACGTAGCTCAACTTCCGCGCCGACGAAGCTGAAACCTCGTGTTTACCTTTTTCGACTGGATTCTCACGCCGCGTGCTACTCTCGAGCACACTCGTATTACGCGATTCGCTGACTCGTTCCCTCTTTCTCTGCTTCCCCTCAATCACCTCCTCCACCGTAGTCGCCTCGTCCTCATTGGGAACGACCTCTGTTAACGGCTGCCGACAAGCTGGTCGCCGCCTGCTTTATGGTTATTACCGCTAAGCAGGCTGGCTCGCAAGCCGACTGCCTCTCGATACGTCGTGGCGTAGCGTCGTCCGCCGTCGTCAGCGCGTTCCACTCATTCGCATTGTGCACGCGACCTGGGAGAGTCGGAACTGTGTCGCTTTCTGCGAGACGTCTCCCGTGAGGGGACCGATTCTCTGAGAGCGCCGCGTAATGTCTTGCATGGGTTTATCCAATGGACCCGCTTCTCGAATCCGCCCGCGTTCACACCGAGGGAAGAAGAAGCGCGAACAAGAAATGTAGGTCCCTGGTTGGCGCCCGAGGCGACTTCCCGGCTGCGCCTCGCCGGAAGAGAATAGGCTTTGTTTTCGAGAACAGTAGGTGCGCCTTCCTTCCCGTTCGTCTCCGTTAGGATGTGACTTTGAAGTGAGGTGCTGCACGTCCTTCTTCTAGATAAAATGGACTGCTCTGAATGTTCTAATTTCCTTTCAGTCTTGGGAGACTTATTTCCTAAAAACGTGGTGATCGTTCCAGCTCATTTAATTTCATTTGCACTTACCCAAAACTGTTGGAAGATTAACAGAAGTATTTTCCTGGAAATTCTTTTCCTTCTTTTTCTTCTTCTTCTTCTATTAATAGTTTGTGTATGACGTAGGTGAGAGAGAAAATTAGAAAATTTGGCCAAAGATGGAAGGACAACTTTTGGAAAAGGGAGAAATTGCTCTTCACAAGGAAATGTCTTTCAGAGTGAGGCCCACAATGTAAAGTTAGTAGCCTACTGTCCGAATTCTTGTGTCCTGACGTCCAATATCATTATGAAAACCGCGCACATTGCGCTCTGCGTGCTAAAGAATTTTGGAACTTCTGTTACCAACTTGAGTATAAACGCACGGCAGATGGATGCTTATACATTAAATGCAGTTGGTACTTTCTTTCTCACTTCCTATTTTTACGATCTCACACTTTATAACACCTTTCTCATTACAGTCGTCCTACATTCTAGTTTAATAGTGCACCATTTGCTTGATTAATTTCATTTGTTACAGCTCCGTAATACATCCCACTTGATCCTTTTGATTTTGATTCCTTCCTCTCTTCCTCCTCCCTCTCTCCCCTCTGTCGCTCTCTCTCTAGCTCTGTCTCAATATGTCAGATCCTTTGCTCGTTTTTTTTTTCATGATGTACAGAGGCAGGAGCGCTTCTGGCGTGGGCATTGAATTTCCCTTCTTTTCGTCCGCTCGTTCCGCGCTCCTCCCCAGCGCCGTATGCGCCTTTCCTTTCATTCCGCCGTGCGGCGCGTCTCTCGCTCCGAGGCAGCGGTGGCGCTAGGGATGTGGAGCAGGCAGGCACGCGCCGCTCGCCCGCTCGCTCACACACACACACACACACACACACACACACACACACACACACACACACACACACGCCTATCCACATACCCACCCAACCAACCCAACCCATCCACCCGAACACCCACCCACCCAAGCAACCATTCGCTTTCCCGCCCACCCACCCAGAAAAAAACAGTCCGCCCGCCTGCCCCCCAGCTCGCCCGCTGGCCCCCCAGCTCGCCCGCCAACCCACCCGCCCACCCGTCCGTCTGTTCGTCTGGCCGTCCGCCCGTCTGCCCGCCGTCCGTCCGTCCACCTGTCCGCCCGGCCGCCCACTCGTCTGGCCGCCCGCCCGCCCGCCCGCCCGCCCGCCCGCACGCACGCACGCACGCCCGTCCGTCCGTCCGTCCGTCCGTCCGTCCGTCCGTCCGTCCGTCCGTCCGTCCGTCCGTCCGTCCGTCCGTTCGTCCGGCCGGCCGGCCGGCCGGCCGTTCACCCAGCCATTCGCTGGCCAGCCCGCCCGCCCGCCCACCCGCTCGCCCCCACCCACCCACCCACCCGTCCATCCGTTCGCCTGCCCGCCTTACTCAACTACCGTTTCGCCCGCCCAACCGCCACCCACCCATCCACCCAACCAACCACACGCACAATAGTTTGCGTAACCGCCCTCCGCGTCACCCAACTGCGCGCCCAATCGCACGCCTCGTATCCACCTGCCCACCCAACCGCCCATCCAACGCTCGTCCGCTGTTTCCCTGCATGAAGGGCAACGGAGGTTGAGGCCACGACCCCGTATTCCGCGCCCGAAACGAGCGCTGGTGTCTCGCCGGGGGCTGAGTGTGGCGTTCTCTCAGGCCGCGCCCGCGGCCGAACCGAGTACCCACCAGTGGCGTAGCGTGACTCACACGTTTGGGGATGCTCAACAATAACTCACAAAATGTCACTATCAACTACTTCGTCTAACAGGCGAACGCAACACAAGGCAGATACACTGGGACTACTTCCACGATCTCGATTGCTTACGACGGTGTAGGCGCTTCCCACAAAATCCTCACAGCAGTCAGGGCTGCCGATGTCTTGAAAGCAAATTATACAATGGCTCAGCTTTAATTCTTATACGCGAATGGCAATAAGACCATTTGTTAATTTATACATTGCAGACTTAAATAATATGTAATCTATTTAAGAGATAATACAATTTCTTGGATATTAATTAAGAAATAGTAGTCAGGCACTATTTCTACAGTTTGTACCCATGACCAAGCGGGGACTCCCAAGTGAGAGAGAGAAAGATAATTTACTGAACGCCTGAAGTGTGCTGCGCTCTCGTGCACAAACGAGCTTCTTTCCGCAGTAGACGCTAGCGTAAAGCAGTCGGGTTTCTCTGGGCCAGGGGTGAAGAGGGGAGAGGGGGACCTCGCCATCTGCGCATGCGTCATTGCTCGTCGCAATCTGGCGGCCGACGCTGAAGTATTTTAGCTTCCCACCAATCAGAGGCCAGCTTCAACAGCCCGCCGAATTCAATCATAGGAAATCAATTTTAAATTAATACAAAAAGTGTTTCGCTCAACAGACCACTTGTAAGATTATCAATACAGTATTTAAGGTTCTTATATACGGGGATGCTCAGCATCTCAGCGTCCCCTGACGCTACGCCACTGGTACCCACTACAAGCGATAAATGAAATGCTGGCCACTATTGGGATTCTGTTTTTGTTATAAAATTTAAAATGTATACGAGAATAAATCACTTGTAAAAACAAAACTGATAATAAACACCGTTCAGTTGAATGCTCAAAACACATAAACCTATGATAAACGTCGGTCTATTCATCTAGATAAATCGTCGCTCTATTCAAATAGATGAAACATTCTGCGGCTACCAAATAAAGCTTGTAATGATCCTGTGTAAGTTTTATCTGTGGTATTGTTGAAACGTTAGAAAACTCCATTAAAAAATCGACTTCAAAAGTAGAAACTAACAAACAACGAAGCAAGTTCATAGAACAACTTCGCAAACGGAATGGACTATTTCACTCTCTTTTTATCTCACAGGACTGCGGTGACACAGTGGGCTCCATTCCATCACTCAAGCTACGATATACGATTGGAAAAAGAAACCTACCTCTTTTTAAAATGGTAGTCTTTCAATTTCCGCAGATTGGGAAGAGGTCTTAGCTTCAAATCCCGATTGTGACGGATTTTCAAGGCTCAATAAACAACTAGGACTCAAAGTGTGGAGGAGTTTTCTAAACGTCGACGATTGGTCATTTCCCACGATCAATTCGAAGCGGATTATGAAATAATTCCCTGGCCAAAACGACTCAGGACACAACCCTTCCTCCTCCTTCGCTTCCGTTGTCCTCTTTCGAATGTCGCTGCGCAAGCGACCACGGAAACTCCCCTGCCGAGGCGCTTAACTGGGCCAGCTAAGGCGATGTCTCTCCAAGGAGGAATTGTAGAGAGCAAATCGATATTCTGTTGACGATGAACTGGTGCAGAACCATGAGACTGAAATGAGTTTAGCACCCTCTTCAAGTAGACTTTAAGAGATAGTTTTTTCGTTAGCACTTGGGAAGAACAGAGTAAATTGGAGCTAATTTAGTGTAAAGGGAGTAGCGAGAATAATTATTAATTTGTCGCGTCATAAAAAAGAGTATCCTTGGGAAAATTACAAGTCAGAAGTACGACTTGATTTTTTGTCGAACTGCGGAAGGAATAAAGGCAATACCTTCATTTTATGAAAGAGCCGTTCCTATGAATACCACCCCAGCTTCCTGATACTGTCTGTTGTGTCAGACCGTGAGTGCAACTTGCTGACTCGACTCGCTGAACGAGAAAAGTGATTCGCACCCTGAGCCAATACCTGTAAAAGGGGAACCATGAGTTGATTCGTATTGTAAATATTATGATTTAAAATGTCTAACAAAACCATAGAAGACAGAGATAATTGAATATTTCGTATTAAGAGAAACGGGATTGAACATTGTTGCAAGCAAATTACATGAGGAAACGCAGATAGAAGTGGTAAGTTCATATTTTTTATTCTGACAATCCTTTACGAAAAACGTTGATTCTTCTGACCATTATCGCATTGTATTGCGAAATGAGAACCTTTTACTTTATCCTGAAGCGAAGGAAGCGGCTAGGTTTTTTACATTTCTAGCAGCAGTAAGTCTTTTTGTATCTTTTGTTTTTTGAAAATACATTCACATACCATAATACGATATATCCCCTCCCTACACTCCACAATACGTATATCCCTTGGCAGTCTCCTTTTCATGATCCATTCCGGACATCTCCAACATTTTTTTCCCCAACTCGCGTGGCCACTTTCGTCTTTCGAATCTTCTTTCGCCTTTGACCCCGACACATTCATTTCCGCGCCATCCAAACGGTCCACTACACGATTCCCGCATCAGAGGGTGGCGACGATCGTAGGCCACGCGGTCGGCGAATCGATTATCGAAAAAAGTATGTGGCGGTCTCCAGCAGGATATTATCCTGCCACTAAATTCCTGTGTCACGCACACTTTTTTTTATCGAAAATTCACCAAAATATCATTGTTTAACAGTGATTGCTTTGAACATTTTACGATAAAATTTATTGAATTTGTGTCGATTTTATTGAAATTAATTAAAATTTATTAATGTTGTAAACGTAATTTCCTTCTGTATTTTAACGTACTAATTGTGGTGAATTTTTGAATGAATTTGCATGAAATGTTTTGTGAAAGCATGTGCCAGCAAGAAATAAAATCATTTAATGACTTGTGATGTACAAAACTTCGCAACAAATTCCAAAATTTTATGTAGTAATTACACATAGAAACCAAAGAGTAATTGTGCGTAATTATCACTATTTTGTCATTTTGAGAAGAATAATGCGGACATTGATACTTGAAACAATAAAGTAAAGAAATATAGGAGTGAAAGTATTAACTTTGGTTCTGCTGAATTTGGGCGATGCCCCAGCCGTGGACTGGGGGCGAAAGGCCGCCACCAGCCGAATGAAACGTACACTACTCTAGCGGGAATAATTATCAAAGCAGATGACATGCCAGGAAATATCAGTCAATTAATCAGTTGTCTTCGATGGAAGTAATTTTCTATGTGGGTAACAGAAGTTCTGCCGTATTTGCGTCCACGCGTGTAAATTATGGAAAGGATTTACAACGCATTTGTTGTTCCAAATCGATATATTCTGAAGAAAGTGTAAGTCATTTCAAATATGAAGAGAATTGTAATTAATAAAAAAATGACAACTGCTAAAACTGCGTCTCTTGAAGAATTTATATTTGGAGAATCAATGTAAAGAAAGAAGATATTTTTGTTGTGTTTGATAGTGAAAATAAATTGCTAGGAACAATAGTCTTCTTGTTGTTGCAAATTTCTTCCTTAACAGAAAACATCGAGCGAAAAAAGCAAAGCAAAACTCCCTGGCTATCCCGACCACAAATGATTGATGCCTAGTTTCATTAATTCTCACCCAGCGAAAGCGGCGTCCTTTATCCTGCGCAGCCGTTGAGGAACGCCTCGGAAGCAAGCCTCAATTAAAAGCTCATCATTCGGTCCGCTGGGTGGCCCCTGGGGGATACCGTGTCGGTCCGAGTTGGGCGGAGCGACGCTAGTTCGCGAATTTTCCCAGACTCTGGAGCCTCGACCCCTCGGGTGAACTGTTTGCTGTGCGGATTGCGGACAGCACTTCAGAGTTTCTTGTTGCCAGCGGCAAGCGATGAGAAGATTAGTGAATGTGAAGTTTTGGGAGTAAGAGTATTTGTGTGCCGGCCCAGTGGCCGAGATCGCTAAAGCAGTGTGCCGTAGTGAACTCGGACTGAAGGGTCACGGGGTCGAGTCCCGCCTCGAGCATGGTTGTATGTGTTCGTCCTGTCACCCCCTATCATCACCACATCGTTTCATCCTCATAGGCACCATAACGTTAAAATCCAATAATGGTCGCTAATGATCTGGACGTTGATGCGACTTTCAATAACATAAAAAATATTTGTGTTGTGCGCCGGTAAAACTCACGAGGTCTCAAAGATTTTAGGATTTGTGACTCGGATTTGGACTTGCATGCAGGTTCTTATATAGGTTCAAGGAATACAGGAAGGAGTGACGAAAGGCATATAAGCTTTTCATATTCCTTTTATTTTCTCGTCTCAATATGAAGAAAACGTATTGTAATGGTGCACCGGAAATAGGCAATTTTTCGAGAGACAAACTGTTTTTGCCGGGGGCCTAGTAACGAAAACGTGAATAAATCTTACTCCTGTATATAGTAAATTATTTTCTCTAACACGTGATCGCGGTCCGCGCGCGATTTTCCCTTGCTCTTCCTTGATCTATCCTCACCTCTTACACGCATTTACCCTTGTACGCACTACACTACCATACGTGTGGGGGAATCAGTCGGGAGCTTGTCCCGGCCTTGGCGGTGCCCCGCTGGTGGGGCGCACGTTGAGGAAAACCCCGAACGGCTTAGAAACTCGCCATCCAGCGGGGGTAGGTCACCACCTCCGCAGTAAAAATTATGCACTACACTTACAGGACTAATGCCCTTAGTCGTTGACACGCCAGGAATCATCAATCAATCAGTAGAAAATGCTAGAAGTTTTCGCGTAATTTTAAGTGAAATATCGGCAATTTTTTAACTATTATTTTCTCAAAGATGACTCCAAATGTTTTCTTTAAATTTCCTCCTTGTATTATCGAAAAACGATAAAAAACATCGGTGCTGGATTCGTTATCGGTGAACTGTCTGTATTTCTGAAATTGCTAAAAAAATTAAAATTACTGAAGTACAATATGGAATATATAGAGATTTTTCATTAAAATAAAATCTGTTCTAAAAATTTAGATCTCTAAAACAGATACAATGTTTTGAAGAAAAAAAACAACTAATGGTTTCCAACTTGGAATTCATGTAGTTTATACATCTTTTTTATATTGCAGAAGTTAGAAATGGTGCTATTGTAGCACCACTAGTTACGTATTTCAACAGCTTGACGCCGAGACTATTCCTGACGTCTCGGCGAAATCAGTCATACGTTTTAATAATGTAATGTAAGGTACTTGAAATGGAGTGACAAATGGTATCCAAAACGTTGTGTATGTTATCACATGCCACTAAACAACATCTAAATTTTGTGTATGTTTTTAATCTCGCAATCCATGAGAGTAAAAATCTTATATCACACATTTATAGCGGTTGAAACATTTGTTGTATAGTTAACGGGATTTAGGAAGGTTCAGAAATGGCAATCCGACTTTAGTATCATGACGGTTGTAAAGTGTGAAAAAAATCGATTAAAGAAAATTCATGCTCATCGAGAATTCTAAAATATAGAAATAAAAAAATCTGAGGTGGAGTATTTTGGAAACGATTCTTTTTAAATCGTGGAAAATATGAAATTTCGATCTCTTAATCACGAAAGGAACTTTAAATCGTTAAGTTTCGTTTGCAGACATTCTGGGATATAATGGGGCCGAAAGTGTAAGAAAAAATATTCACACGTAAATAATTAATTATCTATTTTAATTTTGACAGTTAGCCAGCAAGATATAAAAAAGTCTTCACTGATTAGTGCGTGTCTTAATTTTTTTCAAACTTTTTTTGTAGAGGGCAGAAAGTGTCTCGTTTGTAACAATGTCTTACGTCTCGCCTAAAACATTTTCTTGGCGGCATCTTTATCCTCCCTTTGATATCTAAACTCTGTCAACCATTACCACAACTTCTTGAGGTCGGAATGTCAGGAAATTAATGTTTTCCCTAACATCTATAAGTAACGGAAATGCATTAGCAGAGGTTCTGACGGAATGGAAGATGAGAGTCATATTTCCTTTTAAATTATTTTTCACGTCCAGCCCGAAGTTGCCTTTGAGTTCCCTTTTATTTTTTGAGAGTAAATAGAAGCGGCTTGCTTTGCGGAGAAAAAGTCGAATTTGCTGCCAGCGTGCTACGAGCCCAAGTCAACTGCTGGTTCGCGTCATCCACCAGTGTGTCACGTGTCCGCCGCTCAGTGGGGTAAACTCAAGCTACGTTTTGAAATGGTCCTGTCGAAGACATTTTCTGAAGGAATAATTATATTTCCTCCATTATTTAAATTAAATTTATGTCTTCGAACTTCTTCGATTCTTTGATGTATGTACAGAAATATTAAAATATATTTCTCTTCAAACTAAATTGGAATGAATTGTGGAGCTAATAGTTTTAAATCTGTTGCTGTACATACTTTCTATGATTTTCGAACAAACATTTCCATTGACAATGCGTTTTAAACGAGCAATGTAAATAATGAAAATTAGACAGCATCCAACATATCACACGAATGTCATCCTCTTAAATCAAAATATCAGTGGCGGTTTTCCAGAGGAGAGAAGGGAGGAATGTCCTCCTCAAACATTTTTCTTCTTTTAATTGTAATTATCATTATAATAGTTTCTTTGATTTTTGAGTTAATAGTTATCGGAAATTGTCACTGATGGAACTTTAAACTGAGCGCGCTTTGTAGGCGAAACGAAAACTCGAAAACGCTGTGAGGAAGAATTCTCAGGGTTTCCTCCTCACATGTAGTCCGTAAGCACAGTGCTGCGGCGGCGAGAAGAGGAAACTTTCTTAATGCAGCTCTTAATGGCGCAGGTTTTCTTGAGCCCTAGCTTCGCTAGTTGTGAGAGGAGTGGTTTGATTATTGTGGGATTTTATATCAAATTTGTTGTTCGTTTTTTCGATGCAAAATAGTTTCTATTGCACCTGGTTATCGGATTTGGTCTACAACGCACAATGCTATAATTTATTCTTAATTCAACTAACGTTTGCAAATGAATGGGGGTAGGTATTGTGGCGGCATGTAGCAGCGCCTTTAGAAATCCATAACAAAAGCTTGTTTTTTGTACTCTCTGGCACGCACACGTGCGCCCAACCGCGCCTCATCCCTCTGACGCCCCCTTCTCTGCCGTGGTCACATCCCTCTGACGCCCCCATCGCCTGCTCTGGGAGAAATTTACAACCACTCGCCGTCAAAGACCGCGACGGGCCTTTTTTTCGCAGTGAATACACCTTTTACCTTTTATGTTCCGCCCCCGCCCTCCTCTAGGCGAGTCTCCGCGCCAGCGCGTTCCTCGTCGCCACGCCTGTCGCGCTAATTCAAGTAAGTTCCAACCCTTTGCAATAATTGCTCCCAGGAGATGTCAGCCTCCGATGGATGCAGCTGCGTTTCGGTAGACAGAGAGAGCCAGAGAAAGAGATACCTTAGGAAATTTACCATGAAGACACGAACCACGATTCGTCAAATTATTTCTGCGACGCAATAGGTCCGACCAATGACAATTTTCCCAAAGTAGGTCAGCGAGCCCAAGACGGACTTAGGAGGGGGGGAGATCCGGAGAGGGACGGATTCCCAAAATCTTGAAGTGAAAAGAAAACACTGGTGAAGTAGTCGCGAGCGAGTAAACACGAGAGCAGCGGCCGTGGAAGAAAACACTTGTGAAATAGGCGCGAGAGGAGACACTTAAGAGTTAGTTGCGAGAGAGCGCTTCATGCCTGGTCGTGGAAGCCGTGAACCAGCTTTTTGTTCGGGTATTCGATGTAATAATAACTCGTTGCCTAATTCGAGCGTACGAGCCGCGAATATCATGATCCAGCTTCCGGTCCCCGCCTGCAATTAAATGCTCCCGTATCGCGCGTCCGAGTCGTGGTGAGGAGCGGCTCTCGACTCGTCCAGCGCCCTGGTGGCGAGGTGGAGAGGAGACCTTCGCGACCTTGTGGCATCCAGCGGCCGCAGGAAGGCGTTCGCCCCCCGTTCAACATTGCAGCTCATCGAAGGCCAACGCTCGTCGAAGGCGCCGAGGCCATCGACAGCGTCGGGCCCACCCCGGCACGCGCCTGCACAATAGATAAGACTCCTACCGCACGCCCGCGCTTTGGGGCGTCCCGCCTCGAAACGAGGCGGAGAATAATACCGACAATTCTCGAGTGTTTTGTTTTTCTCTGTTTTTTTTCTTTTTGTTAGAGTTAAGCGGTGCCGCGCAATGGTATATTTTTTTATTGTAACATAGTTGTCTTTAATTAATTTTTTTCTCTTATCTTATTTACCGAGCTCTCTAGGTAGGGTGCAATCCCACCTCATGGGATTTTTTATGTAACTTCCCCGGCCGTAGGTCGGGAATAAATGTCTAATTTTTTGTTTTATTGCCCAATTACGACTAATTATTTTCAATGTACTTTGTTGCCCCTACACCTCACTTCCCCCCACCACGCGAGGAGCCGCGATCATGTTCTACCGAACCGGCTGTCGTTGCAGTATTCCGAGGCTCAAGAAAACGTGTGGGTATAATACACGGCTTGAGGGGAGGAGTTTCTCCTGTAGAATGCCATCTATTGCCAGCTATTGGAATAAATGAAAACTCGGCTTCTGCTGAGCGCCCAACAACACCCCCTGAATATCCAGAGGGTGTGAGCCCGCCCACGCATGAATCATGGGCCAGGACGTAAGAAGAGGCGCGTTTGCAATATCATCTCACCCGTGGCAGCACCGTGGGCTGGTGGAAACCTGAGTGATAGGGCATATCGAACCGAAACGTCTGAAATGAATTGGATTGGAAAAGGGTGAGACAGACATTCGATAGGCATGTAAAAAGGCATTTATTGTGGCAAAAGTGGGGTTGCAAAACAGCACAATGAAAGTCACTATTTAAAACGTATGTTTGTCAAAAAAAATGGTAATTGAAGTGATTCACATTTTTATTCTAACTATGAAATTTGCATTAGAATTTATGTGGAATGAAACGATCATTTCTTTGTAATCTTGATTGCACTTGACCACCCAGTATGATGACTATAAATTTGTTTTACTCGCGACACTGTCTTTACGAACTGCTAATGTGGACTTCTGTGTGAATCTGAAATGGCTCAGTGAAAACGGAATTATAGTTTTCGTTCTTCACACTTGTGCAGTCTCCAACACCGAAGGAAGAGTAGGGTACACGGTACAGTGATTGCCCACTTAAGAGTTGCGACCGCATTAACTCATTTGAAAAGTAACATTTTGAAAATTTGCTATTTACTTTCTATTGTGCAGTGGTCGTTTTACTTATCCCAATCGTAATTTGTATCGGAAAATGAACATTACGTTATTAATTTTTTTCCATAAAAATGTGTCATTTCGTACAAGGATTGGCCAGAAATTATAGTGGTTGGCCACCATGATAACAGTGATTGGCCACTAAATTATTTATAACAGAAACAACTAGAATAATGATAATTCAATTAATTATTATATTACTTATGAAAGCACACAATTTCTAAGATACAGATTTTATATAACTTTAATATTTGTTGATTGTTTTTTATGATCGCGCTTGGCGAAAGTTGCAACAAGTTCATCATAGTATTATTCAAAGATTTGCTGAATCTCGTATCGCGCGATTGCTTAATTCTTTGTCAAAAGTTAATAATTTTGAGGTTACAACTTTTTCTGAAAAATGTCTTGCTTTGCCTTCAGATTGTAATATTTTTTGCTTGCATGATGTTAGGCGAGGTTAAAAATTATTTTGTTCTTTAATTTTTTAAGAAGTGGCTAAATAAATTACGCATTAGAGACATGGTTAACAGCATTTCTAAACTTTTAAAAAAATTAGCCATCGTCCTTTCTAGAAATCTGTTACTCCCAGTGGTGGTTAGTCTATTGGTTCTTCTTATGTATTTTTAAATTATTAAATAATAATGAACTTCAACATTTCCTCCTTTCCAATTTTCCCTTAAACTGAACGTATTGGAATTAGAATAAAATTTTGATGAGCGATTAAAAATAATTCGATTGCCAAAAGCGTTCCATTCAGTTAACGTTTAAGATATCGATATATACACCTATTGTTGTATATTCATGAGTAATTTTTAGGAAAAATGCTATTTTTGTTGCGATGCAAGTTTTTTAAAATATATTTTATTTGATAAGGATGCACTTTAAAAAGTAGAATATTTGAATTCCCATAAAGGTAGAAAAACAAAATCCAAGAATAATATTTAGTACCCATTGCAATGCAGTGCTATGTGATCATTTCCAGAATTGAAATAATTCCTTTCTCCGCAAATTGAAAGAGCTTAATTAGGAATAAAATCCATATAATGCACCTCTTCAATTCCTTGAATTGCTGACGCACGCAATCGACTGCACTGAATCGACTGCACTGAAACAGTGCGCACTTCCTTCTGTTCTTTACCTCCATGCGCTGCTCACTGAATACATTTCTCTGCACCGCATCTCTAGAGAACTAAATGAATGGCTCATTCTACAGATACAGAAATGAAGGTAGAAACTAACGTATACGGTGTGTATTGATATTATCCTCGCTCTTTTGACTTCATACATTGTTGCATCAGTGCATCTCGTTCAAAAATTGAAGGTCCACCGTATCTTTGGTTTAGATCCCCAGGAAGAAGTCAGTTGCTGTCTGGAGGAGAATTCTAGCGATCAGTTTTCTCTGATCGGTAGTTTTGCTTGGTTTCTCCGATCAGTACCAGGCGAATACCAGAGCAGTAACCGTAACGAACGGGTCACTTACCGGCCACAATCTTTCCTTCTTGTCCCTCTTCTCCCTTTCCACAAACTTACACTTACAGGCATTACACTACCACACATGTCGAGAGACCAGACTAGGGATGTGTCATCGGTGTATTGAAGCCGATGTGTCTCGAGCATCGATATTTTCTGCTCGATGATTTTACGTTTACGATGTTTTGTTCGTGGATGAAAAATTCCCATAATCAAAATGTACAATTTAAAATATGAAATAATAACTGATAGTACTACTGTCTGTTTTCGAGAATGATATGTATTACTTCATTGAAGAGACTGTTATTCCTTGTCTGGGATGATCATGATGTCCTGATATTGCCTGGCATTTCATACATAGAGAGGAGCTTTGTTTTCGATTAAATTTTAATTATAAAATAAGATCCACGACTATTGTCAAACTAAATTTTGTTATGCACGAATTTAATGTTAAAGATTACTAAACATGCTTTAAAAAATCGATGTTCAAAAACGTAGAAGATTTTTGGTCGATGTCTTTTTAACATCGATGTTTTCATTTTGAACATCGACGCTAGGCAATATCGATGTTTTGTTGTCGATGTCACATCATTAGACCAGATCGGCTGAGTTAGCTCAAAGCCACTGTCTGCAGGGACTGTAACCGGAGGTCCTAGGGTTAGTCTCAATGGGGGCGAGTTTTCGACACTAGCTGTATCTAGGTAGCATTACTACACTTATCGGGAGCTTAGAACTTATCCCGATTGGGACAGTGCCCCCCGTTAGAAGAAGATACCTGGAGATGGAAATCTTCCGCACGCCGACATACAGGTCGGCGCCGGATCTCACTATCCAGTACGGTAGGAACTCCGTCGCCTCCCGACATAAAATCATTTATTGCTCTGTGACCATGAAAGTGGACGTGCCCAGAAACAATCAGTCGCGAGCTTAGAGTTTCTCCGGTCGGTTTTTTGATTGATTGATTGATGATTCCGAGCGCGTCAACTGCTAAGGTCATTAGTCCCGGAAGTGTAGTGCATGTGTTTACCTCGAAAGGTAAGGTGTGATCTTCCCCCGCTGGAAGGTGACATCCGGCACCGAATTACCGTCGGCTAACGGGGTTTCCCTCAACCACGTATCGCCCATCATTGGGACTCCGCCCCAGCCGCGACAAGCTCTAAGCTCCCGACTAGTCTCCCGGCATGTGTCTTATTGTAGGTCATGCAAGTGTGTGTGTGTAAGTAATGGGTGAGGATAAGACAGTGAAGAAGAAGGAAAGGTCGCGCGCGGTCCGTGGCCCGTTTGTTAGGATCCAGCTCCGGCACTCGTCTGGTGTTGATCGGAGAAACCCCGGAAAACTACCGATCAGAGCAGCCGACCTCTAGAATTCTCCTCCAGGCAGCGGCTACATTCGACCTAGCTATTTAGCTAGTGTCAAAAATCCTCTTACCGTCGGAATTTGAACCTAAGGTCCGTTCTCTGTTACTTCACTCCGCATGTAAACAAACTTTGAGTGTATCCCTCCGCTCTGTAGTTCGTGATTGGCTAGGCCATTCGCGCCACGACCATACTCAAATGCCCGCACGTGTCACAGCCAGAACTGTCAGAGCATATTATTTTCAGTAGTACTTCTTTAATACGCCCAAAATACAAGCGAAAATATGTATATATTTTGCTTAAATATCACAGAACTTACATTTACGTGTGTTCTTGCAAGATAGCAATGAAATCCCGCCCGAAGCACGAATTTCAATAGGACATACAGTGACGTACTTTTAAAATTTGGTAGTCCCGAATGTTCATTAACCACAACAAGAATTTTATTTTATGTTGGAAATTCGTTTCTACAAAAAATGTGCACATGAATACGAATGGCAAATTAACAAATTCATCGCACTCGCCCTCCATCTGTTTTGATCTACATCTCTTCTTACGTGGAGAAGTTACCTTTCCAATGACGTAATTCATTACACAGTTTTCAAACACTTCTGGCACCGACACCTGTAATTCAGCAGTCATTTCTTCCACCTGCCACAAAGTCATTGACGGATTTTAGCCGCTAATCAAACACATCAATACCAACTTCTCCTCACCACTTCTGAGGGATTTTCCCTGCGAATGTTTAAAACCCGATTATCCCGGGACCTGCTTCACTTATTCTGTTCGTTTTCGAAACAAACATCAACGCAATGAGTAAACACACCTTTCTCTAACCAAACAAAAATACAGCATTCTTTTAGAATTTTCTCATTCGAGAACAGAACTGCTACTTTTAAAATTTGGCAGAAGCGACACCGACGGCCTGGCGAACGAATGTTATCTCAAAGAGGTCCGTTGGCAGCTGAAAGGTGGCTGTTAAGGTCACGTTCGGTGCCTGATTTTACTTCAAAGCAAAGGAGAAAATTATTTATTAAATGCTGTTTGTGTAAAGAGTCAAGAAATAAATCAATCTTGAAAGGGACCTATCTCCTATAGCGCACTACGCCCTGAAGAGTAGTGTGGTGTGCGTCAGCCAATGAGTAAAGTGGTGACCACGTGCATTTGTTTACGTGCTGAGTAAAGTTAGAGCGAACGGAGCTTAGGACCTCCCGGTCAGAGGCACTGCATGACGTCATTTGATGCCCTGAGTGTCCTCTCCTTTCCGACTGCGTGTGTCTCCAGGGGAGATACTTGGATGGGGAGGGAATATCGTAAGTGATCTTGTAGGTAGTTGATAGTATATGTGTACGTCGGATGTCACGTTCCACTGAAAGATGAACGCCTCCATCTCCCGGGATAGCATTCACTACATCTACGGGACTAATGACCAGAGTAGATGACTCGCCCAGACACGCGAAATAATCAAACTCAGGAAGAAATGTGTCACCATGCACATAGCAACCTGGACGTCTCTTTTATGCTTTTTCTGGGATTCAACGATCGTCTTACTCTTTGCGCTCTGACAGCTTAATTTTGTTCCGCTCGCTTCACAGTACGTTTTTACATTTTCAACATTCCAGAAATACCATTCGGATGCTGTGCGAGTACTTTTGAAAATAATATTTTTCACTAAAAATAACAAAAAATAGAAAATATTGAGAGCTGCAGATGCTGCCTGGCAACTGGACGAAGGACACCCACATTCCGAGAACCACATGTCTGAAGGGGGCGATCAGATGTTAAAGAAAATGCGGGGACTATTTGCAATTACGAGTAAATAAATAACTCAGTCGCCCGGGCAATAAAATGCATCGCTATCTTGTGTATTTCAGATCTCACGTATGTCAGAATTCTAACTTTTATTGTTTTTGTTACCGGTACCAGCAACAATTCACAAATCGTTGGAACGAGAATCTCGTTCACACTGGGTTCAATTAATAAGCTACGGATTTATAGGCACGAAAAACTGTAGAAATAGGCAGGCAAAATAGGCACTTAAAAGTGTAAAATAGGCATTCAAAAATGTAAGACTGGCCTTTAAAAATGCATTATATATTTCTCTTATCCTTCTTTACGTTGTTGGATAGACAATTTCTGAAGTAATAATTATATAGTTACCTTCATTAAATGTTTGCTTTCATCGTCGTTCTGACGAATACTCCACCGAAATCCATTCTTTCATTGTTCGAGAATTCGAAAAAAAAAATGCTGAATCGCAGTAGCTACCTCTTTGCGTTTTATTAATTTCACAAATGCTGCACAGTATGATCTTCTTTCTCACATGTAATTTAAACAAGTTAAAATATTGTACGATTTGTATTAGTCGCCATGCATAACGTAAGTGAAACTAGTGATGTTAACAACAGCACATACTTCCTCGCATTATATCTAAAAAAAATTCAATATTTGCAATTTTCAAAAATTCAGAGATTTTAACAAAAATGAGATCAGCGCCCTTATTTCAATTAAGTATCTATGGAAAAAGTTGAAGGAAATATTTGTAACTATTTTTTAGAATTATTTTTATAATTTTCACGAAGCAGAAATTCCACAATAACAAATAACACATTTTCGTTAACAAAGTATACTTTTTTTTTCAGAAATCTGCTTTTTTAGAACATATTTCATATATATTTCATTTAAGACCGAAAGCTCTATATTCAATATTACGTTACCTTTTTACAATTTTCGAAAATACAATGTTCGGGAAAAATGGAACCGTCACTAAGTTTTACTATATCGTCCTTTGATACATACGATGAGAACATTTTAGAAAACATTTGGAGCCATTTTGAGAAAAAATTGTTTAAAAATTCGAAGTAAAAACCATCACATGACTACCACCAGCGATTTTTCATGTGTTTTGTAATACGAAATACCCGCACTGTGGTGGTAGTGAAACGTAACATAAGATTTATCGATAGTTGTTCGATTTCTCTGTAATTTGCGGGATAAAAACAAAAAAAACTACATTTTTTAAAATTTTTATTAAGGATAATTGACTTTTGAACAATAAATATGAGAATAGGCAACATTTAGGCATTTAAACACACAATAGGCATTTATTAGTGAAATAAGCATTTATAGGCACTATAAAATTCGCATGTAATGCTCCTAATGTCCCAAAATGAATAAGTAACCTTAAATTTTGCGTTTTGCATTGAAGGAAACAAAATAGGCAAATAGGCAAAAATCCGAAGCTTATCAATTAATATGTCCAGCTTCCGCTACCTGACCTCGCGTCTGCTGCAGCGTCTCCGTACTGCGTCCAGTTCCTGGCTGAGTGGTATGAGCCGCGACTTCCTCTTCGACTTTTCGGCCAACATTTTGCGTCCTTCTTCAGAGCAGTTCTTCTGCCATTTTTTGAAGATTTCCCCTTTTCAGTACCCCTGGAGAGGCGGGAGTTTATTTTTAAGTTGTTACAAATTTCTTCTTTCTAAATTATTCGAAAGTTCTTAATTTGGTTGGTTCTTCTTTTGTCTTCTATTCCAATCAGTCACAGTATTCATTCATCAAAAGATAAAAACAAATATCACTCACACTTCACAACACCATCACAAAATGTTCATTTTGCCACGGCACCGACTTCACTTAGGCGTCCAGGCGACCACGTTCTGGCGGAGTGTATCCCGGCGCTGCTGCCAGATTGCTACAAGAAGGGACCGCTTCCACAGCTATTGCTTGGCCACTGTTGGCAGCATAACTGGAGGTTATGTCCATGCACTTACGTTGTCAGTGCGTTCGTTTACTGTTAGCCAGTGGCGTAGCGTGACTCACACGTTTGGGGATGCTCAACAATAACACACAAAATGTCACTATCAACTACTTCGTCTAACAGGCGAACGCAACACAAGGCAGATACACTGGGACTACTTCCACGATCTCGATTGCTTACGACGGTGTAGGCGCTTCCCACAAAATCCTCACAGCAGTCAGGGCTGCCGATGACTTGAAAGCAAATTATACAATGGCTCAGCTTTAATTCTTATACGCGAATGGCAATAAGACCATTTGTTAATTTATACATTGCAGATTTAAATAATATGTAATCTATTTAAGAGATAATACAATTTCTTGGATATTAATTAAGAAATAGTAGTCAGGCACTATTTCTACAGTTTGTACCCATGACCAAGCGGGGACTCCCGAGTGAGAGAGAGAAAGATAATTTACTGAACGCCTGAAGTGTGCTGCGCTCTCGTGCACAAACGAGCTTCTTTCCGCAGTAGACGCTAGCGTAAAGCAGTCGGGTTTCTCTGGGACAAGGGTGAAGAGGGGAGAGGGGGACCTCGCCATCTGCGCATGCGTCATTGCTCGTCGCAATCTGGCGGCAGACGCTGAAGTATTTTAGCATCCAAGCAATTAGAGGTCAGCTTCAACAGCCCGACGAATTCAATCATAGGAAATCAATTTTAAATTAATACAAAACGTGTTTCGCTCAACAGACCACCTGTAAGATTATCAATACAGTATTTAAGGTTCTTATATACGGGGATGCTCAGCATCTCAGCGTCCCCTGACGCTACGCCACTGCTGTTAGCTCATTTGTAAATGTCTTCATCACTATTTTTGCAATGTCATCGCCTTGCAAGACATTCGTTTGTTTCCTTGCCTGTCAAAGTGGCCCCTTAGAGCAGTGGTGTCAAGGTCTTCTACCGGTGGCAGTGGCAGGCTTCGTAGTTCCGTAGCATGTCACGAGTTACTCTGCGCAACTAGCGTTGGGAAAGGATACTATAAGTAACCTCGCCGTTTTACAATAGGGATGGCGTTGTCTCTGATGGGGTGAGGAATTACGTGAAGGTGCGATTTCGTCGTGGCACGAGTGGCACGGACTCCCGTTCGTGGCACGCCTCATCGACCTTGACAACACTGCTTTAGAGTAATTCCTCTGTGTTGGCGTGACCGCTTGTTTAATGGGGTGCGGGATGATACAGGCAGTGACTAATAAGAAGAGGGTAGGTGATACGGGATTGGTGAAGCGCGAACAGTGCGATAGAGGGGGAGGGGAGCGAGTGATCCCCAGCTGAAACTCTTAAGCGTTTTTTCAGAATTTCCCTTCGAGGAGCCCTCCCTCTTTATTTTTGTATTATTGTTTATATGTGCCCCGAATGGTAATGTATTAGTTCTGGAAAGTATTTACACCATATCATAAAAATATTTAACAAACAAATTTGTGGTGCTCCAACAGAACATACTTTCTCACATTAATTCTAAATATACAATTGTATTATATGCAACACGGTGGGAGGTTCCGTGCTGCAAATGCAACTACATACAGGATCAGTACGGGTCTCAGGAGATTGTTTCTTTAGAGGCAAATGAAAGGCAATGTACACTTGTGAATGAATTTTTTTAATCCTTGAAAATAGATAGTTGTACAAATTACTAATTTAGCAGGAAGCCGGAGGACCAATGAATGTTTATAAGTTTAAGTTTCTTCTTTCTTGAAGTTCACTTTTACTTACAGATTGATGATGTGTACAGCAAACACCAACCCAGTCAGAGGCCTGACCGGAGCGGCCCGTTTGAGTAGACTTGGCCAGGTGAAGGCAGATTCACGGGAGGCCCGAATGTAGATCGCGGCCTGCTGGCCGCGCTGATTGATTGCCGGAACCTTGATAGGCAAAGCAAGAACAGCTGACTCGTTCGCAGGCTGTCTGACGGGTGGAGAGAGCATTGACACTCGTCCGGTGTATTGACAAATGTGTCAATGATAGTTGATTTTCTCGTAGACGTTGACGGTAATAGTTTGACTGTGATAGTTGACTGCAGTAGTTTCAGTATAAGAAGTGACTAGAAGTGAGGAATTGACTGAATAGTTGAGTGACTGATAGTGGCGCGTGGGAGCGAAGTTGCCGTATTTATTGAAGCGGATGTTTCCGAGTGCAGAGGGGAGAGAGTCATGTGACATTTGCAGCTAGCGTATAGCATGCGGTGAATCGCAAGGTGCCGCGATTGTTGCGCTGGTCTTGTCTGCAGTGGGTCACGTGACTTTGACACGACACTTGAGGTGCCCGCGATGGCTGCATCTCATTATCAATGTTTAAAACGTTTCTCACGGGAACCGCGGTGCGCCGGTTGAGAGACGGGGGTGGAAAGACGGGGGAGGCCGCGCGGGCGCGGCCGCCTAGCAGATGTTGGTTGTCGGCGAAAAGCTTAACGCCTATATTGGTGAAGGAGGCACGTAGCAATTTCTATGAATGTTTGTTCGCCGTCTTGAGCTCGGACACTAACATCAAAGTACCTGTGCGCATAGCATAAAGTTCTCTCATAAATCCATTTGAAAATCCCAAAGCCTCAAGAGTTCATTCCCGTCGAGGTGGGTTGGTCCACGTCCTGACGGAGGGATGCAGAGAAGGCTCTCAAGTGTTCCTTTCTCCAGTTTTTTCATCTTCTTGCTTCTCATTTCATGTCATGTACGTTCTTTTCACTCCTTTTTCTTCCTCGCTGGCCTTCTCTGTATGCTGAACGCCCACTCATGTGCTTGCCGTGCATGGCGACCCGTGTCGGAGGGAATGTGTGTCCTGGCAGTTGAGGGACCTGTTTGTTTCCCTATCTAGTCCTAGTGCTACTGTTCGCCTTGCACTAAAGGGTACGTTGATTACGTATTTTGGGGAACATTCCCTGTAGGTTCCAACACACTCGCTTTGGCCCCGGACTCTTCTAGACGGGCGGTCGGGAGCTAACCCACTCCCGATCAATCGGCTCGGACTACGTCTTGAACTGAACTCCAGGGTGAGCGGGGGGATCCACGGCGGTGCAGCGCTGTGTTATTCCCCCATTATATCTCCGTGGCAACCCTGGCACTCCGATGGAGTGTCCCCTTGTTGGGCTCTGTGGTGGGTGGGGACCACGAGGATGAACCTATTCCATCTTTATGGATACTTCACCTTCCCCCCGCCCTCATCCGCAAGGAAGAGGAGATGTGCAGGGAGAACTATCGACTTGAATAATTTCTTTTCTAAACAAGATCGACCCAAGAAGTCTCGTTTCCTCCTCATGGTATGTGCCGAGGAAGGTAAGACTTTTAAAACTGTGAGTGCTGTCCGTCTGGCGCGAGCCATCGAAGAAGCTTACGGGAAGCTCCAAGCGGTCGTGCGACAGAGGAATGGAACGATTCTTTTTGAAGCGCGTACCGACGAGCAAATTGGGAAAATTCAAAATACGAAGCAGATTGCCGGCCTCCAGGTAGTAGTCACGGGTCATCCCACCTTGAACCTGTGCAAAGGCGTAGTAAATCACGAGGACTTTGCTACAGAAACGGAGAAAGATCTTTTAAACTTTTTTAAGACCTTTGGCGTGACTGAGGTGTATAGGATCAGAAGGAAGGAGCAGGGGAAAGTGATCCCTACTTCGACCCTGATCCTTACTTTTGACCGTCCATCCCTCCCGGAAAGGATCATTACAGCTTTCTACAACCTCCGTGTGCGGCAGTATGTGCCGAACCCTTTGCGCTGTTTCAAGTGCCAAAGGTTTGGGCATACCCAGCAGCGATCTATGTCCGTAAACGCGGTTTGCGGGAAGTGCGGATCATCAGTTCACGACCCACAACCTTGCGACAAACCACCGCACTTGAAAGAAGATCGATTTCAAAAGAAAACGGGCCAGAGCCAGATTAGTAATACGGGAAAGTAAGACCGCTTCCTGGAGAGCCTTTATTTCTTCTCTTTCTTGCCGTACCCCGCCTAAAGTAGTATGGCGAAAGATCCGACAGATAGGAGGAAGATTTTCCCCACCATCTGTTCCAGCACTTCTTATCAATGGAAATCTTATTACTTCTCCAGAAGAAGTAGTTGAGGAATTGGCCTGACATTATGAAAATACCTCCAGTTCCTTACACTACTCCCCTAGCTTCTTGAAAACGAAGAGTAGAATGGAGAAATGCAGATTGGGCTTCTCAACTTGCCTGGAGGAAGATTATAACGTCCCTTTCTCCATGTATGAATTTTCCTGTGCGCTCCCCCGTGGGAAAGATTCTGCTCCAGGACCAGACCAGATACACAACCAAATGTTAAAACACCTGCCGGAAGAGGCACGTATTTTTCTCCTCCGTTTCTTCAACAAGATTTGGATGTAACATACCTTTCCTAGGACCTGGCGCGAAGCGATTATTATTCCTATTCCTAAAGAAGGAAAGGACAGGACAAAGCCGTCAACCTACCGCCCAATCTCGCTCGCAAGCTGTATATGCAAACGACTGGAGCGAATGGTGAACACGCGTTTGGTCTGGCACCTGGAACAGAGAAACCTACTTACACCCATCCTTTGTGGTTTCAGGAAGAACAGGTCAACCATGGACCACCTTGTCACCCTTACCACACAGATCTCCACTGCTTTCGAGCTACGTCAACACCTGGTAGCAATTTTCTTCGATATAGAGAAAGCATATGATACTACCTGGAGGTACGGCATTCTTCGTACCATCCATTCTTGGGGTCTTAGGGGCCGGCTCCCCCTTTTTTTAGTAGCCTTTCTTTCTTCAAGATACTTCCGCGTTCGCCTTGGTGACAGGGTATCCGCCAGCCACCATTTAGAAAACGGAGTCCCTCAGGGCTCAATTCTGAGTGACAATCTGTTTGCCATTGCTATCAATAGCTATCAATAGTATCAATAGTCGATAATCCGAGAGCCGGTGAAAGCATCGCTCTTCGTTGACGACTTTGCCATTTTCTGCTCTTCCAAGAGTAATCAAGTGATAGAGAGACAATTACAACTTGTCGTCAACAAATTGCAGGAATGGATTGATGCGACAGGTTTCAAATTCTCCGCATCAAAAACTGTGTGCACTTCTGCAGGATTCATCACCTCCATAACCACCCCTATCTTTTTCTTGGAAGCCATCTTCTACCATTTGTGGACTCTGCAACTTTCCTTGGGCTTACTTTGGATAAGAGCCTAACTTGGCGAAATCATATACGTAAACTGAAAAGCCGATGTGTCTCACCTCTGAACCTCCTCCGCACCCTTAGAGGCAGCTCTTGGGGAGCAGACCGTGTGTGTCTCTTGAGTTTGTATAGAACCCTCATCCGCTCTATTTTGGATTATGGATGTATTGTATATGGGTCAGCGTCACCATCAACCCTCCGGCCATTAAATACCATTCACAACGCCGGTATAAGGATTAGTACAGGCGCCTACCGCACGAGTCTCATCGAATGCCTCTTGGCCGAAGCTGGAGAACCATCTCTGAGCCGAAGGCGAGATATTTTATTAGCCTCTTATGACAATAGTTTTTGGTAATCTTCTTCGTTCATCCACAAATAATTGCGGTAACCTTTAGGATCTGAACTTAATTCTTTTAGTAATCTTGTATGAGTATATTAATTTCTCTTTGTAAGCCAATCTTTGCACCAGGTTTGCGTTTTCGCTTATTTTTACACTTCATGGCCACTAACAAACCGACAAGAGCGATCGCGTAGATTTCTTGTTTGCTGCGACAGGTTACCGTAGCATGTGTGTGCTCCAGCCCGCAGAGGTATACCTTTCCAGTTTACCTGTGCAGGTATATCATAACGTGTATGCCGGTCCTGAAGGCGAGAGAGTAAAACGCACTTGTCCCAGTGGCTTTGGGACCTGGGCCCAGTGTGCGTGTGTCGCTTCGTGTCGCCCGCGCGCAGCGGTGGGCGTGGCCCGGGCCGTGGGCGCGTGGGCTCGGCCACGGGCCCGCGCCGACGCCTTGCAGTGGCCAAGGCGCAGCCAAAAGAGAAGACGACGTGTGCTCTTGAGGCACTCCAAGGACACTCAAGGCGTCGGCGCAAGCATTTTGCCTCCATGCGACCGCACAGCGGGCGAGCCCCTGTCGGGTGCAGGTTGCACTCCTAATTGCTTGTCTTGGTTTTGCGAGGGGGCAAATCGATGGGACTGCCTGGAGTGTGTAGGTAAAGCGAAGTACAGAAATAGAAAGTTGTTGACATGGGCAGAACTGTACATTTTTTTTTTATTTATTCCCTGTAGGTTCCCTTAATACTTCGTCTAGTAACTAGACGAAGAATTGCGGTAAGCTAGACTTTAGCTTCTCACGTAATTAATTATAATTAATAATTTATAAGTCATTATAATTAATAATATTGGTTATTAATTGTGGTTTATCTTGACAGGTTACGATTTTTCAGTTACCTTCCTTTTTTTGTCTCATTTTCGTTCGGATTCATTCTCTTCTTTACATTTTCGTTTAGGTAGTAGAGAGAAATCATGGTCGAGATTTTGTACGAAATACACGTTTTGGGAATCCCTGGCACCTAAAAAGTGTTTTCGAAAACGTCTGTCCGTCCATCTACGAGGCGTGATTTCTCTTTTTCTATTTCTTGCTCTACAACTCCGTTATGAAAAGTGTTTATTCGTGTGCAAGCAAGCTGCTATTGTCAGAGAAAAAAACTGTTATGTATTTTTGGGATTCTGCTGCACGTCAACTCTGATCATACTTGTTAATATGATATAACTTTAGTAACACAACTGGACAACTTCCACTCACATCTGGCAAGACAGCACATTTACTGTATTTTATAGGAAACATTTTAACTGTAGAGAGATTATTAGAGCCCGGAATTTTAGGTTTTTCTACACACCATTTTAGGCTTTTGAAAAGTCGATTTAGCACATTTTAGATTTTATCACCTTTTTCTAATCACGTGAGTAGCGAGCTGAAAAATAATTGTAATAAATAAAATTTAAATTACTAACTCATTTTATTCGATGTTTTACTTATGAAATTATCAAAATTCTTCTTAAAGAAATACTTGCAATTTAAGATAATTTTTCACCTTTTAAAATATTCCCTTGAAAATTATCATCCGAACCAAAAATTTCCTTTAAGTTGCCCTGCTGGAATGAACGAGCGTATAATATCTTAAAATATCTAATGTGCCAGACTTACTTTGCCTTTCAACGCACACTTGAAATGATAAAAGATTCTCTCAACCCAACAGAAAATCAGTTAGTCGTACTTCATAGATTCCACTGTTCTCGGTCTGCAAGGTAATTCCTCAGATATTTCTTCTCCTAGGAGCAATTTGTGTCTTTCATCACTGCATAACCATAATTACTTTGAAATTTCGAGAGCTTTGCCGAGAACACGTCAAATGCAGTCCCCGGAACTTTCTTCAATGAAACAAGCATACAGAATTTATCGCTTCACTTAAATAGAAGTCATTCGCATCTAATTTTTATTATGAAATTAGTTTTATCTACTTAGTAGCAGTAAAGTCAGCAACGTTATATGTTCAGGTGACCATAAAATTCCGATCAACCTAAATAAGTTTTCTTAACCGAACTTAAAGAAATCTCGATTTAGCCTTTTTTTTAGGATCATTACTCATTTCAACAGTTTTTAAATATCCATGGGATCTACGTATTTGGCTCAGAAATGCTTGGAACGAATATGTGTAGTAAAATAAGAACTTTAAGAACTGAGGAACAAAATAGGTTCAAACCAAGAATCCGGGCCCAGTAATTAGTATAAATAATATGTGCACATTGCAGTTGTTCTGTGAAACCTGTTGAAATAGCCTCTTCAGTTACCTCTCTTTTTGGTTATTTCCGTGTATAACCGATTGTTTTTTCCACAAGATAAGTGTCAATATTATTTTTTGCCGTCAGCGGCACGCACGTTTTCTATATTAACTTGTGTTAGAGACGAACAACTTCCCAACAAATTTGCGGTTTTGATCCATAAACTCTATAAGAAGATTAGGGTATTACTGTGTATTTAGAATTTTCTTCTAGGGGCCCCGTGTCAAATTGCGTAAAACAGTTCCGTGAGTTACTTTTCTTGCGGGGTGATTAATTTGTATTTTATATAATACTTTTAATAAATGATTTTAATGCTTAGTTTTCTGATATTTGAAGTGGTGTGCAAAAGAAAAATTCAGATCGGGGTAATTGAATATTTTTGTTGCGGATTTACTTTTACAAGTGCACAAGTTCAAAAAAGGTTTGGGAATTTTGTAGAAAAGTATATGTAATTGCAAGTTTTATCAAACAATGCTTACAAAATTTACTACAAATAGACAAAATAGGCCGGATGGCCATTATTTCTTGCTCCAGCAGTATACTGCGATTTAAACATAGGGTCTGAAGACTAGTACAGAGGGATGATTTAGATATCTCTAAACCCCAAATGACCTTTAATTCCAAAAAATAGTACCAGTATCTGCAAGTTGAATGTTAAAAGTTCCTTTTTTTATTATTATTATAATTCTCCTTGTTCGGGAGTTGTTGCCTTACAAAGGTTTTTAACAATATTTACAATGAACTTTTACATAATTTTTCGAGGGTCTTCCAAGGTGGGACCCCTTGATAACTGATTGTTAATTTAACACTGAATATAAAAACAGTAAATGTACAAAACCATGAATATTTACAGCATAGAGTTTCTATTCTGTCTTAATGTTGGAAGTAATGATCTGTAGTAAGAATTAGACTACTACTATTGCAAATTATGGAGGATGAAGGAGATCTTTGCTATGTCGGGTCTTAATTCTGGGAAAAGGATTTGAAGTTTTGCCAAGCTTATAAATTGTTGTAGCGGGGCAGGAGGGTAAGGATGAATAAAATCTTAGGGATAATTTGGAAATCCATTTCTTTAAGGGTTCAATAGAGAGTTCGTTTAAAATTTGATTGTTCCGTATGTACCATGGAGCTTTTAGTGCATTGCGTAGAAATCTATTTTGAATAACTTCCAGTTTATGGAATGTTGATTTAGGTGCACCTCCCCATATCTGGCAAGCATATGTTAGAGAGGGTCTGATTATATATTTAAAAATGCATATTGCAGTTTCAATGCTGGTGTTTGATTTTTTGTTGAAAAAAGGGTACAATTTCAAGGTCTTAATAAATGTTTGATTGGCTATTGAATTTATATGATTTTTCCAGGTGAGTCTGCGATCTATTTGTAGTCCTAGATATGTCACAGGAGCAGATGGGGGCAGCCATGGAATAGGGAAGTTGTTTAGTCTTAGATCATTAATTTTTCGTAGTTTTCTTAGTGAAAAGATTTTAGCTTGACATTTGAATGCATTAATTTTTATTTTCCATTTGATGAACCAGTTGGTTAAGATATTTAGATCCTCTTGATGGTTGTCTCGTGCTATTAATAGGTCTTTATGGGCCGTGAATATACAAGTGTCATCTGCAAATAAGGATAATTCTGTGTTTAATAGGTTAGGCATATCTGAAATGAATATGTTAAATAGCGTAGGAGCTAGAGGGAAACCTTGAGGGATGCCTGCCGATATGCTATGACCTGATGATTGTTCCATGTTGATTTGCACTTTAAATTTACGATTAAGAAGGAAGCTCTTAATTAATCCTGTTGAAAGTTCCTGCCCCGAATTCGCGGTTTGCGAATTCTCACGTAGCCTCTCAGCTCAGCCTCACAGGCGGTCATCAACAAACGTCATTTGCCCAGCCAAAGATCCGTCAGGTGAGCCCAACGCACGGGGCGTTCGCGCAGGTATTCGCGGAACGGTAGATCTGCACACGGGAGCAGAACGGTGGTCGCTTTGGGGGCGGAGCGGACCCGGGACGGCTCTGTCTGTGTGTGTGTGTGTGTGTGTGTGTGTGTGTGTGTGTGTGCACGTGATTGTGCGTTCGTGCGTGCCTGTAGTCTTGTGCGCGCGTGAGAGAGTGAGAGAGAGGGGGAATGCGTGCGCAGCGACGTCCTCGGGGACCGCGCCCACTCGTGTCGCCGGGAGGGGGCGGGGGGGGGGAGTGCGGACGTGCGGGAGCGCGCTTCTCCTGTGGCGGCGGCGCTGGCTGCGATGACAGCGGGGGACTCCAGCGACACAGTGCTTCTGCACGAAAGAAACTCCACAGAAATGAAATTACGATGACAGAAAGTTACTTCACATGTTAGCCACTGCTCAATATTTAATATTTAAACGGATTATCTGTTATCTACTTTGAGGTCGCTGAATTCAAAGATGAAACGATGGTTTCAAATTTCAGTCTAGTCCAGTGTAAGCAAATAAAAGATTTGATAAATGCATTAAAATTAAATGATTTATGAAGTTTTTGTCTGGTGGCAAAATATGAACTAATGTGACTGCATTAATAAATTATAGTACTAAATGCATTTAGAATGTAGAAAATGCAATTAAAAATAAATATGGAACCCTCCAGAAAGTAATTTTTATTTCATTTGATTTAGAAACAGTGTTACTAATTTGTAGACTTATTTTATTTGCATTTCTAACTTGGTACAAATACGAGGCAAAATAATGATTGACAAATAATAATGAAAAACTAATACGAGTTTCATTTTTCTTTTTCATTTCTTAAAATGGATGGTCTTCATCATGATATTGATGCTCCATATGATACAATACAAAAATAACGATTTTCCAACTTAAAGTGTATCAGGAATTTTCAGTCAGACTCCACGTACGTAATCTGAAGAAGAAAAAAAAGTTTGCAAATAACTGTAGGAGTTCGCATACCTTAAACGAATTCAGACATGATCAAAATGTGTACCGTAATGCTTTTTTTTTAATTTGCAACCAGCTTTGAAACCGCATTATAAAATCACTGTGGTAAAATACACGCTATCAAGAAACGCGTAAGTAAAAATGCATTATTGAATGACATTGAACACAAGTATTGTGCTGCAACACATCAAAACACAAGTATTGTGCTGCAACTAGGATCTTTCTCAGAAGGGAGGAGAGATTGCTACAAGTATTCTGCCGACATGATGTTTTCTTTAAAATAATTTTTCAATTATAGTATGTGGAATTTGTTTGTAAGCGTCGTTTATTTTTTGTTATAATTAATACTTATTATGTTGACAATTGAAATATTGAGTAACTTTAGTTTCTGTTGAAACTGAGCAAAAACTATAAATGTAAAAATGAATAATCGCCTTTGCTGGGCGGGGAGGGGATGAAGCCCTTTCAGTTCAAGGCATAAGGAGAATCAAAACCAAAACAATATACTAAATGTAATAATGATTTTAATGCATTATTGCTCTTACACAGCGACACCATCTACCTTTTTAAGCTTCTTTTTCACAAGAGCTGAAAGGCCAGTTTTCAGTGATTTCTTCCTTAGCTTGAAGAGTAATCAATCACCTGCCCAAAATTATAACGACAACATTTTCCTGGACCCTTCAAAGTAATTCGTTTGTAGATATTACGATTCCCAATAAACAACTGAGTCTGATGTAGTTAATGCCTGTATTTTTTTATATGTGTTTGCATCCAAAGAACCAGATTTCATTTATTAAGGAACTGACTCAACTAACTTAATAGATATATCAATCGTATGATGCATGGAATGGTGTGCTGAAATTATTTCCGATAAAAAAAAAACAACATAGATATGTGAAATCGCTGTATAAATGCCGATAATTTGTTCAGCGACAAGATCACATACGTGTTTAATCTTAAGAAACGTTTTTAACGAGTGTGGTTCCGGGGGCGTCTTTAGTGTAGTCAATGTTCTATCGCGGGGGTTGGCTTCACCAGTGGAACGTGACACCCAGCGCCGACCTACAAGACTGCTTGCGGAGGGCTTCGCTCCCTTGAAGCGCAGCACCGCCCCAGCTGGGAGAATCTGTCAGCTCCCATCTGTGTGGATGTGTAATGAACGTTAGCGCGCCCGTGAGAGAGAGTGTGTGTGTGTGTGTGCGTGCGTGCGCGCGTGCGCGCGTGCGCGCGTGCGCGCGTGTGCGCGTGTGCGCGTGTGTGCGTGTGTGCGTGTGTGCGTGCGTCTGCGTGTGTGTGTGTGCGTGCGTCTGCGTGTGTGTGTGTGTGCGTGCGTGCGTGCGTGCGTGTGTGCATGTGTGCGTGTGTGCATGTGTGCGTGTGTGTGTGTGTGTGTGTGTTTTAAGGCGAGAGGAGGGGACAAAAAGTGGAAAAGGAAGGTTGTGTGTTACCCATGGTCCTTTTATTAAGATACTGCTTCAGTATACAGTGTAATTAAGTCCTCGTTGCTAATACGCCGGGACCTTATCCCACAAGTAATATACAAACTGAATTTGCCAAAATTGGATACTCTTCGTCGTTTAGTTTTGTAAATAATTAACGATTAACTTCGGACTATAGTTCCTGTAACACGGTTGTGGCAATTGAGCGAGCGGTTTCACCTCACGTTAGGCCTCGTCACTTCTTGAAAATTCAGTTGCTAATACTATTCGAGAAGCGCCGGAAGCGAGCGCAAGGCAAATAGCGCGCGAGGTCAAGACATCACAGACCCTCGTGTGGCGAACAATTCTCGCTGAGACTTCACGATTTTTCCATTTCCAGCGGGTGTAGCATTTGCGCAGAAGAGACTTGTAACGTCGTTTTCATTTCTCAAGGTATTTCCTGCGTAAACGCAAAGAAAACCAGCAGTTTCGTTCTTTGGCCAGGTGAACCGTGTTTAACTGGCACAATTGATGTGCACAATTTGCACGTGAGGGCCGAAGAAAATCCACATGTTGCACGTAGTATAGCTCACCAAGAGCGATTGTCTGTAATTGCGAAATTTTAGCTGTTTACATAAATATGATAAACTATCGTAAAAACACTACCTTGCGTTCATGCAGGAGGATACCATTTTGAAGAAGTGTAGAGCGACCCGGTTCCTGGTTCCCGGAAGTGGAATTGTGGAATTTTAGCTGCTTACTCAAATATGATACTATCGTAAAACACTCATATAAGAATTTTGTCCTTCTCCTTTCACATTCGTTAGATAAGAAGGCAATGATAATAATAAGAACAGGGTACAATATTTCTTTAATGTAATATTTGCGCTTTCTTTCCAAAAAATGACGAATGAAATTTATATTTTTTTTTTCAAAACTTTGAATAGGGTTTACATTATATCCTTTTGCATTCATGAATAACTTAGTGTACTCTATCCGGTCCTCTATGAGCAACGAGGACTGATTCACCCTGTATGTCTGGAATTGATCGAAAAAAAACAAACAGAAAACTACCGTACAGAGCTGTCACTAGAATTCTGAAGAGTGGCCGAATGGGACCATGCTAATTATAATAAGTTTGGAAAATCCGCCACCGTCGGAACTCGAAACTCCCGGGCGACGATGCGCGGTATCACTGCTGAGCACTCGTATCTGGTTTCACTCATTTCAATGTTTAATTACTAGAGACCGGATTTTTATGTAATTACATATTTTTTTGTCTTTCTGCTTACCGTTCTCAAAATTGTAATCTTGGCGAATTATCGCCCTCCTAACACAATATCCAATTTTTTCGTTACATATTTTTACATATTTAGTACAATATTACATATTTTACTGTTTTCATAATATATTTTCTTATTCCATCAATTTTCTTCAATTTTATTACATGTTTTTAATAAAAAGAAGTTTTTTTTAAAAATCAGCATTTTTTCCTATATTTTTGGTGAAATGTAGGTGGTGGGTGAAATGTAATGGTGTTTAGGTGATGGTATCATTGACACTCGGTTTTGTGATCAGTAACCTTAATTTCCAAGAAAAGTTTACGACCGCCGACGTGTAACACTTCGATGAAAATGCTGCATGCTGCAGTGCAAGTTTGCCGGACATAGATATCGCCAGTTTGTGCTTCTATTGCGAATAGTCTGGCTGCTAAACAATGGTTCTGGATTACAATAGATGAAGCTTTTACTACTGACGATGAAGTTGTGTGACGCAAAGTGTGCATGAACTTGTGTTCTACAAAACGTTTTCAAAACTTATTAATTTTAAAATTTATTTAGGCCATTGTTTCAAAATCTATTTTGGTGCTGTGTAAGTAGAGAATTTTAATATTATATCCGATTTTACATATTTATTACATATTCTTACCATTCTCATTACTTATTTATGTACATATTTTGATGTTTAATACTACATATTTTTCCGGTCTCTATTAATTATTAATAAAATGTTTAAAAGAATGGATTAGCCTTTCCTCCTGGTGTGTGTTGGTGTGGGCCACTGTGCAGCGGCGACGCGGCGTTGCCAGGCGACGGGTAGGCCTGGAGGCTGCGCGCGCTCGCCTGCCCCGCGCCGCGCCGCCGCGCCTCGCGTGGCTGGTGACGTGGCCGCGCCGCGCCGCGCCGCGCCGCGCTGTCCACGAGGCAGTGGTGGCGGAGGCGGGGGCGAGCCCGGAAGAACTGCGATAGTTATTGAGCAGTTGGGAGAGGGGGGGATTGTTGTTTGGCCCTATGGCCATTCAGTGGGAACGAGCAGTGAAAACTCACACTGCGCGATAGTGGCTGTTCGAACAGATCGTTGGTTACTCGTTGAACCGAACCATTAATGCTTTTCAACAATTGTCGTACTGGCGCTTAATTTAAATATTTACTTATTTTGGTATTCGAAAATTGTATCTCACGCTTGAGGCTTGTGATGTCAGATGTCTTCGGTTATCTACTGAAACTACTGTATTCAAAGGATATGGCAACCATGTGCCCATCTGCTCATGAGTGGTTTTAAGGACACTTTTAAAATGAATGTATTCCTATTCTGCACTATTTTCCGTATTGATTCCTATTGTTCGATTGGTATAAAATCAGTGTTTTTGTTGTTGTTTTTGTTTGTTTGTTTGTTTTTTTATTCGGGGAAGTGTTTCATTCTGTGAAGAAGACATTTTGAATCAGACTTGAAAAGAAAGGATTTTAACACATCAGTATATTCAGGAAACATAAATGAGGAATTTAGTAATCATTGATTTTCCTTTGTCAATCTCCCGCCTATCACCTTGCAGAAATCAGTATTGACTTGTAGAGGAAACAACAAACTATAATTCGGAGTGGAGAAAAATATAATTCGTATGTGATTACTTAACTATAGTGCTATTTTTCTAACTCTGCTTCTCAAGCCCCTATGGCCACAATGGAATATCACACGGGATTTCGATTCTTCGTCGTTTGTACCGCCAGAAGCCGCATGATCGCAAGCACTGCTTGATAGGTCGCGATCATGCGACATTTAGCGGCACGACTGAGAAAGACGCGAAATAGTGACATATTCCATCGTGAAGACGGGCTTTGAGAGGCAAAGTTAGAAAAATCGCAGCATAGTGATGCTACAGAATGGTACAGACGTTCCCGTATTAGTTTTCTATTTCCTTTGGTCTCGCCTAGCTATTTGGACTTGCCACATACTCTTGCTTGCAGCCATTTTTCGCCGCCCAATGCATATTATTTTGACATTTTCTTAATTTTTCGGTTTCCAAAACTAGAACGGAAATATTAGTGTAAGAATATTAAAGTACAGTAAAACCTCGCTCTAAATCACAATTCTTTGAAAAAATTGGAGCCGTTTTTAAGAAAATGGTGTTTAAGCGCTACTGGAAATTCGAAATTTAAAACTCTCTTTAGCAGAAAATTCCAAAACTTCATTATGTCATTTGATGCACTTTAAGTCACAAATACAATAGTGTTTACAAATTGCTGGAAAGGTGCATATTAACGGTGTGAAATATCTTTCAAAAAACTAAGTTTGTGTAATTTTTGAAAACACAAAACTGTACCCCCAAATTGAACTTTACGTCCTATTAAAGAGAAATTAGCATTATGCGTTCGAAAAGTTTGAAGAAAATATATGGACCCATTTATGAGAAAATGGCGTTCGAGCGTTTCTGAAAATGCAGAATTTTGAGTTAGTTTTCACAGAAAACGGTTGAGTTTTCGAGAAAATGTATATGTTATTATTTGAAGCACATGTACCCATGTAAACAAATGCACATACACATGTATAATAATGTAAACAAATCGCCGCTAATGTAAATATTAAAGACGTGAAAGGCCAGTAAAAAAACTAAATTTTTGTAATTTAAAAAAACAAAAGAATAGAGGAATATGGTGTTTATATCATCTCATAGAGTACATTTAGTATTATCCCTACCAAAAGTTTAAAGAAAAAAATTTGGAGCCATTTTGGAGAAAATCTTGTTTTTGTTAGTTTTGAAAATTGCACATATTGTACTCAATATTGCGCCGTAATGAAAAACTCATTAAGGCGAATAAATTTTATTTGAAGGAAAAAATCTCTATCCTCAATTTTGAAATTGTAGGAAGGTCCCGAAAAAATTCAAACTTTAGCAATTTTCAAAAATTTATGGTTAACCTTGAAAACCGGACCTATGCTCTCGACGAGTGCTCTCACAGGTGTCTCATGCGCTCTCACGGAGTGTCACATCATGTCAGGATGTTGAGTACATTTTCGCGTTTACTCTTTGGCCGCGAATTGCTATGCTTCAGCGTAGGGCCCTCGTTATTTTCGAAACTGCAACGAACAGCGCAAGGGTCTGGCCGGAGAGTTGCGGCGGGGCGTCAGACGAGAATAACAATTTTCTGTCTCGTTTAAATTAACTGCGAATTAATTTCATGAATTTCGCGCGTTATTGAAAGTACACAAGTTCAGTCAATTCTTGACGGAATTGGATGATGTTTGGGAACTTTATTTTCATTTGATGCTAGGTTTGTTGATTCAAAATGTGTAATTGATTTGTCGTTTGTGTAAAGTGGGTCGTTCTGGAAAAATGTTTCTCTTTCTGTCGCTGTTCTTTCACACTGGGCCGGCAGTAATCGCAAGCATCGTGAACGGACGTGGCTTAGAGAGCTGGTCGTGAATGAGTGTGTGGAAGATCTCGAGAGACAGTTATTTTGTAAGTGTTGTTTGTGGTTGTTGCTGCTGCCGACAAATCATGTTTCTCAAGGGAGTAAGAATCACTACCGACATAAGAGAGAATACATTCCTGAAAAACTACAGATTCTTTCATTATTGCAATATACATTTCAAGGTAGAGGAATTTTCGAAATAATATAATTTTATTTCGTTATTATCACCACTTGTAGCAGCAATAATAGCAACTAAGATCATGAAATGAACTAATGTAATGTACAAACAGTATTGCCTGTTGCAAAATGCTAGAGTGCGATAAACGTTGTGGCGTCGTTTAATTACTCAGACACAGACACGAAGGATTCGTAATAAAACAAGTTTATTGAACTAAAGAATATATATACAATGTTGCTCAAGTTCATTTACTTTATCCGTGCGTTACGGAACCCTCCTAAGAACAGCTTATCTTAGCCGCCACCTGCGACTGCTTTGCGAGTCCCCCGCCCTCCCTTGCTTGACCGCAAGAAACAGCGAGCGCTTGATCGCGTCGCTAAAGATGAGACTGACGTCTCCCCGGACAAGTCCGGCCGCTCGCCCTGGAGCGCAGTGCGTGAGCACTTAATGAAGATACCACTCGACCCCGTCCCGCAAACGTATCCTGGCTAATATGCCCTTACCTCAACTTAAATTGATTCAGTCACATGACCGACCGATCACTTGATCTACTCCCACTCCGTAGCTAAGTGACGTGGGTGTCCCACGTGACCTCCCCCCCCACACAGAGCTTGGTAGGCGCCGTCTGTGACGTATACAACCGACCGTGTCTTGCCGCCCCCAGACGGTACCTGCGCTCTTTCTACTTCCTGGCTCAGCCTAAACCCATCTTAGACACGCCACCTTCCTGCTCAGCCTAATGGTCTATTTGTGGCTTCCATAGACAAAGGCACCTCCTGTCTTTTATGTATGCAAGCGTCACTAGGCCACAACGTATTTTCGAAAACTAGATCGGGTTTGTTTTATGTGAATGACGTTACCAGCAATTGATTCAATGCCGAACTAATACAGAAACTCGAGTAGCCATTGGAAATGAAAGCCATGACGATGTGCGCGGGAGGTGAACCTACCTGACACGGAGACAACGCATAACATTATCAATGTAATGTTTGAATGTAGACTTTCATCCAACTTTTTTAAATTTAATTTATATGAATTGCATACTTTTTATATATTCTGGATTTTGAAAATTACATTTCCGTCTTTCTGTGGAGCTACAACCCGCAGTTTATTGAGGCATCAGCCGCCACTGTTATCGATACTTTTCATGCAACTCTCTGTACCCGAGGAGAGACGAGCCAATCAACAGTATTGTGTTTAAAATTTATTTTTAGTATGAATTTTTGTAGCATGAATAAAACATTTTAACATGAAAGAACGTGCCGGGAGCACCAGAGAAGATCGTTCATAAATATTGAAATTGGTGTGACGTCGTGGGTTGGACAAATCAGAAACAAGATGGCTGTTGTATATACATTGTTTATTTATATATATGGTCATGCATAGATGCCATACTATTTACTACAGAAGCGTTTGCTCCTCGTTAGCATCCGCTAACTACCAACGCATTGTCACATGAGCCTGGCGCTCATAGCCTCAATCTTGCGGCTTCCCACGCACACTGGCGGCTCGCGAAGGTCTCGCGACAAAAGTTTGAGGAACAATGCTGGCCCTTTCCAGAGCCCACCCACCTTTATAGCCTCGCTGTGACCGCGTCGGCACCCTCCGGGTGCGACTGCCCGGTCTGCGATGCATCTGGCGCAAGTTTCGGACACCATCCCTCCGGACCTGCGCCGTGGGGTTTCGCGCCCGCTTCTTCCGGCCCTTTTGTGATGCATTCAACACCTGTTCACTGCAAGTGTCCACGATACCTGCTGTGCACCACAATGCCGCTGTTTCAGTAACGGACGCTACACTGGTAACATCCCAGTAAATGGAATAAATGAGCATTGTAATAATTTTTAAACGGACTGCTTTCTTGAAAAATCCTGTTTTTGTCATTTAACAGCTTCAGAATGTGATTCATTTCTAGGAGTAAATTTTATACTTTCCTTTTCAATTCGTTGTCTTCAATATTACCTCCTACAACATCTTTAACGGGTTTATTTAATTTTTTTGTTTTTCTAAAGAACATATGTAGTATGTGAAAATAAATAAATAAATCAAATATTTTCAGTTACTTTAGGGCTTCTATTTCTACCTGTTTAGGAGTGTGTTATTAAAGATATACTCTAGGAAGATCTGCTAATGCAGCTAAAAGAGTATTCACCTTCAGGCTCTTCCGCCGTGTCACCTAGCTCGCCCATTCAAACTTCTCGTCTGCCGGCTGTTAGCGCACTCAAATAACCATACACCAACTCGCCCACCCAAAGAACCGATCACTTGCGCGCTAGCCGCCCACCCAAATAACTACTCGCCAATTCTCCCACCAAAAACCTCACACTTGCCCGGTATCCACCTACCTAAATAACCCCCCCCCCAAATAGCTCATATAGAAAAACACCAACGCGCCCGCTACCTTCCCACCTTAAGAACCACTCACCTTCCTACACGCCCACATAACCAATCACCATCCACCCGCTCCGATCCTCACCCACCGAACCACTAGTCCGCCCAAAACAAAACGGACCCAAACATGCATCCAAACAATAATATCTGCGAAACGTGGCCACTATCCGGCCCAAAGAACCATCCGCCCGCTGTCGAACATGCGCAATGGAGGTCGCGGAGCCGCACGGGTGGATCCCATCAGCGGAGTGTGCAGGAGCGTGGGTCAGGGTGCGGGACGTGGACTCGTTCCCCAAGCACGTGTGGGAGAATGCGGGAGCGTGACTGCCCGAAGTCTGCTTTTGGAATGTATGCTCTCGACGCCCTGTCAGGGGTGAAGTAATTCATGAGTAAGACGTAGTAGCGAATATCTCTAGCAGAGGAATTATTGCAGTTGAAATGTCAGCTCGCCTGTTGAATTGGGCTGTCTTCTATTGCATTCAATCTATTTGAAAGTAAATATTTTGATCGATGGACCAGTTGTGTATGGGTTAACCGTCCAGTATTCCCGTGCATTTTATTCTTACATTCCACGATAAGTGGAAGTGCACTTTTATATTGGGTTCTAAAATTCTAACTGCTTTCCGGCTCATGCAGCCACTAGTCCTCTATGAAATTATTTTTCAGTGAGTATTGTTGTTCTCGTAATCTCTAGTAAACTTTATTTTTTAATTATACTCAGAAATGTGGAATAACATATTCGCTCTGAAGTAAGCTTGTAGATTAGAACGTTAATTCTGTTTTTCACTTGCCATAGTGAATATTCGTCGTTGTAATTACTCACGTTCTTTGTTTGCACTAAAGCTACCTAACCTAGTAGTGTACATAAAGCTGTGAAAATGATAAAATGCATCATCTGCACACCATATATTTTTCTGAGTCATATTCTTCTTTACCTAGGTCACTTATCCTTCGATGCTCTTTGACATACTTTTAAATATTTTTTCGTGCCAAAGCAATACGTGCAGCAGTGACATGTCAAAGCTCTCAAAATTATTTTAAGTTTAAGGGCTGTCCATAAATTACGTAACGCAAGTTTCGAGTATTTTTAATATCTCCCTCCCCTTTGTAAGGCATTTCTCTATCTCTGTGTAACGCAGCGTAACGCTGTCTCAGACCCCCTCCCTTCCCCCTTCAGCGTTACGTAATTTATAGATGAGCCTTTATATAGTATGATCACGGTTAGAAGTCTGGTGAAATCTCTCATTTTATTCCGACAGAAATTACATTCTTAATGAATCACTGCCATACGTTGTTGGTGTGTCGTGATGTCGCGATGTATCCTCTGTAAAACGTCGCTTTGGAGACTTTCAAGTGTTGAGCGTTTTTCGACTTCAAGGCCTTTTTTTATGGAATACGTATATTCATAGCTTCCTAGATGAGGAGTTGTTGATGTCAGTGGGCACACAATTTAAATTACATTCGCCATTTCTATCTGAAATTTTGTGTCGTTGGCAAGCCAGTTGCACAGTTTTGCATTTTTGCACATTTGCAAAAAGATTAAATAAAATGTGTCAAACAACTTGCATCTGATTGACTTGATTTTTCAGAACCCTTAGAAAGACCAATTTGCTTTATCATTTACACCATTCTGTGATTTTAAATCTGTTCCTTAATCATTATTTCGCAAGTAATAACTTAAGACATTGCGTAAAAGTGTAAGCGATAAAAAGGAATATTTTGGAACACAGTTTCAGCTTTTTGTAATATTGTGTTGGAAACGAATATTAACGACATTACTGAATATATCAAACAATAACCAAATATCTATGATCTTTCGGAAAGTGACTTTTTATTAAACTGGATTTTCTGAGCGATGCTCTGTATGCAATAACTCGTTAGTTGATTGTGTTGCGAAATATGCCGAGAAATCTAGTATTTTTAACTTTTTTGTTTGAACAAAAAATGCGTTTGATATTCGTTGCAAATATATTAGCTAAAATGTTGCTCTGTAAGAAATAAATTTAATTTTTCCCTTTCAATATTTATATAGACTTTTGACATTTATTGAAAGGGCTGTTAGAATTCCAACCTTATGGTGCTTGAGCATTGAGATAGGATGTAGGTATTCAGGAGTGGAATTTCGTTTTCGAGTAATTGCATACGTAACAGTGAGTGAACAATGAAATGAGTGAGTGCGCTAACAAGAAGCTTCGCTTTAATTAGAGCTCACAATCCATTAGTCGTGATGTACGATACATCCCATTTAGTTCTCTGCAATTTGCCGATATCTGTGTATTAATTCATGTTGCTTACGCGAGGTGGAGTTCGCTCATTTGGATGGAAATGCAATGCTGCTGGCCGTGGTTTTCTTCAGTATTTCACTCTTCGAGTTGTTGTTTATTCAGATTTTTCGTATACATAGCTATATCTTAGAGTTGTTCTATACCCAGATTCTTCGTATATTAGCTATTTATCTTCTTTTTTTGTGCATTCATCTTGATAATTCAAGCAACACGATTTTAATTTTCACTTTTCGATCTTTTTAGAACATCTGCTGGGAATGGAATTTAATTATGAGATAAAAAACAAGTAAAAAAATTCAACAGCATCAAAAAATGAAAGAAAAACAGAAACCTAATCAAGAAACTCATTTTCGATAATCGACAAACAAGGTGTCATCAATTTCTCATAGTATTGTTTTTCTTTTCTATTCACGTTGTCCTGTTTTGTCCTTGCCACTGCGAAATATCATCTCTTTTCATCCACCTCTAACTGGTATTGCTTCCTGATATTCTCAAAGTCTATTTCCATCGTTTGTATATTTTTATTTAAAAAATCGAGCGGAAGAATAAATCCGACCCCAGTACTGGGCTCACTTCAAATGAAGAAGCGATCAAACAAGTACGTTTCGGATGACATCCTCTCTGTAGCTGTATGCTTACGTCGTCTGCGGCGCGCACCTGCGCAAACGCGGCTATCTCTGTGCACCGCCCGCGCTGAGGACATCCTCCCCCTGCGCCGCCCCCCTCGCCGCCGCCACTAATTCTCGGTATCCATCATTGTCTGTCGGTCTGCGCGCGCGATCCAATTTCAGTGGAAACCGTGACACTAGCTTCCTCAGGGGGAGTCCGTCCCCGGCGGTCCGCTAGCCCAGGGAGAAGGGAGTTCTAGTTGCAATTGCCGCCACCAGCCCTTTTCACGCTGTTATCAGGGTCACCGCCACTCCCCGCAAAGGGAACCGTCGGTCTCGGAGGTTGGTGGAGTCTGGAAACCACCACCCGGCCACCAGTTTCTCGGAGGAACAGACGGCGTTAGCGCCGAGGTGGGTGCAGTGAGTAGGCGGTGGGAAGCTCCTGGTTAGTCGAGCTTGCCCGTGTAAACCACAAGTTGAGTCTCTACTGCAAATATTGGCGATGGGGCTTTAGTTTTGGGCTTGGTCTCAAACACGCGTATACTCCGAAAGGATTCCTTAAAATTAACTCGCCAGGTTATTCGCTTTCCGGCGAAGCTGACGTCCTTAGAGCAAACGTGGGTACAGAGAGGAGACAATTCAGGAACTCCGATCCGCCCGAACTTTAGTTCGGGTGGCCCACAGTCAGGATTTTGGCTTCGAAGTGACAGACCCTGATACTAATGGGTTTCGAGTAGGGGTTTCTCCCGACACATTGTGAGGAGCGCTTAATTCAGCTTCGGTGCTAGCATGAAAAGCTGAACTGGCGGGGTGACCCTACCAGGCTTAATTTGGAGACGATCCTTTGAGACGCTGCATGCCCGCATATCGCGCCTGACGGAACACTAGTGTTGCCTGAAGGGTGTGGGGATAGAGACAAAAGGCCAAGGTGCCAAGGCGAGTCAAATCCCTCCTGTTATGAAACTGAAGAGTACTTGAGGAGCTTTATTAAAGAGTACTTGAGCTCAAAAGATACACCATCCGATGACGGTGCCATTACCCCGCCTCGGAAAGGCGACCCGTGGTACTGGGCTTTACAGCTCTGGCATCGGGATTCAAATCCCAGGCGATCTGTATGAAACTTGCTCACCTCATCAAATGATACGGGAAGGTCTTTTTCGCAAATCGAGACGACGCTTTGTAATTAGAAGGCGCTTCCTGAGAAAAGGAAATCTGAACAATTGTACATAATATTCTGAAAGGAAAACAAAATGTTCAGAAGCAGAAAAAATATTTTTAATTTGCACATTTTAAACATTTCTGCGCATATTTCCCCATTTTTGACCATATTTACTCGTATATTTTAGGGTTAAAAGCTTGCATAAACCTCCTAGCTCCAACCATCCTAATAAAGTTACTAATACTACTAAACTTGATGACTCCATCTCCTACGTGTACGTCTTCCGTCTCGACTTCCTCTTTAAGACGGCTCACCCCGTCCCCATTGCCACTTCCTTCCCTACCCTTGTTGCCTTCAGTCCGTGCCCCCCCCCCCATCGTCCTCCCTACAGTCTTCATCAATGACGCTGCCTCTACCCACCTCATCACCCTCTCCACTCCCTCCAATTTCCGCTCCTTGGCATTCCCACATCCTCCCCCTTGTTACTCCATTCCCCCCCTCTGTTTTGGACCCTGTCTCTACATCTTTCATGCCTCCTCCTTTGCATCCGTATCCTCTATCCATGGCGCTTCCGCCCACTCAGTTTCACTCAATCCTCCCACGGCCTTTCTGATTTCCTCGCATTCCGTTTCCTCTCCCCATTACCCCGCCTCATCCCCATCATGCCTCGCTTTGTGCTATCGTCGATTGATGTTATGTTTTGTTCTTCGTGAAGTCCAGTACTCATCTGTCTACTAAAAGCGCTCGAACATTAGCATTGTGAGCAAGTTGCAGCCAGTTGGCGTCAGTGAAACGTGAGACTGCTCCATCGACAGTTCGCACATGTTCTCTAGTGTTAGGTTCTATTTCATAGCAAATACGATACAACCACCATTTTTGACGTTGTGTCTATTGTGACGGCAAATGAAGCCTCTGTTTGAAAAAAAAACAACAAAAAAACTAGTGGTGCTACAGAATGGCATAGACTTTCCCATATTAGTTTTATGTTTCTTTTAGTCTCGGCTAACTATTCGGACTTGCCAATACTCTTGACAGCTGCCATCTATCGCCGCCAAAAACTACATTGACACTACTACTTTTGACATTTTATTAATTTTTCGGTTTCACAATAGTAGATCAAAACTATTATTTTAAGAATATTAAAAAAACAGTTAAACCTTGCCCTAAAAGGCAATTTTTGTTGAAAAATTTGGAGCCGTTTTCAAAAAAAAATGGCGTTTAGCGCTACTGTAAATGCGAAATTTGAAGCTCTTTTTTACAGAAAATTTTTGAGTTTTCGAAAAACTTCATTTGAAGTAATTTGAAGCACATACACTCACAAATTGAATAGTGTTTACAAATTGCTAGAAATGTGCATTTTAACCGTATGACAGATCTTTAAAAAAATTACATTTTTGTAATTTTTGAAAAAACAAAAAAATACCCCAAATTTAATTTACGCCATATTAAAGAGTGCAATTAGCGCTATCTGTTCGAAAAGTTTCAACAAAAAATTGAAACCATTTTTGAGAAAATGGCGTTTGAGCGTTTCTGAAAATGCGCAATTTTGAGCTACTTTTCACAGAAAACTATTCAATTTCTGAGAAACTTTATTTAACATTATTTCAAGCACATGTACTCATTAATATAATAATGTGAAGAAATCGCCGCTAGTGTAAATATTAACGACGTGAGGAGCAGGTAAAAAAACTACATTTTTGCAATTTTTAAAAAAAACAAAAGAATAGAGGAATATGGCGTTAATGTCATCTCGTAGTACACATTTAGCACTATCCCTACAAAAAGTTTTAAAAAATTTGAGCCGTTTTGACAATCTGCTTTGTAGTTTTTTAAAATTTCAAATATTGCGTGCAATATTGCGCAAAAACTACTAACATTTTCAAAAAAATGTACATGACCTTAATGAAAAAACTCACTTTGTACAACATATTTTATTTGAAGGAAGAATCTCTATCTTCAATTTTGTAGTTCTAGGAAGACGCCGAAAAACTTTCACACTTTGGCAATTTTCGGAAATTCAAAGTTAACTGTGAAAACGGGACCTATGCCACCTTAATAAGTGTATTTTACTCTATTCTAACAAGTAATTTAAAGAAAAAATTTGGAGCCGTTTTTCAGAAAATTTTGAAAATGTCCGGAGGGCTTCGTGTAAAGTACCCTCAAATTTTGAAGAAAGTTTTTGAAAATCGAGGCGCCTGGAGTGGACGCAGATCAACCGGGAATATCCATTTTGGAAGAAATCGCACGTATTGTTTAAGCGCAAGTGTTCTTCACAGACTGACAGACAGACGGACGGACGGACGGACGTTTTGAAAGGACCCACTTTTTCGATATCAGGGGACTCCAAAATGTGTATTTCCATTGCAATCTCGAAATCGATTTTCCGCAGCATTACATAACTTTCCCTACGCTACATATATTACTCCTTATATACGTACGTATACGGGAAAATAAAAACAAATGGAAACGCGTTTTTAGGTAAGTAGACGAGTTACTCTGACAAATATAAGTGTAAGAATTATGTAATAAAAGTAAATACAGCATTAAACATCTTGCTCGATGATGCATTTTTGAAAATGAAATGACTTTTTTTTTTGCAAAAAAATGTTGCTGTCATTTATTTCCTGAATAATCACTTTACAATGAAGGTGGGCGTCTCACAGTATTAAAGATAGCTCCTAGGTTCATCAGGTTTTGAAAAAAAAAGATGTGTTGCATCCCGATTCGGAAGTAGAACTGTCAGGGAAGAAATATAGTTTTTTATCTCCTGCCTCTCTACAGCTACAATTATTTTTTAAGAGAACAGAGATTATATTTTATTTTCAAAAAGAGAACGAACGTTAGCATTCATCCTTGGTGCACGAGTTATCTATTTGGGGTTAAAATGTCATTTGATGTATCAAGGCGTTTCATTCTTCCATGAATTCCGGAAGAAAGGAGACCAGAAATGTCCTAATGTAAAATGATTTCCGCGATTCGACACTTGAAGCACAGGCGCTTTAAGAAATATCATTTCCTTAATCTGCTCTACTTTATATGAATAGAAACGTGCGGAAACTAAACAAACTTGTGACCTGCAGCACCAAAAATGCTACGAAACGAAATCTCAAAAAATGGTTTTCCAGAAAGTAGCACTCGCAATGTTGAAGAAAACAAATGTAATACTCTCGTCTAATTCTACAATACATTAATTATTTTAACAAAAACAGTCCCATCTAGTCCTGCAAAAATATATTATAGTATTTAATACATTGCAACAGTAGTGTGCATGCCAAGAACATAAAATAGTTTCTTTTCGATAACGCAACATGTGAATAGAAAATATTTGGCGGGCTCGTCTTCGGGGACTTGCTGTCACATGACGTAAGCTGAGTCGTAAGCAGTGCTGCACTGAATATGCGTAGTGTGAGAGCAGGCGGAAATAGCGTAATCAAATATTTTATGTTTTTAGTGAAAATTGAATCTGGTTCATTGTATTTGAATTATTACCTAGTTCCTCGGAATGTAATGAAACCATTGAGAGCTCTCACATGGCCGTAATTTCTGCGAGCATACGGAATTATTAATATCAATATCTCGCTTATTTTGAAACAGCAATGAATTGCATGTACAAATAATTGAATTTGACGGAAGATATTTTTTTAAAAAAATATACGCTTCTCGAATATCCTAAAATCATTGTTAGGCAGCAAAGGTATTCGTAACGTTCCAATAAAGGAATATTGGAATTTGATTGACATCCTTGAAAAGAATGTGTGAAGCCATTCTGTAATCGCTCGTTCGTTCGTAAACTCAAGATGATTTTCAAATTATCTTCGTCTACGTTCAATCGTATCTTGTAGAGTACATTTCACAAAATTAAGGTCAACCGTTGTGGCGAAATGAAATACTTAGGTAATTTTTTTTTAATGGAAAACAGTCTGTGGACGTACGTTGTAAACATGTAACCCATATGAGACTGTTTTTCAAGCATGAGAGAATTCTGATATCTACAAAATCTTAACACTTCGTTTTCATGGAAAAAATGAGTTCAAAACGAAACACCCATGCAAGGACGTCCTCTTCGCAAACGAGTTCTCACGCCAATTATCGAGATGCGGAGCATCGCCTTGACTTTCGGAATTCGGGAAAATCCGGTAATTTTTAGTCTCACGCTCGATGGACTTGTCGCGTTCGTAACAGTTTGTGGCCATACAAAAGTTGAAGGAGCACTTCTCTCATGAATCTGGTGAAGTGGAAAGGAAGATGTTTTCCTGATTAGTTATGCGAGATGTTTTTCATGCCATTTTTTCAGTCCCAGAAGCGAGAGAAACTTTTGAAGGTTTATCTTGATTACAGCACCGAATGCAGGTTAGCAGTCACGACGACAAATATTTGTACATCGCCATCGGGGTATAAATAGTTTTAAAAATATGTGATTCATCAACGTTTATGTTTTGCATTCAGATATCATATTTGAAAAGTTGAAATCAGTTTTTAATTGGGTTATTTAATACAAAAGGAATATTAAATACCAAACTTTTTATCAGTATGGTTGGTATTCAGCTTCTGTCAGTTTCATTTCGAATCGATTCTAATAATGTCGATTCACTGAAAGTTTTAAAAAAGGCAAAACTTCTGTGTTGAACTACATGTTTTGTGAATTTCATCGTGTTCCAACATTTTAAATGTAAATGTGTTATTCAAATCTTGTTATGGTAATCGAATTGCTTTCCGGGAATTGCTTCCCGGTGGTGCTACAACAATTTTTTTTCTCTGAGGAATGGAATGGGGCTATAGGTGTAGTGTTCAACCGACATGATGTTTTCTTACTAAAAATGTAATTGGTGATGAATTTAAAATTCGTTTTTATTTGTTGATTTTTAGTTATTCATATCGTATTCGACGGGGTTGCAGCCCTACCATCTCCATTCCCCCCCCCCCCCACACACACACACACATACATCTACACACACTGAGCTGATCAGTGTCTGTGTGTGTGCGTGTGTCTCCAGAGTCAAAGACCATTATATATACACCAGTATCGAAGAATATGAGATTGAGATCTTTGGAGTTGTGTGTGCTCGTTAAACAGTGATGCTATCAGTTAGGCTGTATCAAAGAAACATTACTCGATCAGACGAACTTGATGCTCGTAAAAGTGAAATGTTTAGAAGGCACAAACGTGCCCTGGAACGAAGTGGACCGTAATGAATGGTTCCGGTTATTTATTATTTGAGAGCTTTAACGGAAAGACATTCTACGCTATCAAATTGCCCATCGTCATATGTAGTAGCATCGCCGCTTATTTAGTCATTCCATGGGAGAAAAGGAATTAATACAAGAACAAAAAGTTGTCGACAATAAGGGCTGCACATTTTAAAACGTTTTTAAGGGTTACTTATAGGAGTTCGTTGGTAATTGTCATTATTAATGCGTTGTGTAATGCATTAATAACCAATATTTATTTAAACTAGCATCCAATTATTTCTTTAATTGTCTTCTTCTCTTTGCTTATTTCGTGATTCCTTCCTGACAAAAAGTGTTGATTTGTTTTACGTTCTTAAAACGATTATTACAAATTATACTATCTATTTTGTGTAATCAATAATTTATTTTACAATCTGTTAGGTAGTTCGATTTCTTTTCTTGCCTCAGATTTCTCAGATTTGGATGGTGTTTATTATTACAAATGACATGTCAAAGGATTTGTTATAGAAAAGCATAGAAAACGTAATAACTGGAAGCAATATGCAGAGTATTGAATTTATTTTACGTTTTTGCACACTACATACGTAATATAGAGAAAGTTATCTAATGTTTTGCAAACGGTTTTTGAAACGGATTCTAGAACTGTGATCTCAAGTGCCTTTTAGAGCTTAAAAGATTTTGTTTCTCTCACTTTTTTCAGCTGAAACATTGAACCAAACTCTTGATTTTCATATTTACGAGTAAGTGTTTTAGTTCTGACTTCCCTTGACATCTGTACGGCCATCTTAAATCAAAAATCCCTTTGGAGACTGTTACCACATTGAATTGGGGTTTGTTGGTAGACTGTCACCAAGACCTATCCTGTCCGCCAACCAAATTAATACGGTTTTTTGGTTGGCGGACATACCTAGGCTAGAAGCACCAATAATGGCCACAGTTAAAATTTTCGTAATTTTGTCAAAATTATTGGCCTGTAGTAATAAATTCGTTGTTAGAAAATCAAAGGAAATTAACATTCCCCTTTCTGAGTAGATTTCGTAAAAAAATTGGCCTATTTTTAGTTTGTTCAGTTTTTATTAGTTTATTTCCATAATCCGATTTTGTTAATGGACCAGCAAAATTCAATATCCCCAGTAGTGGCCTAGCAAAATTTAGTTCGTGGTCAGATACTCGACTCAGAAGCATCGATACTGTCAATCGATGTTTTTTATTCCCTGAACATGTCTGAGACAATAAAGTACGTTTCAAGTTGCAATACTGCAATGGAAATATTAATAAGATGTTCATACTTGTTTTTTACAGAAAATTAAAGAACGAAAGACATAATCTTCGTTGTAGTCGTCACCTCTTGAAGACACGTTCCCACGGCTCTAAGGTTGAAGCCAGTGACAACTTTTCAATTCGTATTTTTCAACATTTGTACTTGAAGTGGGCACTACTGACGCAGTGACCGCCTCCGTCATTACCTTGCTAGTCTTGCCTTCCTCGTGTAAGTTCAAGTTTTCTTTAGCAATTAAATTAGAATACCTATTCAATATTGAAAAAAAGACAAAGCGCTTTTTTATTAAAAAGAGGTAAAATACCGATTAAATAAAATTAAAGGTCGATTTTTCAATACTCCATTTTGAAACTCTCAAGACTCATAGTTGCCAATGTGAGGCTATTGTGCAATATCAAATGGTCATTAACTTGTTTGTGTAAATGGACCATTCAAAAAAACAAATATTTTTTAATTGACGCAAGTGAGGTTGGTTGACACATCTTGACTTGATGATATTTAACTAAACTGTAAAAGCTGACAGTCAAATATTCACTAATAAAAAAGACCATAAGTTATGTAAATAAATGTAGTTTCCATTTATACAATCAAACTAAAATATATTAGTACTTATATTTAATAATATCCGACAACACACATCACCAAACGCAATTTTTTAACAACACTATTTTTTGAGTATTCTCGGGGATAACTCCAACAGAAAATTCTAAATTCATTTTTTCACTCATCGATTTTCAAGGTTCTCGCCGAAATGCCTCTGTGGATGAATTCCATTGTGTACAGCAAATCCACGAACATTACTTCATTTCCTTGTCTAGAGAGTAGCGTTTCGGGCCGATCTCCAGCTGGTGTGAAGAGAGCATTGTTGTTCCAGTTACCTTTCGCTTGGTCGACCTTCTTCCTCCCATCGCGTCCGCCCCCGCAGCCCCTGCCGGCCCTAGCGCATTCAGCGAGAGCGCGCCATTGAGCCCTCTTGGCATCCGGGTCCTTGCCATTGTGGCTTCACAACCGGGGAAGAGTTTCAGGCCTCCCTCGCTCCCTTGACAGCCGCCGCGCCTGTGACGGCGGAGGCGAAGATCGGATTGATAGCGGCGAGCACCTGCTCCATTGTTTCAAAATTTTCGACGTAACTAGTATTGTCTTTGTCGTCGTTTACATGAAAACCTTTGCTGCAATGGTTGCAAGGGAAATATTTTATCCAAACATAAAATATAATTTCCGACGAAGAAATTTCTTGTTATTGTAACATTGTTTTTCCGAAATGTATTTTTTTCAATATTGTGAAATTGAGTGTTTGTCTCGTCTTAGTCATGTTTGAATTTCTTTAATGATTTAAGGAATCTCGAAATGCGGGTTAGTAGCTACATGAGAATTATTTGTTTGTAAACAGTTAAAAGTAGCATCATTAATGAACATTTCATCGCTTAATGTTAGTTTTAATATTACAAAATCTTCAGCTAAAGTTTTTCAGTTCTGGGCCTTGTATTTAAAAATCTTAGTAATGACATTATATGTATAAAATTTGTCTCAGTTCCTTCTAGCTCTTCTTTTCCTCCATTGATTTCAAAAGATGTGGGGGTGAAATTGAGCGTCTCCAGATCCTAAGTTAATGGTGCTTGAGCACCAAACAAGGAAGCTTTTGTAGCCGAGAAAGATATTTTCTGGCAGATGGTTACGATTTTACATGGAATATAACCACGAAAATCGTCCTGCTTCTTGAGGCGTAATCGCCGATCTGAATCGCGGGGAAACAGTGGGAAAGGGGAGGAGAATTTTCCTTATTGGATTGTTTACTAAAAATCTAATGCAAATAGAGAGAAAAAAATGAAGAATCATGTTTTGAATTTTAAAAAAGAAATCTGAGGATGAGATTATCACTAGTGTTCAATCTCTTACATGCCTTGTACGCGAAACGTAGGACAGAAAGTAGCCATAAAGTAAAAAACGGAAAACGAAAAAGAAGTGTTAGAATAATCATAGACTGGTTGATTCATCGCTGCTTAGCCAGAAACCTGTCACTATACCATAAACCGCGCCATTAGCCAATCCTTGGGAAGAGAAAAGTTTCAATTGTCCTACCCGTAACTCAGGAGTCCAGGGAAACTTGACCCACTATTCGGGATTCGAGGGAAATTGTCCCCACTACTGGGGATTCGAGAGGACCTTTACCCACTACTCAGGGTTCGAGATAAAGTTGCTTGCTTCTGTCCCACTGCCGCATGCCCGACGCCGCGCCTAGAGAGGAGGATGCTGGCCGCGCCGCGGCGGGGTCCGCGGCCGCGAAGACACTGCCTGGCAGCGGCGCGGCTCGGCTCCGCGCGGGAAGCGGTGCTGCGGCCGCGGTGGTGGGAGCGGCGGGCGGGGATCGCGGGCGGGGCCGGCCGGGTGGGAGGCCGCGTGGAGTACCTGCTGCGATGAGGCCGTCGCCGCTGCAGTGCCGCGCCGGCCGCCACGACGCGTGTGCGGGAGACGGGACGGGCCACGCGCCCAGCAGTGTGTGTGTGAGAACGCGGTGCTTGGACAGGATTCGCCTTTGACTCGCTGAGCATTCTTCGCTGCTCCTCCGCGCCCTCTGCCCAGACGGCTCGACGGCCGCTACCAACCCATTTGGAGAACCTGCCGGAGCCAGCTTCAGAAGGTAGAGGATGCACCGCTGGGCACGTGGTGGCGCTCGCGGCGCCGTTGGTGATCCTTTCGCGTGCGCTCAGTCGTTTGTTTCTCGCTCGGGCTAATGAAATGGTCGGGATATAAATTGGGGCAAAGTCGGACGGGAAGAAGGAACTAAGCAAGGAAGAATCTAATAGGGAACGGGATATTTGTTTGTCTCGCTTACCGTTCTTTTTTCAGTTTCCGTTCATCTGCTTCGTATTATTATTTCTTTTTTTCGTTCGTTTCGTTTCTCTCCGTCTGTGTTTCTCCCTCAGATAACTTTGAGCATTAACAGTACTGATTTAATCGTAATGAACCATTAAACTTTAAAGCGACTATAGAGGCAAGGAGATTTCTTACAATCTCCTTTATTCGGGGTAATTTCCATCTGTTTAGCCGTCTTACAGCTTTACTTTAATTTTTTTATTATGGGCATTTGCCCTGCCTTGTTCTAATAAGCTTAATTTTCAATCAATGACTCTATGATCGGTGTTAAATTATTCATAAATCTTTTAGTATCGATTAAACACTTGTTAGTTTAATCTAATGTTACCAATTTTCAGTCGTTAAAGTATCATCTATCTAAACAGCATCGCTCCATGAATTGTGGATTCAAATCGCACTCATAAAAATGTATTTCTCGTTTCTCCTTGTATCTTGTTGCAAGATCACTAGAAGTCTGACTTCTATTGTCTGTAAAACAAGTGCGTTAACATGGAGAAAATTGTGAAAGGATCTCCTGCATAAGTGTTAGCATAAACTTCCCAGTGGAAACATTCTCTAACTGTAATAGAATAGGGTGATTTATTTGTTTTTTTAGACACTGTTAAAAAGGAATCACACAGAACTGAAGAAGCGCGTTGATCACTCTCTTGAATGTTTTTTTCTAATAATGAATGGATTACTACTAAGACACAATTCTAGACTTGCGAACATCTGTTGGCATAATTCCAAAGGCATGGATGTCAACCTTTTCTAAGCAATGTTCACACACGTTATCTCTGTAAAAGCACTGATAAGGATATAGAGCAAAGTCGACTAGAGAATGAAAATGAATGGTCGTTATTTTATTTTCTCCATACATCTCTGAAGAACAATTTGTATGCTGTAGTACTACTGTCTGCTCTAACACGTGCCTTTAAGCATAACTCGCACGAAGATGACATTTTAAATTTTTTCCATTCTCCTCACGTATTCATTTCATACTTTCCCATTCCAAAACTTGTTCAACCCCGTGCCCTAGTGTGGTTAAAGTTATCAATCTCTTCTCTGCTTGATAATGCTGTGCTAATTCATAAGGAATATCAAGCATTCATGCTACTTCTCTGCGTTAATTTTCGTGAACTAAGTTACAAAGTTTAGATGTAATCGTATCTTATGAGAAGAACCGAACACTCTTACTCTGTAAGTCGTTAGCTGCGGCTTTTAAGAGTATTAATGCTGTATCATGTTACTGAGGAGCTGTCCTCAGTTCTAGCAATGGCGCGGAGAGCCAAATTTCAAGGGAATTAGGTAGTCTACAAGAGATCAAACAAGGTAGTTTCAAGCAGTTGCTGAACAAGCTTTCAGTTTTTTTCTTGTTGACAATAATGACGTGGCAATACCCTCTTGATGGTGCTGCAAGCAGAATAAAATAGTCGTACTCTCTACGTGCGCATCGTCTGGCAAATTGTTCCTGTAAAATGAAATATTTTGTTGAATGAATTAACAATGATTATACTAACGTGAGTCATTAGTCTGTGTCAAGCTCTTTGACATGCCCTAGCAGAATACCGGAAAGGTATAAATTTCTCGAATTCTGCAAACAAAATTAAATTTAGTGAACTCACTTCAAAATTCAAAGAGGCTGGATGGAAACGTGCCAAAAGTCAAAGGATAATGAGCTTCCGAATTTGGCGCGTTGCCGTGCATGCAGCCAACCTAATTATTCAAATAGCGTTGAAAATAGGCCTTTCACTAAACTCGGTCTCGGAACCAACCGAACCTGAAGCGTATCTGCGGCAAACTCTCTCTGGAAGGTCGAGTGAACAACAGAATACAAATGAGAGAAAGGTGATACCTAGGAAAATAGAGATGGGATTTAGGATTCGCATTTAATTTCGACAAAGATTCATGAATTTTCATTACGTTATTACTGTGCAAATGTGTGCGAGTCATCAGTAAATTGGTTCTACTATAAAACATACCTTCACCGGTGCAAAATGTTCAAATACCTACATTTTTAAGTACTTAAAAATAATTGTGCTCAAACCATCGAACTTATGTGCTCTTTATTGGTTTCATGATTAAAAACTGTACCTCCGTCTCCCTGGTATCAGGTTTTGGAATGCATTCAAAATTGGAAACTTACACCCTTCTTTGATGATTTTGTGAAGTATATTCATAGAGAACATTCCTAGTGTAGTAAGTTACAATAGGAATGTAATAGTTCAGTGGGGAAACAGAACTGATTAACTTTATCATTGTCACGTTCTATGTTTAATGAGGCAGAGAGAATGAGTTTGAATTGGGTGAACTCCTTAAAGTCTTCGCGCCCATATGAGTTTTGAGTATCTTCACTTGCGTGTGGGTAAGTGTGAGAGAGAAAGAGTAAGTGAATGGGAAAGAGATGCCACAGAAGGGAAAACATGGCTGTATACACGCAGGTTCTTCGTTTGCCCTACTTCTCTTTTTCATGTTTGATGTTATCATCAATGCTTTTCCTGCTTAATCATCACAGATTCGTTCTTGTACTTTTGTAGTGTCCATTTAAATTATATGTTCAGTTTGGTAAATTGGGATTATGGAAATAATATAACTTTATAACGAAGTGTTCAGGCGTATGAGCATTCTTGTGTAGAAAGTGTTTTTTGCTTTTACGTTGTACGCTAAAAGTTTTACCTCCGCAAAAAAACAAATAAACAAAATTATCGCCCTTATTCAAAATAGAAGTTCGAATTCCGTAACGTATATTTAGATATTATTTCATTGCATGCGATGCGTTAATATTGTGGTGCCCAATTTAACAAACTAATTTGCGTTCTCAGCAAAACAACCTTTTGGATAATTTCCAGCATTTTATAATACACTAAAAGAGTTTTTTTCTTGCTAACTGAATATAAAACAGGTAATTCGTGTGTTATTTAATGGAGAATTCATAATAAAACATGACACAAATATGAAGTTCACTTGTTGCTACAGGTCCACACCTTTCTCCGAGAGCGAAGTTGGTAAGCAAGTCTCCTTCAGTAAAGTTGTTGCAGTTCACATTAGAGCCGTTGTTAATTAGAATTTGAATGATTTTATAATTTGACTTCTTTTAAAACAGATAGTTCTTGTTAACGTGTAGTATCGTGAACTACCCAAGTGGTAGTTCGAACAACTTATGTTTTAACTCGTATAAAATATAATAAGAGGAGAGAAACTGGCTCTCTGGAAATCTTAAATATTCCTCATGTTTGATATTTCTGCTAGTGTTGGGTTCGATGCGAGTAAAAGGTGTCCAATCGATCTTAACGATAACAGAAATTCATATTTTCTCACTTATGTTATAGTAAATGAATAGTCTAGAATCTTATGTTCAGATAGGATGATTTCTGACCTGTTGATTACTTTGACAATCTAGTTGTTAAATTTAGAAAAAAATTCTCTAACACGTGGTGTGGCCAGAATCTGTTTGTGGGTCCGTGATAGTGAAACGCGATTGACGACAAAACGTCCGTCCGTCCGTCCGTCCGTCCGTCTGCCCTTCTGCCCTTCTGCCCGTCTGCCCGGCTTCCCGGCTGTCCGGCTGTCTGTCTCTCTGTCTGTCTGTCTGGTGTATGTGAACAACACTTGCGCCTGAACTACGCATACGACTTTTTTCACACTGAACAAACCCGTGTCGATCTTGCTAGTGTCGAAGCTCTTCGTTTTTGAAAAACATTCATTGAGTTTTTAGAATTATTTACATGAAGCCCTTAGATATTTTCAAAATTTCCTCAAAAATGGCTACAAATTTTTTTCTTTAAAGTGCTTGTAAGAATAGAGTAAAATACACTTATAAAGGTGGCCTAGGGCCGATTTTCACTGTTAACTCTGAATTCTCGATAATTGCAATAGTTAAGGTTTTTTGGCGTCTTCCTACAACTATACAATTGCAGATAGAGATTTTTCCTTCAAATAAAATGTGTTCCTCATAGTGAGTTGTTTCTTTAAGATCCTATACATTTTTTCAAAATTGAGTAGTTTTCGCGCAATATTGCGTGAAATATGTGCAATTTAAAAAAAATACAAAAACAAGATTTTCTCGAAAACGGCTCCAAATTTGTTCTTTAAACTTTTGGTAGGGATAGTAGTAAATGTACTCTATGAGATGACGTATACGCCATATTGCTCTATTCTTTTGTTGTTGTTTTTTTCAAAAATTGCAAAAAATAAATTTTTGACTTTTCTTACGTCGTTAATATTTACATTTGCTGCGATTTATTAACATTATTACATTTACAAGTACATGAGATTTAAATGATGTCCTGTAAAGTTTATAGAAAACTCAAACGTTTTCTGTGAAAATGAGCTCAAAATTCCGCATTTTCAGAAACGCTCAAACGCCATTTTCTCAAAACTGGCTCTGCCTTTTTTCTTCAAACTTTTCGTACGGATGATGCAAATTGTACTGTTTAAAATGACATAAAATAAGTTTTGCTGTATTCTCTTGTTTTGTTATGACTTCTGATGAAGTGTTTCGAAAACTCAAGAAATTTGGGAAAAAGAGCTTTAAAGTTCGCATTTACAGAAACGCTTAGACGCCAGTTTCTTCAAATCAGCTCCAAAGTTTTCAACGGAAATATCCTTATAGGATGAGATTTTATTATTCTGTAAAATTCTTAAAGTAATATTTCAGTTCTACCGTTAGGAAACTGAAAAATTGAAAAAAGTAATTTAAAAAATGCACTTTGGGCAGCGATAGATTGCAGCTGGCAAGAGGATGTCTCAAGACCGAAAAGAGAGACCAGAACAAAGAAATTATAAAACTAATATGAGAAAGTCTGTGCCGTTTGTAGCACCACTATACTGCGATTTTTCCATAGCTGCCTCTCTAGGCTCTTCTTCACGATGGAATATATCACAGCATTTCGCTTCTCTTTCGGTCGTGCCACTATATGTCCCATGATTGCGACCATATTAAGCACTGCTTGGTCATGCGAATCTAGCGGTCCGACCGAGAAAGACGCGAAATGACGTGATATAATCTATCGTGAAGACGGTCCTTGAAAGGCAGCTATGAAAAAGTCGCATTATAGTTAGCTTATGACTTGCATGAATATATGTATTACAAACTTTCACATTTAAAGACTTCATTAGTAGAGGTTTCTTCTATTTTCTTCTTCTTCTTATGATTATTATTATTATTATTATTTTTATTATTATTGTTGTTGTTGTTGTTTAGTTATGTATTTGTCTTCTCGAATAGAATTTCATTGCATTACGGGAACATTTGCGTATCGTTACATAGTTCGTCCTTGGATCAAGAGGATATTACACAGCGGAATACTATTATCCGAGAAAGCAGTGTGCACAGACATACATGGCAGGAACACAGACAACCGGAAGCGAGTGCGACAAAGAAGTGCAGTGACGACATTCAGCAGAGGGCGCATTAGCGTGGGCGGCCGGGCATTGAGGCCGCCGCGCCGCCAGAGGGCGCTGACGGGAGCTGTGTGCGAATCGGAAGTGGCCGAGGGAAATCCGTAGCATTATTCGCGGTAAATAGCGCGTGCCTGTCACCAAGGTGGCCATGGCGGTGCTTTCACGCTCGGCGCCGCCGTCGGTCACCCCGCCCGGCCCGCCCCGGCTCATCTGTGGTACCTATACTGCGATTTTTCTAATTTTGTCCCTCAAGGCCCGCCTTCACGATGGAATATGTCACGCTGTTTCGCGATGTTCTCAGTCGTGCCGCCAGACATGCTATGCTCGCGACCGCGTCAAGCAGTGCTTGCGATTATGCGACTTCTAGCGGTACGATTCAGAAATGCCGTGTGATAGTCCATCGTGGTCATAGGGGCTTGAGGGGCAGAGTTAGAAAAATCGCAGTGTGTTGGACCTTGCTACCTCCTTTTTGGGGTGTGGCACTCCATCCCGATTTTATTTTAATTTCCACACCCCCAGAAAATTTTAGGATACCTCTTGGAAAAAAAAATGAGCAGCCCTACAAGTATCAATTCACAGAAGTGGTGAAACTATACGTTATAATCCGTTTATTATTCTTCAAAGCCTTTTTTATGTAATATAAACAAGAGACACTGCGTATTACCTAAAAAAAAGGCTTTAAAGAGCGACCAGTGTAAAAAGTCAAATGCTGAAACGAGAGAGCAGTTTATATGCCATGACATACATAACAGTAGTGATACAGTATCTACGTAATGGAATAATGCGAAATGGAACGTTTATATCAGAGGGAGAGGTGTTTGTAAGTGTGGCGAGTTACAAAAAAGAGGGCGTTATGAACATAATAGATTTCCTATTTTATTTTCTTGTTGTAGTGTATTATTTTTTTTAAATAACCCACCCGTGAATTTTCTGACCACAACCCCTTGGTAAATTCTGCGTAAACCTCTGTGCGGGGTGGTCACCTCATTAGGGGAGAGCCCTACGTAGGAGGGTTTGCGTGCGGAAGAGCCTCCAAGGGTCCGAATTGCGTCCACAAACAGGGAAATGCACATCAATGGCTTTTGTGAAGCTTTGAGAGAGGCACAGCACAATTTCGTAGTCTGGTATGTAACTACTCAGAGGAGATTGGATAAGCTGGTTGAAGTTCCTCCCCTCTGTGAAGTTGGAAGGCAAACATTATTAGGATAGATAAATGTAACTAAGGATAGTCTAGAATTCCGAAACGTTCCATCAACTTTATCTCGACGTAGTAGGCCGGGGGAGGCCGGGCGTGTGCCTCGGAGAGAAGTTTTCGAATTACGGTTAAAATATAGCTGCTCCGTGCTATTTGAATAAATGGTTGTTATCCAGTGTACTGTTTATTTTACAATATATCATGGCTCATATTTTGCAAAATGAGCATCGCAAAAGATTTTCAAGGGATTACTTTTCAAGTCTGTCCAGTATAAAATCATTCTTTACACAAAAGCTACATTGTTTTTTAAAGAATAATAAGAAATTCCATATAATTCTCAGCATTACAAGATAAGCGTCGATACATGGTACCTAACCGGGAAGCATTTTATCAAATCGAAAACTATCAATGCTGTAGAGAGAAACTGCTTCAGTGATCGTACTAGAGAAAGGGTTTTCTCGTTGAGGTTCTATCATGAAAGATCAAAACATTATGACAGTCAAATGTAAATAGTTTTTATTGTTAATGTCCTCAGGTTTTTGTTGGTGGTGAAATCTCCTAGAGATCTTAACACGAAGCAATATAAACTTATTTGCTAGTTTATTGAAACATTGATTTCTAATCCAGCCCAAATGGTGCGTGAAACTATTTTATGATATATTTAACACAAATGTATTTATTTATTTCCTAATTTATTTACTCAATGCGGGTTACCGAGACGTTACAAACCTTCGTAGTATATCGACTTTCTCTTGGTCTCCTTGCGGTCGTAATGGATGTGATGATATGATGCAAGGAGCAGAAACAAGGATACATAAAGTAGCAAGTTATGTGTAAAAAAGTTGTAACTACAACGAAAGAAAAAAAAGAAACATTGAGTGAAAGGCAAGATATACGTCAGAACGTGGTTCAAATCTTTTGTAAAGACGTGTTATCTACTTCAAATTCAGTGGCGGCTCGTGATATTTTTTCTTGGTGGGGCCAGGCGCAAAAGCACGAATTTCATCTCATAATCAATCTCATTTAATTAAATAATTGTCATTTAATCAATTATTTAATTAATATTAATGATCAATTAATTAATTAAACCTTTAAATCAATATCTGTTAATAATAATCTGTTTTCCACAAAAACAAAAGTAGGAATTTTTATTAAGATGTTTAATCAGATATTGGTATGTCAATGGAAACAAATGATTTTTGTAAAAATGCTAATGCCGTAGCTTATCTTTCTGAATGCTTAGAGTTCGAAAGGGAGACATACCGTAAAATTAAGACAAATTGACTTGGTCGTGTTATGTCAGTTGTTTAATCGGCCTGCAGAGAAACAAAATCTGCTACATCTATGTCTCTCTTCACTTCGTCCAAATACACTTCATACATAGAATCTAGCAGCTCGTTCTACGTCGTGTGAGTGATATTTATAAACAGAAAAATTGTGTAAATGTTCATTTAACACACTATCTAGATTGCCGAATAATGATAAGTCTAAAAACTTGCAGATTTTTTTGAATCTTCAGATTCATCATGCTCTCTCAATGCTGGTTCATGAGTACCACAAAATTTTAAACACTCAATCTCTCTACCTGAAATAGTTTATTTTTTGTGACTTGTTCATTATGTTTCTAGATGGAAATTTTGACCGCCGAATCAATCTGTACAACAATGTTCGAGGTTCGCAAAGTTTTAAATTTATAAGCGTTTTGTAAATGAAACTTCGTGTTGCTTCGTGCGTTGCTTCGTGTGTTTCTTCGTTTTTCTTTATCATTTCCCTCAAATGTGTCAGATCCTTACAGCCCACTGTCGTCCACAACCCCTCACCACCAAGTAATAAACAAAAAAGCAAAATAAGCTTTGTTTTTCTTCACTCACAGTAAACCATAGTTGCTTGCTGAAATTACGAATTACAGAATGTTCATTTTTTCTTCCCATCAACTTGTGTAAATGAAAAGTACACTCGGTTGATGTGCTACTAACAGTTTAATATCATTTTTTTCTTCAAGTCTCAGTGAAGAAAACTGAAAACGGTGTAACGAATCCACTGTGTTCATCTTATAGCGCGCAGAACTTTCACGTGCACTCTGAAAACCGCGCGCTCAGCCTGCCGTTCCTCCGAGAAGGGCCCGATGGTGCGGGCCCCAAGGACTGCCAAAATTAGCAAGCAGTACTCGCGCCCAGTGCGGAAGGGCGTTGACCTTGTAAATGGAGCGGAGTTACCGGCTGTGTGGCCCATGCAGGCCGGCCCCTTTAATGCTACTAACGCCATCTTCGAGTGCGGCAAGTAACTATGACCCTCAATTCCTGGTTATTGGGACTTGGAATGAGTTCTGGAGACGAATTGTCGATCTTCACGAATACAGAATTCCGATAAAGTACTACAATTATCACAAAGAGATTACGATAAAGATAAATAAGCATTTTTTTGCTTTATTAAATCTTGGTGGGGCCCGGCCCCTGTGACCCCTTAGAACGAGCCGCCCCTGTTCAAATTCCTTATAAGCCCATTGAGAAAGACTATTTTAAGGTGGAAATGAATGACGAGAGAATGCACTATAAACATTCTTTTTTTTTCACTGAATAAGTTTCATTCTGGGGAGCGAATATCGGAGGCGGAAAGCCGGATGTCGACGAGCTCAAATGGAGAGGTCCAAGTAATGGAGCGAAAACGAAACGAGCGTCCGAGGTGAAATGGGGAGCGTACTGGAGAAAAATCTGAGAATATCCGTCTCGGTGTCATTTTTCGATATTTTTTATGTCTATTTGTTATAAGTAGTTGTTCCTTTCGATTTATTGTGCACTTATGTAGTTCATAAAGTCCACCACATACTAATATTGAAGTATGTAATATTCGCATGAGTATTTGAGTTTGTTTATGAGTATTTGATGTTATGGTCATGCTACGGGGATTTGTCAAATTTTTGTCTTTGGTACAAAATAATCTGACATTTTAGCCTATTTTAGAAAGTATTATGTACAATTATATATGCAGGGTGAGTCACGTAACTTTAGCACCTCCTGTAACTTTTGAACGGTTAAAGTTATTGCAATGCAGTTTTCACGGAAGTGTATGAGGAGAAGGGGCTAATAGATACGTGCATTAATTTCTATTTTATCACTTGTATTTTACGAGATTGTTTAGGTAACTTTGATTTTTCAAATGGAACTATACATATTTTTTCAGTCCACCATGACGAGCGTAAAAAGACGAATCCAGTGATGCATATATTGTCATATGTTAGATAAGCATTTTTTTGATTAATTTTGATTTTTGCGACTGGGGTTTAACGGACATTTTGAATAGTCCACCACACAAGGTCACGCAGCGCTCCACCAGCAACGCGCGCCCGGGCAAGTGAAGGGAGATTTGAAGATACGAAACATATTCCAAATATTCATAAAACCATTGCAGTTTTTTCCTGAACTGTTGTTTCCATCCTTCCGCATTTTCATATTTTCGACTTTCTTTGATTGAAGGAATTAAAGGATGGAAAATAAGGATTTGTCGTAAGTTTGTATCGTAATAAAATTGTTTATAACTTCAACTCCATTTAATGGGGTTTCATAAGATACGTATTAATGGGATCTTGAAACAAAGCACAATAAGAATAAATAATTAAAACTGTACAAAAAATATTGCGTATTTTGAGCAAACAATTTCAATGTTAATAAGAATATAATAATAACTTAGGGATAGAAATAATCTTATTTCAATAAATACCACTTAAGACAAATCCGTATTTTCAATGCCTAAGAAACACAAAATATCTGAAAATGGATCAGGATGGAAAGGAGAGTTCAGGAAAAAAATGCAACAGTTTTGTGAATATTTTTCGTATCCTCAAGTACTAAAATCCCTTCCCTTTCCCGACCCCGCGTTTGCTGGGGGAGCGCTGCGTGACCTTGTGGGGCTGACAGTTACAATGAAAATATCCGTTAAACACTAGTCGCAAAAAAATCACAATTACTCAAAAAAATGCTTATCTAACATATGACAATATTTATATGTTTGGATTCGTCTTTTTACGTTTGTCATGATAGACTGAAAAAATATGTATAGTCCCATTTGAAAAAACAAAGTTACCTCAAATATCTCGTAAAATACAAGTGATAAAAGAGAAATCAATACACATATCAATTACCCCATTCCCTCATTCACTTCCGTGAAAACTGCATTGCAATATCTTCAACCGTTCAAAAGTTACAGGAGGTGCTAAAGTTCCGTGACTCACCCTGTGTATATATATATATATATATATATATATATATATATATATATATATATATATATATATTGCGTGTATTTAAATATATTACGTATTTACTAGTAAAGAAGAATAACCTTTTTTCTGATGACTGCTTTTAATTTTATTCGTTATATTCGTTTCGTCCTGCCATCGCTTTTTTGATATATCCTAGTGACAACACAAAAAGGGAGCTGACAGAAGCTTTTATTGTTATTCCTGTTGTTTTTTTTATGAATTTGTCACTGTATTTTAATATTGGATACCTCGTACGCTTCCAGATTTTCATTTATGTATCATATTATGATCGTATTAATTTAATTAATTTGATCATGAGTTTAAAGTAGAACTTATTTATTAGATTAAAGTAAAATATTATTGATGGAGATTTTAAATGGTACTTGAAGTTTCAACTGCACTGCGGGGGATCGGGTCCCTCTACATTTTAGTTCAATTACCGTCACATTCAAAATTTGAATTGAGTTTTAAGAAATTGACCAATTGATTAATGTTCTATTCTGTGGGTGGTAATAAGTCATGTTCAGTTTCATCTTCAATGAAGGTCAACCAGTGACGAATTGTTTTTTTTTATCCATGCATCGCTTCAGAAATGAAAATATTTCGATCTTCCAGTTATCTTTCGCAATAGAAATGAAAAAATCATTCTAAACTATCTAATCACTATCTACCTAATCTAGAATATTCTTGAGATGGTTGGAAATAAAGTAAAATTGTTCAGTAAAGAGACACAAGTAGGAACAAAGTTCCCCGTTTATACCAAAGTTCTGAAGGTACGTTTTGTAAAGCAAAACATCGGAATTATTTTATCAGAAAGAATCATGTCATGTCATCTATCATGCTCACAGCTTCATGCATATTTTTTGTGTGTCGTTGCGAATATATTATAATTATTATTATATTATTGTTATCATTTAACTTTTTGCTTCATCGGCTTAAAATACTATTCCTTTATTTTTTTCGTATTTTTGAATAAAGATTCTAAAATGAAAGTTCCTCGAAAAATACTATTTTGCCTCTTAAATTCTTGATGTACTCCATTAAATTAAAATATTTCCGTTAATACAACGTTCTTTATGGTAGGCTTTGTAGTTTTACTTAGATCTGAAAAATAAAATAAAATAAAAAATTGATTGGTAGTTTGAGACCCGAGCGTTGTGCATTTGAATTATATATAACTCGATGTTGTGTTTTTGTTTTTATTCCCATGTTGCCTCCATGTTCTCACTCTTGTTTACTTTCTTTCACAGTTGGTGTTGTTCTTTCAAAGTTACAATAAGATTTCTTATTCTATATTTGCACCATATTCATCACCCAATGCACATAAGTGTCCGCTGAACGACCTTTAGTTTTATGGCCAATATTTTCCCAGTTGAAAGGGTTCAGTATAAATTCGCGTGTTCCAAAGGCCGCTATTCACTTTTTCCCTTCAAGTCTTTTTTCTTCTCCTCTCGTCCTCAGAAAGAACCGCCATCGTCTGCAGCTTATCAGTATCGTCAAGGGTGCAAACTCCGGTTGATGTGGCTCAGGGTATTAACTAGTCTCCGCAGTGCCTCTCAGCGGGAGACCCTAGGTTTGAGTCCCGCTTGTGGCAAGATTGTTTACATTATGTAGAGAGGTAGTGCAGCAGCGTGTGTGGAAGCGAGCTCTAGCGGCCGGCTTCCTGTGATGGGTACTTTTCCGTGGGTTCTCAGATCATCACCAAGTGAATGCCGGAGCGGTATCCTAACAATCGGAGCCACAAACCACTTGCGATCCTTCCTTCCTCTTCCCTTGTTTACAAACTCACTACCTGTAAGTGTTCTGTTTACAACAGAACACACACACTACACTACCACACAGTCGGGAGCTTAGTGTTAGAGCTTGTCCCGGCTGGGACGGTGCCATGCTAGTGGGAAATTTCTGTTTGGGGAAATACCCGCAAGCAAATGTAGGTCGGCGCTGGATCTCGTCGTTCAGCGGAGGAGGAATCGTAGCCACCCCTCGACGAAAAACCTGCCCCACACTTATGGGCCTAATGACCGTAGCCGTTGACACGCTGGAAACACGAAATTATAAAACGAAGATAGTGTGTACAGCGCATGGACGGGAACCAATGGTTCGCTGAACGGACGACGCTCCCTGAATCGCGCGACGCGGGTATTTTTGTCTTGAGTGAAATCGCAGCTGCATCACGGGCTGCTCGAGATGATTCACGCCTCGCCAGTGCGTTCCCATCGACGCAACGTCACACGCCGACGCGTGACTGCGTGCCGCAAAGTGGCGGCAGCGGCGACGACGACGACGAGGACGACGACGAGGATGATGACGATGACGACGATGATGGTTGCGGCGGGGAGACAAGGTCGGGGGCGGTAGCAGCGCAGCAACAGCACTGTTTCACATTTGCATTCCAAAAGTCCATTGTTCTGCTGCCGCGAGCTGTGAAAACGGCAACGTCGTTTGTTTTGCCGCGACTCCCGAATGCCTCCTTACTTCCAAATTGCCGTCTCAGGCAAGGCACCACCTAGTACCTACCTATCGGTAAAGTTTATGCGCTTTTGTGAGCTGGCGTTCGCTGGCAGGATTAGCATTTCGCGGCCGACGCACTTCCAGGAGGCGGCAACTTGCGAGCAGGGCGAAGTTTGCGTCTCCAACTAAGCGGATTCCTGCGGCCGCCGGCCATTTAGCGACGCAGTATTTCGCTCGTGTGCGCGAGTTCCTTGGAAGCGTGCCGCGCAGCGGAAGTTGTGAGCGGAGAAACTCCGACCGTGAACTCGCAGTTCGCCAGCGTCCTTGACCTTGGCGTTACACGACGCTGCGTGCATCCGGAGGGACCTTCGGAGTTCCTGTGGTCCACCATCTCCTTGTGAAGAGACTCCGGGGAAGTCAACCACCGCGTCTCTTTGAACCGGTTGGGCAGAGCCGCCCGCTGCAAGGCTCCGGTTGCGGTGTCGTGGGCGACGAGCGCTGGTGGGCGGGGGGTGGGGGGCGGAGGGGCGACGCGACGCGACGATGCCAAGAGGCTGCTGGGTTGGGAACTGCACCGCCGTGTCGTGGTCCTCGACCTCTGCGCCGCTCCCCGCTGTTCCAGACTGGCGTAAATCTCTGCCAGCTGGCTCGTGCCGTCTGCAGAGCTGGCGACGCGCCGCGACGCGCACTGGGCCCAAAGGGTCGAAACGGAACGCGTGGCCACGAAGCGTAATTGATCGCTTTGTGAAGGCCGAACAAATCAGGGAATTTCACTGCTCTGGGAAAAATCCGGGAATTTGTGGAAGAATAGTTGGAAGTCAGGGAAAATTTTGAGTGAGTTATAAAACAAGACATTATTCCTTACAAACTTTAGTTCAGAATTAGTTCTCGCTCATTTTTGATTTTGTGAGATAATATTGTTTATTTGTACTTGTGTAATTTGTACTCTGCGAAATCAGTGAGCTGATCCATTACTATCACGGTAGCGTTAATATTTTCTTTAAGTAGAGTGAAATTGCGAGTTCAAATCTTATCAGGAAAAAAAAAATTAAAATGCACGGAAAAAACGGGAAAAATCAGGGAAATTTGTTCCAGGAGACAAGTGGCCATCCTTAATATAGTGCTCATGGCTCTAAAAGGTAATAAATGAACGAGAGGAAACGCGCAATGCGTAAGTGAATTAATTCTATTGACGTTATTCAAACGATGTATACATGTGTATTAAAGTTTATGGTGTATTGCGTTATAAACTTGTCTGTTAAATTATCCCTGACTAAGCACATGGTGAAAGGCATCATTTTTTGTAACCTGTTTTGTTTCGTTTCTTGCTGATGAGTGAGTTTAATGAAGTTGCGAATCAGAACCGAAAGTTCGTTAGTTGAAAATTAATTGAAACATTGCCAATTCGTGAGAATTGTCTTATTCGGTGTGAATCATATACAGGTGTAGCACCTACGTTCTCTACAGCGAATATTTTCGAAATGGTTGTTTGAGATATCTGAATGCGGATTCCGCCAAGTTGAAGGTAATGGAGAAAATGTTTGTTTTATGTTTTGTAACATTTTTAACTTTTGAGATATCCAATAACGTTGATTCTTATATTAAAGTTACAAAATAGAACACTAAATCTGTTATTCCCCCATTATCTACTAGAATGTGACGTTCATCGCATTCCGGAACCTCAAACCTTTTTTTGAAGATATCAGCTGTGGCCAAGATGGTCCGCCCTGTATTTACCTCAATTGGAAACTTGTGACAGGTAATCAGAAAAATGCTTAACAACGCCAGACTATTAATTGTGATACAAAGCGGAATTTCTAAGTGATGTAGTATGAAAATTAAATAAATTCAAGCAAAAGTACCATTTTCAACTCAGTGATTTGCCTCTCTTGAATAACAATATAAAGACAAGATACGTAAAAGAAAATGCCATGCGTTCAAAAAACTTGTTGAAACGAAGAACTGTGAAAACCTTTTATAATGCACTTCGCTCTATGTAGAAGTGAAATACAAAAATCATTCAAAAGATAGTTTTCGTTTTATTTTGTTTTATTTCTTCAGAATTTAATTTTTTTCTCAGTTGAATGCTTGATTTCAAAATATGTAACGCGCGTAACGCACCTCTGCGGCTCTGTAAATTTTTACAAAAACGGTAAATAAAGAGATATTCCTCTAGTGCAATTTATTGATGGAAGAAATCTTGAAGTATCCGCGAAGAATATCAACTACGTTCAAGCATGCGTACAATTATTCTTCGAATCTTACGTGATCATTTTACCAGTTCTGTAATAATCCTCTCCACTTGAGAAGCTCTAAAGTACTGAAGAGTGGAAATTTGCATCAATGCGACGTTGTTGAAAAAAACAAAATCTAAGAAAGTAATAAATTAGCTGAGCAAAGCGGAATCTTCGTGGAACGTGAACCTTCGCTGAAGTATGTGACAACGCAGGGAAAATAAATTTAAATATTAATGTTGTAGGGAACATTAATATTTTTAATTTAACGCTGGGTGAATACGAATGCAATGCTATTCGATGATCTACCATAATTAGAAAATGCAACGGTGGAGGCGGAGCGAGGGCGGTTGCAGAGACAGAGGTTCAAATTTTACTCTGGCAATCGCTGAAAATGAAATTATCTATTGCAGTTAAGTGGTCCAGAAGGTGTTAAATAATTCGTGGCATTCAGCGACGATACCCTGGTCATTTCTTTCCCGGCAGATTATTTGTGACAGAGTGAGCTTCAGTCTCTTTAAGTTGACAGTTTTGATGCATGATAATCTCATGCTTGTTTTTTAAATATTGTTTCACAATTCTTTCACAATTCTGAGTACGAAACGACTTCGAACCGTGTTTACAATATCTCAGTCTAGTTTCAACAAGCATTTAACTACTGAACAATGCAAAACCAACGCAGTGAAGTGCCAGATCATCGTATGCGATATATCCTGCTTCTTCGATATGTGACCTCTATATTTCATTTTTACCTTTGTAGGAATACATTTAAACGAAGTCATGGAGATCATGTTGTCCGGCAGCGACTCGTCAGATTTTCGTAAAGATGTCGAGGTCAGCATGTGGCTTGTGTAGGAACCGTGTGAAGGATATCCGTGAAAAGTTTGAAATGTCGGCTTACTTGTAACTTCCTGGCTTTCCCATCCGTTTTCCCTCCAAGTGTATCCTTATGTCTCAGCGAGTTTGAACCCGCACCAAACACTCGAACACAGGAAAGGTGCTCTCCCAATTTGTAATCCTCACAAGTTCATTTAAAAGCGCTTGGTTAGGAATGCAGCCAAAAGCGTTTTGTGGTCAACGGAAAATAATCTAAATTTCCACTAAGTTATTTGTAATAATTTTTAGGTGTTTAGTAGTTTTTTCTTAAGTTGTGTTATGTTGTGTCGTTCTAGTTTGTGTCGTAATCAGTATTAAATTACTTTTGATGGTTTTAAAGACAAGCAAAATGAGGCTGCTTCGTCAAGCAAGTTTCGTAAATGCTTGAATCACTTACGCAGCCTTGCCGCCATTGTGTTGTTTTCCATCAAGATAACCTCACTGACCCTGCGTGAACCAGGAAAAATGCGTTTCGAGATTAAAGAATTCCCTTTCGTCCTATGGAGGTGGCTTGGGCCTAGTGGCGTTCTTTGTGGATGCCATTGCCGCCGCCGTCATCGCCTCCTCCATAGCCGCCCCATCACCGCACTTCCTCTACTGTTCCCGTCTCACCATAGTAATAATTGATTGCCACCTTTGCCACGATAGCCACCATTGATTGCCACTATTATCATCATTGCAAAGGGCACTTCTCCAGGCCATTCTATCACCGGTACCATCACAACCGACATCGTCACCGATGTTGCCACTGTTGTACCACATCAGACGCTACCATCAAACCCACCATTCCGGTGATGTTACATTTCTATTGATGACTGGGTGAGTCATAGATCGAAACAATAAAATAGACAAATAAATAAATACATCTCTCCACATCTCTCCAAATAAAATATCATTTGTGGAGAGATTTTTCTTTACTTAGTAGTGACAAAATAGTTTTAACACATTTGTAACATCTTGATTTTAGGCAATAGGAATCACATGACGTGCGTTAGAACTGTAACAAACCCACGAATAACTTGACGCTTGATTTCATAGCGCTGTACGGTTAAATTTACACCATCTGTTCAAAATTGATGCTGTATCTAGTAGCCGCAGCGTTCTGTGCTAAAGAGAAAATGAATTTCAATGCAATTGTCCAATCATAGAATCCCATGATTGTAGTTTAAATTGGTGTTTCCTGAATCACATACATGATTTCTTCTCAAATTTGCGAATGTAACTATCATCTGCCGCTTCTAGAACGGAAAACACGTATTTGTCGTCACAGGCAACAATAAATTTGAACACGCGTCCGCTGGTGGCGGTGTAGTGGATAATAAATACATTATTAAGGATATATTGTACGAGAATTACTCACGGGTATGGCAAATATGCATCTGTAAAGATATCTCCTTTGCGCTTTATGACTTTATTTTCTTAACTGTAAGTAAGGAATACCGTCAGCGCGCTAAAACTCGTTTTGAATTTTAGCGTTATGAGATCGTAACTTCGAACATCTCATGATTTATCGTGCATGGTGTCAAGACGCCAATGAGTTACAACTCTTTATTGATGCGTCATTGAGTTTCATTGAGACATCAGTGTTTTAAAACTTCGATGTTCAAAATTAAAACATCGACTTTCAAAATTAAAACATCGATTAAAATTAAAACATCGACTTTCGAAAATGGTTTAGTAACCTCTCACATGAGCGTTTGCACGGGGGAGATTTTTCTTTTACGAAGCCTACATCAGGGCATCGGAGCCATTTCTTGAAGGAAAATTGGCTACTCGATGAAGGTAGTACAAAAATCGTTCACTTTCTCAGTTGTTTCATATTTTAATTTCACAAAATTTTGATAATGGGACTTTTCATTCCACAAACAAAACTTGGAAACGTAAAAATATCGCGATCAAAACATCGAAGTTAATAAACCATCGGCTTTAATAAATCGATGTTTCGATTGATTGATTGATGGGTGAGTCCGGGCGCGTCAACGGCTAAGGTTCGCCCTGTAAGCATAGAGCATTTTTCTCGGGATGTAAGCATAGTGCATTTTTCTCGGGATGAGGCTGTGATCTTCCTAGGCTGAGTGGAGAGATCTGGCAGCTACCCACCTGGCGGCGAGCGGACCTAGCTAGTGTCGAAAATCCCACAACAGTCGAAACATAGGACCTCCCGACCAGAGGCACTACAGTGACATCTACCATGAGCCACATCTCCCGTCGATGTTTCGAAAATATCATGGGAATCGTATTTCTAAAACTACACTGTCAGAAATGTCATTATATTTAATGTAGATTAATGTATTGTACATGAAAATCAATGTAACTTTGTAAATTAAAAATAACTTAAAATATTTTTACATTAAATTTCAAGCATAAGTTAAAATCAGTGTAGATTAAATGTAGAGGTTTTCTTGTTTCCATGTCACTCATCATTCATCTCATGTATTCATAATCACCAGAACATTGAGATAATTTATTCATTTCTTCAGATATAACCATAAAGCTTTGACTCTTGCTTCCTAATGTACATGTATACATTAAATTTAATGCGCGTTCATGATATTTACTTTAATGTACATTACACTAGAGTTTTGCGGAAATTTCTGACAGTGTACATAGTCAGCGAAGGAACACGGACTGGCGACTTTGGCGACGCCGGCACAAACAGAAAAACAACGAAATATCGCTTACGTAAAAACGAGATCAAAACGTCGCGGTGTGAATCATCTCTAATAAACCGACAATTAAAACCTCGATGTTTCCAAACCATCGACATGAAAGTCGTATTTGTAAAACTGCCTAGTCACCGGATCACCGCGTGGCGACTTCGGCGGCGGCGGCGGTGGCGGCGGCGGCCGTGTCTCCGACGCAGCAGCGTTCGCAGGGCGACCTTGCGTCATGGGCGGTCAACGAACCGCGGGGAGGCGCGAGGACTCTGCCACGCAGCGCGTGGGCGCGTGGCGGACAGGCACAGGCGCGCGCGCGCGGCCGTTTCCGCCTGGGCTAGCTTTATGCATCCGCTTGTTGTGTGGAATCTCGTTTTGAGCCCTGATGTTTTTTTACCAAACACGGAAACATATTTGTGTACACTTCCGTGTTCCGGATGAGTTGAATACGTATTGCGATACTGTTGTATGGCCACTACGTGCGTAAACGTTGAGTCGATTCTGGTTAAAGGGAACCTCTTGGGGACTGATTTTGGTTCACTGTATCACAGGTTCGCCATTTCAAATAGTGCCGAAATGTAATACAGTTTTTCAACTGTGATTTATTTTATTATGTCAGGAAAAATATATAACATTATACAATATCCAATCGCCACAGATTCCAAACTTCGTGCGTTCTTCACATTTGATTCTACACTGTCCAGACAATCGAAATAACTTAATGCAGTCTTAACATCCTTCATTGTCTTTCGCACTGTTGGAGCACTTCCTTTATTTACAATCGTACTCGTTTTCTTGTGTTCTGAAAGATCCTTTCAATGCATTCAGGATGTCTTAGCTGAATTGGATTTCAGACGTTTGCGCTTCGATGAAATCTTAAGATTGGACAGAACTGTCACTAATGAGCTAATTTCCTCAGTGGCACAGTTCTCTCAATTCTTTTCATTCACAATACATGATACAAAACGATTTCCCAGACCCTACCTCCCTACGCTGAAGTGCTATATGAACTCGCGTTACTGAAGCCACACTTTCCCTCCTGTATTCACTACAACCGATGTTGAAAATTCATTACAACGCAGCACTTATTTATATGTATGTGAATCGGGACTAGTGATTGCAGTTCACTGTAACCGAGAGTTCACTATATCCAGAGTCAATTGTATGTGGTCCACAACTGAAGCTGCGCAGAGCGGATGGTCCGAGATTTGCGAGCCAAAGTCTATGCTGGCCTCAGCCAAGTTGCCAAGTGCGACTGTTATGATTAGTGGTTTCCGATTTTTGCTGTCATTTCCTGGAAGATGCCGAGGGAGTAACATTAACAAACAACCGCATGCGATCTTTCCTTCCCTCTCCTGTTACGTCGACTGTCATCCTTTTATCCTCTATCCCCCATTGGCCGTTCCCCTTTAAGTTGTAAAAGACTCGAGCAACTCTGTGAGTACGCGAATGTCACGAAAAAAACACCTGCAGACATAAAGAAAGCTTGTTAAATCGTAGAGGTCTGCATTCTCCGCGATTTTTATCGACCAGCGCTCGCTCGCCTCTCTTCTCTCGAGACCACGCACTCGACTGTCCTTCGTAGCGGACTCCCGGGAGCCGGCGGCCAACCGAGACTCGGCCGGTTGTCGACAACCGGCGGAGCCCTTTCAGGCGAACTGCGCCACGTAACAATCGGTCGACACTAATGCCAAGTTTCAGGAAAAGGAAGAAGTATTGAATGGTTTTTAAAATAAATTACTAATAATTTCGTTTTTTTAATTTAATATATAGACGAATTTTAATATTAATTTTCAAATAATAAATTTTAGTATAAAAAAAGAATAAAAAGCTTTAAAAATCGACTCCTCAGACGCACTGGAGAACCTCAAGTGGATCTATTGCAGTTCTGCCTGTGAATTCATAGAAAAGGCATTCAAAAGTTTTAGAGATAAATTCCGTTCTTTGAAATGAGTAGGCATCGGATGTTTAGGAATTTACCCATTTTATTCTAATGAACATAAAATCATTAATTTTCCTTTATTTTATATGGTGTAAATATAAATGCTCTGCTAAATTTAGATGCAAGTGCAATGGAATATGTTAGTACCTTGCCCTTCCAATTTTGTATTTTTGTTGGCTTTTTCCAAATAGTTTTATTGTTGTTGTAATTTTCAGGCACCTGAAACGCAGGTCTTAGTTTCTTAACCCGGCAGTAGGCGCGCAGGGTGCCTCAGTCACCCCAGCATTGTTTTGAAATCATTGTACTTTTAGTTTTATTTATAATCTTGCGAGGTTCTCAATATCTTTCGAGGAAAGCTTTGTGCACATATCTAGACCCTTCTCTTTCAACTGCTTCCTGTCCTTTCCTGAAAATTTCGTCGCAAAGGCGATGGCGCGCTGCTTGGGGGCCACCGAGTCACTTCGCGCAACCTTTGTTATTGCTTCCCGCAACGCTGTTCACAGTAGTTCACCCAAAGGAAGGGGGTCTCGTAAAGCTTCAATACTACTCCACAGAAGCCAATGATTCACAATCAATTTCATAAATTGTTGTGAAATTTACAACAATTTATCATTGTTGTAAATTTCACAGAATTTATTGGTGTGAAATAATTGAGCCCGTTCGTTGTCAGTTACTCTATAGGTCAGCGTTCTGAAAAGCTGGTGATGGAACTATGGCTCCATTGGCGTTAGAGAGGATACGATGCATACAGAATATGTTATGCATCTGCACTCTAGATACTTTTTCTGGCGTCATACATACATTTTTTATCTCACCGGAATCCTGTGACCTGCAATGAGGAAGGAAGCAGATAGGTGGAATGAATCGACAAATAATTGAATGTGCTAGGCGCAAGCAGCACATTTGCCATTACTCTCACGAGATTACCTATTTTTCTTTTATACTTATAAATGCTCATGTCAATGTTTAATTGTAAGGTTGTCGCTATTTTGTATAAGGTTGTCGGTGTAATTTTTAAGTTATTATTATTGCTTACATAGTTTTTGTTATATTTATTATTATTGCCATGTCCGTTATACAGTGAAGTGAAGTGAAGTGAAGAGTAGTGTAGTGAAAGGGAAGGGAGTATAGTGTAGTGAAGGGGAGTGCAGTGTAGTGTAGTGAAGTGTTAGTTAAACCAGAAGTCAATTTAGAGATAACTAGAAATTAATTAGAACTAGGATATCATCCTCTAATTGTAATGGTAATTCTAATTGTAAATGGTTGCTATTGTTCTAATACTAATGATCATGTTTGCCACCGATCATTACCTCAAGGCAAACTGTAATAAATCTATCTATTGCCTTACATAGTGAGTGTCTTACATTTTATTTACATCGTAACACGTCTTTCATTTTCTTTTTATCTCCCGATCTCAATGACAACTCATCCTTCGATGTTCACAAAGTTAAACGCGGAATGCTCTTCGCCCGCGTTCCCGTGGCGTCTTATTTACCGTTGCCTAAAAGGGCCTTCCGGCGTCGCTGTGCGTTAGCGCACGTGCGGAGCGCGGAGAATCCAAAACTGCGTTCACACGCAACTCTGCAGTGTTCTTTGTTGTCGGACAAAGGCTATTTTTTTAACTTCCAGTTCAGTGAACTCTGCTCATATTAGTACTATGTGCAACGTCATAAATTCAGTGAAAAAAATAACAAGTGTTATATGAGTTAAAAGTAATGGTTGTTTATGATGTTATGGAAAATAGTATGACAATGTAAAAATTCCGTTGAAAATGTATGTAATTGAATGTTTATAACACAGAGAATAAAGTACATCCCTACATACTGCTAGGCGTTGTTGAGATTCCACCTTGACAGCAATAATACGGGGTAACACAGGGATTGTGATTCTTGTTGAAAAAATTGAACAAGGTTCATTATATATTTGTATGTATTAAAAAAGTTCGGGTGTCACTTTTTGGTGTTAATTCGTCTCTGTAGATCAATTGATGCAACTAATGCTAGAATTGCTTAGTTATTATGATTCGAATGTAAGTAAATTCAATTTGAGCTTAATATTTTGACTTCATTGTTTGCTAATAAACCTAATTATTCTCTTTAGTTAATTAATTGAATGTTAATGAATTTGCTAATGATCTTCGCCATATCTGTCCATGCTTTGCACGTATTTGCTTGGGCATATTGATAGAGAGGTAGTTCTGTGTCGAGAACTCCGAATTGAAGTTGGCACATTTTCAATAATTTCTGCCTGAAGCGATGCATGTAACAGGATTCAATCGCGGAGATATTTACGAATTATTGGAATTTTTGCCGATACTTCCGAATACGTTCATGTGCCTGTAAGCGATTAATTTTTTTTCCTAGAACGGCTGTGATGTCCGCTATTTCATTGCTCTAATCTGAATTTTAAAAATAGATCTAAAACAGTACTGTCACAAGTCGGTTTACTATGTTAATGGTCGCTCGAAATAGATTGGTCGTGAAAGTTTTGTGAATGAGTTTAATATTAAAGTAGACGGCTGATATTTGGTGGATGGTATTGCAGTAGTCTCACTATTCGTAAAATACAAACCTTTTGGAAATTATAGTGAACTATGTGAAATGTTTCATGAAAAAAAAAACTCATAATTTCTTCTATGAAGTAATTGCCGTTTGTGATTATACTGTTAAAATTATGCTTTAAACGAACATCTTTCGTTCTCTCACTCAAGGGCAAGTATTAATACTTACAAAAACATACTAGATTAGCCTCCAATGAACACACTACATGCTTTCCTCCATATACGAAAATGGGAGGCATTACTTTTGGAACGACCCTCGTATTTTTCGATGTTAACTACGTGTAAGTGCGCAATGAGTATCCTAAACCAATATTTTAGTTAGTAGAATAGAATTAGTTTTAGATAATTAAGGTTACGTGTAAGTCATTTCAAATATGTGTGAAAAAGTAAAAGTTACTGAACCATATACTCATCATTCAATCATTATCATCAATAATAATAATAATATAATAATAATAATAATAATAATAATAATAATAATAATAATAATAATAATAATAAAATCGCTTTATTTGGAACAGCCCACATCTTGCGCAAAGTATTGTAGAGGCACCGACAGTCCCTAGATCTACTCCTTAGGTAGATCTACTCCTTAGGTGGTTGCAACCTGGAGTAGATTTTATATTCAGCCGACACAAAACATCTTTAGTCGCGATTTAGAGGAATAATAATAATAATAATAATAATAATAATAATAATAGTGATAAAAAACTCCAATGAAGTACGGCGTAGGCAACTCACGGATTCAGCGTAAGTGACTCAATCAACGAGAAAGTTTTCGGAGTCCAGAGACACTGCACGATAAAGCGCCTTGGAAAGTGCAGCGTTAAAAGCCGCGAGACAACGCGAGATGGGCTTCGAGAAGAGAAAAACGCGGGGCGCGGTGGGCACTGGGCGTTGTGCAAGGCCTAACAGTAAAGTCTCCGACTCCTTCTGAATAAAGTGGTCACGATCTCGTCTCGGCGAGGCGGAGAGTCCGTGCGGGGGAGGTGGTTCGGAGGCGGCCGCCCCGCACAACGCGTCCTCCGATGCGCTCTCGTGAAATTCGTTGCGCCCAGAACCGGTTCGTGGGACGGCTCGCGTTCGCTGTCCGATTTATCATAGCGGTTCCTTTCGGAACGTCAGGCGGAGTGAGGTACGGATCTCCGAGGTAGGGGTTTCCAAAAGAGAGGAGCGACAGCATTAAACTATTCGGAACAAAATTATTGTTATGGTCTTAGCCGAAGAGTATATCGTGATGAATGAGGTCTCTCTACTTGGATCCTGAGAATAAATCAACCTTACTAATTAATAATTCATTCTATCAATAAGCATTTTTGTGAATAAATTCGTAGAAATTATTAATATTTTGTAGATTTGAAAATAAGTTCTTTATGAAGAAAATTATGTTTTTATAATATTATAGTAATTCACTTACAATTCGGGTTGCTAGTAATCCTGTGAAGTTGATGCAATCATGTAAATAAATCAATTCTCTGTAATAGATAACAGAACTTGCGAGATTTATTTACACATCGAACAAAAAATTCCCAAATTGTAATAATTTAATAGTCAGGTGAAATCAATATACCTTGCCATCCTTTGAGGCGGAATTAAGTTTTACTCGGCGAGATAACATTTCACGTTGATAAATTGATTACACAAAGTGATCGAATTCCGAAAGGAACACCTACCCCGTTAATGAAAATCCTTTTTCCATCGTTTGTTCTCTAATGCGCTGCGCTATCGCATGAACTTAAGTCGGTGACCCCTACATTGTTTTACTTTCTCCCACATATATACAATATTAAAGCCAATGTAACGTAATGGTACTGTGAAAACGGCGGAAAAAAACATATTGTAGGTCACTGTGACCGTAAAAGTGGATAATACTTCTTCTTATATGTAGCAAATTACTTTTCCTAACACTTGTGAAGCCAGAATCCACGTTTGGTTGGTCTCATTTATCCTCTTTAGTTAATAAGTTATACATTTCGTTGGTCTTGGATACCAAAAATTGGTCGATGGCAAAACATCTGTCCGTCCGTCTATGAATAAACTTACGGCTTAGGTAGCGGCTAAACCTTAAGCTATTTTCACCTAAATTGAAATTTCGTGATCGATCTGGCTGATGTCGCGATCCCTTAAATTTGAAATATATACTTCAGTTTTTGGGAGTACTTTACATGAAGCTTCAAGCACATTTTCAATTTTTTCACAAAAATGGCTGCAAAATTTGTGGATTTGCAGCCATTTTCTTTACAAAATGGAGAAAAGTAGGTTTATAAAAAGGTCAGATTTTTGTTGAATTCTCTGAATTTTAGAAAATAGCTGTTGTTTAAAGTTTGTCCGACGTCTTCCCACACCTAATATTGAAGAGAGATTTTTGTTTTGAATGAAATTTGTGCTACAAAATTGAATCTTTAAACTAGGCCATGTACATTTTTTTTTTCAAAATATGTAGTTTTGACGTAATTTTGCGTGAAATAATATCAATTTTAAAAACAAAATCTAAAAACGGCTTCAACTTTTTTGGTTAAAGTTTGTTTACTGATAGTGCTAAATGCTCTAAATGAGCTGACATCAAAGCCATTTTGTTGTATTTTTTGATTTTTTAAAAATTACATAAATGTAAGTTTTTTAGGTACACTTTATTATATTTCATCCACTCTCACGTCGTTAATATTTACATTATATTTTTGACATTACTGCATCTGAGAATACCGGTGCTTAAAATGATTTCTAATGGCGTTGATCGAAAAGTCAAATGTTCGAATATTGACTTCTGAATTGCTAATTGATTATCACTAATTAAATACATATTGAAGGCTAATTGATTATGAATGCAATTTGAATTGTGATTAGCCTAAGATGGCCTGTAATATAATTGTTTTGTAATTTCATTGGTTTTAAAGATAATTAATGAATAACAACCTTTTCAAGACACAATTACCTGAAGAAGCGATCAAAAATTGCTTCGCAAAACGTAATGTTTTCAAGTTTTATCAAGATTGCATGCGTTATTTTATCAAGAGCATGTGTTTCCCCTAAATATTTTTAAATAGTCCCCCTCTCCCATCTACCTATATTCCTTATTTGGTTTTTAACCGAGTGTCCTTAAAAATTCCATAAAGTATCAGTTGATAAGAAGTGTTTGTTTGTAATAAAAGGATATTGAATTTCGAACAATTACACGAAAGTTATTTGAAAAATCTAACACTTTAATATTTACATTAGGGGCATTTTGTATATTATAGCATTTGCGAGCACAAGTGCTGCAAATGTATGAATTTTTCGGAAACGCTTGTGTGAAAGTGAGTGCAAAATTGCCCAATTTCAGAAACGCTGAAATGACATTTACTCACGAACGCCTCCCAATTTTTGAATGCAAATTTGTTATAGGACCATGTTTAGAATAGAAGTATTATTCCAATTTTTCTGTTAAAGTCCAGAAATATGAAAAAATATCTTTTGGATACCGATAGTAGTAGCTGGGAAGAGTGTGGGGCAATACCGGAAACATAGTCTAAATATATAAGAAAACTGACTAGTGCGAGAAAATCTATGCCATTCTGTAGCACTACTAGTTTATTCTTGCAGCATTACTGTACAGATAATGTACTAAAAGATTTAAAACTAGTAATTAACATTTATATATTGATTAATTCAACATAATCACTATTTAATTTGTATTCAATATAAGTGCACTTTTTATTTCTAGTATCAAACCATTCATTTATATTTTGTTCAAAATCTAACCCTTCATACCACACAAAATTGTATCAGACATGTATTGATAGACGTAAAAAGGTTTTTGAATACCATAAATGATTGAACGAATTGTCTTATAAATCAGTAAACAAGAATGACACGCCAAGATTTGCACGGAACAAAACATTGAAATGGAAGTACGTATTTCAAGATAAACGCGTTCAGGTAAAAAATGAAATACTTTTCATGGGATTTTACGGTTTTCCTCCCTATAAATTTACATTTTGACGTGTCAGATGAAACGTTTTGGTTGGATTTTGCAGTCAGAGACCAGCTTTGGTTTCTCTGGAAGCGAAAATGGTATTTGTGATGGATATCCCGTATTTCCGGTGCCAATTCACGAGATCTACATATTGTAGGGAGGTTTAATATGCATGGTAGGGAAATTAGGTCACTGAGACGAGTTCGATTTACTGTCACTGCATCAGTTTCCCCGCGAAATAAATAGAAGCAGCTTGGATTAACATTGCCTGAGATTGATCTCGACGGGTCGCGAGTTGCAAATGAGACTATGAATAGAACATAATAAAGAATATTACGTTGTTGTATACCGCCTTTGAATTGAAAGTGGTTGGAAAGTAGTTAAATGGCATTTCAAATAACATAGAAATCAATGCACTTTACGTTCTGATTTTATTATCCTTACCAGAACGAATTCTAATTGAACATTTCAAAAATGACATTTTCATGCAGGCATATTACGATTTCGTTTCATGTGTTGACGCCGTCTTTCCAGGTCTCTGAAAGGAGTCGTCTTTTCTGAAGTAAAAATGAGTCCATTCTTAAGTAATATATTCCCATTCATGCAATGTACGAACCACCCCATATTCAATGTTTTACTTCGAGTGCGTCAATGATCAAGGTGTCGACATTCACCTTTCAACGTATTTGTTCAATTTTAATCATTTTTCACTATATTTTTAATGATTCGTAATAAATTGTGTGCTTTACACCATTCGGAGAAATCTTTAAGAGTCTTGGAAAAGTGACCTTGTGATACCCCTGCTCTCGCGACCCCACATTCATCCACGTGTCCGTCGCCTGTCTCATCTAACGCTGAAAGGCTCTTTGCGGGCGCTTTAACCCGCGTCGCTCTTCCGTGACTCGGGTCGCTTGTCCGTCGGAGCTGTTCCGGCCATCTGGAGGGCCGAGACTTTTTCCGTGTTCGCGACAGGCACGAAACGTCTAGAAAGTAATGGTCGTTGTTTACTTTTCTTCTCGGATTGTTGTTTGTTTGACATATCCTCCTCGTGGAGGAGTGCGCTGTACGTGGCTTGCAATAGTAGTTCGTTGCGTGTGACGTCCTAAAAGAATTTCAACCGTGACTGATGTTCTGCCTCGCTTAAATTATGTTCCAAGTACACTTGTGTCGTTCATTGAACTATTCGAAATGTCAAACTGAAGTAAATATTGGTGTTTCGGTCCGAAAGCTTTTTAGCAGATATTCTGAAATACATTGATAGTGTATTAGCATTGAAACCAATCCCAGTTAAAACTAATATTGCCAAACTTACCCGTTAATACTTTCAACCACTTTTGTTTTTTCAGACAAATGTTCATATGAGATTTAAAAATATGTGGAGAGGATGGGATAAGAGAGAATTAGAGCATTCTTTCACTGTTAAAGAGAACCCAAGTTAATCATATTCATTTCTTCATTGAGGATATTACAACAAAGTTACGCGATTTAGTGAATCGTGAACAGGTAGATTGTTATCAAATAAGACGGCAGCCTCATGAAATTCAATTCCTCTGGCTAGTTCATGAAATTCAAAGTTCATTGAGCGCGTTACGTAATTTGAGAGAGGTTACCAACTTTCGAACACTTGTTGTAGAGCGGTGATTTTCGAAATTTGTTGATCTTTTCCCCCGCCTGCAAACTATTCAGTTTCTCTTCGCCCGGGAATTTGCTTCAGTTGGCCGCTTCGGCGGTTTGTGTCGCGTACTGTGCTCTTTAGGTGAATGGAGGCGCCCTTTCCGGCAAAGTCCAAGACCAACTTCGAGAGATCACTCGAAAGTTCGGAAGCCTTCCTTGCCCGGCACGGGGTCTTGTGCGTTTACTTCGGGCTGTTCACCTTCCATCTTCTGCGGCAGGCAAGTGTCGCCCACGGGTGGATCGTACGTCATCACATCACGTGCAGCCATGGCAACTTCCACTTGCAGCCAGGGATTTTTTTCTTCGGAATAATATTCTTTTCTATCAAGCCCCAAGTTTGTTTCTGAAACCATCGTCGCTGTTCAGAGCAGCCCTAGACAGAAGACTTCCGACAGTAACTAAAAATCATTTTAAGGACCTACGTTCAGCTAAAATTTTGTAAAACAGTAACACATGTCGAAAATGGAAAAAAAAATCCGTCTTGGTAGGTTTCCGTCTTCTAGAGGGTGGCCAAAAATTCACCATATATCTAAAGTACAGTATTTTCGATATAATTTTGTAAGTGGAATAAGGAAATATGTTTTGTAATAAGGAAATATGAAAATGAGACATCATTTATCATACATAATCAATACGAAATTACGTAATAAGAATATCGCAAGGAATAAAAGAAATCAACAGCAAAATACAGGGAAAATGTAGAAAATTTTTACTGTAATATAGTTCAGTCAGCGCAGTAATTATAAGAAATATACTTTATCCATATTTAGTTTCATTTTTAGTAATGTGGATTGTAGAGTGTCTCAGATTTCGCGAAATAAACGGCATCAATATAAACAACACTTTTTGCTTTGCACATTTTTAAGAAACTTTCTCTTTACAAAGATATAGCCAGTTATTTCCTGGTAACATGCTCCATTTCCATTTTAATAAACATTTCGCCTATCTTTTATCCCATAATTTGTTTAACAACTTCGAATGTTGCCGATCCCCAGTGGCCAAGATCGCTAAGACAGTAGTGTCGTAGTGATCTCGGACCAAAGGGTCACGGGTTCGCATCCCGCCTTGGGCATGGTTGTATTTATGTTTGTCGTTTCACCCCTATCATTACCATGTCAAGTCATCATCACAGTTACCATAACGTTAAAACCCAAAAGTGGTCGTTAATGTCCTAGATGTTGATGCGACCTTAAATAACCAGAAAAAAAACTTCCAATGTTGCGCTGAGGCGCTTTCACAAGGTTGCGGATCTTAACACTCGAAAATCATACACACACACACACACACACACACAAAACGAACACTTCTTCAATATCAGTGAAATCATGCTACTAAACGCGCAAAAATTTATCGCTGCTCTCGCATTGGTGTTCAGTTACGTGAATAAAGGTCATTTCGAACATACCAGAACATTCGTTAATTTTCCTATACAAATGTGCAGGGAAGTTGTGTTGACTGGTCGGCATACAGACGAAAACAAGTTTGCGTGGTTGATGGGAATACTTTGCTTTTTTTAGCTAAGAGCTTCACTTCATTTCTGTCCTAGTAATGCATACTGTAGTCGTGTAATTTGTATTTGTGTTAATATTATTTGTATGTCTTTTGCCAAATTATCAGTTGTTTCGTTTCCACGAATTTCACTGTGTGAAAGGATTTACTGACAATGTACTTGTTTACCATTCTGAAGTTCACGTAATTATTTTCCAATTTAAAATGGTCGCAAATAATGCTCTGAGAGAAATTGCGGATTGTTGGGCTGTTTATGTGTCTCATGAAGTAACTAAAAGCTTAAATAACTTTAAAGTAACTCAGTAACAGAAAATATATTAATTTCTTATTCATTCTCATTATTCACAACGTTCATTTTAATTTGTTTCTACGTCCTCTAATAATACATTTCCTTTCTCGGCTTAGAAAATACGACTTTTGTAGTAAAATTTCGTCCAGTTTATGTTCGATTTTCTTGACGAAACGTGGACGTTAAGGAACAACAGGGGATCGTGATGTTTTGCTAAAGAAGACAAATTTGCAAATTGATTGAGGAAGTGAAATTTAGTAAGTGTTCGGTCCGAAATCTTTTTAGCAGATATTCTGAAATATCTGCTAAAAAGGTTTCTTTTCCATCACTCGCGCTTTCCTTGTACAGTCAGTTACAATATCCGAAAACTTTTCAAGGCCCAAAAATTAAAATGTGAAGATGTTTTCAAAATGGTATTGTTGATAGTTTCAAGTAAAAACGAGAAGAGACATTTTTGTGGAGAGGACATCAACGTAAATATTTCTGAACGTGCGTTATAAAACATTGCGTATACCAGGTGAAATATTAGACTGTCGACAAGACAGTAACGACAAAATATGTTCAATTGCTATAATCAGCATGTTTCAAAAGTTCATTTTCCATCTGGTCTGGGACATCCGCTGAGGCGGAGCGAGCGTCAAACAAAATTCAGTTATTGCTTTCTGCCTTTTTTTGTCGTACCACAGAGAAAAATTTCCCAAGGTGACGTAGAAATTGTGGATGATTCTCTCGGTTCTCTTGCTCCACGTAGAGAACTCGTGTACCTAAATTTTCAATAGTAATTCTGCTATTTTATAATTTAAACTTTTCCTGCCCTGTCACTTTCTGAAGGTCATTTAGAAGGTCAAGATAAAAGTTTTTCGTTTCCAATTTCCTTCTATAGACTTTCCTGTGATTCCAGATGGGTGCCAAAGTGTGTGTATTCAAGCAACTGGGAAAGTTTTTTTTTGTTTTTTGTTTTGTTTTGTTTTTTTGTTTTCTTCGGACTCCTTCAGAATACGAGCACTTTTTGGAACATTTTTCAGAACATTAATGAAGTCAGTAAGTATGAAAAAAATATATCTATATTAAAGACTTATAAAAATATGTCTATATTAAAGTTGGAACGATGGAAAACTGGACCTTTTTATTAATTATGTTTTTATTAATTCCCTCCAATTCTTAACTATAAACTCTGTAATTCATTTATGAATTGTACACTTATTGCAGGCAAATATTTGATTTTACATCGCTCACAAATACTACAAAGAATTCTTTTTCTTTGGTTCACAATGCGCTGTGAATGATTCCTCACATCGAACTTCTGTTCACTATTCCTACTTTGCTTCATCAATACTGTTTATGTTCCAAGTATCTTAAAAAGAGGATGCATTGCTTGTTTCGCACGAAACCCATTGTTGAAAACCTGAGTTTAATTTTGTCATTAGGAGCACAAGAAAATATTAATGTGAGACATAAAACTTACTGGGATAAACTGTTTAAAAGTATGAGAGAGAAATGCCATTAGTTGTAGGTTTGCCCATGTTTTTCAGGAGTCAAATTTCATCATTTTTACCGTCCGTGAAATGAAAGTCCTCTGGAAATGTATTTGCCTGAAATGAGATTCCGCTGTAAATTTCCTGTGGTAAAGAAATTGGCTATTAAAATGGCTTACAGCAGTGTGATCATTATAAAGATATGTTGCCAATGCAAAACATCTACCTGAGATGTTGGTGCACCGTACTGTTTTCATTACCCGGAAAATATGGAGTATCAATGAAACTTCATCTCGTTGGAACAATCCCTCTACCCACTGGCACGAGAACGTACATACGTCATTGGAGTGTGTTCGAGTAATAATGGTGGAACCGCTCATACTGGCCATTTTTCTCAACACTTACTCGCTTTCACGTACTAAACTGATATATTGTGATTTTTTCGCTGTTTCTCCGCGCCCATTACTGCTTTCACCTCCTGAAAAATCTGATTCATTGTGTTTATCTCGTGAGATTTTTTAAAATTTTATTTATTTAAGGTCGCTTTTCAACTACAGGATCATAAGATCACGAGTGTCAATTTACAGTTCACATAAGATTATACATTTTTATAAGTATTCCATTATACAATTACAGTTCATACAAACATTAAATTGTCACGAAGTGCAAATATTTTGTGTACCTACTTATATCACTGGGATGGCTACACATATTCATTTATTTATATATTTACAAAACACAGGTCATTGATATTTATAAGACGTTGGAAGGGTTGTGCAAGATGAGATGTAAAAGAGGGGTTTATATTAAGGTGTCGATTTTTGAGAGTTTTAAAAGTTGTAAGACTTTTATACATTTTTCTGGGAAAGAGAAGGAATTAAATGAAGAGTCGTTTAAGTTTAAGGAGTGTGGTATACGGGCTAGGTTACGGGACTCCAGAATAATATGCAATATAGATACTTGGGATCCACATTCAGGACAGAGTAATGGGTCCGTTTTTTATTAGATGAATGCGGGAGATATAAAAGTGGCCAATAGGTAGTCTGGTAATTTGGATTTGTTGGAATCTAGTGCGTTGGAGGTTAGGGAGGGCGGATTCGATAACGGATTTCCTTACGTGGTGAAGTTTGAAGAAGGTAGTCAGCCATTTTTCATTCCACTGTTTCGTAACCATATTTTTAGGTAAACTTTGAGATCGGAGGTGATATCCCTTCACACCCTTGTCCATTGTAGGTTACGAAGTTGCTTCTTTAGCTGCTTTATCTACTATCTATCATTCCCTTCTATACCTTTAGGTGCTGGGATCCAAACTATAGAGATGAAGGTGCCGTTGTTTACTTGGGTAAATAAAAGTTCTTGTATTCTTTGGATTTTGAAAGTTTTAGAGAATCTGTTGACAATTGCATTCAAGGTAGCCATAGAATCTGAATGAATCAGTTTTTTGTGGTTTTCTCCATTTTGGAAGACAAATTCAATGGCTTTAAGAATGGCCCAGGCTTCGCAAGAGAAGCTAGAAAAATATTCCCGTAACCTGAATTTATAAGTATTCTGAGGGGTTGTAGAAACAATTGCACAACCCGCTTTGTTTTCATATTTTGATCCATCCATATAAACCTTTTCTAAATTATGATAGTCTTCATAAAGAGCATTCAGATGGGATGCAACAATTTTTGGAGAAATTAAGGATTTGGAAACGTGAGATTATTGTTCTTGCAGTATACGCATATTATGATACGTTTCTCATTCGAACAGTTTCTATGTGAGTACATACTACGTTCTTGTTTATAATATACACAGTTTTTTTAATAATGTCTTTATTGGGTAAATTTCAGGGGGAAAAATGAATCAAACTGTAAATTTGCAGCTGTGTGTTTTGTGACAAAATCGATAGGCGTAGTTTTTATGGCAATTGTGGCGTTTATTCTTTCTGACATAAATCTGATCACTGGTTTTTAGAAAGTCAATAAGATATTCTTATCGATATTGTAACATACCACCACGCTATATTTCGTATCCCGTGGCGTATTACGAAAAAGAGCAACGTCCACATTGACAATATCGAACATGCGATGGCTTAGGTGGCTCAGAGCATCAATTAATGTCAATGTGTGCTCGTAGAACACGGACCGCGCGCGATCATTCCTTCCTCCTCCTTGTCCTATCCTCACCCTTTACAGAAATAGTATGCACTACACTGCCACACATGCCGGGAGACCAGTCAGCAGCTTAGCGCTTGTCCAGAATGGGGCGATGCCCCGCTGGTGGGATATACGTACCTGGTCAGGGAAAAAGTCCACAAGTCGACGGGTAGGCCGGCACCGGATCTCGCCATTCAGCAGGAAAAGATCACCGCCCCCCCCACGATAAAGCAAACACTACACTTGTGCAACTAATGACCTTAACAGTTCACACGCCCGGTATCATTAATCAAATCGATCAATCGAATATGAAACATTTCTGAAGTGAGTAAGATCGATGAAATATCCCTATCCTGGTTATAATGCCGGCGTGAATCTTGAAAAAAATTGCATGACCAAACGTAATTATTTTTGTTACCTGCATTTTCGTTACCTGGAATCAACAGTTTGCCGAAAGCTTTCACTTTCTACCCTAGCAAAAACAAATATTAACATGTATAAGAAATCAAAACTAATTATAATTTCTACCCGAAGAGAAGGAAATCGGTCTTTTTGGGAAGAATTGATAAGAAAATTATCGCTCCTGTGTAATAACAATTGGAAGGTAAATCAACTATGGATTTGGGCTATTACCCTCATCATGTCCTTCGTGAAGGAATCGACTCCCTGCCGTTAGAACATGAATAACGATAATTTGAATAACTATATTTCCCATTCAACTCTAGAAAACGTGCACAGATAGTGAAGTTACATTTATGTCCAGAAGCAAAACAAGTGGCCATCTCACGCGTCGAAGGCATATCGTTTATGTATAGTAGGAAGAGACTCTTGTTCTGAAAATTCTTGTTGTGAGAATTGTGAGCGTCTTGTTCTGAAAATTCACCCGTGTACGTGTACTAAGCGACAACGTCCACTCCAGTCTCCAGCTGTCTCTTTTCCTCATCAGTCGTTTCTCAAAAGAAAAAAAATTGCTATTGTGAACTATTTTTGTATTTAAACACATTTTATTTAAATAGAAACAAGTCCACGAAAGTTCATTACAGTACCCTTTCAATATTAATTTAATTAATTTAATAAACAAGAACACTCGTATAGTCACAAAACCCTTCTCAAAACTTCTTTCTTTTAAAAAAATTGACAATTCTCGCCAGTTCAGTTTCCAAAGAACGTTCAAATTTTGCACCATTCGCGGCACACAGAGTAAACACACTGTTCTACCTTTCTGTTCGAATCTTAAACATATCAATAAACTCCTGCCACAAAATAACACTACCAGTTTTTTTAATGTAGCGCTATCTCTGTTCATTTATCACTGTAATGAATGAATTAGTGAAATGTAATTCCTAGAATAAATAGGGAAGTTCTGATTTATGAAAACGTATGTTAATTTCTCGTTGTTTCATTAGGTTATAAATCATTAGGAATGTTCACTTAAGGTCTTAGTGCCCGCGCAATCTTTCCAAAAAGATTTACAAATGTACGGAAGTTGCGCGAAACGATTGGTAAACTTGGAAAAGAAAAATTGAAATAAGATTTCTTTGTCCAATTTTTGAAGACAGTCTAATACTACAGTTTTATGTCAAAAGGTTAACAAAAGGCCATATTTGAAATTTGGAAATTTATTTCTCTGGACGTTTTAAGGAGCACTTTTCCTCTTCTTCAGGAGTCTAACTATAAAACAGAAATTCTTATATGCTTAGTTAAAATTTTCCTTTTCTTTCTAAACTTTCTTTTTCGTAACTAATCATATAAGAATTTCTGTTTTATTGTTAGACTCCTGAAGAAGAGAAAAAGTGCTCCTCGAAACGTCGAGAGAAATACATTTCCAAATTTAAAATATGACCTTTTATTAACCATTTGACATCAAATTATAGTATCAGACTGTCTTAAAAGAACTAGGCAAAGAAATCTTATTAATACCCAGAGACAGTTGTAAGATACTGAAAAATTGAAATATTTTGTAAAACAGAGAATAATACATAGCTCGAAAAAAAGCGTACAATTTTTAATAGAATTGCTCTTGAAAAGAAGTGTTAATCTATTAAATGGCTTTCGCATCGAGTGCTCTAGAGAGCCTATAGACTGCCCGCGGTGACCCGGTCGAGTTCCCTGCGCGCCTGTCGAACGCTCTTCTCCCCTGCTTCTATCCACGAGCTGATTAGACAAGCAAAGGGCTACTCTGGTTGCCTATAGTCCTGCGCCAGGGCACATCAATTGGCCCGCCCTTTTGAGCAACCCTGCTCTAGAACGAAGGTCGGCAAATCGACTCTCGCCACGCTATTCCAAGTAGCTGGCGGATGTTGGTATTTTGATTTGGTTTTATCATTGCACGAAGGCAGCGCATGATAGTGTGAACGTTCCCTGTTCATACCAATGAGACAATCATTATACTTGTATTTTCTTGAAATAAGTGAATGCCGCATATTAAATATTAGAACTAATACATGTATTTTTTTGTTATTTAAGGTCGCATCAACCACTAGGTCATTAGCAACCATAATTGGAATTAACGTTATATGAGGATGAAATGACATGGTGATGGTAGGGGGTGAAAGGACGAACACATACAAACACGCTCGAACCCGCGACCCCCACGGTCGTACTTCTTAGCGATCTCGGGCACGGGGTCGACTAATAAATGTATTCTTAGTGTGAAAAATGACACTTCAAAAACTCTTAAAATATTTCTTCAAGTGTCAAGAGAAGTATCTGTCGAATGATATTGAAAGTAAATAAATAACAAATGGTTTATTTCATTACCTCGTATTTCGCAGATATTTTGTGGATAACCAAGAAGCTTCACCGTAGGTTACCAACGTCACGTCGCCTGTAGACTCAGCCAATAACGCTGAAAATTTGCCGCCAAGGAATTCAGATGAAGTTGATTGTGCCCATTTGCGGGTGCAGAAGCCCTCGATAAATCCTTCGTAATTGTGCCATCTAAGACACTAAGCTAACCACCGGCTGTGACGGATCAGAGGCATCGCCGGTGAGTCCCGACATGTTGGAATTTCGCCAGTAACTAGATAGCTCAACCACTGTGGAGAACTAAATATTCACGTCAAATGCAACCCGCAACACACTCGGCAGCATTTTGATTGTATATCGTTAAATAACTCCTAAACGGTTCTAATGCCTTAAAAACTAAAATTTTGAGTCCAAAGTTCTCAAAGAAACGTTTCTAACACTGTAATCTACAGAATGCGGTCTTCTTGAACATTCCATTATTTTTTGCTGGAGGGGAAAGAAGGAGATGAAGGGCAGAACAACGTCTGCCGGGGTTTCCTAGCCCTGGTGTAAACAACATACCAGTAGGGTTCTAACGACATAAGTAGTTGGGCCCGGAGATAATAAGAGCCTCCGCACCATAAAGCTTCCAGCTAAAGTGATGTGCGTAGCGCCCGTTGCTGATGCCTTGCCTTTGTGGCAGTCTCCGACCAAATCTCTTGCCATTTCGCCTACCGTGACAAGCGGCATGAAGTCCATTTCACCATTGCGCGAGTTTCGTGTGTCGTAGGTGAATATGTGGTGTTGCTTGTTCAAGAATAAGTATTAAAACAATCGGAATTGCCAAACCAGTATATTTCTTTCAGGTTCATTATAAAAATTGTATTAATTTGTTTCGACAATATTTAGCGGTGCTCTTACCATCCATAACTATTGCCACGCTATCTGTTAAGGTCCCGAAGATCCCTGGTTTCTAAGCGAAAAAGAATACAGAATACATCAAGTATCATATCATGGAGTATCAATCATATCATAGAGATGCAAACAGTACTCTGTTTAGACGCTCTACATCTTACGTGCTGTAATGGCCAGAAATGGTAGTTATTGACAATGGCCTTAGGTTCCCTTATGGGAAATACGACTTGTACAAAATTATGTGCGTTTACAATCAGTTAACCTAATGAGGCCTGTAATTTAATTTAATTTGTATTATAAGTTTTAATGTTTTTAAATCTGATTAACATCATCCTTCCAAGACTAAGTTACCTAAAGAAGCGGCCGAAAAGTGGGTCGCGAAACGTTGCAATGTTTTCATCAGATTTTTATCAATTTTACATGTGATATTTTATGAAGAATAAGTGTTTGCATTAAACAATTTTAACACCCCCTTTCCATATACTCTAATTGGTTTTTAACTGACCAATAAGCGATCGTCTATTAACTGGATACTTACTACAGGATTGTCTAATTAACAGGATACTAAAAATCCGAATGCAGAATACTTGATTAGTTAAGTGAATTCAAAACACTGTATTGGGAAAAGACAATAGCTCCTTCTTGGTGTTCATAATTTTCTTCCATTTCTGTTCTTTTCTTTCTTTTCCTCCTCCCCTTTCTCCTTCTATTCCTTCACGTTCTTTTCTTCTGTTTCCGCACTTGTGTTTCTCCTTCTCCTCCTCTTCTCACTTCTCCCCAGTGCCCTATCTACCATTAATGGCGAATGTGAGATGTCGCTGCAACACGAAACCGTGAAACACGTTAATGTCAAGCGGGGTTGCGTAATAAAACATGTGACGAGCGACAACGATTCGCGCCGCTGAGCCAATATTATTAACCGAATTCACAATAGACGAGTTGTCAACTACGGTTCGGCTGGGAATTCGGCAGGTATTCTATAACGCCGTCGAGGACCACCCCAAAATAGTTCGTAATTGTATCATCAATAACACGAAGCGTACTGTCCGAGCGATGCCATTTGGGCCCGTCCCCACCGACCTTTGGGCAGGATCGGGCTCGGCATTCGTTCCCAAACCCACATATAAAAGTCCGAACATGAATACTAAATTTCTCGTCAGATCGCCTACTCTCTGAATCTGAATCAGTGAAATTGTCACTGATTCAATGAGTGAGAGCGGAAGTCACTGATATCTTCAGTCGAAATGGGTAGTTTCGCTGACAATCAGCGAATATGCGAACCTTTTCATAATGACCACCAACATTTCACTGGTTGTCAGTGGTAAAAGTGCCGCGCCACCATCGCTTACTGATCGTTCAGTCGTCACGTTCAATTAGTTTGTCACAGATTTCACTAATTCAATCAGTAAAGTTTCACTGATTCAGAAAGTGGACCCAATTTTACTGATTTGTTCACTTCAATTCACTGATTGTCAGTGGCTGGGTTATAACTGACACCATCAGTGAATAGTCACTGGAAATCAGTAGTTTTTCACTGATTCAGACTGAGAGCGTAGATTCCGGAGATACTTACGTCGGCAACGTCAAGGTAGATGCAGTGAGGAGACGGGTTGGGGGCCCCGAGCCACCCGCTTGATTAGGCAGGCGCCCCCGTGGGATGCTGCGTTTCGGCGTATCCGACTGCCAGTCAGAAGGTGTACTCCCGAGGGATAATGGCCAAGAGCGGAACACTTGTGTGCAGGGGCCCTAAACTGCGTTCTGGCGGGATTCCGATACCAGCCTGTCGGCGTACTTGTGCTATAGCTTAGGTGCCCCCTCGGTTAGCAATCCCCCTGGTAGAACAAGGAACAATGTGGTGTAGTAGACCACGCGAGGTATATATTGCCCAACTGTGCGTGGCGCGAGCGTATGTAGTGTAGAAAATCACCCGAGGCATAAACAATCCAATTGAGCTTGGGTGGGCGTGTGTGATGTAGACCACTCGTGCCCAACTGAGCGTGGCGCGGGCGTGTGAGGTATAGAAGACTCCTGACACATACACCATCCAATTGAGCTTGGGTGGGCGTGTGTGATGTAGTCCACGCGTGCCCAACTGAGCGTGGCGCGGGCGTGTGAGGTATAGAAGACTCCTGACACATACACCATCCAATTGAGCTTGGGTGGGCGTGTGTGATGTAGTCCAAGCGTGCCCAACTGAGCGTGGCGCGGGCGTGTGCGGTGTAGTAGTGAGGCATGTACTGTCCCACTGAGCGTGCCCGCGGGTGTGTGTGTGTGTCGCAGGTGCAGAGATGACGCGCGGGGCGTGGGGCGGCGCGCTGCTGGTGCTGCTGGTGCTGGCGGCGGCGACGGCGCGCGCCGAGCTTTACACGGCGCTGGTGGAGCTGGAGGAGCTGCTCGAGACGGAGGCCGTGCTCATGACGGAGCTCGACGGCTACATCGCCGCGCAGGAGGAGAAGCTGCGCGTCCTTAAGAGGTAACTGCGCGTAGGAGTAAATTAAGAGGCGAATTAAAATTACAAGATTGAAGGGGACACATTTTCCTAAAAATTGTATATTAACTTCAATTTTGTGAAGAACTCTTTAGGCGCTAAAGCGCTCTGGAAAACAATGAGTTGGTCCTCTGGGGACAACCGGAGAATACTAGCTACCTCCTGCCCGTCTGTCTCACGGCGGCGTCCGAGTTTCACTGTTAATATGCTTGAAAACAATTGTGAACAAATCATTAGCACTGTTAAAATGTTAACTCTCCAATACTCGCGGATTCATTAGGGAAGTTTTTACTCACGTGAAGTTTCTGTAAAATCCAGCTTTAGGTAATCAAAATATGACGGAAACATGAAAAGTGGAAAGATAATACGTTCGGTACAAGACAGTATGTTCATCGAATATTTACCAACAATGCGTTTCGTCAACATGTGTCAAATTGTGACGTAAATGAATGAAATTTCAGAAGAAATCTTCCGTATGAAACAAAAATATTGAACCAGAGAATCGAATTTCAATAGATTATTTGTACCAGCACCGGATTTTTAATGAATTACTTACACTGTTTAAAATGTGTTAAATGTCTCTTTACCCTGTGTGGATACGTTCATTTCGTGACCAAATACAAAATGTTTCACCCTGTACAACGGCTGTGTTATTGATAATCTGTATTAAGTGTTTTCCTAAAGAAAATACTCGTACCATACAATTTCTGTAGTGTACAACCCGGTGAGAATTATCAAATATATCCTTTCCCCTTTTATGTCTTTGCAGGAAAGCTAAGCACCCAGAGAAATAAATTTTAGTATCAGTATCCTGATAGCGTTTCGTTCATTATCAAAGTTCTCTCGTGTGTACCTTTCAACCTCGTAATGGTTGTGATCTGGACGAACTTCATTTAGACAGTAAAATGTAAAAACCTCTGGATTAGAACGGTAGATAGGAAAAGGAAATATATTTATGTGAATTTCTTTTTTAAAAAGAATTCGCCAGTAAAGTTTAATAGAAAGGTCTTTGAGAAAAGGAGAAGATTAAAGAGTGTAATACTAACGAACCTTTCCTCTCTTTCCTCTGAACTCTTTCCTGACTCCAGCACATTTATAAAGCTGTAGTTTGAACTTAACGTTTGAATAGAAGATTCAAAGACATCACACGTTACATTTCTCTTTGTAAAATAATTCAGTTGGAACTACTCTGCTTTCCTTCCTCCTGCCTGAAAACTGTGGTTGCTCTTGCACCATAGTTTCCTTCCTTTGTAAAAATCCACAATATGGGGTCCTATTTTTCTTGCGTGTTCGGCCATGGATGAATATTCGCGGGTCGACAGACAACGAATAACCTTCGTTTTGCGATTCAGATGAATATGATCTACATCAAACATCTGTTGTGCCTAGAGCTCGCATTTTCTTGCCGATTTCTGTAAAGTACATTTGCATTAAAAAATAAAGAAAAAAATCTGCAGCTGCTGTTACTTCCTTGGTTCATCCAGAAATTAAAAGGCAAAAAATAATATCTTGTCTCATGTCGTTGTTTAAATTATTTTAGAAGTAAAAAAATCTTCATTTGATTAAGATATAATTAATTTAATTGCATATTAACACTAAAATTGAGAATAGATGGAGAAAAGTTGATTTTTTCATATAAAATTTATATTCAGTAATTTTTCATATATATTTTTACAATAATATTTGTGTCTCCCTATGAAGACGCTTGCTGACGAATAAAGCTAGCGTGACATGCATGTAATAATGTATTCCTCAGCTCACTTAATATGTTTCTCAAATTAATTTATGGATAGGTTCCTGGAATAATTAGAATATAAGGCACTTTCGATTACCCTTTCCGAGGAATCAGAAGAGAATTCAATGAGGGGAACGAATGTAAATTTCGGAGTCGTCTCAATTGCCCACTTCAATATTCGCGCTCATTCTGTTTCATACTAGCCCACCATCAGAGTTAGTAGATTCGAAGTTAAATTTTAATCCACATTCCGTTATTGTAAGTTATATACCTACGGGTACACATACTTCTATAAGTAAGGTAGTATTACTTAATTGTGTACTTCCTTAGTTTTGTGGATGTAATTTTTCAAACTAGAAAACGTGCAAACGTGCTTCGTAGTAGTTATCTATTCCTGGAATTTCATGTAAATTACTAAATAGTTATTGCCAAAAAATTTAACACCAATAAATAATTACTATTCATTTGGTCCCAAAGATTTGACAGAAACAATTTTTCTTGTTCAAGAGAAGTCTTACAAATGAAGCTGCAAGAACAGCGATTCTTTAATGCCGGACGCTGAAATTCAAAAATATTCTAGATCCATTTTTTCGCAATTTTGATTTCTCTTTTCACTGCGCATTGCAATTTTTCAATTGAAACTGTAGCGTTACATGTAGTATCGATTCTTCCATTCAAAATGTGTTGGTACTCCAATTAAAATTATTGTCGGTGTATTTTTTAATTAATTTGTGAGTGCATTTTTTATCATAATGAGTATGTGACATGATTAGACTAACAGTCAAAACATTAAACAACATTGTTAACGTGCCATTGCGTAAACAAAATGACTAATAATATTGCAAACATTTTGGTTTTGAATTGTTACGAGTTATAATAAAAAACTAGTTTCTATTTCAAATATGCATTTTATACATTTCTACTCTACGCATAATTAATTATTCTTTTATTCATGAAAATGATAACAGACAATTAAATCGAAACAATTTATGAAAATGTTAATGAAAAGTTGAGACAGACTTTTTGTGGATTTAACCAAATGACTTTTAAAATCATCGCCACACTACAGGCAATTTTAAGTGCGTTTTGTGAAAATAAAATTATCACTTTGAAATTAAAATGACATACAATAAAATCACAAGTACGTAAACAATAATTCAGTGTTTTATATTTAATTTTTATGTGTAATTCAGTTTTTATATTTACGTTCCAAAATCCAGATGCTATTTGTTTTTTGTTGTTGTTTTTTCACCCTCGGATCGAGCCGTTAAATTGCTAGACAAACAGAATTTGAAAAAGTGAATCGGCGAATGCGCTTCTCTCACTATAACCTCTGCTACTATCGACGCCATATCGCCAATTTGAGCTGCACTTTAGGCACATGCAGATGGCTGGTACTTGTATTTTGTTGTTCTTGAAATCATGAAGAGGTATTGGGTTTTTCTGGCGTTGGGTTGATTGGTCCAAGGGTTGTTTGGAGAAAAATAAAGTTAATGTTGGTTCGAGAAGGGGTTATTGAGCAATTTGGCTGGTTGCTATGTCTCTCCCACAAAGTGCGAGCTGCGAAGTTTTATTAGCTGTCTTCACGAATAACGGGAAAATGCTGCTGAAAATCACCTAAGAAAGAACGGGAATACGGTGTAAAATTGAAAACAAAAGAAGAGGAATGTTGACTTCTGGAAACTTCTGGAATTCTGTCTTCATTCACGACAATTGAAGAGTTGGCAAGGTGGCAAATACTTCCCGACCAATGAGAAATTTCAGAGCAATGTTCAGGCCCACCTAACATTACGGGCGGCAATGTTCTTTGAAGAGGGGATCATCCAAAATCTCATTCACGGTTACGACAAATGCTAGAGTGGTCAAGAAATAAATTCATTTATTTATTTACGATTGCATTTTTTGTGATCAATCGAAGGTGGAAAAGTCGTTAAAAGACTCGTACCTGAGGATAATATTGGAACATAACGATTAGATTGTGTCAGATAAAAGTACATTCATTGCCAAGCGGATTGTGGTTTTCATGTATGTCATAGTCATAATCGAATTGTGTAATTGCTGAAAGAGTAATATTGAGTATAACTAGGTGTGCAATTCATTTTGAATTGTATTTCGTTTGTCTCTAAACAACACAATATCTGGAATATTGGCTCACAGTTCTGTGTATTGGTTTAAAATACCGATTAATTTTGCACGCCGGAATTAGGATTTAGCGATCTTTTATCAACAGCTTGTCATGCTCAAAGATATTATTTCAGTAGTGGATTGTTGTTCACAAAATTTGTGATTACGTATCCCCAATATTGCAAGCGTAGCTAAATGAAAATTAAAAGATGATTAAGACATGATGTATGATTTTTAAACTTTCCTGCACCTGTCCCACAAAATTTGTTTGTCACATTAATCCATGACAAAATATGTGAGCATCGTCATGGCAGTTCGCGAAACACAATTTGTAGGAAAGTTTTCGCCATTTCTTTTCGAAAGTTTCAGCATCCTACAAATCTGTCATTACTTCCTGCTCAGTACGTCGAACTAGAAATCTATGTTTCCTTAATTAAAAATCTTGCAAATAAATGGGAAAATCCTACATTTAACCCTGAACGAAGTTTCCCTATGAATTAACAGTTCTGGCGAACAACAGAGAACTGAATGCGCGACACACGTAAGCATTTCCATTTGCATTCTTCGTGGGGCGTCCGTCTACTCAATGAAACATGCACTAATTACGGTTTCGCGCCGAGCTAGTTCCAGAGCGAAATGGAGCACAAACTTGATCTTGGTAATGCGATCAACACCGGCGCGGCGCGAAGCGGCGTGGAGCCGTCCTCGTGGGGGCGTCCTCGTGGGGGCGTCGGCCACGGGAGAGCCGCGCAAACGGAGTTTGGCAGTCTCGTCCCCACAGGTCCAACTCCATCCTCGCGCAGCGCGTCCCAGCGCGGCACCACGGCGACCGCGCAGCGACCCCGACACATTTGCCGACAAATAAAATAAAATACATTCAGTGCCCGAAAAGGGCCTCGCCTGGTTCGGGGCTTTGCTGGCCGGCCAGCTAGTGAAAAACAACCCTCGTTTGATTATGCAGGGAGGTTTAAAGGAACGCTGCGCAAGTTTTCGATCGTTCTTATGTCGTGGGTGCAGAAGAAAAGAGACATACCGCAAAAAAGTGGCATTGTATAGGAGGGCGGTTTTAACTTGCGCCCAGCCGTTTATTTCGCGAACAAAATAAGTGTAATATTAAAGCCTTCGTTAAATACGAAGGCTTTGGTTTTATTTTATACTGGCTTAATGTGGCGCCTCCAACGGGTATCCTCATGGCAAAAAAGTTTTACTTGTGCTATGCAAGTTCAAAATGAAAGTAAATTTTAAGCTTGTTACAATTATCCAGCTAGTCCATTTTCAGGCATAGAAAATTACATTAAAATGTATCGATTGAAAAACTCGTAATTGTTTTCTTACGAAAGTAGATTTACATAATTCGCGTCGTTCTGATGAATCAGGTCTTAACGAGTGACTTTCAGTGTTTAATCAGTGTACTCATAGGTGCAACGAAACCATAAAAAAACACGTGTTTTCAAGAATTATTCCCGAATACTCTGGAGGGAATCTGCAAAGTATTGTACCAATCAATTAGCATTGTATGAGAGGTATCGAATGAGCAGCAGATCGCCTCTTTTGAAATTGCGTCACCCAAAACGCGTTTTTGTTGCTTATAAATACGTTGTTTTGTTGTTGTTGCTGTTGTTTTCGAGACATTCTTAGAATTTTCTGAATGGTTCCTCATAAAAATTATGTTCCCCATCAGGAGGCCAAGACGTGCCGAATGGCACTTCCTTTGCTTCGATTGGTGAAACGGAAGTAGTCTAACCATAAGTGACGATCGGACGACTGGACTACGTTTACTCAATGACTACATAAGGATCTGAATGTTTCGTGAATTATCTTACTAAAATTTCTCCGAAAATGTACTACTTTCTGAACATATTTTGTAATTTTTGTAAAAAGAATGTTTCGGGGTCACGTGTCTTGTGCACCGTCGATATGAACCTCAATATTCCCACTTGATGGTTTTCAGCTCCAAAACTCATTCATTTTCGGGCGGAAAGAGTGACATTCGTATCAATCCCTCATTTTAGTCAAATGACTACATCTGGTCCTGTGTCGATTTGGTGTAGTACGTTAACTCGTGTTTAAAGTATCTCGGTTCTCTGTGTCACTAATAAGACTCAAAATGGTGTCACGTAGTCAGATTTCTGGCCGGATAGAAAAAACACCGCGCACCCGTATGCGCCTTGTCGGCACCGTTATTTGCTGCAGCAGCGAGGGGCAGTGAGGGATAGTGCGCGGTGCGGGTGAGTTCTCTTGCTCCCGGATTCACTGTCGCATTTGCCACTTGAGCATACACGCGCTCTCGCTCCGTCACTTGCACTCGCCCTGTGTGGGCACGCAGAGTTTTGGAGAGCGCATTCAGTATTAAAGTTCAATGTTTGCCGCGTGAATGTCCCCCGGATAAGGGAATACTAGCCCTGATGTTAGAAAACAAGCCCTCGTGCACATGAGTGAGTTGTTAGAGAAGGAACACTCCATTCAGTTGCTTCCCAGCGAGCGAGGTTGTTCACTCTGTAGGGAGAGAGAGAGAGAGAGAGAGAGAGAGATGGAGAGAGAGTTGCCAATGGGCTTAGCCGTGGTAAACACTCATTCATGATTAAACGTAAACGTGACATGAAGCACAATCTGGTGGCATGCTCTCAGAGGAACCATTAGAAATTATTAACGAAGACATGAATATGAATATAAGCTGTCAAGCCAAGTACAGAGAAGGAACGTTGTCGAGGCGTGTAGTGCGAGAAAGTTGACTCCTTTTACGACTTCACCACGGCGCTTCTCACACACTCAACACAACGCCCTTGCAGTTGCAGCGTAGGATCGTGTGTTCACATACTGTGCTATATCCGCGATAGCTCAGCGGCTAAACAGTTGCAATTAATACATCATTGACCAGAAGACCCTAGGGGTCCTGGTCCGACAGTGGCGGATTTTCGACCATTGGTAAATACCTGGGTCAAATAGGGGCACTGAAGCAGGCCTCTGTTGGGGCTGTACCTCGTTGGGGGCGATTTCTCAAGGGCGAAAAATTCCGCCGCTAGCCGGTGTGTACACAGGTCTGCGCCGTTCTCACATTCTAGCGGCCGGCTGCTCTAATCGGTAGTTTTCCCTGGTTTCTCTGGTCATTACAAAGCAAATGCTGAAGCAGTAACCTAACAAATTGGTCGTGGACTACGCGCGATCTCTCTTTTCGTACACTTGTCCCAGGATGAAGTTCAGTTTCTTCATCCTGAGCCACGAGACGGAGATGTCACAACACTTACTGCAGACCTGCACAGCATTTTGCACTTTCGCTGACCTCGTACGGGCAACTCGGGGACAAATGAGAAAATCGATGAAGGGTGGGGATGAGACCCAATCTAGGAGTGGGGACAACCAATTAGAATGCGCAATTCGAAAGATCGCGCGTAAATTTAAAGAACAATCGGCAAGAAATGACGGTCATATATAGTTCGAGTAATATTGTCTTTTGTATTATAATGAAAATGTTTGTTCTCGGTATATGACAGGGCGAAATATGAAACTACAACGAATTATACATATTAGATTTTGACACCAAGTATTATAATTGCTTGTAGGGCTACTTTTTAATTCGCTTTGCTACGATGTAATCACAAATTTAGTGTTGTGCTAAACAAAAAATGTTGATAATGAATTGTTTTTGTTTGATAATGACAGCAATAAATTATTTTTTATTAACTATGTTATATTGAATAAGACGGTTCTCTCAAAGCAAAAACATATTGTTCTTAAAAAAAGTCATATTTATTTTCTGTTCTAATTTCTGACAAGACTGTAGAGTCGTATACGACATCGTATAAAAATATAAAGCCCTTTGCATTCTATTTAACCAATACCCATGATTATCTTATGATTGTCCGTAACATATCTTCACAGAAGTTTGCTCGTTTATCTCTTTTAATCAGTTTCATAATGGGGAAAAATGGTCACAAATGTGCTATTAAACATTACCATTCTTGGAATTGCCACATATTCTATGTTTATGTCAATCTTGATGTGAGAGATTGCTTTAATGATTTTGTTCATTTTTTTATGATTTGGAGATTATAACGTTCCTGGTGAACAATCAATTATTAAATTGCAATTTTTTGTTAGATAGATTTAAATAATATTTTTTCTTATATATAAGCATATATTTTAAAGCTATTGCTTTAAAATAATGCTTAAGAGTCACAATGAGCATGTTATTTTCTTAAAAAAAAAAAGAAAATGAAAATACATACAGTGGTGGATACGAAGGTGGATATACAGTAGTGCACAGAACGTAAACAGTGAATTATGACCCTGGTAACTTGAAATACTAGACATAATCCATTTAAACAAATCGTCATTTTATTTTGAAGCATGGATCAACATATTAGACGCCCAGGCATTCAATCGACGCGCCGCGTCGTGCTACGTCAGACTTCTCCCCTCCCCGCAAAGCTTCCTACTCCCCACTACTTGCACTTTCGGCGCTGCCACGGGCAGACGATCGGCTCCCAAGTGCAGAATGCCCGCGGGAGCAGGCGTTGTGCAGGTCTGACTTACTGCCATTGACGTAGCGCGTAACAAAAGATGCATGCGACATACTCGTTGAACAATGCATTCAAAATTGCCAATTAGCTGCGAAGAAACACAAGAAGCGCTTCGAAGATGGAATGGAATATGCAGTATTTTCTTACAAAAATGTGAAGGAAGGAGGGAGAATTTCGGAAGGGAAAATAGTCCCCTGGTACGTTTCCCCTTTCCGCGGGGACTTAAAACATATAGCCGCAGTCGGGAGCGTAACCGTCAACTCCTGTCCCTGATGGAGCGCTGCCTCGCTGGGGGAGATACCTGAATGGCGAAAAGCACTCTAGTCGATGTGTGTAAAGGGCTCACAACGGGCGAGGAACACCGCCACCACTACTTGGTGTATAGCACTTACTGCATTCAGGAGACCAGTGACCTCAGTAACTGATGCGCAGTACCTACTCGTTCTCGTGGGGTCGCTGCGGAGAGCGTTCCTCGATGGGATAAAAAAGATGAATAAATACCTCTCATGTGCATTCCATGGCTTCCCGATTAATGGTCAGATTGTGAAATAAACCACACCCCGAACGAATCTATTTCTTTTAACTAATATTTAATATTTATATTTAGCTTTTCGCTACTCCCTAATATTTTAATGATATCGATGGGTGGCTAGCTCAATTGGATATCATATATATATATATATATATATATATATATATATATATATATATATATATATACATATATATACATATATATACATATATATATACATATATATATACATATATATACATATATATACATATATATATATACATATATATATACATATATATATACATATATATATACATATATATATATACATACACATATGTCGGGCGCTTATGCTAATGCTGTTAATCTCAGTGTTATTTTAACTTTCTATACTCGGGGGGGAAATGCCGCTCCTACGAGATCACGACTGGAGAAATACATGAATACATTTACGTGGGTTTGGGATTATTACTACTTATGAACAATGCATTCAAATAACAAGACAATTATCTTTTCAATACATGTAGTGACATAAACGTCAAGTGCAATTTAATTAATTTAAAACTGAAAACTTGACTAATTATTTAATATTCCTTGATGGCCATCGCCTATTTTTTTACAATACTACTTTTTAATTACTTTAATTTCCAAAACTTAATTTAATTAATTTTGATAACAGTCTTGAACTTGTACATTCAATGAGATCCATTCATTTCCGATTTGAATTTAATGTTCTACTATTTGTTACTTTCCTTTTCCACGGATACAGCCATCTTGAACGCCGAGAAGATCCAGAACCACCAGTCTTCCTATTTATTCTGCTCCTCCATATTTGGCTACTAAAATCTACACTTGATACCGCCAACTAACTTCCAAACCGACCTACTTATCTAACGTCGAAGTTCGTTACGCCACCCTTCGCGTATCAAATCCTGAAGCTCTCTCCTCGAACCCACTCGCACGCAAGTCAAATCTGACCTTCTGTTCAGCCAAAAAACATTATTTCACTTTTTCAGTTCATCTGTTTGTATCCTCCTTACACTGTTTTATAATCCCTTACCGCTAAACTTCTCGTGATTTTCAACTTGACTGAGTCCTTTCTGTTTTTCATTTTAAACAATCCATTACTATCAAACCAATTATTAACCGAAATAAATTCTAATAATTTCTATATTTGTCCGAATCACGTTTTAATATCGTGACTCCAAGCCCTTTTATGTTAATGTCTCTGTTCTTTATACTTCGCCCTGCCACCATCGTCCCTCATCACGTAAATTAATTTTTAAGTTTCCTAATATTTTTGTTTGTTTGTTTATTTAACGTCGCATCGACAACTGGGTCATTAGCGACTCAGAAAAAATACATTTTAACAGTAATTCATACATGATTAATTGAGGTTTACAAATTCAGTACAATATACAGTAATTCACAATAATTCCTAATATTTTTATATCCAGAATACCCTCGATATTTTGATGTACTTCAATAGCTACAGAAATGCCCTCGTTTGCGGTTGAAAACTATACAGGGTGTGTCCAGAAGCTCCCGTTACAAAAAAATATCCCAAATTCTGTGTTGCACGTCATGAAAAATGGCAGGTCCAGTTTTTCCGAAAAACATTTTGTCTTTGAGAAAATTGAGTTTAAAAATCACTTCCGGGCCGCGAAATTCAAACCGGCCGCTACGACACAGCCGACGGCGGCGTCTCCTGCGCGGAGCATTTCCTCGTTTCTCCACGTAAACGGTGAAACAGTTCAGTAATATTATCTAAGGAAAGTATTGCGTGGCTTTACACTAGAATACGTTAATAGTATAAAATGTTTGTAGGGTCTGTTTAATAAATATTTTAAATGTACTTATTGAAAATTCAGTTTTGTTCAAAATGATAGCGACGGTACATGGCGGCGTAAACGTGAATGATGAACACATCCAACACTTATGAAAAATATTGAATCTCCTGGAATGCTCGAATTGTTATTTTTAGCACATATTCATATGAACTAGTGCCTTTCGGCTCAAGATTCCCACATATGTGAAAATTATTCAAAATACCGTAATTAACTAAAATGCGTTTCGGAAATGAAATATTTGTTCATTAAATACCAAATTTATTGATTTTCTCTGGAATTTGAATTGATTCTCCCGGCTGTCATATTCTGAATTTTCAGACTAACAATAGCCAGATTAATTTTAACTTATATTAATTTAGCTCGTTTAGATAATATAATATTAATAATTTCACAATTTATTGTTCTTCATATTTCAGTTTATCGTTATTACTTCTGTTTACTCTACATTTTAAAAAAAATGTATCTCTAGTATGAATCGATAGTGGTCGCCAATGACCACAGATGTTTTTAAAACGACCTTAAATAAGTAAATAATAGCCAGATTTAGACTTCTCGGTAAATGACTGCACGATTTATCTGAGATGAAATTGATAGATATCAATATTTTCCCCCTCAAAATGAATGTATCTTTCCTAAATAAAACTATCAGTCGTTACAGTAAAATACCCATGAACTTCCTTAATACTACCCGTCAAATTATTCTCTCTTAAGTAACATGTGGTACAGAAAGATGCACTTTTTGCTGCCACAAGAAATGCATTCCGGAATACCTGTTATTGCAAAATATGCTACACTGTTCTATGTGGAATATCTAATTTGTGACAAACGGCCACTACTACCCATTTCTCTAAGTTGAATAAATATTCTACCCGTCGTTTTCCTTTTCCACATGAAAGATGAGAGCATGTCTCTGTCCCAAATCTTGGAGTTTCTTCGTGAAATCACTTCATGAGGTAGTTGACGGCTACACGGGAAATGTTTTATTTCTTTGTGTGTTTCATTTGCAATATAGTCAGCTAATACGTGCATAAATGAGTGACGGCCATTTCTTCGATTTAGTAGTATCGATGCCTATGCCGAATTCTTCTAATGCCTATTTTGTAGAACGATGTAATTCAGTTCTCTTTGCAAGCGAATGACTGTCTGCAGTACTGAATTATTCACTTGCTTAGCGTTTTCTAATCAAAGGAAGGAAGAGTTATCAAGGCTACTACATTGTTGAAATAGTTTACTTCAGGGACATTGTAGTGACTTTTCAATATGTTTCAACTTTTCTTTGATATTTCCGTAATGTACAACCACGAAAATAGGCACACAGGAAAAAAAAAACTTTTTTATGCAAGATAATCAATTTTTAACCCCAAAGAGGACTCCATGCAGGTGCTTTTTCAGTCATGACCTCTCTGCGGGCAAGGCCTTGAACTTCGCAATCTGCTGATTTGAAGCAAAACTGACACGCAGCTAATAGGCGAATCACTTGGCGGCGGTGGCAGGTTCACGTGCCTGTTTGCCATACGAAATAAACCACGATGTGACGTGACCTAGCAACTGACAAAGGCAAGGACACCGATCATATTACGGGCTGTGAATTGCACCGGTCCGATACCCTCAGTGAACTTCGGTCGAACTTTTGCTTGCAAGAATGAGTTCTTTTGAAATATTTGTACGCCACGGAATGCAACATCACAGTCTTTCTCAGTTTTTTACCCTTTCACGCCAGGAATATACTAGTTTTCTATTTTTTATTCATTGGCGCATGGCACATAAGGCAACGCCATTTTATCTGTTAATATTCACCTGTGGGATTGGTTAATTGTCTACGTGCCTCCTATAAAGATTCTTCAATGCACTATTCGACGTGCATCTTCACAAAGTGACTGCCAGAGGAATCAATTCGAATGCCGTGCCCGGAGATAATCGATAAATTCGGTATTTTCATGAAATATATTTCATTTCCGAAACGAATTTTAGTTTATTACGGTATTTTGAATAATTTTCACGTATGTGGGAATCTTAAGCCGAAAGGCACTAGTTCATATGAATATGTGCTAAAAATAACAATTCGTTCATTAAATACAGAGGTGTGATGTCGTACATTGTAATCCTGCTCATTGAAAGGAATCAGAGGATAAAATTCTCACATCTGAAGTAAATACGTCCATCGCAGTAACGATCCCTAAGAAAAAAATCGCTACAAAAAGTTTCTTGAAGGTGCATTACCACAACTCAAAGTCATGATGTCTTACGTCTCAATATTGTATTGTGGCGTCATACGGATGTATTAAAACACAGACGAGGGTGGGTAGAATAAACAGTTGGTTTATTAATGAAAAAACACAGACCGAAGTCGTAAAACACCATAACACTGCCTTCTACTAAGTAAATAAATACAGCCCACCACAAGAAGTGATATTACAGTGCGGCTACCACACCGCCCAAACCACAAACGTTTCCCCTCGGTGTGATGCACCGCTCTGCCGAGACAAACCTACATGTCTCATGACTGACGACAAACTAATGCCGGCTTCCCCTCCGCGTGCTAGACGCACAGCCTCCTACTCACACAGCTCGAACTACAGAAAAGAAGAATGGGGCGTTCGTCACCCGGCTTTTATAGGCGCCATGGCGCCGCCCGCCGCCACCGTTGCCCGTCCCTGCACCTGAGACGACGCTTCGCTCGCTCGGAAAACCCGATGCGTCATTGCGCGTCACCACGCCAGATGTCCAGCCCTTTGTTCCACATCCGGTGAAATTACCGTCTGCTCGTTTGAGCGTGCATGACGCTACAAACTCCTATATACCCCCCCAGGAATTTTTTTCGCAGTTGCCACAACACAGAACAAAAATTCCCCGAAATTTACTGCCCTAGGCCTGCTGGCTCACATTCTACGCAACTGCTCCTAACCTGGCTAAATACATGCAACATACCTGAAAATAAAATCCCTACTAACCTATACTTAATTTTTTTACTCTCTGTTATTATAAACAATTTCGTATACACACATTACATGAACTCGATGTGGTAGCCAAAAAAAAATTCTTATACCCCTTCACAATACACATAAACACATTCACGTATACTTTTTCAAAAAAAAAAAATTTGACATAAATAATTGCACTGTATGCCCTAGTAACAACATAGAGACATAACCAAGTTGCAATAACTTTCCAAACGTGACATAATAAATACACATTATATCGCTTTACCAAAATTATGCAATCCCTTTCAAAACATGACATAACAAATACACAGTATAACCCTTTACCAAAAATATACACTTTTTTCCAAACATGTGTAGTTTTAACAATTCCATTTTTCTCTTTCTCTTTCACAATATATACTTTTCTTGATCATGAGTCTGAATATAATGCACAAAGTTTCAAAAGAAATCTTTAATTGTTTTTCTGCCCTGCAAGTCCATCTTGCTTCAATTCGTTGCCCACACGCATTATTTCACGATGCACTTGTGTGTCTGTTGACAACTGCTTTACACTGGTCGTTTTGCACTCTGACACAATGTCGGCACTGTCTTGATGCGCACTCACATCACGCACATTGCTGAGGGACGTACGTCTCTCTGCAAGTTCAGGCACTGCCTGGAGCTCATTCTCGTACACTCTACTCAATATATCCGCATTAATATTCAAGTTACCTTTCCTATGCTTAATTTTTATATTCAGATGCTGGATCGCCAAAGACCATCGCATCAATCTGGGGTTGTTTCCGGAACATTGTTGTAACCAGACCAGAGGATTATGATCGGTTTCCACTTTCAGGCAAACATTCCCATCAATATAATGTTTTAATTTCTGTAATCCCCATATAATACTAGCACATTCTTTCTCAGTAACACAATATTTGATCTCAGAAGGAGAAAACTTTTTGCTTAGAAATAACACAGGATTCTCATTTCCATCATCATCTACCTGGGAAAGTACTATCCCCACCCCTCTATCTGACGCGTCGCATTGCATCAAGAATTCTCTGTTGAAATCAGGCGCATGAATAACTGGTTCACTGCACAGAGCATCACGCAATTCAATAAACGCCTTCTCGCACTCTTGCGACCACGCTACCTTCCCTTGTCTCATAGTTCCCTTTAATAGATCTGTGAGAGGTGCCGCCTTTTCTGAAAACCTGGGCACGAAACGCCTATAATATGAAATAAAGCCAAGAAATTTCCTGATTTCCTTTTTCGTGGTCGGTCTCGGGTACTCACGAATCGCACGAACTTTGATCTCATTCGGCTTCAATAGGCCACTACCAATTTCATATCCTAGAAACATCACCTTCCCGCGAGCAAACTTACACTTTGCCGGCTGAATATGCAATTTCGCCTCTCTAAGAATATTAAACACAATGCGTAAGTGACGCAGATGATCTGTCCAGTCATTGCTAAATATGGCTATGTCATCCATATATGGTATTGCAAAATCAGAGCAATCTTTAAGCAAAGCCGCCATTAACTTGCTACACACATACGGTGCGTTTTTGATACCAAACGGCATGCGTAAAGGTTTATAGCTACCAAATTTAGTGCAGAAAGTGGCATACCGCTGCGCTCTTTCTGTCATTTTAACCTGCCAGAACCCTTTGCTTAAATCACACGTGGAAATTATTTTCGCCGCCGCTACAGTTTCGATACGCTCATCTAAACTCGGCAATGGAAAATACTCCGTCTTTATCACCTGGTTTAATTTCCTATAATCAACACAAGCTCGAGGTCTTTTGTTTGGCATCTCGACCAATATCATTGGTGACGCGAAATCAGAGTCAGAACTTTCAATAATCCCGTCCCTTAACATTTTGGCAATTTCCTCCTGCAAAATTTTACTTTGCCTCATAGACATGCGATAAGGCGCACTTCTAACTTTCGCCGTGTTGTCGACCAATTCGATGTCCATCTCAACCTTATCCGTTAAACCTGGTTTGTCTGAGAAAATGTCACTAAATTCAACAATTAAAGCTTTCAATTTATTGTACATTTCAGGTGTAGCATCGGTGCCGATGAGCATCGATTCCGCGTCGAAGTCGCCAGCTTCTAACCGAAGCGCATACCTATCGATCACGTCATCGTTAGCTTCATCTTCAGTCCTACACTCTGCTACAAAATTAACATACTCAGTCCTCTGATGGTACGCTTTCATCATGTTGACGTGGTACACTTTTCCTGCGCTTTTGTTAGGCAATTGTACAAGATAATTCACATCAGAAACTTTTTCCATAACCTCTCCCGGTCCTATCCACTGTACAGATAATTTCTTTGTTCTATTGGGAGCAAATATTAATACCTTATCCCCAACATTAAAATTCCTAACTACAGCCTTCTTTTCATAAGCAACCTTCCTTTTGCGTTGCTCACCCTCTAACCTGAGGTGTGCAGTTTCCCTAATATATTTTAACCTATTAATCAATTCAAAAACATATTCTGTTACCGTGTTGCTTTCTGATTCATTCCCTACAATGTTCTCATACAACAATGTTACCGGTGTTCTCAAGTTCTTCCCAAATACAAGCTCCGCTGGAGTATAGCCTAAAGATTCATGAACCGTTGTTCTCATGGCAAATAAAATTGCCGGTAGATTCATTTCCCAATCACCTCCTGCCTCTAAACATAACACCTTAAATAGCCTATTCATAGTTCGGTGAATCCGTTCAACTGAATTACTTTGAGGATGGTATGAGGAGCTGTGAACAATTCGAATACCGAATTTTTCCGCAAACTCAACCATCAAATTACTGGTGAAACACGTGCCTTGGTCTGTCTGCATTTCACGAGGAAATCCCGTTCTACTAAACAATTCCATTAAGGCCTCAATAATAGTAGTAGTTTGTAAATCTCTGATTGGTATGGCCTCGGGATACCGTGAAGATACACATATTGCTGTAAGAATATGTTTTGCCCCCGTACTACTTGGTGCAAACGGGCCTACCGTATCTATATTTAATTTAGAGAATACCTCGCTAATAGTCGGCACAATAATCAAAGGTGCTTTTTTCTTGTCACCACCGTGTCCTACTAACTGGCAACTATTACACGTTTTCACGAATTTTTCCATCTCCTGAAAACAGTTCGGCCAATAAAAATACCGCGACATACAAGACTTTGATTTAGAACAACCTAAATGACTGGAAGCAGTTTCGTGACATACTCTCAAAATGTCCCCGCGATATATCTTCGGCACTACCAGCATTTCAAAATTCTCACCTTTCTTGCTCCGCCTATTCTTGAAGAGAATATCGTTCTTAATGAAATACATATCTTTCCCTGGCTCACTATTTACAGTCTTACATTCATCATAGATTGCTTTAACTTCTCCATCAGCTTGCTGTGCCCTGCGAAACTGATTCGTGTCTACACGTAATAAATCTCTAATTTCACTGGCGAGTTCTACTACACTATCACATTCAGCACTTATAGCCTCTGTATTTTCCTCCTCCTCCATATCATTTTCAGACCTATTAATTTCAATATTTTATACTACATTTTCAACAGAGTTTCCTAAACTAAACTGTTCTTTAGCTGCACTGGCTCGCGTAACTACCACATTGATTTCCTGTGGTTCGACAAAACCTTGCTTAACTTCTTCTAACAATAACATAGTTCGATTACTTAAAATATAATACGCTAATTCACACTCTTTTGGTACAACTGCCGCCCTTGTAATAACACGACCGCTAGGTATTTCTAATTCAATCTGCGCGACACACAAATTCTTCGGCGCCCTTTCTAACGGCTGGCTAATCCAGATAGATTCGCCCGTGTAATCTGATGCATTTACTAAACTCTCACTCACTAGATCAAACGATGCGCCCGAATCGCGTAAAATCAAAGATTCTTTCTGATTGATTTTGCCAACTAAAGTATAAGGCTTCAAAATTTCACTGGCTTCAGGCTCGCACGCATGGTTGATAGGCTCCACTCTTTTGTTAGGGCACTGCCTAGCTAAGTGTTGCGTCGACTTACACACAAAACATTTCTTCACGAATCTTTTATCAAATTCAGGATTCGTAGCTACCTTGCCCGTATCACTAACATTAAAGGTTGCCTTCGTCTGCCCAGTTACGACCTTAGATTCAGGCTCCTTCTGCTTACCCTGAAAAGGACCTGATTTCTTCCACCCTTGCCGGTGATTCTCATACGCGTCGAGTTTTTTAGCGAATTCAATGGGATTGCTGAATTCCGACCAAGAATCAATAAAATGGTCCCGCATTTCCCACGAAACTTTTCGTTTCATCTGGTCAGTTACAATTAGGTTCAATAATTCTTCAAACGTATGTACATTGAGTCCTGACACCCATTCTCTAGCATAATTCAAAAGTTCCCTGGCAAAAATACCCCAAGTTGAATTATTACTCTTGTTGTGTTTTACAAATAACTGGCGGAATTTTTCCGCATCGAATCGATATAATTCTAACAATTTAGCCTTCAACGCGTCGTATGTCCATTCCTCTTCCTGCTCATCTAAAGTGATCCAGTTATTTACATTATAAGGCAACAATCCTATCAAATGCATGGCCCAATCGCCTTCTGGAACTTTCAACTGCCTACATTGACTCTCGTACGCGTTTAAATAGGTTGTGATGTCGTCCTGCTCGCCTCTAAAACGACCTATAATTTGCCCAATCTTAATTACATCACGATGCGTTTCGCCGCGTGCCTCGCCACGTGGTTCCGCGTCCGCAACATTTCGCGCCCTTTGAACTTCGGCTTCTATGCGAAATCGCTCTAACTCCCTATCTCTTTCCTCCCGTTCCCTACGTTCTTCCCTCTCCTTCTCCTCTCGTTCTCTCTCTTTCTCCTCTCGTTCTCTACGTCCTTCCCTCTCCTTCTCCTCTCGTTCTCTACGTTCTTCCCTATCCTTCTCCTCTTCAATATCTTTGCGATGTTGTTCGCCTAGCCCTTCAATGAAATCCGGATCATAATCCTCGTGTCCGGTTATTAAACCTTTTAATTTTATCACGGTTTCTGTCCCGTCTAACTGAATACCTAGATCATTGGCGATCCGAATCATCCCCTCTTTCTTAAACCGCGTGAGGTACGCCATAGCTCCAGATAATGCCGTCACTTACAAGAAAGACGCACTTACCCTTATGCTGTCTGCTATCTGCTGTCCTCGTTCGGGATGTCCTCTTCTTCGGCTGCCGGTCCGTCTGCGCCGCCACTCCGTCTGCGCCGCTCCGTCCGCGTCGCTCCGTCTGCGCCGTTTGATCGCTCCTTCGTCGCTACCGGTCGCGTTTTACTGACTCACGGCCTAACGACTCGATCAACTATGCGTATGATTCCGCAACTTGTATCACGTGACGCTAGGTAAAGCATACACGCTAACAATACTCGGCCCGAACACTTACTCGAAGCCTACCCAGTTATTTTTACTGACGATTTAATTATTCAGGCCTAAATCAATGCCTACAGTTCCAAAATACTGCACATAAACTGCTGCTATAATTTACTCACAAATTAACAGATGAAATCGCGTGGGTTATGCTTATTGCTGCCACACTCACTATAAATGGCCTTACCACAATAATGCCCTTACCGTAACTACCATCAGATCACACAGCAAATGATAGCCCGTACCCGCGTGAATTTCAGTAACCGGTGCTACATTTGATCATTTTCAAACAATAGCACACACCGCGCGTGGAATTCGATAACTGCTGCTTCTATTTGTTCGTATATCAAACAAAAGCCCTCTCCCCGCCGGTGGATTCGATAACCGCTGCCACCATTTGATCGCTCCTTCGTCTGTGGCGTCATACGGATGTATTAAAACACAGACGAGGGTGGGTAGAATAAACAGTTGGTTTATTAATGAAAAAACACAGACCGAAGTCGTAAAACACCATAACACTGCCTTCTACTAAGTAAATAAATACAGCCCACCACAAGAAGTGATATTACAGTGCGGCTACCACACCGCCCAAACCACAAACGTTTCCCCTCGGTGTGATGCACCGCTCTGCCGAGACAAACCTACATGTCTCATGACTGACGACAAACTAATGCCGGCTTCCCCTCCGCGTGCTAGACCCACAGCCTCCTACTCACACAGCTCGAACTACAGAAAAGAAGAATGGGGCGTTCGTCACCCGGCTTTTATAGGCGCCATGGCGCCGCCCGCCGCCACCGTTGCCCGTCCCTGCACCTGAGACGACGCTTCGCTCGCTCGGAAAACCCGATGCGTCATTGCGCGTCACCACGCCAGATGTCCAGCCCTTTGTTCCACATCCGGTGAAATTACCGTCTGCTCGTTTGAGCGTGCATGACGCTACAGTATGTAAAGTTCCAAGTGGCTGCATCCTTAGTTGAATATAACGTATGTTACAATATTTCTGTTCAGAAATGTCACTGCATTGTATTAAAACAAGTGCCACTTCCGTATATCAATAAGGCTCCTGTTTTCTAGGGCATTTTACAATTCATAATTAAGAATTTTTCTGTTTTCCTTGTTTTTTTTAACTTAATTTTCATATTTTGTTTTTCAATATTGTTTTCATTGCCAATATGTTTGTCAGAGTACGTTTTCGTTCTTAATTAAGTGATTATTGTGTAACTTAGAAAAATATGTCCTAATCTCTCTCTGTATATATATATATACACACACACACACACACACACACACACAGACACACACACACTCCGACAACGTATGACCAATCTCCTTAAAGTTGGCACTTCTACGTGTTTTTTCACCCAGAAGTTTTATGTGCTGTTAATTTCTGTTGTAACTCCTCTACATGGCGATGTAGAGCAAAACTAAATGTTTACACCAAATGCAACTTGCAACACTCGGGGCAGCATTTTGAATCCACCTCAATAAATAACTCCTAAACGAAGCGTTCTAGAGCATTGAAAACTAAATTTTTGAGGCCGCGAAGAAACGTTTTCACACTGTAATCTACAAAATAATATCTTCATGCACATACTATTAAATTTTTTAATGGACCGGCGCTTCTCGATATTACCTCACCTGTTCAGAGACGTGCAGAGACCTGTTAGAATCTGCAACTATGTGCGAATGAGAGGGACAGAGAGGCAGAGACAGAGACATACTGAAACTGGGTCAGAGAGACGGAGAGACAGAGGGAGAGTAGAAGGAAGACAAGGAGAGACAGAGGGAGAGTAGAAGGAAGAGAAGGAGAGACAGAGAGAAAGGGAGATGGCCGGGGAAAGAGGGAGATGAAGGGCAGAACAACGTCTGCCGGGTTCCGCTAGTATTTTTATTTTTGTTGTATATGACTAATTAAACGAGAATGGTTTTAATTTTCACTGATCTCAAACTGTTGAAGTTAACAACAGTGTTTTATTGCTTACAATTTACAGTTTACATTTAGTGTTTAGCTAGTACAGTTAAACCAATCTCGATATAATATTCCAAAGAGGAATCAAAAATATTCTGTTGAACATGTAAATAAAACTTCTACAAAACATCTATATCAACTATTATTTGAATTTTGAATCGGATGGTTCCATCGACTAGTAGATTTTGGACACGAAAAATTTGTACAATATCACATCCTCTCCAATTTTTATTTAATAACTTTTTCGCAACTTATTGAATGACGTATTTACTCGAAAAGCAAACTCTTATTCTGTGACAAAATTGAAATGTTTTTGTTTTTCAGAATGTATCTCTGATTTTCACTTCTTGGTACGAGGGAGCAAATACCAGTTACTCCCTGAGGTTGCACAACGGAATGGTGTTTACAGGATTACACAGTTCTGCTTTCCCAAATTATATATTTTTGCGTGTATGATACCGTGGGCGGATTCGTGTTGACGATGTACTCACAGTTACTGGTACTGTATTGATCCACTTGTAGCTTTTGGAATATATATTTGATAGTGTGGTTAAAATTTATTTAAACTTTTATATTAAATGCATTTTGTAAAGAATTACTCATTTCATAGTAAAATGATTCGTGCACGTACTATATTGCTTAGGTTACAATTTCCGTATAATATAATTTGCGAAGTCACCCTTCTACTTAACTCAACTCTGAATCGCAATTGCAGTCATATTGTGTCGAAACATCCTTCTGCTCGTCGAATTTAGCAGCAGTGCCGATTCTCCTCGGGCACATCGCTGACAGAGAAGGGATGCCAATCCCTTAATATTTAGTATTTTCGTTCGGTAGTTTTGTTCTATTTAACTTTTTACACTTATTTTAAAAGAATAAATATTAACTAGCCATTAGTATGCTTTGGAGCGGACGTGTGATGACTTGACCAATATGCGCGGACTTTTAGTTCCCTTCAAAGACAGAAAACATACTTAAGAAAAAATATTGCATAGAAACACTCAGAATCATGTTATCATCTGTCACGCGCATCAAGATTTGCTCGACCTTTTCAACCTTGTAGACGACTTAGCGACCAGAGAACACTGCAGGGCGATAGTTTGTCCAATGGGCGTTACAGAATTGGTAGTATGTGATTTACTGTAGGAAAAGAAAATTCAGTAGTGCTTATGACAATAAATGAATATTTTGTAATATTGAACAGTTTTGGGGGGTTTATTGTCAGAAGAAAGTACAGAAATCATGAGTAGCAGCAATAAAACGTGCCCACTACCGTTTGCGCCTTGTTAACTTCAATTAATCGGTAAAAAAAGATGTGACTTAAACTAAGATTCCGTGGAAGCGCTAGCATTTAAATCACATCCTTTTGATCTCCTTCATTTTTAAATTACGTCCACAATCCTTTTCACGTTGCCTTTGAAGTGGAGGAATGTTTTGAAGTCAAGGAGCTCTACGTTGCTGAATGGTGTCACCTACATCGTGATGGGCTTGTTAAGGTAGGAAAGGAATTTTGCATAAACAGACGAGCCAGTATATTATTTCACAAAACTCATAAACCTTTATTCTGAAATCATATAAAACTCGATCATGTGTGACAGTCACTGGATGATTAATGTTCATCTATTCTAAATAATTAAAAATAATAATAGTGACTTTATTTATGTGGCGAGACTCGGGCCGTGAGGCTCGCTCTTCCGTCTGACAACGTAATGTATAAATTTACAGATAAAAATTGAACAACAAGGTGTTATTCAAAGATACATATAGTAAATAAAATAAAACACAACTTAGAAATGTGTTTCTCCTGGACTCACAAAAGCGAGAGAAAAAAAGGGGAAAATTCTGATCCACTTAAACGTCTTGTGGTTAATCTCCAAAACTACCGAGTTAACAGCATCTTTCTTTCACTTCCGGTAGTCGCTTGATGGTTGTAATTACGCAAATAAATTGCTTGCTGTAGCGGAACTCCGGACCGTCCCCTCACCTCGTACTTTACACTCGAAGGATGAATTTCAGAACGGTATCCCCTTTTGCCTGAGCGTAGCCTACTGTTGTGGTGGCGTGCACTTGTTCTAACACCGCCAGCGTCCTCCCTTTATTTTTTTCCATCATTGCGGCACTTCTTGCCTGCAGCGTCGCTTCGCACAAAAAAAGAACGACGGGAAACAGCTTTGTGCCGCGGGCGGTCTGCGAAATTGGACAGTGGGCCGCAGGAAGGAATGGCTTTGCGCACGCGACGGTCAGCTGTTTTTTCACACTAATTGGGGCACGACGTTACATTATGCCTCCAAACAAAACATTCTCGTGTATTTTTTTTTCATTCTGTATTCGCAGGAATCCTCGTTCGGGAATCAATTGGCCTCGTTTTTTGCTGTTCAGGACGCAGCAGAATAGTTCTCTGGCAGATAGGAAGACTTTAGAAAAGGCTATACGGTTGTTTTGTGTGCACATTTCAAAGACTTCAGTAATTGGAATGTTTGGTTTTGCAGTGGATCTCAAAACGTTTTCCGTCAATCGTACAATGAACATGCATGACGCATACACATTCTGCTAATTTCGCTTGAACGAACACGGTTTCAAAACATGTTTTACGACAGATCAAGCCTCTGCATCGACCAACTGTTATGGCCAAATAATCCTTTCAATGAAATTAGACTTCTTACCCAAGACTGTCACACATCCCAAATATTATGTGTTTAAATGTCTTATAGTGAAAATGTATTGTGTAGTAATTATATTACTTCTGGTTTTACATGGTGAAGCATTCGTTACGATTTTGTATGCCCATTTTATAGTCTCTCTCAGTAGTTGTGAAAATTGGAGGAATGCCAGATATTTGAAATCTCGAAAGAATTTGTTTATTTTTTTCATAAAATCTTCTGATAGTGAATGTAAATATTTTGAAGTCCTACCTGCATTTTCAGATGTTGAAACTCTTTGTTCGTCGTTCATTACTGAACAGGTTTTCGCGAAAATTTGAGTTACTCACCGCTAAGCCATTTTAATACAAAAATACTACTTGCACTAGTTTTATGATTTGCCCTTCGTATAGAGAATGGCGTACTTTGAAAGTATAGATAAGGGAAGTAATTCTCCAAGTAGTGTCAGTTTCCAGTTTACATCTATGTATGAGACACTGTTGGTTTTCGCCCAATAAAATCGTACGTGAAAGTGTGTGCTAATCAGTGGTTCCCAACGGGGGCGACATCGACCTCTTGGGGTCAATTAAAACCCTGAAAGGGGTCAATGATGATCAACAGGTCGACTCGAGTGTCAATACCCGAATACGAACCGACGACTGAAGGGTAGAATCAGGATCCCATTGATTACAAAAAGAAATAATGAACTTGATAATTAATTGCTTTATGATTCAATGCAGCAAAACATATTATAGTAAATTTAAAATTAGCTCCCCTTCTTTCCAATCCGTCTTTCATCTTAAGGATCAGAGGACCACCGATGCACGGCATTGGGCACGGGAAGTCAGGGGTCCCTAATAAGGGCTGGAGAAATGTTATGGGCATTTCTTAAAAAACGCTCAACACATACATATATGATACTGATACAAAATATTGGTTTACGAAATTGTTGAATTTACATTGAATTGAATTGACAATTGTTACGATGAAGATATTTATGTGCAATTCGTTGCGTTATGTTTACGTGTACTATCAACTACAGAAAAAATGCAATGAAGTAAGTGGAAAAGGGCAATCTTTTTTAAAGGGGTCAATGAGAGAAAAATATTGGGAATTCCAAATTATTCATATTACATTGATTCGAATTTCCCATAGTGTTATGCTAGCACAGATACGTACTTTCTTTGAAAGCTCTGGAGTTCTGAGTAGACCACAAGATCCTGCTATAAAATAGTGAACTCCGTCTGTTCATTGAATTACACAAAACAAGAAAGACTAAAATTTGAGCAGCATTGAAATATTTTAAGAAAGAATTCTAAGAAATACATCCAAGAGGTTCAGTAGATACATTTCACTGTCTAGAGCAGGGGTGTCCAACTTGCAAGGTCTCAAGAGCCACAACTAAAACATTTAATAAAGTTGCACCGGGAGAGATGGCTCAGTGCATGAACCCGATGTCACTCCAGTCCCTCTGACCGGGAGGTCCTAGGTTCGAGTCCCGAAGGCGGCAGGATTTTCCAAACTAGCTTGTCAGCTAGGTCGAATTCAGTCGCTGTCTGGAGGAGAATTCTAGCGGCCGGCTGCTCTGATCGCTAGTTTTCCTTTGTTTCTCCGATCAATACCAGGCGAATGCCAGAGCAGTACCCTAACAAACGGGCCCCGGACCGCGCGCGATCTGTCCTTCCTCTTCCTTGTCCTATCCTCACTTACACTAACATGCACTACACTACCACACATGCCGGGAGACCGGTCGGGAGCTTACAACTTGTCCAGGCTGGGGCGGTGCCCCACTGGTGAGAGATACCTGGTTGAGGGGAAACCCTCGGCGCCAGATCTCGCCATCCAGGGGGGAAAGATCATCGCCATATCCCGAGAAAAAACACGCATTACACTTACGGGACTAATGATCTACGTAGTTGATGCGCCCGGAAACACGAATCAATCAATTTAATAGAGTTGCAGGCCATATTTTCATTACTCAGGCGATCCACACCTGGCGTCCCCGTATCGTCCCCGTATCGTTGATTTCGGCTTCTTTGAAACGGAGGACGGGATGGAACCGTGCGTGGTATCTGGTCGTAGCACGACAACTACAACACGTTGGGATGATTTTGAATTTCTGAATTTACTGGGAAAAAAATCGTTAAATCTAAACTCAACCTATTTTAGATTAAAAGTGGGTTATATAGCGATGCATAAGTGTTCTATTGTGAAGTGATGTGTAGTGCAGTGTATAGCAGGGAAATAAAGAAGGAAATGTTTTCAGGTCTTAGTGAAGTGAAGTGCAGTGTGATACTAATGCAGTGTTTGTGTGTTTTCTCTCTTAATGTAATTTAATATTTTATGAATCAGTCAGTTTTTATATTATTATCATTATTTTACCATTATTATTACTACAATTAGTATATAATTTGCTAGTTATATCACCTTATTCTTCTTCTTATTGTTGTTGTTATTATTATTATTATTATTATTATTATTATTATTATTATTATTGGTTTTAGAATTCTATATTACTGAAAGGCTGTGTATATTTATGTTTTTGTAATTAGCCGCCACCGGGTTATACCCAATTGCAGTTTAAATAAATCTAATCTAATCTAAAAGGGGTGTTGGCCCAGGCAGGGGGCGAGTACTAGCCTTACAGTGTTCTTGCTCGACATGGAGGAAAGGGAGGGTCTTTCACTTTGACTAATAACCCTTCGCGGGCCACAAATGGCACCGCGGACTGCCAGTTGGACAACCTTGGTCGAGGGATTGTCTGCAAAGCGATTCGGGTTCAGTTTCTTTGGATTACATGTGGTGAAGAATGCGCTCAATATTACTTGTCAGCACTATGAAAGGAAATCCTATTCAAACTGTAGAGTTTTCAGTCCTATCTAGAACAATATGCTCACCCCCCCACACACACACACACTCACACGCTTTAAATATGATTTTAAGTGTTACTCAAATGTTGTGAGTTGAGTAGTGTGTCTAGGATGACGTAGGTCGCTTTTAATTGTATCGCAATGAAGCTGTTTCGGGAAGGGGGATTACTTGTCCATTTTATAAATGCTTTTTGGTCGTTTTTTATTTGTTATTGTATCTTGAGGTATTAACCTGTTGTACGTTTATACTGTTGACGAACTGTGGAAGAAGTATCATATCATTAATTAACAATTACCGTCAATTCTGCAGATATAAGACTATTACCACGGGAATAAGGAAAGTTCACCCGTAATCAGCCATGTACTTTCGGACGTTATATTTCCGCTACGTTAAGGAGGTATATTTTTATTTTTTGATGTTCCCGGTGTCGCTCTTGATTCGGGTGAATTGATAATGTCAGAGAATTAATGTAAAACTTCCGAAATTAGTAGTAAAAACTAAATTTCCTGTACAGAAAAAAATGTAAATTACGCATAACATTTTCGGTATCCCTTTCACTCTGGTTGGCAATTTGTTTAACTATCTTGAAGTACTGTCGTAACACGGCACGCATATCTATTAGAGCCCTTTCATTTGGATTCCCTGAGCAAAATTAAACGTGCAGAATGAGTATCGAAAGAGTGTTCTAGCTTGTATGCTGCTATCTTGAGCAGCAAGACCGAACGTCGACATAGTCATAGTAGTACGTGTAATGAATACCTTACTGGGTATCTCTACAAAAGAGTAGTCCTACTAATTGTCTGACCATACGTTATCGTAGTTTTCAAGTGCTTAAACCACAGATTTAAGGAATGTAAATTTTAAAAGAAGTAAATGCATTTTAGAGAATATATTTTTAATTTCTCAGGAACGAATTTTAAACATAAGTAAAATAAATGTAATTCCATACGTGACGCACACTTCGTACTGCACATGCGCAGAAGATCGATATTACTGTCGACTGTTGTACGGCACGGTGCGCCTAAAGTTGCAAATGTCAAGTCGAATCGAGGTTCGCAATGTTATGAATGGAGACCTTATTTTTATGTAATTACATATCTTTTGTCTTTCGACTCACCGTTCTCAAAATTGTAATCTTGCCGAATCATAGCCCTCCTAACACAATATCGAATTTTTTCTTTAGATATTTTTATATATTTAGTACTATATTACATATTTTACATATGTCGCTGTTTTCACAATATAGTTTCTTATTTTATCAATTTTCTTCTATTTAATTCCATATTTTTTGTGAAAAAATGCATTTTTTATATCAGCATTTTCCCTACATTTTTCGAGAAATCTGGGTGTCAAAAGCATCATTGACACCGCATTTTGTGATCTGTAAACTTAATTTTGGAAAAAAAGTTGCGATCACTGACGTGTAACACTTCGATGAAGATGCTACAGTGTATGTTTGCTGGTCGTAGATCTCGCCAGTTTGTGCGATGGCTTCTATTGCGATTAGTCTTGCTGCTAAACTACGGTCCTGGATTACAATAGATTAAGCTTTTACTATTGACGAGAAAGTTGTATGATGTGAAATGAGCAGTTTTTATAAATCTAATTTCGTATTACGTAAATGGTTTTTAATTAGAGAATTTTAATATTACATATTATATCCTATTTTACATATTTATTACATATTCTGTCTATTTTCATTACATATTTATGTACATATTTTGACGTTTTATGCTACATATTTTTCCGGACTGTAGTCATGAATCGCGCCCACTGCGACGTCTCGCGGCCGCGGTGCCGCCTCCCGTCTCCGCACGGGAATTAAAGCGCAGGCGGCTCTGCGGACGGCTGCGTAATTTCCGACCATTAGGGGGCGCGGCGGCGCGGGGGAGGGGCGTGGCGCTTGCAGAACGCTTGCGGGGACGCTCCAACGGCGCGTCGCGCACTGGGCCGAAACGCCCCGAAAGTGGCCCTGGCAGGGCACTCTTCGGCCCGGCACGCGAAGCGCTCAGTGGGAAACTGTTGCCTATGCTGCCCGCTTCGTTTGTTTGTTTGTTGTTGTTTTTGTTTTTGTTTTTTTTTGTTTTTTGTTTGTTTTTTGTTTGTTTGTTTTTTGTTTTTTGTTGTTTTTGCTTTATCTTTATTAAGGTCGCATAAACTTCTTGGTCATAACCGACCACATGTTAGTACAAAAAATTAATAATTTTTTAATTAGTCAAGAATTACAAAATGGTAAAAATAACATGATATAAATACAAGTATTACAAAAAATTGGTACAAAAAATATGAACACTTCTTATTACATTGTTATATGATCACAGTATGATGGTATAATATGCTTGTTATGAACATACCACATACAATAGCAGCAATATGTATCACATTCCTGTGCCCTCTTCGTTGTTCGCACGGTGGAGAGCGACAGTTTTACTTCTGCGAGTCCAGGGTTTGTCAAGCCTCACGTGTCTGCAAGTAGCCCGCTTAAGCGAGTGCATCATGGGTGGAGGGGGAGTATGTGCTTGGCCTATGGGATCAAAATTTTAAAGGTTAAGAAAAAACAAATTATAATGTTGGCATTGTTATACACAAATTATAATATTTTTGAGTTAAAGAACACAGATGTTTGAAATTGGAGTAGATACAGAAATTTCCCCTATCGTCATATCTTCATCGGAAGTATGTTTTAATGTAATTACGGCGTTAAAATTTTTTCATCGCAAATATATTTGTCTTTATTTTCTTGTATTATAATAAAGTAATATGACTCACTCGCATCTACTAAAGCTAGAAACGGAAAAGTTTGGGATATATGCCCCTATTACGATTTGTATAATGCCTGTGATTTTGTTTTCCAAAATCTACTCTCTGAAGGTACAGAAATGTGTGTGTTACACCATTTTTATCGTGGAAATATCCGAAAATCAACACTCATTATTGAAAAAAATAGTAACTTTAAAAATGTTACCAAAAGAAGGAGAATTTTATTGTTAAATGTCGACGTGTATGTTTTCTTTCGCACATTTTGCCCATTGAAATGTCGGAGAATACGCGTTTCGTGCATTCGGCTCATCGCGGTGCGGCTGCTGGAACAGACCGCAATTCTCCTCGTTTTCGCCTGTTTTAATCTGCGTTTTAATCTAATGAGTCTCGCGGCGCACTTCTTCCCCTTTTGCGTTTAGCAAGTCCCTAACGCCACTTGCGTCAAAGCCGTCTAGAAACGCAGTTGTAAAGGCATTTGGTGCCGTTCAAATTATGATACATGCATGGGAATTTCTCCTCATTTTCCCTTGACTCGAATCAGGTAGGCTGAGCCTACGTTAGCAAGGAGTTCCCACTCGCACCATCGCCCAGGTGTTAAGAGGTCTTTGACAAAAACAGTTTGCCCCGAATAGTTGGGCAAATGGTTATAAATTTTCCTTCGTCGACCGAATTTTTCATCTCCATTGAGATAACAGAAATCATTGCCTTTTCGGGAACACACCTTTGTTGCAAAGTCGCATTGCTTTGTTGCAAATTTTACAGTGTTGAGAGAATTATGGAATAGTCTGGAGTATGTCATTCTGGTGCTACGTTTTTTCTAGTTTTTTTTTCTTCACGAACGTTCGAATAGCCCAACTTAAGAACTTTGAAAATGTCTGAACTTGCCCAGATGGTGATTTCATACGATTGAGTTCTGTGAAGATCAACTGTGTAATGTGTTGGAGAAACAAGTTAGTATTTAAATGTACATTTGTCTCTTAGAGCCTATCGATAATTATTTTCCAATTGTGTGTAACATTCCTCATTTATTGAATTTCACGAGGTCAATACATTTTCCCGCTCATCATCAGGTGTTTTTCGATTGGTTTTTAATTGATCATCAAAGATAATTTTCCATTTTGATCTCGAAACAATCTGGTACTTGGTGGATACTTGCAGCACGTTTAGATTCCATGTACGTTGTCACCATTGCGTTTCCCGCGGCATTGGGAACGCTCTGCATTGGAATTTTTCCTTTTCACAAAATTTTATTTTTCACAAACAAATTATTGTAGATGCTCTTAATTACTCATTTTATTATTAAAATATTATTATTGTTGTTATTATTATAATAATGGGTGAAGTTCACGTTAAAATTCTCTTACCAAATTTTATGTCAAAAGTTTGCAAAATTGTATTATGTTGCCTAAACCTCCAGTTAATCCGTTTATCAACTTATTTTACAGTTTTGTTGTAAAATTTAAGGTGAATAAAATATTACAATTTTAGTATTTTTATTTTAGTTTGTACATGCAGTTTAAATAAATCATATTTGATATTTTAAATATTATTCACACCCAAATTAAATTAGCACAAAAATACAAAAATTAAAAATACAAAAATACCTTTAGAAACCAAAAATAATTAAGTTATACAAGAAATGTTCTTAATTGTTTTCATTATAGTTTTCAATTTACGTACATTTCCAAATTATTTACTGAGAAATTACTACATCTTCTATCATCGAATACGTCATATCATATAGCATGTTTCTGACAGAAAAAAACTTCTTTCTGCATTTACATTTACAGTGTGACACGCCTCATTCTGACGTACGTGTGCACGCAGCTAAGAGCGATCAAAAACTGCGTTCATCTTTTCTCGATTTCGCAGGGCAAAATCTGTTCTGAGAAATTCCATTAATTTGATATGCAGTGCAACTTCCAGCTGAGTTTCGCGCCCGGACCTAATGTCAAATGTGACTCGCGCATGCAGTCTCGTGTTGTCAGCAAAGACTGACAATACGGATATATTGTCCGATTGGGAAGGTAGACCCCGAATATAGTGTTGGCTGTGCATCCGCAACCAAGGGCCACGGACAGTGTACTTGGCAACACCGCACATCCCTATTCCGGAATGCAATCCCTCAGAAATTTGTATTAGACAAAACGCATCATGAAACATAAACACGCTCAGTTCAACAAAATACGGAATTTGATACTTATTAAACGGCACTCGCATTTCACAGGTCATCTGAATGCACTACCGGGTTGTCATAAAAACTTTTTTTAATATGAAATCTGTAAAGCAAGTAAATAGCTGATAATACAAGAATGATAGTTTGTGCAAAAATACTACGAATATTGCAAATTCCTTTAGTAAAACCCAAAAATGTGCAATTTTCAGGCAGCAGTACCCAAAACGTGCAATTTCGTGCAAAATTAAACTACTACTACAATAACGTCCGTTTCATGATTCAAATATCTGTCAAGGGTTCATCCAATTTTAAGTTAACAATGACAAGATGTAGTTCCATGGGAATCCGGTCCTTTTGTATTATATTCATCTTTTCATCCGGAAAAGGAATGAATTCTAAGTATTTCCCCGCTCTGGTTTGCCCTGCGCCGAACTACCCAAATCCACCCTGCTCCTTCCTACATTCCTCGCCCTGTGCTGCCTCGCCTGACCCCGCTCCAGCCCGCCTTACCCCTGCGATATTCACTACGATCACCGTTGCTATCATCCAGAAAATTACATACCAATTCAGTAATGTAGTGGAAACACGCATTGAAAAACGCAACTGCGACATCAAACTGCACTGAACCATACAATCTAACACGACTTTGCGACTTTCTTTTTTTTCATGGTCCTGCCAGAACTGCCTACTAATGACTCCATCAGATTGTGCGTGATGTGAAAAAACATTTTATTGGCATATTATTAACATTTATAAAACATATACTACAAATGTGTGAGTTACTCGGGCAGTCATCGGGGACTTCCTGCTTTCAATCAGTATCCTTTTTGCTGAGATAGATTGAGTAGTTTATCCGGCAAAGAGATTTTTACGTAAAACGTTTTAGATGATTATTGAGAGAAATGTTTTACTTTTTAGTTTTTAGTCGGCTTTAACTCGATGCGGGTTGGGGAAAATTGTGAATTTGAACTATTTTTATCAGACATCTCTCATTAGTCGCCATTTCACCCGTTTTTAAAATTATTAACCCGAGAGTCCTCGACAAAAACTCCATTATTTCTCATATTTCAGTCGTTAATCCGATATTCTGGTGGCTGTAATTAAACTTTTAAACATGTATCAGTTATAGTACTGACATTCAAATCATCCAACATTTATTTACTAGTCTAGTAAAGTATTAGGTAATGTGACACCATTGCTTGTTTCCATATCACAGCTCTTGGAAAAAAAAGGCAGCCCAAAACCTTCATATTTTGCTCCTCTCATACGCTTGCGAGATACATTATGAACATGATTGTCACTGTGTGCTTTTTTGAATGCAAATAATTGCATACAACTCTTGGAAACTCTGGTATGCTCTCACGGTAGTTAATTATGGAGGACATTATGTTTGTTAATATCACGTTTGTTTTTTTGAAATAGTTTGCACTGTTTTTTATTCTTCTGCTGAGAAATATGAGGCTCAGCAGGAAATGGGTATACATTTGTTATAAAACTGTAATTGCTTGTAGTTTGGAAACGACGTAGTTTCTAATACAAATAGATGGAAAATCTTTGTTAGAAACATTCCAGGAACAAGATTTCAAGACATTCCACGTTCGAAATATAGGTGACTAGTTCTCGTTTTTATTACGAGAATGTCTTTCTCCTAGTGAGGCAAAGCCGTGTAAATTCTCGGCAAAAGTTATGTTAATAGAAATATGAAAATTTCATGATTAAAAGCTTAACACTGCCTTATAATTCACTTAATTTTAATGAATAGAATCTTCATATTAATACTTAAAAGGGCCCTGTGCATTTGGTGTCTACATATGAAGTTTTGAATGTCTGCTTATTCATGGAACTGGTTCGTAATTCAACTACGAGAGTCTTTTCACAAACCTCTATAAATCTGTGTGTGAATAGGAAAAATTTATCTGGTGTTAACACTAACTTTCTTTCGTGATTGATACGGTGGCAAGAGCCCGTTTCGTTGTTCCAATAAAATTGAAACCGCGGAGATATAAACACATTTATTACTATTGGGACGCAGCAGCAAAAGCTGCTCATTGTTTTTGGAGCTGCATTTCAATTACAAATACTTTTTTGATCTCTTTTATCCAAAAATAGACAAACAATACTAATCAGTTTTCCTTCTCATTGTCAGTTCTCAGCAATGTAACCTCCGTTACCCATTACAACGTGATACACTGCGACGTGATATGTATTTGCCCCAAACAATACAATCTGCATTCACAATTGACTTTCGCCTTCATTAGCAGTTTCATTATAAAAATTGAAACCAAAATATTAGACAAGAGTATGACTCTCATCACCAGGTATTAGTCGCAATCATTGAGAATGATTGTTACCTCTCAGTAATGTGAATTATCCTCTAGTTGACAAACGCAGTAAAATCACCAACCACCAAACTGAACTTCCCTATTCGATGGACGTCGACCGTAGAATTTCGACCATCATACTGTAGACGAATGTCAGTACCTATAAACAGGAGGTAAAGTGACAACATCAATTTCATTGCCTTTTCGAGATACACCTTTCATGCAAAGAGGATTTTATGGTGTTGAGAGTATTGTATTTATGTATTTCTGGTGATATGTTTTTTTTAAATTTTTTTCTTCATCCACGAACGTTCGAGTTTCTTTCTCTTGAAGTAACTAACTCATTTGTATCCCAAGCACTGTTTACTCAATAATCTTGTTTGCCGAGTGTTGTTTTCAACTACCAGAAGCGCATCATAAGAACTTTTGAAATGCATAAGACGTGCCCAAATGGCGACTTCATACGATTGAATTTTATGAAGATCTACTCTGAAAGGTATTGGAGATACAGCTTTGTATTTAAATAGGAATTTGTCTCTGGAACCTTAAAACGAGTATTTTCCGTGACTGAACAGTCACTATTCCATTGAAATATTTAGTTAAAATAGAATTAAAAATCACTTGAAGCCAACCTTTAAAATATTAACTGAATGTTTTTATAAGTTCAATCTTAAGTGATCTGAATTTCTCAGGCGGTTACAGGCCCGTGCTATGGGTGCGGATTCAACGCGTAAGTAATGTATGTTTATGTCTTGACATCCTGGAATTGAAAGCAAAGGTAAACCACCGTACAATACTACAATACTATCACCCACATTTTTTATCTTAATTCGCTAGAAAAAACACTATTTCGCTGACACTTTCATCCTTCATGGATCCTTCATTAGATACAGGAAGAATATATTTTGAAGGAGTACTTTTGAGTCTATTCCTTGAAGCTCTTCTCTCAAATTTCCCTTCTGGATTTGTTCCATGGCCTATATCATTGACTGGATCAGACTGGAGTTTTGAGTAAGGTTCTAAGGCATTTCTCCTATCCCTGCCGTTTCACTTTGCCACAAACGCTGTCATTGTTATCATTGATCTCCATTTTGCCAACCACTATCAATCCTCAACATCTCAAGCTCAATGATCTCCTAATGATACATAAATATTCAATTAAATAATAAATCGGTTTTCGACTCTTCTATCACTTACCAAATCTTCTATCACAACCAATGGAAAAGAAAGTTTCGACCATTGCACTGTCCATTTAACGGAAAAAGTTAAATCAGATTGCTCTTGCAAATTAATTCTACAAAGGTATTATATCCAAAAGAAAATTTTTAAGTTACAAAATATACCTTTTCTGGCCTCAGTATTTCTTTCTGGAGAATAACAATACAAATTTCGTAATGGTATTATGTTAGGCGTAAACAATAAATATCCAAAAACAATTAAAAACACCAAAATGGACATGTCCGGTTATGGAATAAAATTGTAAGAGAACTATAACATCTACAAGGGTAAGTAATGTCTCATACGACCATTATTAACCCAAGATCTCGTAAAAAATTAGAAATTCATTGTTCTGCCTCAGCCAGGTCGTATCTCATACGAAATAATTAATGTGCATAGCGCTATCAGTGATACTAAAACCACAATGTAATGTATAAATATTAATAAAAGGGAATGTGCGTATGTGCATCGCATATACACGCAAAAAACTAGTCAATCGATTTTGCTGAAAACTTCAGACATTAGTAATGGTAGAGTGGTTTGAATTAAATGAGTTATGTTGTTTCGTTGTTGATGATTTATTCATTTACGACGATTCAAGCGTCCCTGAACTTTACCACAACCCGCCGCGCAGTCAGGGTTTAAGCACATCTTCACTGCATACAAGTATTCTGCCCCTGCGATTGTGAAATATCTGCTGAAATTATTCTTTAAATGTCTGACGAGTAAATCAGATTTCTCCTAGATAGTGGCAGCGAACGCATGTCCAAATTTGAGGGAGAACGTTTTAACAATAGGATACTTGACAAACCAGGACGTAGAATAAACCCATACTTGTGAGGAAGTCTTTCATCTATTAAAATTTTTGCTCAGCGTAGCGTAAAATGTGATTAAAAATCACGAGACCAGTAGTGTCTGATATGTAATACATTGCAATAGCGAAGCATTGCCATGTCCACTAGTTATGAAAAAACAGTAGAATTATGGAATTAATACAATTACGGAATTAATATCAACATTGGGCGGTTGCCGGCACAGTTCAAGAACTATGGGCTCCTTCCTTCGCAAGTGCATTCCTACACACATCCTTCAGGATCTAGTGTTGGACTATTTCTCCGTACCTCCATTTAATCCGTTCCCTTTATTTTTTAAGATTTGCACTCACCCTTTGCAGGACTTCGATGTGAGTGTACACAGTTAGTACCTCCAAGTTGGATATATTACATAAAAATTAAATAATACATACGGTGATAAACCGAGATATTAAACTAAAAACAATAAAGTCACTTATTAATTATAATTAAAATAAATTGATTATGCACATTCTGTCATTAAAACCCACCTTGCTAAGGTTGAATATTCATGTGCTCTTGAATTGCTGGAACAATAAAGTTCCGAAACGTTGGCGATCTAAGAAATGTTTTCATTGTATGATCAAAAAACCATGAAACATTCCTAGAATTAATAGTGTGGTCGTGAATAATTCACGACTTCTCTATTTCTCTCTTTCTATTCACTATTTTCCCCATTCTTTCTTCTCCCATGCCTTTCTCGTCGATTGCGTGCTTGTCTCTTGCGCCGATGACGTTAGCGGTAGTGCGGCGTTGGCGTGGGCAGCGCCTGCGGTTGCGCGAGCAACCCAACGCGCGTAGGTCTGACCTGTTCCCGGAAAGGACCGCCAACAACCGCAGCGTTGCGGCTCCGCCCGTAGCCTCGATCACGGCGCCCGGCTGCGATCGTTCAGCGGCAACATCGTTGCATCTCACAGAATCGTGGACTCTGCGGCCTCGTCGACCAGGAAGTCGGAGGGTTGAGAGTCCTGTCGGTGGCTAATTTACGCACCAGCTACCCAGCTGGGTTGAATTTAGTTATTGTCTGGAGGAGAAGTAGCGGTCGGCTCTGTGATCGATAGTTATCCTTGGTTTCTCCTATCAGTATCGGGTGAATGCCGCAACAATATGTTAACAAACGAGCTAGGGATCGCGTGCGATCTTTCTTTCCCCATCCCACCACCTTATCACCACCACCATCCCACCACCTCTCCTCCCACCTTACATTCACAAACACACTACACACACGTCAGGAGATCAGTCAGAAGCTGAGAGCTTGCCTCGACCGTAGCGGTATCCCGCAGTGGGGGTTCATTGATTGATTGATTGACTGATAGGTGATTGTGAGCGCCGTCATTAATCCCGTAACTCCAAAGGTCGTTAGTCCCGTAAGTGGGAGTGCCGGGAAATTGCGCTGAAATTCTCCCGCTGGATAGTGAGATCCTGTACCGACCTACCTGTTTCTTGGGGGGTTTCCCCGACCAGGTATCTCCCACCATTTGGGCACCGCCCCAGCTGGGACAAGCTCTACGCTCACGACTGTTCTCCGTTATTGCGGCAGTGTTGCAATGTAGTACTTGTAAGAAAGAGGTGAGAATAGGGCATTGAAGAGGGAGGAAAGACCGCGCGCGGACCGTGGCAAGTTTCTTAGGGCACTGCTCCGACATTCGGCTGATATTGATCGCAGAAACATAGGAAAACTAGTATCTATCACTGCAGCCGGCAGATAGAATTCTCCTCTTGACAAAGGCTGAATTCGGTGTAGCTATCTAACACGTGCATTTTCCTCGGCCCACACATGCAAATTGTGCAGATTAATTGTGCCAATTCTTGTAAAACAGGCTTCGTCTGTCCAAAGAACGTGTTTCAGAAATTCCTGTGTTTCATTGCCCTTGCGCGGGAAATGCCTAGAACAGTCTAAACGTGGTTGGAAGTCTGAACTGCGTAAATGCTGCACCCGCTGGTAATGGAAAGGTCGTGATCATTCCGCATGAGTCGTACGCCAGACGAGGGATTGTGATGCATGTCCTCGCGCGTTATTTACTTTGTGCTCGCTTCCCGGGCTTCTCGGAATATTATTGCTCTATGTTTATGGCGTCCGAAACTCAATATTTGACCTCGGTTTTCTTGTGACATTCTCTATTATTTGAGGCTTCAAGAACCAGCCTGCATCCAGTACTATTTGCTACCTTTATTCGTAATTCAACTTCAAAATTAGTAGAGCAGATTAGTAAACGGTTGATTACTGTTTTTTTTCGCTAAATAAATATAAATAAATAAATGAACTCAAACACTCGCCTCCTTATTTCCAAGCATATCCGCTTCATTTTTTAATCATTTCGTCCAATTGAAATCGCGACTTGGAATTTGGAATTTTCATATTATTGGAAATCAGCGATCTCTAGAACACCATTTATATCTATTTATATGTGTTTTTTTTTTGTTGTTATTTTCAACTCCATTCGCAATTGTGTGAGTGGCGGCTTTGGGGCACGGTGCGCTTTCAGGACACTTTCTGCTTTCCCCACCCTCCGCCTGCCTTGCCTCCTCTGAAGCTCACTACCTTATACGGACGCTTTGATCGCTCTGTGCCTCCGTCAGCCCCGCCACGGCTCACCTACGTATTCCTTTGACACACCTTCTATTAATCCGCATTGCTTCCGTCGTCCGTACCGTCCTGACACCTTTGCTCACAATACTCCTTCGTGCCCGTTGTGGACGATATTTGGATTCCTCCTTCCCATTCTCATTGCTTCCATCGCAGACTTCCTCGTGACTCTGGCAACACACTGCACCGAGAAATGCGACGTGACAAATGTGCGACGAGTGAGGTGAAATGAGCTCGGTGAAGCTGCATTCACACACTAGAAATAGGTCATTCGATATTTCGAAATGTCATTTATGCCACTTGCCTTAGGGTCTTGATTGCAGAATTCAACTGCGAGTCCCATTTGTGTTTTTATTAAATGTTCTTCTGTAATTTTGACGCGTGAAATCCTTGTTTTTTAACCATGATAGTAAATCCGCTGCAAAGTGAGTTTGAATTGCTTGGAGAAAAATACAGTATTACGTTGTATTTATTTTTGTTTATTTATTTATTTAATGCAAACAAGCAGTTCAAAACTATATGTGACGTATGTGGAAGAAGTATAATCAGTCCAAGATTTTTTGAGGTCCGAAATATCTATTCGTGATACTAGTTTAATTCTGAATAAATGTTGAATGATGAAATAATTTATAATAAAATTCATAATTAATAAATTCACTTGTAAATAAGAAATATGACTTATAAAAATAATGAATCAGTTTAATTCTTGCAAATACCGACTATCTTCCTAATTATTTTATCTTTATATTCATTACGCATTGGTTCCACACAATTAAGGATAATTTCCAAAGTTATTTTCAACATCATTTCCGTTTAACCAAAAAATTAAGAAACTGGTTGGTTATCATATCTTTCACTGTTCAATCTTACGACCTGGATCAGTTCTGTAACGAAGTTCAGTGTTTACCTGCGGCAGAGAGTGCCGCAACAAATAGTCAACAAATGAAACGGTAGAAACCTGTCCGAGGAAATTCGCTCGCCGACCGACCCGAGCCAGAAGCCCCGAAGAGGAGAACACGAAATTTTTAAGTGTGAGGACGATGAAATGTCTTGTTTCGATTTTTCACTTTTCTCGCAACGGTTTTCTCGGTGTTGTCTGTTGCGAGCCTTACCCTTCCGCCTGCCACTTGGACGCATGAGACCTCCCCGTCACCCTCGAAACACTCTACAGCAGTGGTGTCAAGGTCTTCTACTGGTGGCAGTGGCACGCGTCGTGACTCCGTAGCATGCCACGAGCTACTCCGCGCAACTAGCGTTGGGAAAGGAAACTATTAGTAGTAACCCCGCTGTTTTACAATAGTGATGTCGGTGTCTCTTGCGGTGGAATGATGAACTGCGTGGAGGGGGATTTCGTTGTGGCACTCGTGCCATGGACTCCCGATCGTGGCATCAACCTTGACACCACTGCTGTACAGCCTCCTCACTATCACCGCTGCCGCCTCCGCTTCTGCTTCCCTCCTTCCCTTAAAAACCAGCTAAGGTGGCTCTGTGCCTCTGATGGAGACGTGCTAGGGTTTGAGTCCCGACTGTAGCAGGATTTTCTACTCTCTCTGACTGGAGGGGACATAGCTAGGCCGAGTTCAATCGCTGACTGGAGAGGAACTCTTCTAGCGGCAGGTTTCTTTGATTGGTAGTTTTCCATGGTTTCTCCGATCAACACCAAGCGAACCCCGGAGAAGTACTCTCACAAACCGGCCACTGACGACGTGAGATCTTTCTTTCCCCTTCCTTCTGTTGTCTGGGTTTTCGGATGTCTGGGCCTACAAAGATTCCTTCATTTATCCTAGCGTCACTTAAACCAAGATACATGGCGCACAAGTACTTGAAACATTCACTTTCTATATTGTGATGAAATCTGCTACATTTCTTTGGTACTTCTTGATTATCTACTCACCACAGATAACACAAAAGTAGTATGGACTGGTAACACAACTCCGATGAGACATTTTTTCAAAATGCACTTTCAAACTTAAGGAATCCTTTTTAATTGCATTGATGCAACTAGATGACCTAAGTGTATGTTTTCACTCCAATTGACACTACTGGACTGGGAGAATGAGCAACAATGTGGGCTCCAATTTCCATACATGACCATTTCTATCTTGATTAACTTCAGAAGGGGACTACAGAGAAAAGATAACTATTACCTTCCTAACTGAACAGAAGCTTCATGACCACACCATCTATTCAGGCAGAGTGTTATTAGAACATGATAAGTGTTTAAAATGTTAGAAATCGTTTAAGAAAAAATATTGGTTACAAATGCAAATATGTGCATATGCTACAAAATAGGAATTATGTTTCATGGGTTTGAAAAAAATCTGTACGTAATGGAGAAGGACGGACTTCATTTTCGTTTTCAGCACAACAAAAAGCATGAAGATTAGCCAAAATTATCAAATAAAATTTTTGATGGTAGACCTGTTGAATCTATTCCTCAATCGTTCCTTTAAACGATTTTCACACTCGCACCACCACGATACCTCTGGAGGACCGCCTACACGCTTCTGCTCCCTCTCTGACTCCCCACCTGCGCCCTTAACCTTCCGCCGTTCGCAAACCCTATTGGAACGAGCTTACTTGCGCGGTGTATTTGAATACGTCAAATCAGCAAAAAAGAGGAACAATCAGGTAAGAGACAAGGTATAGAAATTCAGATAAGTTAATTCCTGTTCCGTACAGTCAACTCGATTATATATAGCACGCACAATAAAAGGGTACGATTCTGCAGGTATTGCCATCAGTCTCAAATATTCGAGGTTCAATTCGAGTTAGCCATTTAATGGCATCTGCTCCGGTGTCTTTCTCCAAAAGCTCTCAAATGTAATAAAGGAAAATGTATTTTTACAGCTTAATTGAAGAATACACAAGCTGTTTTGCGTTCACACAATCTCTGAGAAGTAACAACTACAACAATTACAACAACAACAACAACAAAGTAATCCGTGGGGTATCCAAATATCCCGCAGGAACCCTGGAGTGTTAATTCTCAATTGTTGTTGTCTCCGCCGACTCTTCAACCGCCGTTGGGAAGTACGCCACCGCTGACCTTCTCCTGCTTTGTGGCAGCACACCCCACGCTGATCCACCCGCAACCCCTTCATTGTGTTGGTAGCAGGCCCCAACGCGCCCTCCTCCGCGCTTCCCCCGCGGCGGCGACGGGCCTCTCGCGTCTCCGGTGTCTGCGCTGCTCCCCCACGCCCTCGCGGCGCTCGTCTCCGCCCTTCCACTGCGCACGTTCACGACCACAATGCAGCCACATTGCCAGGGAATCCCACCCTTTTTCTCCAGCCACCGTGTCCGCCGCCGCCGCTCCGCCGTTGTTCACCGAGAGAATGAGAAGCCGTTGCATTTGAGACGCGCGCCGCGCCGCGCCGCGGGCCGGCGAGCTCGCGCGAGCTACGGGTCCTTTTGTTGCGAGCCAAGTGTCGCATCGTTCTTAGAAGCGGTCCCGGAATGAAGTGACGTGCACAGTTCACGTAGCGGTCAGTCGATGCGAAATGAGGCGAAATGGTGTGAACTTGGAAAACGGATGCTTTTAACGGGGCTGCTTGTCTTTTGTGTTTTGTACAGCTGCAACGTGATTAAATTGTATGTACACTGAGTGTAAAGGGAGGAAACAATGAAACTTCGAAAATAAGCTCTTAAGTCGATTTTAAGCTTATTTTGTCCGATAAACGTCTACCGAATTTCAAATAGCGGAGCTTTAATAAGCACTCAAAATGATTGAAAAAAATATTCTTTATGCAAACATTTTATATTTTAGAAACATATAAACTTTATGGGAGCAATAAAATTGTTCATTTGTTCACAAAGAAATAAATACATTTATTTCAAAGAAAAATTTTTAACAGAGAAATACAATTCAATTGAATTATATTATTTGTGCCTTTCCCAACTATTTGGTAGCATAAATCTTCATATCTTCTTTGGAAAGACTGGAAACTGGTTGCTGCTGTGTATTGCTGCTTACTAAAGTTGTTCACCTCCTCCTCCTCGTGTGATACATAACTCGGCTCATTGTAGTGCCACACATTTAAGGAAAATTCGACTTAAAATAGCCTTTCGCATCTTGCATATGAGTTAGGAGGAGCCCCTAAAAGACTGTTTCTAGAATTAATTTTTCGACTTGTCGTGATCGATGCTTCCTCTGTGAATAAAATCGTATCGCAAATATCAGATCTTTGAAGAAGCCTGGAACACTAATCCTTCTGTTATTCTCTATCTCCTGGTTGTAAGTGTTAATTTAATTTAAGTAAAATTTTTAAGGCTACAAACCTTAGTTGCGAAGAAATTTCCTATCTGTATATTTTATTCTTTCAATATCCAACCGAGGAGACAATCTTCTCTCACAGGTTGATGGATTTTCTGTGGCTTCCCCCACAATTCTTGATTCTTCCAAATCTGGAGAAAGACAGCATTCTGAGGCCAGAGATAATGAACTATTTTCTTGCAAACTTCTGAAGGTATTAATAAATACGCTTTTAGCAGCACAATACGACGGGCTGATGGGGAAAGACTGATAAGATAAGCACATAGGCAACGCCCTAATTTGGCATTTGTTAAATTAAATGATGGCGGCGCGATAATAAAATATCCTTTTTCGAAGCTGGCGGTTTTAATTAAAGTTTCTCAATCCAGCGCTCTGTGAAATAACAACTATTTAACTTTTACACTGGTAAGAGAGGAGGAACAAATGCATGAGTGAAAGTTACAAAAACAGTATGCTACAAAATATTTGCAAGTAGTTATCACTTGTTTATAAACATTTTTTTAATCCAAAAAATAAGTTCATAACGTCATTTATAACTGGAGTTTAATGAAATTTGTTCTTTTCCTTTACAAAGTGTTATATTACAGTATTAAGTTGTGAATGTACATTTTGTTATCGGGATAAGGAAGAATATTTCAAGTTACTGTGCGTATACGGTTGAAAAAGTAAGAATAATTTTGTGAAATTGTAGGATTTTGTGTGTGTCTGTGTGTGTGTCTGTGTGTGTGTGTCTGTGTGTGTGTGTGTGTCTGTGTGTGTGTGTCTGTGTGTGTCTGTGTGTTGGGAGATAATTCAGTTCTCCGATTTCTGGAATTTCCTCTGTTACTGCTTGTGGAAAGATGTACTCATTGTCCTGAACCGTACAAACTTTCCTGGAAACTTTTCAAATTTAAAATAGGTTTCTTGCATTTCTTGGAGCTTTCAATTTTGTTTCTCTAAAAAGCAGTTAACAGTAAAACCTTACCCGATATGTTTTTCTGTACCCGTGAACGGAAGTTAGTCGCTTGCTTCCTTTATTCGAGCAGGTCGAGGGCGATTAGAATGCGAGTGGAAACCCTCGGTGGGTGACTTTGCATTTATGTAGAGAGACCGAAAGATTTGAAAACCTTAAATAGCGTACTACTACATGAATAAATTAAAAATAAATATGAAAAATCTATTTCGATGTTTTGACGGAATGTTTTCAGGTGCATGATACCAGAAGAAACGCCCATCGGCTCTTTGTCGGTCCGTCTGTCGGCCCGAACTCTCAATTTTCAAAAATTGTAAAAGTTAGAAATAATGCGAGAAACTATGTCCTATTGCAGCGCAACTAGTTTGCTCTAATAGAGCAATGTTTACTAAATATTGTATCTTAGATTTGGCTTTCTGTTTTGACTTAAACGTCTGAAATTTTGAATATGGTAAAATATTTTTTATGTCTCTCACTTTCAGTATTGTACCTAGAAATGTCTTTCTCATTGTAATCTAAATTTCAATATTATATCTTAAACCATATTGCATTCAGGTATTTGAAAATATTATTTTTGCGAAATTGTTATGTGTCGTTTGTACTTTTTGAGTGATGTATGGGTGAGTATTATTAGTTTTGCTGTAGAATAGAACGTGCAATGTAATTATATTATTTTGCCGTCACCGATACTACGAGAAAATATGTTGCAGTTGCAGAACCTTTAGTTCATTTCATTCACGTATTTATGGTCTTTTGAATGATCAAAATCCATTAAAACTTTCATTGACGAATACGAAATCTATATTTCAACTAAGTTAATTCCTTTCTGTAATTAGTGCTTAATTCTTTGTGCGGCATGACACATTATTCCCGAGATTGGATAGTTTCGTGGAACTCGAATTATCCGCCTTGAGAGCGTGGTCCATTGTGGAGGGGTACGCGGGCTACGCACAATCCGCCACGGTCATTAGCCGGTGGTGCATTGTGGTCTGATTTGTAAGGGCAGTTAACTGCGGTGGCGCATCAGCTTGGGTAATGGCAATAGCGAGTGCCCGGGGCCCGGGCGCCGGCTGGGGTGCTTGGGCGGTGGAACGGCGAGGGAAATGGGGCATGCACCCGGGGCGTGCTCTGCGGCCCTCTGACCGCCGCGGAGCGCTCCCTGTCGCGTGGGCGCATCAAGCGTTCGACGATGGGCTTGCCTCCAGCCGTGGCCGGACACGATGCGTGTACTTCCGGTTTTCTTTCTTGGCGCGTGAGGGTGTGTCATCAAAATGGAATATCTCACGGTATTTCGCGTCGTTTCTCGGTTCTGCCGCTAGGAGTCACATGATCGCAACTGTATCAAGAAGTGCTGACGATACGAGAAAGAATGTTGCAGTTGGAGCACCTTTAGTTCATTTCATTCATGTATCTATTGTCTTTTGAATGATCAGAATCCATTAAAAATTTCATTGACGAATACGAAATCTATATTTCAAGTAAGTTAATTCCTGTCTGTAATTAGTGCTTAATTCTTTGTGCGGCATAACACATTATTCCCGACATTAGATGGTTTCATGGAACTCGACGTATTCGCCTTGAGAGCATGACTGTGAATGATTGCAACCGTATCGAGCAGTGCTGGCGATCATGCGACTCCTAGTGGCTCAACCGAGAACGAAGTGAAATACCGTGAGATATTCCATTTTGATGACACACCCTCAAACGCCAAGAAAGAAAAACGAAGTATAGGAGTATGGAATGAGCCTCAAAGGAATATTTTAAATGCAAAGGCTACGTTGCAAGAATCGTTTTGATATGGATTTAATACAATTCACTGAAACGCTGTAGCTTTGTTGTTTCTCTGAAACTGCTACCATAATATCTTTCAACTTTCATTTCTGAACTCAACATCGACTTGTTGAAAAATCGAGTTGCTAAAATCTTGTCTACAGATGTGATGGTACATGGGGCGGTCAAATTAATTCAAATTTGGCGCCGTTCGTGGAATTCAATCATTTATAGCAATCTTTGGCGGTAAATAACAGCGCAGAACAAACATTTCAAACGTCCCGCCTACAAAATAGTCTTTTTTTTTTTTTTTTCAAAACCGCGGGCTACTTCCAAAAAGGCCGGGAAGTCACTTCTCGAATTTTCTCCTACCAACGAGGCATCAACTGGTTACAGGAATGCCCGACCAGATAGCACCCCCCCCCCCCCCGACGCTTCGCTAAACCACTAAGACAGGGCCGCTCAAGCCGAGCAAATCGGCAGCGAGGAGCGGTGTTGTCAGCCGAGAGCGGGACACCGGAGCCCGAGCGTTGCGCGCCTTGCGATAACCTCTGTCACAGTGTCCCGGTAACTCCAGTCGTGGAAACATGGAAGTCGACGCGAGCACTTCACAGACCAGAGCATCTACACCGACAATTTTCAATGCAGTGTGGGAAGAAAAGTATATTTTCGCCGACTACGGCAGCTATGCCAAATGTTTAGTTTACATAAGGGTTCAATCACGTGAAGTTTAATTTGCAAAGTCATTATACATTTAATCATGCTGATGAAAATGACAAGTACGCCGAATAAGAACAAAATGACAAGTATGCTGAAGAAGAACAAAAGGAAGTTTTCAGTGTTCTGAAAAAACAATGCCTCACTAGAAGTACGTTTTGGATGTATTTTGATGTTTTTATGTTGTTTTGACAGTAAAATAACACAATACAAAAGAGTTTAAGTTTATTGCATATCGATACAACAACGTGAGCGTTTAGGAAAAGAACTTCCCACAAAACCGTTTTCCAAAATTTCACCGTAATGCTGCTCGATTGTTAAGTACGTTTGGATCAACATACAACTGTGAGCAATTTTTTGCTGCTTTGAAAATTTGTAAATCTCGAATGAGAAGTACAATTACAGATCACAATCTGAAATGCATGTTACGGCTCAATAGCACCATGTCATCTCTTCCAAATATAGAAAGTATATTGCGAGAAAAAACACTTAAAAGGTGTAATAAGAGTATTTGATTTTGCAATCAACTTCATTTTTTAATTTTAATTTCCTTTACTTTTAGTATTTTCATTACTAGTTCATTTAATCACATTTTTTTTGTGCACCCTTTATAATACTTTTCATATTCAGCAGCATGATAAACTGTGTAATGTCACCGCTATTAAATTTCCTTATATTATTGAGCACTTTATTGCAACTAAACAATTGGCATTGCCGGCGCAATCTGCAAAAAATATACTTTTCTTTCCATGCTGCATTGCGAATTGTTTTTTTTAATTTCCAAATTACACTAATACGTTTATATCTAGAAACTGTTCCAATTAATGTTACAAACGTATCTTACTGTTTTTTCTATCGTAATATCCTTTCCCAGAGCTGTGAGATTTTTTCATTCCGAACAACGGAAAATACCCCGTAGAAATACGACGCGACCCACTGTGCCACATGCCGCCGATCGATATTTAATGACGTTATTTGCTCTTTCTGCAGCGAAAGAGAAAAGAGCAACCGGAGACTCCTCCTCGGAGCAAATGGTTGAGCGGCCCTGCACTAAGACATTGTGGTCAATTCATAGAATTTCGCGTTTTCTGTATAAGATGCGACGAAATCATTCTTTGAAAATCTGCAGCTACAGTAGTGGTTTCCCAGCCGTTTGATTAGTCTGTATAAACGTAGGAAACGCGTGTGTATCGACTAACGCGAAAGTAGTATTTAAACTCAAGGTTGGTAGCGTTCTGTACTCTCTTAACACTAAGAACAAGCAGTTTATTAACTTCTTATAGGTCTCACCAAAACAGTGTTTTGCTCAGCCCCAAAGCACCTCGGCACGCGTATGCCCGAAAAACGAACAAAATAGTGAGAGAAACGCATTTCTCATACTGTGGGATCATCGTTTATTTGCCTAGGCCGTAGAAGTCTGCCGCCTGTAATAGGTACTTGTGTTTGACAGCCACCTGCAACTCTGCGTCACCGTGATACACGTATTACTGATCGGGCAGGAATTTCTTGAGGTGTTAGAAAAGACGGCAATCCGGACTGTAGGGTGAATGGTGAAACACCTCCCAGGGGAACTCCTGCAGAAGTTGTGAGCCGAGCCGTATGTATCCGCCCTAAATTCCGGATCTCGCCCTCAGCAATTTTCGTATTTTCTTACACCTCAAGAAATTCCTTTCCGGTCAGCATCACGCGTATCACAGCGATGCAGTGTTGCAGTTGTCTGTCAAATAATTGGTACCTATCCGAGGCGGTAGACTCCTACGGCAAAGAGATACAAATGTTGAATCCGCGGCGTGACAAATTTCTTTATTCTGGGGGTGATTGTATGGAAAATAGTGCAACATCTGCTTTATCCGTTAGAATAAAGTTTCTCCATGAAATTGGGTTTTCTTTTTGCTGATGACCTGGGAAACTTACTCTCTGGATTCGCCTAGTATTGTCAAAATTACCGTCTTCATTACAAATATTAAAATTAAAATTTAGTTTTAACAAATGACACCATTAAACGGCAGTTAACGTGACGGCTCTTTCATTGACTGCACAATGTGGTGGGTCTACAAACTCTAATACAGCAGGGTTAAATCATAAAATCCTGAATTTATACAGTTATCGTACAAACGTATTATGATGTTCAAATGGATTACAAAAAGAAGAGAGCAAAGGAATAATGTTTTTCTTTCTCAATTCAGTTTGCTTCACCAGCGAAGAGTTTTATTTGATTTCACACACACACACACACACACACAGACTTTTAATATGGAAAAATGTCCGGGCGATACCGAAACTCTAGGAAACACTTTGGAATATTCTTTACTATGGATATGGATATTTACACAACAAAAAGACTTAAAACCACATGTTAATGTTACTAGAATTTAAATTTTGAGATTTTTTAATTAATCCATATTAAGATCGAGTTAAAAAAATCGATGACAAGGTTAGTCCCCTTAAAATAGTCTCTATGGTGAAGAAAAGTTAACGCAGACTGATTTCTGATTTTTGAAGAATTATGTATTCAAAACCCATTAAAAATAAACTCATCATGATTTGCAAGGCCTGGATGGAAGAATTGAAGCTACAATTGCAATACACAGAAACATTCATTAGTTAACAGCAGCAAAAATACTCCTCAACAAAGCTACACGAAATAGTTTTCCTACAAGTAGTACGCTCACTGGTCAAGAACAACAATAATATAATATTGTCTAACACCGCAATAAATTAATATTTTAACAAAAAAATCTTCACGATTATTGTAGTAATATAGTATACGAGACGGACGCATACATACGGACAATAATATTACACACAGAGATCATTTACAATTGTAGACATACATTTTCTTACACACCAAGAATGTACTACAAAAGGTTGCTGTCCTTAACGCAACTTGTGAATGGCAAGTATTTAATGGCAGCGGCCTCTTTCTTGGAGCCTTTCTATCAGCTAAGTCGTAAACAGTGATAAGCTAAGAATGAGAATTCTGTCGGTAGTCACTGTACGAGAATAGGGGTAATGACACAATCAAATATTTGCATTCTTTTTAAATTTCTGCGCGCTTTGGAAATTAGAATCGAGAAAACGTAAATGCATACATGGGGTCAGTTCCCCTTAGCCTCTTGGGACAAGTCCTTTCCTCATGGTTGTTTATTATGCGATTCATATGTGTCGTTAATGATTAATTCATGTGTGTTGAATATCCTTCAGAAAAGAGAAGAGTTTAAATAGACATTAAAATAACATTAAATAGCAATAAAATGCATAAAAATAAAGGGGTCTTGCAGAATGAACTGGCATGTGATAAGTCTAAAATAGAATCCGTACTTTTTCGTGATTATCAGAAGAAATGAAACAATGACCTATTTTGCACATTAACTCACTAACTGTCGCAAATGAAGCTTAGCTTATTGAAAAATGCTCTCTAGGGAACCTAATGTCTTTTACAACGTATTTCCACGAAGGTATTAAAATTATATATAATTTTTGTGATTATTTTTTAAAATTTGTTTATTTGTGCCGTTTATATTTATTTAAAATTTATTATATAATTACAAATGTAATTGATATACTACCTGGTACACATAATGTAAGAGAAATAAAAGAAAGGTTGATAAGTAAATAGTGAATGTGCTATTGTTTGACGCGAGGTGATTAATTGCTCTGGGTGATCAGTCCTGAAGCAGGCAGAATCAATTCCGTTAATAATGACGTCTGTCTACGACACGAGCACACGAAACATCCCTCTTTGAAGCCCTCCCATTTGTAACTGCTTCTCATGACGGTTCCATTCTCCTTTCGATTGATTTCGCATCTCATCCCTTGGCACTGTCTCTGGTGTGGAATCGACAGCGCTGTCGTCGAGCTGTCTCTCGCTCCCTGTATTTCATCTGTCCAAATTACATTGAATTGCTGAAAACAGATTTTAATCTTTTTCGGTCATCTCACTCTTACTTGTTTTTAACTCTCGCTGTCTCGTTTACTACCTTTTATATTCTTCTTAATATAATAGCTTGTAGCTATCATAGCTTAGCTCATAGCATAGTTTTTCTGTCTCATCAGAAACTAGGTCAAATCAACTCTCCTAGGTGCTTCTCCTAATTGTCCCTGTTCTTTGTTTTGTCATATTCCAACAACATTTCAAAACGTTAATGCACATACATTTAACGCATATGAATAACCTTCCTTATTAAGAAACAGTGTACGATTTACATTGAGCTTGTAATGATGCTTGTAATGCTTGAACGTGGCTACTAATACAACCTCCATAATTCTTAAATATTTGCGGTATGTAATATGTAGTAGCATTAAGTATTTGTTATATCCATGTAGTCGCAGAAGGAAATTGTGCGTTGGAGTAATAAATGTTTTATTAGTCAAAGAAAGACACATCGTACAAGGATACAAACATGTGGTGTTAGTCCCAATGCTCGCGAAAAAACTTTGTCCGAATGAAATTTATTTTATAAGATGTCTTTTTTTGAACTCATCTCAGTTGTTTAAAAAAATCTGTTTATCTTAAATTATAATAGGCATCAAATTTTAACTTTTACTTTGGCACATGAATGAAACTTATCTTGACTTATGCAATAGACATTGCTGAATACGAAAATGGTAACGAAAATGTATCTTTGGCTCTGGTTACTACTACTACTCACAAAATTTAGGTTAACACAAAATTTTGTTTATCATTCCTATTGTAGTAGTATATGAGTTCTTGCTTTGATTAAACCTGCTTCCTTCTCTGGAGACCGTTCAGAAAAAGCCAGCAAGGATATTCGTACCTCTCCTTCCTACATGGCGTTTTTCGAAATTCAAATTTATTGATGAAAACGTTCACCTCATCTCGACAATTATTAGGGAAAAAGTTAAGAAGAGAACTTCAAAAGTAGAAATATTGCATTTCATTCTGTGGTGAGATGACAGTAAGGACATTAATAGCTCTTCATAAGTGTCCGCTCTTTTGTTTCATGTTCAAAAAGTCCTACGAATAGTGTTTAGGCGTTCGTGCTGTTCACAGACGGACGTTTTAAAAGAAACGCTTTTTCGGTATCAGGGGACCCCAAAACGGGTATTTCCTTTGAAATCCCCAAATCTATTTTCCACAGCATTACATAACTTTCTCTAAACTTTGTTTATTATTCCGTACATATACGTATTCGAGAAAGTAAAAATGATCTATGCTTGTGTTTCATGAGTTTACAAATGCAATTATGTAATAATTACTATAATTACTTGACAATAAAGGAATGAAGTAATACAACATAATTACATTTTCCGTAATATTATTTCACATTTGGAAGCGTGCCTGTAATTTCTCATTTTTGAATATGTAGGTATTACTAACACGAACGCATAATTGGTATTTCTTATAGATGTTCGTTCTCCATTATTCACCAGTTCTGTCACGGACAAACAAGCTTTTGTGGGAGCGGGCAGGGTCCGTCCGCGTCGAGTTGAACGTGGATGCGCTAGAGGGCGTTTTCTGCACAAGTTTGCGCCTCGGGGTTCGCGGAATCTACGGGCGTCCCTGGGAACAAACTGCTGCTTTCCAAATGCCGCGCCAGCGATCTCGCACCCCGGCCGTGCCCGTTTGCTGTTGGAGGGTGGAGGGGGGGGCGGGCGGGCGGGCGGGCGGGAGTGATGAAGAGGGCGAGGGCGAAAGAAGAAGGGATGTGCGGCGGGAGCGGGCGGGCGGGGCGGACGGGGCGGACGCGACGTGCGACGCGATGGAGGAGCACAGTGGGCCACAACTGCTCCAAATACGATTTGGGATGGAGGAAATCGCGGTGTTGCCAAATGCATTGTGATTCATATTTTTTCCGAATGTTGCGTAAAATTTCTTGAATAAGGCAAATTAGGAAATGTGTTTGCCCTATTGACGTTCAATCGGTGAGATTTTTATTTAAAGCAGAGATTTCCAAACTTTTGCGTTCATCGACCCCTTTTAAAAGAATTGTTCGCTCCATCGATCCCCTCACTTTATTTCCTGTAATATACGTAATTATATCACAAAGAATTGCACATAGTCTTAAAGATAACAATTCGTTCCATTTTGTTCTTGGCTGTCCGGGATAAACCGCGTCTCAGTCGGTTTTGCTGACGTTTCGGCCATCTTGCTGTGGCCTTCTTCAGAGCTATACTGCTGAAGCAGCAAAACCGACTGAGACGCGGCTCATCCCGGACAGCCAAGAACATAATGACTCCGGCCGCGGAAGCCTACGAATTCGTTCCAATATTTTGGTAAATATCTAAATTTTGAATAATCGAAGTCGCTTCCACTTCTGAGTAGCTGAGTTTCTAGTTGATCTTCGTTCGTGCGCAATTGTAATAAAATGATAATTTTTAAATGGCCTTTACATTTCCACAGTATGTATTGCAAAGAGAGTTTTTTATATAGAGCTACTAAACAGATAATAATAAAATACAAAGTCGCTCCTCTTCTCCGTAATAGAAGATTTTTATGAAAAGATGGTTTGAAGATGTTTTACTTTGGACTCGGAAGTGGACTTCGTGCTATTTAAAAGCATTGCAACTTCGCCAACTCTTGATGTAGGTCGTATACCTCTGCATAGAGGACAAGAAACCCATTTGATAGTGCCAATATCATTTCGACCAAAAATTGACATTTCCTGTACCTCCGACCCGCAGATTTATTTACAAATCATTGGTCCTAATTCTTAACTAATAAAAACAATTACAATTAACCCAGTGATTCAAAATGTGACTTATCTTCATTTGACGTTTGTGATGTATTTTCATAATTTATTTTACAGCAAAATTGGAACTGTTTCCAAACGCTTTTCCTGCTAATGGTATTGTTTCACAAATTTGGGACATTGAATTGCATATTTTGTCATCTATTTCTGCACGTGAAGTGTAGCCGAAACGTTTCGTGTTGGTTTATTGTTTACAATGTTTGTTTTCACAGAACAATGCAATGTTCACCATTCACAATATACAGCTATTTGACTAGTGAAAGAAAAACAAGTACAGATAACGTAGAATGCACGATGCTTTGAAAGTCATACCAATTCTCAATATGATTGCACAATAAATCGATTTTGTTTTATATGGAGATTAGTTCATGGAACTTCTCCATTCCTCAAAATGTGGTATGTTGGCTTAAGGGAATTGAGACTTCCTCTTTTTAGAGAAATGGAGAAATAAAATAACAATGTTTTGTAACTTTTTCTCAGCTTATCATTTTCACAGAAAGTTCTTTCTCGTTGTTATAGTTTTTCTCTCTTAATGATTTATCGGGTATAGATTTTTTACAATTTTTGTAGATTTTTGTGGTTATGGGTGTTCTAAGCGTACTCCGGCATGCGAATATTGTATATTAACCGTTCTCGGGAGGAAATTGACATGAAATGCCAAATTATTTTTCAATACAAATAAAGCATTTAGAAACTTTTTGGAAAGTTACAAATGCAAGCGATTGCAGTATTTGGGGGGGGGGACCTTTTCCTAGGCTCACTGGTTTTTGTTTATTTTTTTTCCTTCAATTCTGTACCTTTTCGTATTTAAACCAATATTTTATTGAATTTTGGCTGCTAAAAATCGTTTTGTGCAATGTATTTGCAACCTATATTCGCCTACAAAACGAGCTTTCTCAAATCGATATGCAGTATTTGCGCACATGTGTATACCATTGCAACAATTGATAAATTGATAAAATAACGTTGTAACAAATAAAACAATTGATAAAATACTCATTTCACATTAAATTCTCAAGATCTGAAATGTCCCGTGAATATCTCAATGGGGAAAAGGCAATGCCACGACAGTAAAAATCCTTGAAAGGACGTTGATACAATAAAAATATTCGCTTTTTACTTTTATTCTTAATAAACAAATGCATACAAATTATCTCTCTCTGTCCTACTCTCTCTCTCTCTTTCTCTCTCTGTTTTTGAGAACTATTAAACAGAATAATAGTTCAGCTGTGAGGCCTGTCAGTGGATTAGCCGAGTAATTAGAAAGGGAAACTTAAGAAAGGATTAACTTCTCACATCTCTGAAATTATACACGGAATGGAATCCTCGTGTGAGATTTACTGAATATAATACTATGAAGACGTTTCTAGAAGGGGATATGGAAGGTTTGGAAACAAGTACTGTTGATCAGAAAAGTAAATGTATAGCCACTTAATTCGCCACTGAATTCTTTTTATTTTTTTTATTTTTTACCGATTCGTTATTGCTTGTTATTTCCTTCAATACGGAGCTCGATATTCACTGCAAAACATAGCTGGATAGGAAGGATATTGTTGACGAGGGAAATATGAAAACAGGTGAATGTTGCTACATGTTCTCTTACGGCCCCATCAAGCAAAAGTAAAGATCCCCAATTAAAACCACTCATTAATTACACAAGTAAAATATCTCTAAACAATGTTATAGCCCTTTACAAACATATTATCCGACCTATTATGAACTACGTGTATCCATCTGGCTAAATGCCTCAAGAACCGTTTTAAACAAAATCCAAATCGTTCAAAACAAATACCTCAGAACAATAACTCAAGCCCCATGGTTCGTTTCAAATCTACAGTTGCACAATTAAAAAAAGGTTCCCAATTCAAGCTTTTTTAAAATATAAAATATTCGCCAAGAATACATATGTAAAAGTACTACAGTACTGATCTATGTAACTTACAATGCCAATAAAATAAAAATTAAAATGAAATGTTCTCTTACGGAGGGAATTATGAAATGACAAACCGTGTCGGGCCGAAGGCCCTCGGAGTTTTTATTGTCCGATTGATTGATTTGTGTTTCCGGGCGCATCAACTATTTAGGTCATTAGTCCCGTAAGTTTAGTGCATGTTTTTTCTCGGGAGGTGGCTGTGATCTTTTCCCCGCTGGATGGCGAAATCTGGCGCCGACCTACCGTCGACTAGCGGGGTTTTCCCCATAACCAGGTATCTCCCACCGGCAGGGTACCGCCCCAGCCGGGACAAGCTGTAACTTCGCGACCGGTCTCCCAACATGTGTGGTAGTGTAGTGCATGTTAGTGTAAGTGTGTGTGTGTGTAAGGGGAGAGGAAAAGACAAGGAAGAGGAAGGAAAGATCGCGCGCGGTCCGTGGCCCCTTTGTTTGGGTACTGCTCCGGTATTCTCTTGGTGTTGATCGGAGAAACCACGGAAAACTACCGATCAGAGCAGCCGTCCGCTAGAATTCTCCTCCAGACAGCGACTGAATTCGACCTAGGTGACAAGCTAGTGTCGAAAACCTTACAATGCCAATAAAATACCGAATAGGTTCGAAAATCCTGCCGCCGTCGGGACTGGAAGCTAGGACCTCCCGGTCAGAGGGACTCCAGTGACATCAGTGGATGCACTGAGCCACCTCTCCCGGTTATTGTCCGAGATCATCAGAACCCTTATAACGCCCTCGGTGCATAAATAACTATTTATATCACCTGTCAGTTTCAGGATAGTCTACCTACGCCTGGGATTGTTTTCGGCGTCTTTTGTACGAAAGTGCACGGCAGTGTTGCGTTAAAAAAACAAAGTGCGGTGCGTGCGCACTGTGCAAAGGTGGGAGGTGCTGGCTCGGAGCCCACTCGCGGAGCACTCCTCCCCCCCCCCCTCACGTCCCGAGGACTCCGTCCCAAGCTCCCTTTCGCTTGCACGAGCTGCACTCCAAATGGCTTACCTTTCATGGCGAACTGCCTGCCGCCGCCGGTCGCCCGGCCAGCCACACTCTGCCAATCCAGCGGCGCAGTCGCCGGCAAACGGACGACAAAGTACTACAACGCGGTTTTGGAAAGCGCCCTCTGTAAATGTACTGAAACGAATGGCGTGTGGTGGAAACTTTATTAAAAAAGAGAAAGTGTTGTAGGTACTAGATATTTAGTAGGTTCATTTTGGTAGAACTTTTATGAGCGGAGTTTGAGGTCGACCGAATACACTTTTCATTTTTTTACGTGTGTTTTAAACTCACTTTCATATCTTGTGTTGGGTGAGTTTGTATAAACTTTAATACGGATCATATTTTCAAAGTCTGTTGGCGTAGTCGACAATACTATTAGCGCTGGTAAGAGAACCACTTGTTTCTTGCTCGGTATAAAAGATTCATGTAACATAAAATTAAACGTCAGCGTAGTTTATTAAGACACATGTATAACATGTCTTTCAGAGTTTAGTTGTTTCTAACTTATTGTAACTGAACTCATAGTTGAGATAAAGGCCTCGTAAGACTACTTGGCGCGCAGAGGAAGGAAGGTCATGAGAAAGTACCCGAAAAGAATTCTTTAACCAGATAGCCGCTTGGACAATTTCCAAACTTTTCAGAAATTCATATCATTCACTTGACCGCCAGATTGACTGAGGATACCGTTTTGAACGTTTTGCAATAAGAAAAAGTTGATTGATATTACGTTTGTTACACCGACCATTCAGCCAGTTCCCGTACGACTAAAACGTGACGGCACCGCTGTGAGAAAAGACAATATCTCATCAACGTCTTTGGCAGTAATTTGTAAACAGCAATACACTTCTTACACTTGCATGGTATCACACAGGTGACGTTTGTTGAGTAATATGTGGACAGCCTCGTATTGTTTCACTTGCTTGATTGAATTTCCCTTTATTTTATTCTCTCCTATTTTCTCTAGTTTTGGATGTACTTCCGAAGTACATTTTTACATAAATTTAATAGGAATTGTGGAGACCAAATGAAATTAGCACTTAAATGATAAAATGAAATATATCCCAAGTTCAAGGTAATGGAAGGAATAAAGAGACACAAATATGTTATTTCTTCCAGGCCTGATAGTAATATCGAAGTTTTGTCATCGATATGAATTGTTACCATTGCATTTCCCGCCCTCGCACGCTACCTACGTTTCATCTCCCTCTCGTTTCGATTTATTTTTTTCCTCTGTCGTGTAGCCGAGTGTTTCGAAGGTGCAAATCTTCCAAATCGATCAAACGTCTATTGCAAATAACTTTGCATACGAAATCGGCGATTTTTAAACAGAAAAAACACTTATTTTTGGTTTCTCATTCAAATTGATTGATGATTCCGGGGGCGACAACTCTCAAATTACCATAAGTGTAGTGCTTGTTTTATCGAGTGATGTGGCGATCACTGATTGGCGAGATCCGGCGCCGATCGGCTTGTGGGATTTTCCTCAACCAGGTATCTCCCATCATCGAGGCTAAGCCTCATCTGGGACAAGCTCTAAGCTTCTGATTGGTCTCCCGGCATGCGTGATAGTGTAGTGCGTGTAAATGTGTGTAAGGGGTGAGGATAGGACACGAAAGTGAAAGGAATAGTCGCGCGTCTGATATCATTGCAATATCTCCGACCAGGAGGTCCTAGGATTACAGGTCTCGAGGGTTGCCGGATTTTCGTCACTAGCTAGATCACTAATGCGGAGAATTCTAGCGGCCTGCTGCTATGATCAGTAGTTTTCCACAATTTCTCCAGTCAGCACCTGGCGAATGCCTGAGCAATACCCCAACAAACGGACCTCGGACCGCGCGCGATATTTCCTTCCTCTTTTTCATCCTCAGCCCTTACTCGCATTCACACTTACATGCACTTCACTACCGCAGATGACAGGAGACCAGTCGGGAGTTGAGAGCTTGTCCAGACTGGGGCGGTGCCACGCTGGTGAGAGGTGGGTTGGGGTAAATCCCCGTAAGTCGACGTACGTCTTAGCCGGATTTCGCCGTCCAACGGGGGAAGATAAACGCCACATCTCGCGATAAAACTTGCACTACACTTACGGGACTAGTGACGGTTAATCTACGTAGGAAGTAATAACTAGAGACCGGAAAATGTTTAGTATGAAAGGTGAAAAGCTGTGCATAAATATGTAATATTAAATATTATGTGATTGCACATAATATAATTGTGAGATTATTTACTGCTTTTTTTTAGGGGAAACGAAAATGCGATAGAGATGTTTGTATGTCATCGGTTCACAAGAAAACTGACACCATTGAAAACAATCATTTTAAGTGAGTTAATTTTTCCAAAAGTCTAGTTTTACCCAAAAATTTCATGATTCGCAAGTTAAAGAATATATGGCGTACAGTGACACTTTTGTCTTCGACTTGAAACAAGTGTCTCCACTCACGCTAAAACCGTTATCCTGTAAATCGACAATTTCTTATGAAGCTCTTTTCGTGCACCGGTAATATGATATCACTCCAAAAATAAGTTATAAATCTTCATGTCGCAGTATTTCTCGTTGAAAAAGGGGAGGGGCCGTGATTTCTAAGCCTCTTTAACAATGAAGCTAACGAGGCTAAAGCCAGAGCCACACCAATCGTTAAGGCCCTCTCCCCCCCATTCATTAGCGCCCAAATTAAATTAATGCCTTGCAAACATTCTGACCGTATTGCTACCTTTAATCGACACATTTCCAAGAAGAAATTATTCCAGTTCTAGCTAATAAGTTAACGTAAAAAATGAAAAATATTACTGTGAAACTGCTTATTAACAGTTTAAAAAGAAACAGCTGATTGACGACATGCCCCGAATGTGATAGAGATGTTTTCGCTCTTGAGATTAAAACTAGTGGTACAGAAACAGCAGTACTTTCTCTCCCATATTTTCACGCAAAATTTCGCAAAACGACTCAAGTTTTACGAAAAATTGTATTTGACCTTATTTCAAAATCTATCTTTAAGGAACAGATTTCATTAAGGGGAAAAAATTTCTATCTTTAATATTTTTGCTGTATGAGACTCCGAAAAAATTTTGAACTTTTGCAATTTTCGAAAAATCAGGGTTTTCAACGAATATGAGACCGGCACCATTATCTTAAACTCCCTTCACACTATCCAACCACAAAAATTAATCAAAATTGATGGAGCCAATTTTTTGAAAATGTCCCAGGGGCTTAACGTAAAGTACACCCCAAAATTTAAATATCAGTTTCAAATTCAAGTGGCCGCGACATCAGTCAGATCAATCGGGGAATATCAATTTTGGAGAAAATCGGCTGAACGGTTTAGCCGCCAGCGTTGTTCTCAAACGGACGGACAGAGAGGGACAGTGTTGCCGTCGTTCGATTTTTAGGTATCAAGGACTCGCAAATCATGGATTCTGGCTACACAATGTGTAAGATGATTTTTTTCTAAAGTTAGCAACTGAATTTATCCACTTTTTTCTTACCACTCCCCTGTAATAAGAGATTTTCGGCCGAAAATTCTCGATTTTTTTCGGGCAGCATTACATAACTTTCTACTTGTAGCAAGTAAAAAGAGGTACTTGTAAGAGGCTACGGAAGACCACGAAAAATTATAGAAATTTGGGTAGATTTTAAGAACAGGGTTCGGCTCCTATTGACGCGCACGATTCGGTTCCGAACGAGTCACTCGCGGCGCCGCCACAGTGTGCACACGGCCACGTGGCCAACGCATTTTCGTGTAGAATCGTGACGCTTCGCTACCCGTGTCCAAGTTGAGGACGAGGCTCGGGCCTTCGGCCCTCGCGTTAACATAAAACATCCTTGAGTCTGTCCAACGCATAATTACCAACGCATTTTATGCATTTAACATTATGCATGCAACGCATTTTATGCATTTAACCATTGTAATTCTCCATTACACATTCGCACCACACCGCACAATGCACAATGCAAGCAGTGCTCCCTGAGTGATTCGTTCTCGTGGTCCGCGCGAGTGAACCATGCGCAAGTGAACCGTGCGCCGTGAGCCGAACCCTGTCCTTAAAATCAGCCGAAATTTGTAATGATTACGTGGATTGACAATAATTAAAACTGTGCTGCCTCTACTCGTGTCTGTCCTCAAAGTGCTGGACTAGTCAGGTTGTGCATGAGAAGGCACATTTTCCTGGGGGATACTATGCTATCATTGCAGTTTTCAGTGAAATTTGGAGTTTGAATTACACCAACAATTAACTTCTTCAAACCTTGGAATATAAAACGGTGCCGCGCACAAATAACAAAATGTTAAGAATTTTCTAACAAGGTTCTACGTTTCTTTTGGAACAGGAAGGTATAAGAAAGGAAGACACTGTTATGAGGGAAGCTCTCTTCGCTGACTGAAGTTCGATATAACTACGCGATCTCCAACTATACTGCGATTTTTCTAAGAGCGACCCTCAAAGCCATTCAAATCCCATCCTCGAGATGGAATATGTCACGGCATTTCGCGTCTTTCTCAGTCGTTCCGCTAGATTTCGCACGATCGCGACCGTATGAAGCAGTGCTTGCGATCATGCGACTTCTACCGGCAAGACCGAGATAAGACGCGAAATGCCGTGACATATTCCATCGCGAAGATGGGATTTGAGTGGCCTTGAGGGACGCTCTTAGAAAAATCGCAGTATAATGGCGTTTTCCATTCGCCGCACTGGTGCGCACCCAGTACACACTCAGGACAGCTCTCGTGCTCTCGTGTTTGGCCGCTAGGGCGCACCAGTGCAGGGAAGCGCATGTTCCATTCGCACAGTGACACTGAACCAGGGTGCACTCGGGAAGCCCTAACCTGCACTGATGAGCTCGACAGTGCAGTCCATTGCACCGGGCCGTTTTGAGGTTAGGTACCGAAGTTATGAATGTTGATTTGGATTCATGGTGAAATTGTAAAAGCAATTGAGGATCTCCTGTCACACAGAGTACTTCGAATGATGGAGTATACCATGTCTTACAAGAAATGCTTTAAAATAACTTTGTGACTTACTCGAAGTTCGGAAAATCAGTTTGTGTTTTCGTAAAATTCGACGTGAATTACTGCATGTTAAAAAATCCGGTGCTATTTAGTAATAAAACCTATGACCTTACAAAATCATTCAAATATACAATATGCCAAGAAGAGTTTCTTGCATGCGCAAGCGGAAATGCTCATATTAATATTTGTATAGTTTTCAATAACCAAATCTGCAAAAGTCTTTCGTTTCGAAATCTAATGTACTATGTTCGAAATCAATCACTGGCAAATCTCGAGAAATTAACTTTCGACAGATTAGCTTTTGAAGTTTTCGGTAGTTTTTAAATAATCACACGCGTTAATACTTTATGAATGAAGGATTAATTAATTACCAAAAGACTTCGTACAAGATGTGTTATAATAAAAATTCTTATTTTACGAGTTCTGTCAGTGTGGCAGACAGGGCCATCTTTAGGCCCAGGCAAACGAGGCTCGTGCCTCAGGGCCCCCACAGATAATAAAAAATATGTAACAAAACTGAATTAGTGGTGCTAGAACAGCACGTACTTTCCCGAATTATAAAAAACAGCTACGCAATATTAAGATATTGCATTTTCTGCGCTACTAACATCTTAGCTATTGAGTTTTTCATTCATATCGCACAAATAATTATATCCATCAAATTTCAGTATTGCTGAATGGCTGGTTGATATCAAAGGCAATGTTTTCCAGGAGTGAGGTTTATTTTTTTGCTCCCAGAAGACACACAGCAATGTACGAACTCGTGGAACCTACAATGTACGAACTCGTGGTGGCTAATCGCGCGTTGTCGCCAAGTTGCGCGCCTCTAGCTGTTATCGCAACTCGTAACAATGAACTGTACTTAATTCCCAGGAATTCGCGAGCGCTAAGCGGAATTCCATTGTAGCCTCCGCATTGTCGATAAGTTAAAGTGTGAGGAAGCAGAAATTGAATTAATATTGGCATTTCCAATAACAAATCAAATTTAAATCAATTATTTTTATTTTCCTTATACATACGTATGTGCATAGTATATTTTACTTTTCCGTATATGCACGTATATACGGAGTATTGTAAGAAGTGGCCGACATTTTTGTTTTAATTTTTGCAAAACCAGGCATTTTAACGAACATGAGACATGTTGTTGAACTAAAAATTAGGGGTCGCGAAATCTCTGTGAGTGCCTCGGGTACTTTCAAACCCAAAGACGGCCCTGGTGGCAGACCAAAGAACAGCTGTCTAAGTAACGATATTGTGGAGTGACTGTCTCTCGAGGTTCTACGGCCACAATTGATTGGCCTTGGCATCGACTGTACTGTCTTAAAACTGAAAGTTTACCGTGAAAGTGAAGCAGGACTGTAGTCTACGGTGTGTGATGTGGTGAGATCTAGGGTGGTGTGGGGAGAAGTGTGTGGTGTAGTGTGTTTGTGATGAATGTGTGTGTGGTGTGTATGTATAATACCTTTTAGGACCATCATTGTAATGAAACTGGATATTTTGATGCTTAATTTGAAGTACCACATCAGTACAAATAAAGTTAATTTTCAAAACATTGATATTATTTCCCTCTTTCGAATCCTGTCCCGGCCAACGCAGGTGAAATCATTAGTCTATTTACCCGAGGGACGCCAATTGATTTTATGTTTTTGATACGTAAATGTATGACGACTAACAAGGAAGGTATTTGTGTTACGCCGACGCTGATTGACCTAAAAATGTCATGGCGGTATTCAATACATTGTGAATTGTTCCCTGTATTATTAGAGAATACAGAAGGACAGTCGTGAAAAAAATTGTTTTTATGGAGTTAAAAGCATTTCAACATGGGAAAATGAGCCTTATTATGCTTGAACGTGTAGGCAGTTCGTTTTTTTTGACGATCCGTTTCCTTCCTCTAAATATTGGGAAACTAGTAACGGAGAAAAAAAGAAATCTCGAAAAAGACAATTATGATTCTTGTTTGACACATTAGCAATATACATAAATTGTATTTACTAGCAATTTTCAATTAAATTTGGAGTTTGAATTGCACCGATAATTACTAATCGGTATTTAATTTGAAAGCATTCAACCGTAATAATCAGTTGAGTAAATATTATTTACGTATCGTCTGGGATATTAAATAATAGTAATTAATAGCAAGATTTATATTTATTTATGATGTTATAATTTCTTGGGAAAATACATATATACACGCCAAAAATTGCAAAATAATAGCGCATTTTGAATGTTTTTTATATTCTCGATTTTTAAAATTTCCTTTATTCTTCCTATTCGATGATAATAACCGGAGAGACTAATGTCTTCATCCGTCTGTCATCTCTAAATTTTAAACTGTATCTAGACATTGGAATTGTCATTTTATCGGGGATTTAACATAATTACGAAAATAAATAAGGTATTACGTAAGGCTACGGGGAACCAATTCAGAATGTTGAGGGGGATCGCGGCCACCTTACCCCACCCCCATGTACATGCCTGTGCTGGTGTCTCTTAAAGGGCCATGATAACTTGAGTTAGGGGCTTAACATGAATCGTTTCTGTGTTACGGGCGTTTTGTGTGTGTTTCAGTAAAGTGTGCGCTATGCCATAAGCTACAAACGTATATTTCATTCATTTTTAATTTGTTTGATACAGAACGGAGAAGAAATTCCTTATTCAGCAGTAGCTCACACGAGTTTGTGTCGTTGATTAATTATAATTATTTTTTTAAGTCCTCTAATCTTAACGACTTACATTAAGAGAGGATAAAATCATTTACACGGATGTTCTCATAATTCAGCTGACAGTTGTCTTCCCATAAATATCCTCTAGAGCAGTCGGTTATTCTTTTTCTTTCTTTCTCTTTCAAAACACAAATTTCTCACTGTAGAAACGTTATTTTCTGTCTTCGAGCCACATTTTTATTGATACTTACTTTTGGGGGAAATAAAAAAATCTTTAAATAATATCACGCTGCAGTTAAATAATCAGGTATTTCCTCCCCATGCGCGTAAAACTGAAAAGTCGAGGTGTTGCACGTCGTGCAACACGCGCCCGCTGGTGTAGCTAAATGAAGCACGCCCTCTCGAGGTTTAAAATAACAGCCGCTCTATGGTCCGCGTACGCAGGCGTAGTTAGTTACGCGGTTTCCGCCTGTGACTGCGTCAGCCGGAAGAGAGTCCGGGGCTTCGCGGCGTTGTCGCTCCCGGGGAGGAAGCCGCATGTGGGTTCGTGTCGGCTCCGCACGTGGCGCCACGCGGGCGCGGCCGGCAGCCGAGCAGCTGGCGGCGATGCGCAGCCCGTCCGCTCGCGGCGTTGCCCTTTCTCGCGCCACGTGTGTGGTCGCCCTGAGCGCGATCTCGAAACATTTCCCGAAAGATGGCGTTGCCGAGCGCCGCTCGGCGCCTGCTGGTGTATGAACGGCCTCTTAAACAGAAACTGTAACGTACCCCAGAGGCGCTCGGAGAAAATCAGAGGACTAGGGCAGTTGATCGACGAGGGCCCTCGTTTCAAACAAAACATTCCATCCTCCCTCAATTCATAAACAGAATTCACTTCTCCAAACATCAGAAGTAAATTTCAGCGTGTATCTTGGATTAGAGAAAAATATATTTTTCATTTTTTTTAATGAAAAAAAAATTCGGGGCCCCAATTATGTCGGAGCCTGAGGCTAGTTGCCCCAGCTGCCCCCCCCCCCCGCCCCGTGTGGACGGCCCTGACATACACTTACTGCTTTGCATAAAATTATTGCAAAGAAGTGCTGATGATGTGGTTAGAATTGTGTAGTATAAGGCTGAAACAAACATACCGTTCTTTGTAGTTGCTCTTTAATAAGAGAAAAAACTTTTAGATCGCGTTTTCGTACGTCAGTAATATGTGATTGTTCGTTTCAGTGTGGAATGGAAGGTAACAATTTGTTACCTTCCAGAAACATGTTACCTGCCAGAAAATGTGAAGAGATGAAGATGCAATAATACACTGTACGTTCGTGAAGTGATTTGTTCAATTTGATATTGCCGAGCAGCCCATTGAGGCATTGTAGACACTTAGGCTACGAGTTCAGTGGAGACCCCTGCAAAAAGTACTGCGAAGGACCTCAGCAATATTAAATTCAACAAATCGCTTCACGAACTTACAGTTCTATATTATTGCATTTCCATCTCTTCACATTTTCTGGATCAGAAGGGAAATAAAAACATCGCAATATATTGTTCTTACTTAAGAGCGATTTTTTTTAAATCTTGGTTGACAAGCCCCTTGGCTGGAGCTTCAAAATCCAAGCGGTTAATCCGGCTCTAATTATGATATAAATTCTGCCCGACAAAAGAATGTAAGAGAAACAGACAAAGAAAATAGCATGTGAATAAGATAGCGTAACATAGAAAACCAAACAAAGAAAAGTAAAAGCTTTGAAAAACACTTGAAGTTGAAAATTAAAAACAGATCATTAGTGACGACTTTGCTCTTCCTATTAAACGTGGGCATCTCTTTCTGTGGAAGCAGAAAGGACAAAAATATGCATTTAAAAAGTGGCATTGCGTTTTTGAGTGAGAAATATAAGCCTTCATATCTTGTGAAGTTAAGAAAATAACGGCGACCTCCGTGAAGTGACTTTCCCGGAACTTTTTGCGTGAAATTGATATCGCCTGCAAGGGACAACTAATCACAGCACTTTGAAATTATAGTTCAGACAGTGTGCAATAACGTCAGTTACGTTGTTCATTGTTATTGATTTTCATTTTTAAATATTTTATATGTTTTTTTCGGGCAACTTCTTCGTTACAAATTCAGTAATTTCAATTCTATATTTCATTTACTCGGTACATCAGTACATGAACTTTTGATTGGTCACCATAAAATTAATTTGTGCTTAGAACTACTTGTTCGTAACAGGTGCAGGTTAACGTGTGATAGGCCTCAAACGCTCAATTTAGAAACAGAAAGTTTAGAAAATAGAATTAAGTGAGAATATTGTCGAAGTATTCAGACATATATGCATGTACTTGTCAATCTTAAGAGCGAGTAAGTAAACTCCCGATTATCCGCGGTAGGATGGCGCGGCAATCGCTGAAAATCCAGCTCCGCGAATAACCCTCCAAGTGGATTACAAATGACACAAATTTACACAAAAATGTATTTAAACAATGTATTATACATATACGAAAGAACGAATGAATGTACAATAATCTTATGTTGCAACTTATTTATTTTTCGAAAAAAGAAGCCGGTCACCAATGATTGCTTCTTGTAGTGTAATATCACTTCTTTACTTGTGAGTTTTTAAGACCACTTTGCCCCATAATGATGTTGTAGATTTTGATTTACTACTGTAATGTATCTTAGCAGAAAATATGGGAAAAATTAAAAAGACCGTGGATTATTATCCTCAAAGCCAATAATTCATCCTCAGATAATTGGTTGTTTACTGTACTCTTTTCCTGAGAAATATTACTCTACTAAAGTAAAATTGGTGTTGACTGTTGAATAATTACAATCGCATTGAAAAGCAACGCAAGATGCGTGCGTGATCGTAGGAAGAATTCACATCAGAGAACCTAAATCTGTGAAAGAAAATGCCACATCAGCGTGGAAAGTGTGTCGGGATAATACAGTCTCTAGTAGCCATCCGCATTGTTGCAGATGGCTCGTGTGACCTCCGCCCTATTACATTGCAAATTGATGTGCTAGACGCAGTCGGGTGTTAGAAAGTGCAAACAGACCTCCAGGTATAAAGGGCTTTGAGGCGTCAGTGGGCTAAGTCAACAAGACTCGATCTCTCTTTCGCACCTTCGCTGCGGAACGTCTTCAACCGTCGATCGCTCCAGGCCGCCTGTGGCGCGTTGTTTGTACAATGACGTAGGAAACCTGAGAGATGTAGTAGTTTCCGGATTTATACCTTTACGCGGACCAACAAGTCACACCTTCAATGGTGATTCTTGAAAAAACATAGTATAAAAGTACTATACGTAAATGGCTCGAATGTGTTTAGATGTTGTAAATAAAAAGGAGGATCGTGTGTCTCGTAACCATGTCTGCGTGACCAAAAATATGTTCACAAGTATTAGAATTGCTTGTAACAATGTTGACACTACTGGAGTAAAAGACTCTTCAAAGATACTTCGTATCGAATTAAATTGGAATTCGATTTACGGGAAGTTCGGCTTTAGAATGGCACACATTTGTGTTAACAGTTCTTGAACCATGGTACACAACGTGAGGTAGGTACCGAACCACAGGAGATAAATAAATTTTAAGGAATCTTTTTTGAGTACGATATTAAAGAGACATTTGTCTTTTCCTGTTATTCGAATATACTATATTACAAATTAATTGAGTTATAGGAAGTTTACGTTATTTAATTACATTTTTAAAATTAAAATTCTTTCGTAATATAAATTGATATCTTTGTGTAATCTTCTGTTCTTTCAATATTTTCACGATCACATAAAAATGTCATTTGTTTTAATTGTTGGTGGGGAGTGTTTCCTGCATTTTCCACTGGATGGCATTCGTAGGATGACAGGACTGATTATCTAAGCCTCAATCATAAGTTGCAGGCCTTTATTTGTTCAGTACAGAAATAATTTTTTATTCTGATTGGTCAGAGGTTTTTTGTACCACTCATCTTGCTTTGCATTTTTATAGCGATTGAATAGCAACTACAATAAGAATATTCACCCCAAATTAATTGTTAGTATTTCTGCTCTGTAACAGTATATTTTGTTTTTGATAATACGTCGCGGCTTGTCTGTTTTCGGGCATTAAAGAAAATATGTTCTGCAGGGTTAACTGGATCGCCGGGTGGTTAGGTTAAGTGGGCCGGCCCAAATACCTCCTTTATTTTTTTTCGGAAGTAGTATTTGTAGATTTTCAATTATTATTTGTGGAATGTTACATAGTGTATTCGCCTTTCACTATTTTATTAATTTAATTCATTACCACAGTTATTTCCAAGTTTTAATTTTAGATTCCCAAAACGGCGCGCGGTCCATGGCCCGATTTGTCATTTATGTGAGAAAAAGGTGTAGAATGGAATGTGTAGAAGAAAGATTATTACATTCCCGTGTACTTTACAGTTATGTAATGCTACGCGAAAAATCGGCGCATTTTCAGCTGAAAAAAACTCTTACTACAGGGGCCTGGTAACGAAAAAATGGATAAATCCATTTTCTAAATTAAGAAAAAAATCTCCTAACACGTGGTGCAGCCAGAATCCCTGTTTTGTGGGTTGTTGATACCACAGTTTAATATAACAGTTGCGAAGCTCTAATGGGAGGAGAATTCATCCGTTTGACAGGTCGCACGACACTAGGGCCCCTGGTGGCCAGCAAGAGGAGTTTCTTGAATGCCACTAGGAATAATAGGAGACGGCCGAGAAATTCATAATTTTTAATGCTTAATATTTTAGAACACTATTAAAACAACACTTAGACATGGACATAACATCTAAAAGTTAATGGTATATACATAATTAAAGGCCTATTCAATGTTTACCATATGATACAAATTTATTTCTTTCAAAGTAAGTGTACTGTCAAGGTTACATAGTTAAAAAATAATTACAACTGTATCGTGATAATACATTAAAAGTGGTAAAAGAGCATAATTCAAGATTAGCATGGTATTTACCAACTGACAATGAATCTTTTTTAGCATCCAAAATGATTAAATTTTAATATTTTGGTATTTCTACCTTTTGTTGGCATGTTCTCATTATTAAATTTCATTATATAATGCAATCTTACTCTTATAAATATCTTTAATACAAGCAATTTTGTCCCTTTGCAACATTCAATAGAAAATTCTTTTATTTTCCTCAATTTTTCAAGCAATAATTCCCCCCATTTCATTCTATGAATGTTTTCTTGGAAATGTTTTTAAAGTTCATTTTCACATTCTTCCAAAAATATGAATGCCCTGTCACTACATACAGTCAAGCCTCCATCTTCCCTGACTGTATCAAATCTCTTGAAATTTGTGTACATCTTAGTAAAGTCATGATCACTTGAAGGGCTCTTACAATCAGATAGGGCTGATTTACACACTGTACAATTATGCACTGAAAGTACTTTTTTCACAATGAAGCCAAACGTATATCACATAGAGTTTGCTTCTGCCAGAGCTTTTGGCATACTAACATTTTGGACAGTGAGTGCAGGTTGCTCAGACATATTATTTATGCTACTTAAATAGTAAGAAAACCTCACATTGTTCTCAGAATTTATGTCTGAAATCAGGTGACTCCAGTCAATTACTTCACAATTGCCACTTACACTCTTTGTACTATCAAAGAGTTTGCAAAATGTGGCATTGTTAAAAGCAGACATAAACTGTCGTGGGGATGGATTACTACAAAATCCTCCCTTATGACGCATGAGTGAGAAAAAATTCTCCAAACCATCTTGGTTAATTTTTCTCGTCATGAGATATTATGAGTACATATACCGCATCTCCATTTACTGGTGCTGCCTCTTGCTCCCCACTGGGAGCGCTGCGGACGCACCGGATGAAAAAAATTGTAGGGAGCTTCGCAACTGTTATATTAAACTGTGTTGATACCAAAAACCCAATTGCAAGCAAAGCGTCAGTCCGTCTGTGAACAACGCTAGTGACTAAACCGTTCAGCCGATTTTCTTCAAAATCGATACACCCCGATCGATCTGGCTGATCCCGTGGTCCCTTGAATTTGAAATCGATATTTTAATTTTGGGAGTACGTTACATGAAGCGCACCCCCGACATTTTCAAAATTTTCTCAAAAACAGCTCCAATCCTTTTCTTTAAATTTCTTGCAAGAATATAGTAAAATACACTTATTAAGGTGGCATAGGTCCTATTTTCAAGGATAAGTGAATTTTCGAAAATTGCACAAGTTTGAATTTTATTCGGCGTCTTCCACCAACTACAAAATTGCAGATAGAGATTTTTCCTCCTAATAATTTTGTTCTCCAAAGTGAATTCTTTCATTAAGGTCACATACATTTTTTGAAAATTTTAGCAGTTTTTGCGCAATATTGCGTGAAATATATGCAATTTAAAACAATACAAAAAGAAGATTTTCTCAAAAACGGCTCCAAATTTTTTCTTTAAACTTTTGGTAGGGATAGTAATAAATGTACTCTATTATAAGACATTAACGCCATATTGCTCTATTCTTTTTTTTTCAAACCATAACAAAAATGTAATTTATTTTACTTGTCTCTTACGTCGTTAATATTTACATTAGCGGCGATTTGTTGACATTATTATATTAATGATACATGTGCTTTAATTTCAAGTAAAGTTTCTCAACCGTTTTCTATGGAAGTTTTGAGCTATAGCTCAAAATTCCGCATTTTCAGAAACGCTCAATCGCCATTTTCTCATAAATTACTCCAAATTTTGTCTTCAAACTTTTGGAATGGGTCGTGCTAATTACACTCTTTAATATGACGTTAAGTTCATTTTTGAGTATTTTTTTGTTTTTTCAAAAATTACACAAATGTAATTTTTTGAAATGTTTCTCAAATCTTTAATATGCACATTACCAGCAATTTGAAAACATTAATATATTTGTGAGAGTAAGTTTTTCAAATGACTTCTAATGAAGTTTTTCGAAACCTCAAAAACGTTCTGTGAAAAAGAGCTTCAAATTTCTCAGTTTTAGTAGCGCTTAAACGCCATTTCCTTAAAAACGGCTGCAAATTTTTAAAAGAAAATTGCCATTTAGGACTAGGTTTTTATGTTCTTTAATATTCTAAAATTAATATTTCCTCTATTAGGAAAGCGAAAAATTGAGAAAATGTCAAAAAAATGTCCTTTGGGCGGCGATAAATGGCAGCTGGTTTTCTCAATGAAATTAATTTATCAAAATTACATCTTCAAATAAGGCCATGCTTAATTTTTTGAAAATTCGAGTAGTTTTTCTATAATTTCGTGACAAACAATAGCCCGCTGCCAATTTACTGCGCTTCAGATGGCTGGATGCGTCGTAAATTAGAATGTGCAATTTTGTGTATTTTTTCTTTGTTCGTTTTGTATATTCGACCTTTTGTTATACATTTTCACATCAATCTTTTATAAATTATTTATTCTGAAATATTTGAAATAAAAATTACTAGCTCTCAGAGAGTGGCCACAACGAGGAATGAGACATGAAATTTCAACTGTACATAAGTTACCGAGGAACCAGCAATCATCCGGTGAATGCAGTACCCAAAGAGCTTGTTAAAAAACGGTCGAGTAATAAGAAAAGCAATGTAATATCGGGAGCGAAGATGTGCAGTTTTTCACATATTGCTAACTTCGCTTTGTTGGTACTTTTACTTAACTACGTATTGGAAAAAAAAGATGAGATTCTTAGGCTTAAGAAGAAGTGCCCAGATTATGTTTTCCCTTCATACTTCGTCACACACAGTTTATGCTGTTCTTTTTAATTTGTTTTTTATTTTTTTACGAAAATCTAATCAAGTGGTAAATTTCATCTGTGTTATGTAATACATCTTGTATATCATCGTTTTTTTAATATCATCGTTTCCTTATGAAATCAGCTTTGTAATAATTTTCGTTAAAGGTTTGAAAAAGCTGGGGGGAAAATGCTGTTTTATTTGTTATATGCAATCGTTTAGTAAATGAAGCGGGAAAAGAAAACAAAAAAGACTTTGTCTTGAGTTTGTTTTTCTTGATATTTTTTTATTTGTTATTAATTTTTGCGTTAATTTATTCTTTGAAGTTAATAATATCATAAGTGATACAAAAATGTTGTGAGAATGTTCGATTTTCATCACCCCCCTATTACAGCGAAATACCATCCTCCTTAAAATCGAAATCCGCTTCGAGAGAGCGACTCTATTGAAACACCCTTGATGTTTTTAATTAAATGAAAACATTTCATCCATTGCGTTAAAAAATCAAGAAATGTTCTGTCAAAGAGCCATAGATTAAATTTCCAGAAAATAATGCTATGTTGTGCGAAATGTACGATGGGTAGCACCTTTACCTCGTACATAATTATTACGTGATATAAATAATATTATAATACGTGATATAAATATTCTATATAATCTTTACTCACTAATTGTAATTTGTATGGTTACGCACTTCTCGACCAATCAAGCTCCAAGTTCATTAGCATCCAATGAAGGATGAATTGCGCGACAAGTAATCAACTATCAAAATTCACACTACCACGTTAATCTTAATTGTTTTATGAATTCTGTTTATTTGCCATTTATTAATCGCTAGTCGATATAGAATCTTCCCGACATTAAATCGAGGAATCCTCGAGGCTAAACTAATCAACGACGAGATTTAGCGTGTTATTCCAGAGCATAGTTGTCCAAACAAGCGACAATTTTTCACCCGAATTGTGTTCCGTGAATAATGATTGATCCCCTTCAATCTACGTCATTATTTTCCTTAATACTTTATTTTTAATTATTTCTTGCCCGTATTGTTGATTCAATCGCGTCGAAGTAGATTGATCAAAGTTGAGTTCACATTTGGTGATCCAACGACCACGAAAGCCTTCTAGCCTCTCCGACTGTCACTTGATTCCAATAGCCGGCCTCCGGGGACAATTGGAAGAAGAAATAAATTGTCGCGTCGTCGGCTGGACGCCGAGTGTCGCTGACGGCTCTGGGAATAGAGCGACCTCGACAAAGATTCCGACAGTAAAACGAAACGCTTTTTTCAGGCTTTCATTGTTACACTCTACGGTGGAAATGAATCTGCCGACTTTTCGTCGCAGTCGAGAGTCGTCGAAGTCGCAGATAGGAAATACTTCTGGGAGTCCGCACAACACTGGCAGAATTTATTTTAGTAGCGTTTCATTCTCCTTCTTTATATTCTTCTTTTTCAAATAAATGCTAGGACCAAAGCTATTACCTCCAGTTTACTTTTTCTGTTTTCTGGCCGTGTTCAAATCTGTCATCTTGTGCTTGCCATCTGTCAGCTTCTACTAGAGCGTTTCTTTTGATGCATTGTATCCAAAATCTACAACGTTGAACAAATATGTTTGTTGGCATGGGTGATTTTGATATTAGTGAAAGGTTTGATTCAAGTCTAGAGTATTTTTTTATTTATTTCAATAATTGTGTATTAACACTTTTTTGTTTTTTAAATGCTTATGGTCAATTTTGAACAGAAATAAGAATTCTATAAGAATTCTTTTCATTACGTATATTTTTATAACATCCTTATTTTATTGTTGGTAATACATTTTTGGTTATACGATAACCATTATTTATTTAACATCATTTCTTTATTTCTTAAATAAATAATGGTTATCTTATAACCAAAAATGTACTACCAACAATAAAATAAGGATGTTATAACAATATATGTAATATTAAATATAGTGGTAGTAAATGAACTTTTAATTGATATAAGAATTCTTCTCTTTCCAGACACTATTCAGAGTATGCCAAAGAACATGACGAAGCCAGCCAAGATGTCCAAGCATATTTGTCCAATCCTATAAATGCGTACCTCTTAGTCAAACGACTGACAACGGACTGGAAGTCAGTTGAATCACAAATGGTCAATGATGTAGGAGAAGGTAAGAATAGTGCTCCCTTGTTTCTTCAATTCTGCACAAATTTTGTTTAATTTCAGTAAGTAAATGTTCCTTTGGTTGTGATATTTGATAATAATTTTTCATATGTGATTTATTGTAGGTTTTATTGAAAACATAACAAATTACCGATCTGTCTTGAAATTTCCCACTGATGAAGATCTCAATGGTGCTGCAGTGGCTCTCATGAGATTACAAGATACTTATAAATTAGACACAGCCTCAGTGGCTAGAGGTGAACTGAATGGTATTCAATATAGCACAGAGTTGTCAGGTAAAAACACCAGAAAATTCTCTGATAAAAGAAATAATGTTGACTAAATAATAATTTTAAATTTTCTTCCTAATGTGTTATTTACACATTCATATCATATCAATTTTATATTTTTTGTGTTCCTAAAAATTAGATGTTGGGTCTCCCAGATTATTTTTTGGCACATAGTGTGTAATTCCGATATTTACTATAGTTTTGTAAGCAAGGATTAAGTTCAGATATCATCTGGGAAAGATGTGTCAATCTTTGTCAGTCGATGGATTATTGTAGAGTCACAAAATGCCTTGTGTGACCCATAATAACTAAAATAAATCTTTACTCAGTAGAAGATATCTTTTAAATATAAGTGATAATCTTCATTATAAGTAGCTACTTAAGTTGATGTTGCTGTCAAAAGTCATAAACCATCATTATTTGAAATATGGTAATAGTAATTACTATAATTGTAATTTGTAATATTAGTAACTGAAAATTTTTAACATTTATGAACAATTGATTATTGCTTATTGATAATACAAATTACATTTATAGTAAATGCTATTACCAAATTTCAAATATGATTTTATTTACAAGTTCTTTCCTTAATTAATGCTTTTTACTTAATATAATAAAACCCTAATTTTTTAAAATCACTCTTAGTTATTTAGCATTTTAAGCACTGAATATTACAAGCAGATTCTGAATAATACAATTTATTGATTTGTATATTTGTTAAATAATTGATCTAGAGAACTCTTTCATGTTAAAAAAGTATCCTGAAATGTGTAATATAATAATATGCCAGATCTGCAGTATTTTCAGAAAAAAGTTGAACCAATCTGTTATATTAATTCACTTTATTTTGTTTTCTCAGCTGGAGATTGCTTTGAACTCGGAAGACAGTCCTACAACAATGGTGATTTTTATCACACAGTGTTGTGGATGCAAGAAGCCCTTCAGCGATATGAAGAAGAATATAACAAGACTACTACAAAATCAGACATATTAGAATATTTGGCCTTTTCAACTTACATGCAAGGTAAATGAAAACATCATTCCTACTTGAAAGTTGGTAACATATTTATGAATTTGAAATAAAAGGAAATTTGTGTGATTGCAGGAAATGTACGAACTGCACTTAAGCTCACAGATGAACTTCTACAGATTGTTCCAACTCATCAGCGTGCATTGGGCAATAGAGACTACTATTTAAAAGATTTGGAATCCAGAGATGATCGCAAGAAAGGAGAAGATGGTTCTGGAAGTTTACCTGCTGATGATGTAAGGTTCCTTAATTGCATTTTTTAACTGTGTATTCTCAGTGATACTGGATAAGTTTATAAATATCATGTAAAATCATGTTCCATCAATTTATTGGTCACTTTTATAAGAATAAAGTTAGCCAGTTACAAACATTTTTTAAAACCATTATCATTCTCAAACTCAATAAAGTTAGGCAAAATTTTAAATAATAGAGATGATAATTTCTGCAGATTTTGTAAAATTTATAGTTATATTTTTATGAAAATTCCACTTCACAGTAATGGAATTTGTCTTGAAGCCATTGCATATGTTTCTTTTAAATCTGAAGATTTTTAATTCATGAAAAATGTTTAATTTTAGATCTTCTCATTAAAACAAAATTTTGTAGCGTGTAACATTTAAATCAATATTATTGAAAATTTTTTCTTTAATGTTACATTTCAGTTATTAATAATGAAGTGTTTTATTAGGGTATTATTTAAGAAAATTGTGAACTGAACAATATAATAATATCTGAGAAATTCCTCCATTGGTGTTAAAGAAAATGAAAGGGTAAAAAATCTTTGTTGTCTAATTTGTATTTGTATCTTGAGCAAATTATATTTTTATTTGAATATTTGTTTTTTATTACTTATTTTTAACACAGAAAAGTGTATATGCTGTTTTTTAAACACTGTATAATGTTTTATGGTACTTTACTTACCTGCTTTAATAAAGACTGTAAACCATCTTCCAATTCTTATTAAAATACAGTTATATAACCTCTGAAGCCAGTACACTACACTAACTGAACAGCACACTAACTGAATTGTGAACTTTATGAAAGGAGATTTTATGTGTTATGTGAATACATATTTTTATGAATTTATAAGCATTATATACAAGTATTCAATTTTTAAATATTGATGATGGTTATTGTTTTAATCACTAATTTAGTTTAATTCTGTGCAATTTTCATTAAAAGAGGCATTTCCATGTAGAGAGTAATGAAAATTTGTATAAGGAAATATGATGTATGATATACTTACTGGAAGAATATTATTCAAACATTCTTCTCCATCTTTTCTAATAGCTGATCTCGATCAGGTTTTTGTCCAGTTTTCCTGATTCATTGAGCAAATGCTGAATGGCCCCTTGTTTTGCTTCTGGACGTAAAAGTAGCTTCATTGTGCGCACATTTTGTTGAGCACTCCTTTTGCTTGTAGTGGTAGGAGTCGAACTGATGTTCATTACTATTCTGTTAGCAATGCAGAAAAATTAAATCAGAGGTTTATTTACTGTTGGAATTGATTTTCTATAACTCGGGAACAAAAATTTTTCTGAAATAATAATTTCTCTAGTTTTTCAAATGTTGCTAATTTCACTTTCTTTTTTTCTTTTCTTCTTCTTCTTCTCTCTCTCTCTCTCTTTTTTTTCCCTCAAGAAAATGTGTGCATATAATCTATTCCCCCATACATCATTTACAGTTTTTACTATTTTTGACCAAATAAATAAATAAATAAAAAATCTTGCTTCCGCCTGAAACAGCAGTTGTTTCTCTTGCTTAGGCTGACAAAATTCATCATTTTAAATATATACATAGTTTGTACTTACCTATAGTTCATACCTGTTTCAAATTATTCAATGTTATGAATATACAGAAACAAGATTTTAAAAGAATTCTTTTGTGTGATCTTGATGTACTATTTATTGATATATCTGTTGAGTAGTGGTCTTATTAAACAGTTTATATTTATTTATTTTTAATTTGACAGGCAAAAGTCGTCATGGAAAAGAAACCAAAAACTGATGATCTTCCGGAGAGAGAGCTTTATGAAATGCTCTGCAGAAATGAAGTAACAGTTCCTGTTGAAATTCAATCAAAACTCAAATGTCGATTTACAGACTTGGGTTCACCATTCTTAAGATTGGCTCGTGTAAAGGAAGAAGAAGCCTATCTCAAACCTCGAATTGTTATATTTCATGATATTATCTATGATCCTGAAATAGAAACCATTAAGAGACTAGCGCAGCCTAGGGTATGTCTTCAAAACTTCTAAAGAATTACTAGGGGATTGTTTATAAATTATATAATGCTAAAGAGGGGGGAGGGGCTTTGAGGCAGTGTTGCACATTACTAGGGGAGGCCATAATTCATTGTTACTTAATGATGATATTTAGGTTTAAAATTTATCAACATATCCTGAAGTAATTCCTTTCATTCCATTGTATACTAAAACTTAAAATATTAACAATTTTTTTTATTAAGAAATTTAATATAAAATATAAAATAAAATTTAAATAAATTAAATTAAGAAATATAAATGAATTGAAACATTATGATGAATAAATTGTTACAATGAATAGAAATATTTTTCCATGAATGTTATATTGATTGAATATGTTAGATTCAAAGAAAATATTCAAAACAAATCTCTAGTATATTCTGAAATTCAACTAAATTGGCACAAGAGTCTCAGGACCCATGCATCATCCATGACACCATGTGCGCAGCTTGTAGTCAGAAATTTTTTCGCATAGACATCCATCCTTCGTTCATAAATTGTCTCTAAAATTATTGTTAGGTTCAATCCACATCTCAAAGTACTTCTGACTTAATTTTCATAAATTTTAATATATAGCACAAATAAAATTAATACAGTTATTGTTATTACTTTATAATTTGTTTTTACTTATGGTGGACTTGTCACTAGCATTATGTAATGATTTCATTGGAGTTCAAATGTGTGTTACATAGAAAAGAGGGGTATTCAAAATACTCCAAATATGCATTACGTAATTTATAGGCAGCTCCTACCCACCATTTTAGTTTAATGAAAATTTAACTTTATTTTGTCCTTCAATTTTTAAAAGTATTTTGTATCATTCGTGCAGTTCAGAAGAGCTACAGTACAGAATTCTGAGACTGGAGAACTGGAAGTAGCACACTACCGTATCAGTAAGTCTGCTTGGCTGAGTGATGAAGATCATAAGCATATTCACAGTGTGAACAGGAGAGTTGAAGATTTGACTGGTCTTACTATGGAAACTGCAGAGCAACTTCAAGTTGTGAATTATGGAATTGGAGGACATTATGAACCACATTATGATTTTGCAAGAGTAAGTACTTTTAATGGAAAATTTAAGTGACACATTTTAAGTTGATTCCTTTATTTTTATTAGTATTCTTTTTAACTAAAATAACAGTTAGTTTTGATTAATTGGGATTTACTCATCTCATTGTAAATGTCATTCATTAGAAAGAAGAACATAATGCATTCAAGAAACTTGGTACCGGTAATCGCATTGCAACTATGCTGTTTTATGTAAGTATTACAGCAAAAATCATTCTGTTGTAAACTTATATTCCCAAAAGTGACTTTACATTTGAACCAAAATGCAAATAAATAATAAACATGTAGTTTTCTCTGCCCTACTATATTTTTTTCCATCTGGTAGAATAAGCATTTAAATTTAAAGATTTCAAGGAAGATCAACAGTAATAATTCTGTCATTGAATATATGGTTAAATTCTGTTATTTCAATTGTTTAGATGAGTGATGTACCCCAAGGAGGTGGCACAGTGTTTCCATCTATCAAAGTTGCCTTATGGCCTAAAAAAGGTTCTGCAGCTTTCTGGTACAATCTGTACAAGAATGGGGAAGGAGATTTCAAAACTAGACATGCGGCATGTCCAGTACTTGCTGGATCTAAATGGGGTGAGATAACTTTTAATGTTTAGCTTCTAATGTTGTTTTAATTGTTAGATTTTTCCAAGATTGTGTTTTCATAATCATGCCCCTTCAAATTGCTTCTTATTGTAATTTCCAGTGTCAAATAAATGGATACATGAAGTTGGACAAGAATTCAGAAGACCTTGTGCTCTTACAAATGACTGATAATTTGAACTGAGTGTTTTAGATAAGGACTGAATGTTCTGAAAGTATGCATGTGATTTACATACTTAAAAGGTAAATCTGAGTGAAAAGAAATTAAGAGAGCAAGTTAATTTTATTGGACTGTGCCATAATGCATTGCTCTGAAGTATCTAGTGATCAATTGAATCTCCTGGATGTGAATCTCTTCAATGCAAAATAGTCGCAACATATACAGGAATGTTCAAAAATACTTGAGAACTGTTTGTGTAAAAATACTGCTTGCAACCAAATATGAAAATATGTAGCACTGAAAACAAAAGTAGACTCTATTATTGATGTATTGCAGATGGGATATGTGTGCAAAATGCTAACTATTGGTATTTATAGAATTCCTTCATGATTTTCTATAATTATTGTGGTACTAAACTGTTATGCAGTGTTTCGGAGGCCTACATTAGAAGGTAACTAATTGGTCTTTTTTTTACTGCTGGAGTTCAGTGTAATTTGATCGGTTTTCAGTGTAAGACATTTTGTAACTAGTTATGCATTGGATGCGTCTTCCAGACAGAAACATCATGTAATAAAATATTGAGTCAGGTTCAGATTTTAATATACTGTACACAAAATGTATTGTATTTTGTGAATTTGTAATTTTACCTTCAACATTTTATTTTGAAATGTTTTCTATGCAACTTTTTAATCCTATTTCACTAAGAAAATACTATTCTGTATCAAAACCGCAAGCAGGATACTTTATTTATCACCTTACTTACTTATAGGCATTATTATCTTGTCATTTGTATTGAATTTTGTCACTTTGATTTTAACCCAACAGCAAATACATAGTATTTTTATTGACTTGATTGATACCTCATTTGCCACAGAGTATTGTTAAGTGACAACCCATACATATTATTGTCTATGAATTCAAAGCTTTAAAAAATAAAAAGATGGAAAATAATATTTACTTTCTGTTAATTCAGGCATCTCTCACATTTGTTTTATTACAATGATTTTATCCTTATACACTTTTACCAAAAATATTTCAATATAATTTGCCATTTGAATAAATTGTAAGTTGCAATAAGATTTCTACAAGGTTTTCAAAATTGTTTCTTAATCTTTTTCTGAGCAAAATATTCCTGACCGAAAACTTACATATACATTTGAACTTTTTATATTAATGAAACTGAATCCAGGTTATCACTATATTACCTATTGAGGAAACAGTCTTGTCCTGTATAATATTAAGATAAGATATTCATTCATATCAGTTCCATTTTTACAGTACTTAGGTTAGAACCATTTCAACTAAGAGGAAAGCATATCAAGAGAAGAAAAGTGGTGTCTATACCCATTTCTGATAATATCCTCAAAAGTCAATGCAGGCAAGTCACTTGTGAAATTCAAGTATTTAATTTTTTTAAACAGGTTTTAAAAAGTATTTTATTTTTAAAGTGTGAAAGTTTTTGTATTTATTAAAGATTAAATGTTAAACTTCTATTTGTATTATATTATCAATTAAAATTTAAGTAGGTAAATCTTTTGATCTTCACTAAACTTTGTGACTTTAATTTTTACAAATGCGAGAAGCATCGAGGTTTGCATCTGACAATACTTTTTTGCTACCGAACTTATACGATCTAAGTGCTGATGTTTCAAACAACAACAACAGCTTTTCTCAACCTGAAGGTCACAAGTCATGACTCCTAGGGAGGTCACAGTGATATGATAGAGGGTTGCAAAATTATCCCGCAGCTTCTACATAAACCATGTGGAAATCATTTTATGAGAAATGTTATTAAAGACAAATTGTTAATATCAATGGTGCTTGAATAGTTGTAACTTCACTGATTGTGTTGGGGAGTAGGAAAACATTCATAACATAGAGATTATTTTTACTTAAGGGAGACATGGAGCTACAAAAAATTGATGGTAAATTTAAGTCATATTGTAATTGTTGGATCAGCTTTCTATTCTTAGTTTCATGTAATACATACAGGATTTCATTCATATTCATTTTTGTATTGGAAAAGTTCATAAGTATAGGTAAATGACAATATAATTTTTTTATAATGAACTAGCCCACCAAGGTGAACATTCTGCAAAGAAATTAAATAAAATTCAACATACAAAGATTTATTTAGCCTTCCAGCTTTCTTGCTTGTTGTGGGAAGTCGGGACCCAATTTGAAGAACGATTAAGAAGACATCTGTAAGCTTTCTAATGTAGCCTTAACTACCTCTGTAGGTGGTCAAGGGGTTTTACAAATGTTATTAAATATTAGGCTGTAAAGGTGTGTGAAAGATCTTGATTGAAGTCTAATTGACAATACTTTTCTACGATAGTGATAATCTTTTCAGATATGATTTGAACTGTCCTATGGTATCAAATTCGTGCATTTGCAGCCACTGACAGGATGTATTATTTTATTGAGAATAACCCAAAAATTCTCTTAAAACATCTTATTCTCATCCTCTGCAATTTTCACAATAACAAAATACAAATATCTGATGGTTCAACAAAAGTTTACTATTTATACAGAAATGCTAAATTTTTTGCTATAACTGAATTCATTAGTCAAGTTAGATGCTCTTATTTAGTGAAATATAATCTAAAAAATTAATTATACAATTCATAGTGATGTGGTTTTCTTGTTGTTCATGGAGTGGAATTTAAATCTCATTGGCATGACAACATTGGACAGTTGTTTCACTTCTAGCCAATGTTACTTCTATATTCTTCCCATTTGAATCACATACATAGCATATACACTATTTAACTCGCAGAAAAAAAGCAATCAAGACTTCTTGTGAAGCATTAATTTGCTTTTTCTTCTAAAAGTTTACTTTTTTGAACATATTCAATGGATACCAGATTGATTGCAATTGTACATGGAAGAAAGAGAAAATAAGCAAAATTTTATGTTATAGGAATACCAAGGTTCACCTGGAAGATCCATTACGAGGTTGCATACAGCACTTTCTTTTAAAAGATACTTACATATTTTGGTTAGTATTTTTAACTGCAAAATTAATTATGATTTCAAGGGAAACAATGTAAATATTCAAACAAATGGTTTGTGTGTTTGCACCAAACATTTATTAAAGCACACCTTTCTTCTTCTGATACATAACTTAAGATTCTGTACATACAGTGAACAAGGAAACCTTATTGGGAGAGATACAAAAATCCTCCAATTCATGAGTCTTTAAAAACATTTCATAGATATATTCTCCAGAACATTTACATACAGTACACACAAATCTTGCAGAAGGAACATTAAACTTTGCAACTAGTAGATTCAATAGTACTGTAGGTCTCTGCTCCATAACTGTAGTGTTGGTTTTATTGAAAAATATTGCACATCTTTGTTTAAGTACACATAACGAATATTCAGCACAAATACTTACGCATCATTCCTTTACCTTGCACATACAAAAATAAATGTTTTTCAATACCCTGTTTCTGGAAATTCAGGATTGTCCTATCTTCCCAATAGAACATAAGAGAACATAGTAATGTTTTGATCAATAAAATCAAAATAAATGTAAATAAATATCTTAATAAACAATAAAACATTCATAAATACCTCTCTGATCTATACATTATTCACATAATAACAAAATATTCAATGCAAACAAACAATAATCAGCCCCTTCAACGAGCACTAGAACTCTTAAAGCACATAAATTCTATGGGAAAGACAGCAGGGAGGAAATGTATGTAAGTATACATATCACAGAAGAAATCTACATAGGACCAGCCTCATGGTTAACATGTAAAAAATGTCATTAGAAAATACATTGTTGAATATGACTCGTCAATCAAGCTAATACGCAAATATCAGTTGAGCACATTCATGACTTGTCCAGGAAAAATATGTATGCAATTTTGACATCATAAAAATAAGATGTACAGCTCTTAAAAATATACACTATTGATGAGAAGTTCAAAGAATATGTAACTGCTGTTAGCAGAATATTGTGCAATTTGCTTTGTACTACAATAAATTATTCATACACATCTTTGAAAAGAACTAAAAATGGAATGTTTATTTAAATTGACAGAAGTTGTAGGAAGACAATATCAAATGGATTTTAAACAGTCACAGGGAATGTCAGACAACTGATTGTCCATGAGTTTTAGAACAACACCTACAAGGTGGAACATCCATTTTTATACAGAATGACTTACAAGTGCTCTACTCCATCAAGAAGTGATTGACAAACATCCAGTGTCAACACAGCTTTTTACTGTTTAGTACATGGGAAATGCTGGGTACTTTTTAGTTTCAAAACAAGTGTGTGTGTGTGTGGACATTTAAATAAATGTTTAAATTTCATAATTGCGAAACTTGCTCACCACTTCACTGGGAGCCTCTGATTCCCACTGTACTGTGCCACGGGCACCCCAATGGATATTAGCACCCCCTTCCGAAGCTCTGCGATGGGCAGCTGAAGTGGCTGGTCCACCTCGAACACTGCCACCTTCACCAGCTTCAGGAAGCATCCGGTCTTTAGTTTTCAATGTAGACCAATGCATAGACTGATAACACAGAAAGATTTACATATAAGCTATATGTACATTTTGGAGAGTAATGGTTTGCTAGTTGAACACATCAATGACTATAACTCAGGTCCCAACGTTTAATAAACCAGTTTATTGTGAAATATTTTTTGAATATTATTTTGCTGGTTGTTGAGAATCGGGACTCAAAATTTCAAATTCCAGTCCATTTATATTATAACGCTACAAGTTCAAGACCTGAGCATTGCGAAGGGTTTCGCGGTAATTTAAATGTCGAAATTTCTCCCGCCCCCTGCAGCAGCCCTCATAGGCGTTAAATCGCGGGCAATAAGAAGTGAACGTCGCCTTGGCCACTTCGCTATGAGAACGAAACATGTTATGCACAGACAACTTTCACTCCCGGGAGTTATGTAATTACAATCAAAGATCGGCAGAAACCAGAATACTCACAGAATGAACGTGTTCCTTCATTCCTACCCACTGCTTGTAACTTATTGCGATGCCACTATTGCGCCACTTGTCATAGTTTTTTTCTCTTTTCCGGGTCGCATAATGTTTCCTTAGCTTCCTAAATAACAAAGGAAAAAATAAAAAGTTTCATGACGTTCTATTATGAAACGCAACAATTGCATTTCGTGTAAAACATGCTCTGTGATTGGGTTTTGTGACCTTACTCACTTTCAGTTTTTGAAACTTCGCTTCTGCTTCTTTGTTTCCCTCATTTTTGTCCGGATGATATTGTAATGCTTGCGCTTTGTACTCTGCGGTAATTTGTTCAACCTAATAAAAATAAAAGTTTCATGACTATGTCAACAGTGAATATGCAACGTATATAAGAATGATGAAGGGCAGTGTTTTCTGACAGAAGATGGAATGACATTTATCCCGGATACGTTAGAACATCTTAACAATCCACCTTATATTGACAAAATGTCTTAACCCCTCAAATTTAATTTATTACTTACAGTTGCGCTTTCATCACATCCTAGAATTGCGTAAAAGTCTTCCTCCTCTTTTCTACTGTAATTGAGTATTTCGTCGACTGCACCAGCACTCATAACTTAAATTGTACACGAAATGCACTCTTCAGCGAATCGGAGCACCTGTTTCCTCCTGTCAGACCTGTTGCTAAACCGTTTCGCGCGTTTATCCACTGCTCAGCCGTGGAATCACTGGGAAGTCCCGCACGCACTACCACCTGCTGCAGAGACAGCTCGAGTCTGGCCCGGTTCGGAGCGCGGGCCACGGCATTGATTATCTCGGTAGCAGTCCACAGCACAGCGCAGCGCCACCAGCGGGCGGCCAATTGATTCGTTCCAGCTCATGCACTCCTCGCAGTGCGAACTTTCTCCGCTTGGAGCGAACGTGTTGTTACAGAGCGCGCAATTCAAGTCACTCATGTCACTCAGCAATTGTTTTCCTGAATTTATACTTTTGTCCAGTACATTTTTTTGAAGTTTGTTTAGTTTTTGTGAATATTTCCAAAACTTTACCTTAAAAATGTGTTGCTTTGTCCCAAAAGGAAAAGGAAAGAAAAAGAGACTGAAGCATGAATACCACAAACTGATTGCTACAGGATCAAAAATAACTTGAGTTTCCGCAAGGTCTAATCACTAGTGAAGGAAAGCGAACTTCAAAATATTTTCAATAAGGCGTCATCCATAAATTACGTAACGCTAAAGGAGGAGGGAGGGGGTCTGAGGCAACGTTACGCTGCGTTACATAGAGACAGGGAAATGCGTTACAAGGGGGAGGGTTTTGAAAATACTCGAAATTTGCGTTATGTAATTTATGGACGGCCCCTAATACATCAAATTTTGGACAAAGTGACCCGTTTGCATTGTATGGTAATGATGCAAAAGCAACATTACAATGTAAACACCTGAAAATCACAAGGGAAGGGCTTCTCTCAATTAGAGCATTTGGCCGATCAAATACGAGTACATTCTCTAGAGGAGACTATACCTATCACTTACCGTGTATTATCAACATTTGGTCGTTTAAACACATTCTTTAAAGGAGACTATCAACGTGAAGAATTTTTTACATTGGACGTCATACTAATGCTTTTGTCTCTTCTTTTGAAACATTAAAACATAGATTAATTTGTAGTATATTTTCATTCAATATGTTCGCGTTTTGAAACGTAAATAAAATAATATCGTCACGAAACTTGGGAATGCTTGAAATATTCTTCCCTGTAAGTTGTATGCAACATATTGCTTATATGTTGCACAAGATCTAATTATTTCTGAAATAAGATATACGCGGATCTGACTTTTTTGGAACGGCTCTGAAAGACACGAGTATCATAATTTATTGTCTTCAGTAACAAAAACATGAATGTTGGCAACAATACAAAATGTGCGAATGTTTACCAACCAGAAGTGAATCCAGAAGGTTTCACAGGAAGAAGGCAGCGTGAGTGAAGAGAAACTGCATCCGCAAAAGTGGGCGGTATTACTTCACGACGCGTGTATTGCCATAGGTATAATGTGCATAGATTTCTAATTTTTTCTCTGATAAATACAAATATTCAGTAGGCATTTAATGTTCATCGCAAAAAAATTCTAATGTCATTTGCTGAATCGCAGCAATTGATGCTGTTATAATTTTAACAGAAAATGTCAGGTGGGGAGAAATGTATCTCGCAGCTACTTGCTTTTTTAAATCTGTCCGAACTAAACCCGAAATGAAGAACAAATTGAGTTCAAATTATGTTATTTAATTTTTTTCAAATTTCAAACTAGCTGAAATTTCAAACTAACTGAGCTTCTGCGTTGCCAGGGTTTTATTAATCGTATATTTATCTATTAGAAAAAAGGAATTGATTCTAAGTATGTACATCATACTTAGCATGGTATGTCTCTGAACCTCTTTCCCCTCCCTACTCTGGCAAGTTTGCTATTATCGTTGTTGCTATCACCATCGTTACTATGGGCAGTTGTACGTATTGGTACATACTCTTGGCAAAGTTCTAATGAAAATTTTGCCATTCAATTATTCTGAGCCAAATTTCTCCATTGGAACAAATCAAAATACACTTAGTAGGAAATTTTATGGTTTTTATGGTGTGAAAGTTTACGGTTGAATTCACTTTGGTGAATGTAATCACTGTATTCGAGATATTTTCGAAAAACGGAAAGAGTACACACTTCAATTTTGCACTAAGATTCGAAAGCAGGGTTAGGAGTTATTTTACATCTCATATAGATAATAATCTTTCTCTTGTTCTGAAGATCACAAACACAAAATTGCACTAGGAACAGAATAAAACTTTATAATAATAATAATAATAATAATAATAATAATAACAGGATGTAAATTAATGGAGAGCCTACAGCACATCACATCAGGATGTAAATTAATGGCCCATACAGATTACACCTATAGGCACAATCAAGTTGCCAATATTATCCACCTGAAACTGGCGGCGAGAGCAACCTGTCCATACTACAAATATGTTCCCGATTCTGTACTTGAAAGTTCAAACTGTAAGTTGTACTATGACAGAGAAATTATTACAGATAAAACCATTCATCACAACAGACCTGACATAACCTTCGTAGACAAACGGCAAAAGATTGGCTACCTGATTGACATCACTATTCCACAAACAGCAAATCTTCAAACAGCACACGCAGAAAAAATAACGAAGTACACAGAACTAGCAGCAGAAGTCAAGGCACTATGGCATCTCCAAAAAGTCCATATTATTCCTCTGGTCATTTCGTGCACAGGAGTTGTACCAAATAACATCCATAAAAATCTGGAACTTATTCAAATGCCAAAATGTACTTTCAAAATGATGCAAAAGTCAATAATCTTAAACACATGCAGGATTGTGCGAAAATTCCTAAATTACGATGAAACATGAATTGGCCTGTGTCTTGGTTACTAACCCGACACAAAGTCAAACATATATCCGGCGAATACCGAGAAAAACAACGTATAATAATAATAATAATAATTATTATTATTATTATTATTATTATTATTATTCCTTTAATTCACAACTAAAGATGTTATGAGTCATTTGAAGTCTACTCCGGGTCACAACCAGCTATCTAAGGAGCAGATCTAGGGACTGTCGGTGCCTCTACAATACTTTGCTCCAAATGTGGGCTGTTCCAAATAAAACAATTTCTTGCACTTCCCAGTCTTTTGAATTACCTGGGAATTTAGTCAAGTTCTTACACAAATTTTGTGGAAAAAATCCCAAATCTCCGATAACTATCGGGACGATGGTGCTTTTACGCACCCACACTGGGCTGATCTCGGTTTCCAAACTCTTGTATTTAAGTCGTTTTTCTGGCTCCTTGGTTACGTTTTGATCGCATGGCACAGCAACATCTACAAGTAGACACAATTTTTTCTCCAAATTCCAAGTAACAATATCTGGCTTGTTTGCAGCTATCGTGCGATCAGTTTGAATTTGTTTGTAGTACAATATTATACACAGTCCAACAGACGTTACCGGTTTTGGTGAGTGTTGGTAACTCTCAGGGCACATGTTTGGAACTTCGACGGCGGTACAGATCTGCCAGTGGAGGTAAGTACACACTCTGTCATGTCTTTTCAAGTATTCGGTCTTTGCTAGGATTGGACAAGCTTATACGGTATGATCAATGGTTTCGACTTGTTACTAGCAAATGCGGCATTTATCATATTGGGAAATTTTGAGAACAGCTTTATAATATTGTCGTTTTCTTTGCGCCTGATCTTGGGCAGCTTTTACAAGTGCTTCCGATTCTGGCTTCATTCTTCCCCTTTTAAGCGACATAAATGATTGATCTTTATTGATCTACACCTTGTACATTCATTTAAATATTGTCCATGGAGTGATTTGTCTATTCACGATTTCTTTAACATTTTTTGTGTCTTATTGTTTTAATTTTTATGTATTATTATTGTTACCTATTATTATTTCATTGTTATTATTATTATTTTATTATTATTTTTGCTCCATATCACGACTACAGTAGTTATGAGTCGGCTGAGTATAAAATCTACTCCAGGTTGCAACCAGCTACCTAAGGAGCAAATCTAGGGACTGTTGGTGCCTCTACAATACTTTGCGCAAAATGTGAGCTGTGCCAAATAAAGCAATTTCTGGCACTTCCCAGTCATTTGAATGACCTGGAGGTTTAGCCAAGTTCTTACTCAAATTTTGCAGAACAAATCCCAGTCGTAACTATCGGTACGACCTGTGCTTATAATAATAATAATAATTATTATTATTAGTAGTAGTAGTAGTAGTAGTAGTATTATATAGTATCGAGATACTGCTCACTCAATGTCCAGCAACTGATTTTTTTTTGGTGATCTGCCCACAACTGCGCTCTGCTACTTTTGTTTTAAAAAAAGCTACTGATTTGTCCGACGAATGTAAGTTTCCTTTGATGTGACCAAAGACCAACACGCAATTGATAGGGTGAGCACCGAAAGCTCATCACTCGGCAAACAGCAAGAAACTCATCCACACTACTTGGGATTCGGTAAGCACAGCCTTCCTACTCGCCGAGTGGAGTCGCCTTAAGGCAAACACCGAATGTTCGTCGCTTGGCAAATAGCAAGTAACCCAGTGTTGTCAAGGTCGATGCCCCGAGCGGGCGTCTGTGGCACGACTGCCACAACGAAATCGCCCCTCCACACAGTTCATCACCCCGCCATCAGAGACAACGCCATCCCTATTATATAACGGCGAGGTTTCTAATAGTTCCCTTTCGCGACGCAAGTTGCGCAGAGAAGCTCGTGGCATGGCAAGGTGCCGCGAGACGTGCCACTGCCACCAGTAGGAGACCTTGTCACCACTGAAGTAACCCATCCACTACTCGGGATTCGGCGAGCAGTCGCCCGCAACTCGCCGAATAGCGAAGGTGTGGCGCTGCCTTTAGGGCAGGCGCCACGCGAGGGCGCCCCAGTGCAGCGGTCGTGAGGTTACGTGCGCGGGCGGGCGCGCTCTTTCCCTGGGGAACGGCTCGCCTCGCCGCGCCCCGCCGCGCCGCACGCTTTCTCGCGAGGCCCGGCCGCAGCGCCGCTGGACAAAGCCCGCTCCGATGTGGAGCTCTCCCCTCGAGACTTCGCTCTTTGCGGATGAAAGCTTTGGGATCGGCGCCGGATCCATAATGCAACACAGAAGTGGAAGCTAAGGTTAGCCAGTCTCTGAAATTTGAAACGCTCGTTTGTTTAGCATGCAACAGATGCAAGGCCTAAAAAATCAGGTGATAGTAATAGGAAGTTAAAAACAAACTTTTGTTTTCCATCGTTGTACGTTTCGTTACTTCTCCACCAGCCTTTTCTGTTAGAGTGATAACTGCTCTAAGCGTACTGTTTGCAGTGGTTTTCCGTTTATTTTCTCATGGCGTAGAAGAGTTATTTCAAACAATTGAAATACTAATCTGTAATTTCTCTCTTCATCATTTTTTCCTTTTCCCTTCTTTCTCTCCAACTTTTCTTTCCTCCTTGTTTACCTCTCCTCATTCTTCTCATTTTATCACTCTCCTTTCTCTCCCTTCACCTTTTCCTCCCCCGCCCATCTCCCCTCCTCGTTAGACGCCTGTTCCTTTCCAATGGTTAATGAAGGTGTTTAATGAAAAAGGAAATTAATTATTGTGCCTTCAAGGCTTACAAGAGACGGAAAAACAATGCCAACATCACTGTAGTTTTTAATAATTATTTTGATAACCATTTTGCAATATTCTTTTCGTGATTTGTAATTTTTTTCTTAGTAACTTCTTGGTCCTTATTAATCTTGAAGTTTTACAAACTCTAAAAATCGTTTCAAAAATACCCTTTGGTGAAATTAATTCGCTTATATTCAGACGTTTCTGGGAGTAAACGAATAAGATCCAAGAAGCAAATTATTGTGGCATATGAAGCATAATGTTTCATTGAACAAAAAATTCAATATCGAGCATTTATTTACTTTAAAACATTGTGCGTTTGAATTCCCGTTCCTGATGCGATTGAAAACGAGCGTCTACATCCCTGACACGTTCTAGAAAAATATTTTATTAGTACATCATTATTTGAGCATTTTGAAGAGGCGATAAAGTGGCTCGAGAATGCGAATATTTTACTGGTGTATTTTTAATAGATTTTTGACCTGCGGTACCCGGTGTACGGTCCCCAGTTCACAGCAGCGTAGGCCAATGGATTTGGCGAACGACTTTCTATGCGGATGAGCAGATGTGAACGTCTGCACGCGCGTTGCAGTTTTGTTTAACTCGTTTTGTATGATGGGATTTCAGTTCAACTGACCGTGATATCGTTTGTTCTGTATTTTATCACGACATAGCCTGTGTTAATCCAAACTAAAATGAGTCAATGCTAATATGAAAATTTCATAATGTTATTCCCTATTCTGTAATGAAATATTGGCGGAAAAATATTCGGGTGTGAAGGTATTATCAAATTGTGTGGCAAAAACGTTAAATAGTACTTTTTTAGAAAAAAAAACGTCAAACGTTGTTGGTATTCTAAATACAGTCAAAACTTTAAAATATTTTATATTCATAAAATGCTTGAAAATGCTGATTTTTGCAATCTTTTTAAAATAAAATTTAATAAAGGTTTGTATGAAGTGGTTAGTGAAGCAATTTCATACTAGTTTTTAACAAGTTATTACTTTAGTTGTTAAATATTAGAAAGGTAATAAAATATATAATATAGTTCAGAAGTTAAATTGAATTGAAGAGCGACAAGAAAATAATTAAGTTGATGAGCATTCATCAGTTAAAAATGAACATCGCAAGATCCTGAGAGCTATCAGTCCCCATGCACCGTAACAAAGAGCCGAATTGTTTCTCTAGTTTTGAAGGTCTCGTCATTGACCTCTGTTAATGGGTCAAGCTGATGAGTTAATGCGGTCACGGAGCGATGAGTAGCAGGAAGTCTTTCTTAGACAACGAGTGCTCCTTCATATTATTGCAGATAGAACTTCTTCGTATGCATAAAGTACCAAGAGATTGTTTCAATTCTCAATAATTTTTTTCTACAAATCCTGATTATACAAAGTCTTTAGAGAAATATATAAATTTCTTTTTAAAAAATCGGAGATAACAAGAAATGGAATATGTCGATTTCTATTCTAGATCTTATCGTTCGTGGGCTGCATTAGTGGCAGAACTCAAATAATTAGGTTTTGAGATAAATTAGTTTGAAGTTTTCCACCTTGTATTGAAATGTATCGTTCTTGCATTCACACTTCTGCCATTTATTGGTGGAGCATTGTACTGTAAGATATGCTGCTCTCGCTTCTGGAAAGTAGACCAATCCGCAATTCTGTAGAGTGCCACTATTACAGCCCAAGAGCGCGAGCGATATAATCTTCGATGACCGGTTTTAACCTAAAATTGTAAGATCATAAGATTGTACCCTTTGATTGTAAGATCATTCGAGAAACTAGATGTGTGATCGACGTGCTTGCTGAATGTTGACAAGTGACCAAGAAGGTGATGAAAGGAGGTTGGATTTTCCTCCCCTTCGCTTACTTTTCTATATTTCTTTCTTCTTCCTATCCAGCAGACTGGGTACTCCAGATACCCCCGGTGATGATAGTTTGAGGGCAATAAAGTGGCTCGTCGTTCGATAAACATTTATGCGATCTTCAAACTTTTCCTAGCAGGGGATAACAAAATTTAATCAAACAATTTGGTGCCATTTTTTAAAATTTTGAAAATGTCCAAGAGGCTTGATGTAAAGTACCTCCAATAATTCAAATATCGATTTCAAATTCTAGCGACATCAGCCAGGTCGATTGGAGAATATCAATTTTGAAGAAAATCGGATGAATGGTATAGCCGCTAGCGTTGTTTACAGACAGACGGACAGATAGACGGTTGGTCGTCAGTAGATTTTCTGGAATCAAGGACCCACAAAACATGGGCTCTGGCTGCACCAAGTGTTAGAGGAACTTTTTTCTGTATTTAGAAACTGAATTTATCAACTTTTTCTTTACCAGGGCTCTGTTAAGAAGAGTTTTTTGTACCAAAATTTCGCCGTTTTTTCCCCGCAGCTTACACAACTTTCTTTATACTGCGTTAAACAGTAGCGAGGAAGAAGTGAACTGTGGATTCGATGCAATTTCTGGGCAAAGCGTGCTCACGAAGAATGTTAAGAGTAGAAATAAGCGTGTACGGGCGTTAATTTTGCCGGTAAAATGACTGTTTGTCCATTGTGTATGTAGTGGAGAAGTAAATGGATGTTGCAAGATAAAGAAATTAAAATAAATATACATAGGTCAGGGTAGTCCCAATTGAGACCACTTTTTTGAAGCATTCATTTTCTCACTTGCACGAATCTGTAAGAAATCATTAATTTTCTCTGTTGATTATTTCATTAATATTATGTTTGGCATACGAGTATCTAAGATTTTATTTGAATCATTGGACACCCTCATTTCATATTCATGATACCGAAAAGAAAAGGAAAGCCTTAATTAAAAGTTCATTTTTGGATCATTTTCTCTACTCATACATTAAATCAGACTATTCCATTAAATTAAAACCAATAGTGTTTAACTATGCATACAAAAAGGCGCAATGAAGGCGGTGTATCTCAAAAAGTGTATCGCTTTTTCTATCCGATTTTTCTTACCGCTTCTCCCTACTGGCTATAAGCTGTGTCTCATCTATCTTAAGAGGCGGTATACATCGATCGCTATGTCGATGTCCAATAAACGGCGTATGTACTGTAACAAAACCTCTTTAATTTTAACATAGCTTTCAGTTAATTTCAAAATTTGGCGCATTTTGGTACTCTATTGGACGTAATTTCTCTCGTGGAATAGTCATATAGTCGTGGACTCGTTCTTTGGAAATTCTCAGATAAATCCCCTCCTCGCTTCGGGAGTCGGAGATTTATCGACAATTTTCAAAGCACTCGTGGTATTACCTAAGATAAAGTTAAAATTATCGCTATCAATTGGCGTGCAATCAACAATCAAGGGAATAAGTCCCGTTCCTATAATATACCGCTAATGCTAATATAAGGAAGGAATAGGTCCCTACATAGGTTTTGTTCTTTCACTGAATCAGTACACATGCCAAAACGCTCGTTTGTAAGTTCTCCGAGTCGTAGGTTTTTCTCCTCTTGGTTAAGCTTTCACAGGTCTCGTTACAATCTGGTCTTGAGCAACTTTCACGAGAGTAATACACTGCAGCCAGAATGAATGGGCCATTGTAATATTCCACACATACAGGGAACATTCATCCCTGTCAAAGAGTCCGACAGAGTCGTCGTTGATATGTTTCAAACCACTTAATTTAAATCGAATTGATTGTGTGGATGATATACGGAAAGTACAAAACGTCCTTTTAGAAATGCACGCTTCCCGACTTCTAGTGACACAAACAAATTTGGCGAGATTGCAAGATCAAATTCTCAACCGTATGAACTACCTCAAGGGTATCGTGTTCACTAGTGTTTGGATATATTGTACACACGTCATTTTGGACACGTGACATATTGTCTGCTGGAGACTATTTCAGCGGCCTTTAGGCTTACTACAAAACCTCAGCGTTAAACAGAAGTCCCATTCGAAAAGTTCCACGATTTCCCGGGCGCTTTGAAGAAAGCTGGCTTGTCTTCGCTGCATCGCGCCGCGCCGCGCCACGGCTGTCCGGATCCTCTGGCGCCCATCGTAGATGCTCGATCTGGTTTCTCGGAAGATTTCACGGATCCGGAACCGAATACATTTGAAAAGAAATGACCCTTTCATTAGCTTCTAAAACGCGCGCAAAACGAATGCCGCAAGAGATGTCAAGTTCAAAAATAGTTTCGGTCTTTTACTTTATATGCCGTTTCCTGTAATCTGGAAACTCAGAAGGAAGGCACATTCATATCGAAGCTACATCATTTCACCTACATCAGTGGTATCAAGGTCTTCTACTGGTGGCAGTAAAACGCGTCGTAATACCGTGGCATGCCACGATCTTCTCTGCGCCACTAGCGTCGGGAAAGGAAACTATTAGTAACCCCGCTGTGTACAATAGGGATGGCGTTGTCTCTGGTGGCGGGGCATGAACTGCATGGAGGGGCGATTTCGTCGTGGCACTCGTGCCACAGACTCCCGCTCGTGGCATCGACTTTGACAACACTCTACATTGTCGCGACAATGAGTTTCTTAAACTTTTGAAAGAAGGGAAATAATTTATTCGAAGCATTTCATGTTATTTTACCACGGCCGCAACTGTTTCTTATTCTCGACTTCTTCGAGTTTTATGACTGCGTCCGTGCAGTGTATTAATCTGGCGCTTAAAAACTATATATACACTGTCATCGCAATATTCCGTTATATCAGAATTATAAATCATACAAAATACAATTTCACGTATAATCTACATATTTAAAACAGTGCACTGTTTTAAACCAAACCAAATTGCATTATTTTTGTTTTAAATGGAAGGTAGGGGGCCAGAGATGTATAAACATTTCCTCTTATTAACCGTTTTTATAGTAAAAAAAATAAATTTTAATAGAATCTTAAAATTAACGGAATGAACGCTTATAGCTGCCATTTGTTCATTAACTCATTTTGATGCTGTTACGAAATATAGAACTTGGTACGAGAGTATCAACTCGTAAGAGAATGAACAATTGAGCAATGTAATGGGTTGCTTCGGAGACAAGTTTGTTTTGAGAGATGCTGGCTAGAGTTCGTCGGAAATGGATTCATGATGATTAAATCTTGATATTTAAAGTGAAATACTTGTTTCAATACTCAGTTAGTAGCGCCTTTAAGAGATTGGTGAAACATCGGGGAAGGTAATAAATATAATTAATTTGTGTTTCAAGAATTCAGAACAAGATATACGCGAACGCGGAGCTGGTAACAGTTTGCCGATTGATTAGCCATCCAGAACTATTGAACAATACCTTTTTACTTTCCCATATACGTACGTATACACGGAGTGATATACGTAGTATACGGAAAGTTATGTAATGCTGCGCGAAAAAATGGCAAATTTTCTACGGAAAAAATTCAATACCGGGCCGTGATAACGAACTAGTGGTGCTACAGAATGGCACAGACTTTCCCGTATTAGTTTTCTATTTCCTTGGGTCTTCGCTAGCTATTCGGAATTGCCACTAACTCTTTCTTGCCAGCTGCCATCTATCACCGCTAAAAGTACATTTTTTTGTCATTTTCTTAATTTTTCGATTTTCTATTGGTAGAACGGAAACATTAATTTTAGGATATTAAAGAACACAAAAACATAGTCATAAATGGCAATTTTCTTTTAAAAATTATGTGCCGTTTAAGAGAAAATGGCGTTTTAGCGCTACTAAAAGTGCGAAATTTGAAGCTCATTTTCACAGAAAAATTCTGAGTTTTCAAAATAATTTATTTGAAGTTAATTGAAGCACTTACTTTTACTTATAATAATGATCACAAATTGCTGGTAATGTGCATATTAAAGATGTGAGAGATATTTCGAAAAAATTACAATTATGTAATCTTTGAAAAAACAAAAAATTAACTCAAAATAAACTTTACGCTATACTAAAGAGTGTAATTCGCACTATCCGTTACAAAAGTTTCAAGAAAAAATTTGCAGCCATATATGATAAAAAAGGGCGTTTGAGCATTTCTGAAAATGCCTAAATTTGAGCTACTTTTCACAGAAAACGGTTGTGTTTCGAGAAACTTTACATGACATTATTTAAAGCATATATACTCGTAAATATAATAATGTGAAAAAATCTCCGATAATGTAAATATTAACGACGCGAGAGACAAGTAAAAAAATCTACATTTTTGCAATTTTTGGAGAAATAAAACAATAGAGCATAGAATACCAAAAGTGAAAAGAAAAAAATTGGAGCCGTTTTTGAGAAAATCTTGTTTTTGTAATTTTTTTAAATTGCACATATTGCACGCAATATTGCGCGAAAAATACTAAAATTTTCAAAAAAATTCAGATGACCTTAAAGAAAGTTCCAGAAAGACGCCGTAAAAATTTTAAATTTTTGCAATTTTCAAAAATTTAGAGTGACAAAAATTCAGAGAGATTTTTCTCTGATTATTCGAAAATTGTAAAAGTTTCAATTTTTTTCGGCTTCTTTCGTCTTTTTTTCGGCGCAAAATTGAAGATAGAGATTTTTTCTTCAAATAAAATTTGTTCTGCATATTGAGTTCTTTTATAAAGGTCATATAAATGTTTTGCAAAATTTTAGTAGTTTTCGTGCAATATTGCGTGCAATATGTGCAATTTAAAAAAATTACAAAAACTAGATTTTCTCAAAAACGGTCCAAATTTTTCCTTTAAACGTTTGATAGGAATAGTGCCTAATATATTTTATGAGATGACAAAAACGCCATATTGCTCTATTGTTTTGTTTCTCCAAAAATTGCAAAAATGTAATTTTTTGACTTGTCTCTCACGACGTTAGTATTAACACTAGCGGCGAATTGTTCACATTAGTATATTTATGAGTACATGTGCTTCAAATAATGTCAAGTAAAGTTTATCAAAAACACAACCGTTTTCTGTGAAAACTAGCTCAAATTTCCACATTTTCAGAAACACTCAAACGCCATTTTCTCATTAATAGCCAAAAAAAAATGTCTTCAAACTTTTCGATCGGATAGTGCTAATGGCACTCTTTAATATGACGTTAAGTTTATTTTGAGTTATTTTTTGTTTTTTCAAAAATTACACATATGTAATTTTTTTAAAGGATCTCTCACATCTTTAATATTCACATTACCAACAATTTGTAAACATTATTATATTTGTGAGTGTAAGTGCTTCATATAACTTCAAATAAAGTATTTTGAAAACTCAGAAAGTTTCTGTGAAAATGAGCTTAAAATTCCGCATTTTTAGTAACGCTAAAACGCAATTTTCTTTAAAACGGCACATAATTTTTAAAGAAAAATTGTCATTTAGAGCTAGGTTTTTGTGTTCTTTAATATTCTAAAATTAATATTTTCGTTTTACCAATAGGAAACCGAAAAATTAAGAAAATTACAAAAAAATGTACTTTTGGCGGTGATAGATGGTAGCTGGCAAGAAAGAGTACGTGGTAATTCCGAATAGCTAGCGAAGACCCAAGGAAACAGAAAACTAATACGGGAAAGTCTGTGCCATTCTGTTGCACCTCTAGTTTGTTTTGTTGGAACTTTAAGAGTTTTATTTGGCATTACCTTAAGAGTGAGGAGAACGGACTGCGACTTTGGTAAATGGAAAACAGCGGCAGCTGAATTATATTGGAAATACCCACGATCATGGGTGCCTACGTGAGCATTCACTACTGCGGGACGGAAGTTCATCAGATACGTTAGTTGTTGCACGAGTTCCTAATGATCTATTGAAGGATGTCAACTTGTTTGTGTGAGTGTGAATTCGAGGTTGTAGTTACCAAAGAGATGAGAACGATGTTTTTAAGTTCGAAGAGGGTTTTTATTGGCAAATGTTAGATTTTATGTAAATGCTCCATTCAGGAATCAAAGGAAACATGTGTCCTTTTGCAAGAAAAAATCGTGAGTATTAAGTGATGCTTTACGATTTTAAGGTGGATAGTAGGATTTCTTTCAATAATTCACTACAACATACATCTCGGTAGATGTAAAATATTTCAATTATATTTTAAGAAATGTGTTTAATTATATATTAACCGTGAATAATGACTGCATTGTTCCTAAATATGTAAACCTTTTTTTCGTTAGTCTTGGAGAATAACGGGTTTTCATGAAAATGACATATTTGGGGTTTTATATTTTCCGTATGGTGCATTAATAATTTTTTGCTGTAAGCTTTTTACAACTTTTTCTTTTGTGCGATGTATCCACAAGGGTTCCTACAGTTAATGAAAAATTGGAACTCTGCACACAAATTATAGTAAACGCTATTTCAATGGTAATGATAGTAATAATTATTATTATTATATATTTTACTAGTAAAATTGAACAACATTATAATACACGTGAATATTTTACAGGTGAACTTTGAAACATAGTGGATTACGAACAACAAAATTAGATTTAAGAAGCAGAGTCAAACATTTCATACTCATACTATTTTTAATCTAGACGATTTCAGATTTCTAGGAATTCTTAAGCATTGTATTATTTACCATTTAAACATTTTGTTTCAACTCATCATTCCTTTGATGTAAAAAATTAATAATAAATGATAAAAAAATCTACGAGCAATGTAATCTTTTGAAATGCATTTGTTTTCTCTCTTTATTTAAAATGGTACTACGACTCCCTTTAAAAATGTTTCCGTCAGCAGAAATGAGTTTCAAAGAAAATTTAATTATTTTTTATGAAAATGAAATACGTTTCGGTAATTCATTCTACATGTAATATATACGCGATACAGAACGTAACATCCCAATTACGCGAATACACAATTTCACACGACTCTGCAAGCAAAACGAAGAGTAAAAAAGGCTTCTAACTGCGTGGGAGAGAAAACAAATTCCGTCTTGAAACTGAGCAGGAAATACCTGTTTATATTTCTGTAACCTTCCCCACTCATTTACTCCCTTCGTATTTTTGTATCGTGATGACTCAGTGGAGGAGTCCGAACCCAGCCAACGTGTGCTAACCCCGAGCTGTCTCGACGTGTGAGTGGGCGACGGAAAGACCTACGTATATACATACCTACGTATACTCGTACAACATTCACCGGTAAGACAGAGGTTTTGGCACGCGCGATGCGATGACAACTAGAATTGCCACGTATGTGGAATTGACTCCGAGATTCAAGGTTTTTCTCTATCTCCAGGGAAGGGATTTAATCTGATAATTTCCGTGAATTTTCACAATTTTTGTTACGTAATAATTTTCAGTAATTATTACATTTTAATTGAGAACACTGAATTCCCTTTTTTCTTAAATAGGTTCAGATTATTTATGGTAAGTTTTTATTTTATGACGCTTTCGAAAACTATTTTACTTCAGAGTAGTAAGGTAAAAATGTTTCCAGCTGATATGGAAAAAAAATTCGAAAGGGCCATATAAAACATTGTGTTCGCTAACACTAGTCGTAGAAAATGCTATTGTAAATGTATCTCTCTTGCAACTCGAAGACTCGAAAATGCCCAGTTATTGACAATGTCGAAAGAATTAATGAAATTCATACAATTGTTTTTCATGGAGGTAGTTGATGTAGTTATGATTGCAAAACGAAAGTGCTTTTAACGGTACAAACACTTGAAAGAGAGATGAGAAAAGCAAAAGATACAATTTAGTGTCAAATCCTTTTAGGAAACCGAAAATCCTTTTTTCACTGAAAATGATTTACGAATTTCAAATAACTTCTTCACTAAAGATATTATAAGTGGTGATTTAAGATAGAATCAAGAAATGCGAGGGATAAAATTCCTGGGGAACACTTTCACAATGTAATTTACACTTACACTCTAAACTTCCGAAGCCTTACAGTTTTCATTATCGTGATTACATACAGGAAAAAACTGGTGATGTAATGATACTTCGTACATAGCAAAAAAATGTGTACAACTCTTTTAAATCATTCAAATTTTCTGACTGTCTTCTGCAGTAAAGCATCACTTGAAATATTTCATACAGGCCGTCCTTCCGCAGGCGGATGGATTTTTCCCAGTAACATATTACCGTTCGCGAACCCCAGCACCGAACTGGGTATAGGAATTCTCTTTTGATCTTCAATACTGTGTACTAGAGGGCGCCAGCGGCGATGAGGTTGCGGGGATGAGATTGGCCAGATGGGCGCCAGAGCGCGCTGCCGGCGCGGCCTGGTCTCAGAGACGGCGTCAGGGAAAGTGAAGGCATTGAGATTCAGATCTGGGGCGGATCCAGCCGATCATTTTGTGTGTGTGTGTGTGGGGGGGGGGGCATCGTAGATTTAAAAAAATATTTGTTATTATATTGTGTATTATTCACATACTGTAGATACATACTATACAACATTATTGTTTAAATAATTTCATAATCCTCGCATTCGTGGACACAGCACATTGAAAGGATGCAAGACAACTGCCTGCCGAAAAGAATTCTACATTACCGCCCATAAGGAAGAAGAAATCCTCGAAGAAGAGGTGGGGTGACCAGATGGGAATGGAGGCGTAACAGGCAGTGCCTATATACCTGAAGGAGAAGAAGAAGAAATAATTCAAACATAAATAGTTAAATCAATTTTGCCAAATAAAGGAAGGTAAAAGAGAACTCTAGGCTTTTTGGGGGCGGGGACCACGGCTTCCAGGACCCCCCCGGATCCGCCAGTGATTCTGACATGAAATAGGAAGAAGCTGAAGAGATTAATGCCATATTCATCAGCCTTAGAAAAGAAATCGCGATCAATTTTCGAAGTAAATTTTTTGTTTCACTTTAAAAATCCTCCGTACGTAAATAATATTTCGAGAAATTTGCTTTTTTCATTAAATAGAACCGGCAAATTAGACCACTAATCTCAATACAGAATGTGCGGAAGCTACTGAAACAAAAAAATACCCCGCACTTTATGTTGAATTTCATGGAGAATGGAAGGTACAGTTTTTCCGAAAAAAAAAAAGTCTTCGATAAAATTGGTTTCAAAAGTCACTTACGGGCGTGAAATCAAAACAGGCTGCCGAGCCTGCGAAGACTGAGGTATCTTCTACGGTGAAGATACGTTACGTCTGTAAATTATTCATTTAATTTGAGATTTTAGTTTTATACAAGGTATTCTGAACGTGTTTTTGTCCTTATTGTCAGTATTCTAAAAAAATCAGAGAAGAGAATAATGACAACAAGGATTTGGTATTTGGTTAGTCCAACAAAAAGTTTTGTATGTGTGAAAATATTCTGAATATAAACAAAAATAATCCTGTAATATACTGTTTCGAGGCAATTGGAACTATATTTTTCCATGGGTCTATAATATCACAAAACTTTTTTTACTGTAGCTCTTTTTGTTGGCCGTACTTTTTGTTAGCCAAAACGAAAAAGAATCAGAGAAGTTGATGCAACTCTAGTATTTCTTAAAAAAATAAGGAGGCAAATTTTAATATTTTTATGCATATTAGGTCTTACAGTTGTTCCGAAACAGAGATTTCGTCGATTGTGCTTGAAATGTAACACTGTAGTAATGACGTTTAAACTAATCACTAGTGGAATGTTGTTGAGTGATGTGATAGAGACTCGCACAGAGAGGTAAAGAAAGAAAAGATGAGAATGCAATTAATTGATAATTCTGTAAGATTTTTACCTGGGGATGGAACTTCACCCCCATCGCAGTCCATGACCTGCCACAGAGACAATGACGTTCCTATGACATTGGTAATCGCGATGCATGGCAAACTCCTTCCGTATTGAAACTAATGAGTCGGCACTTTCATAGAGCGAGTTAAAATTATAGCGTGCTCCAGTGGCCTCTTGACCTTGTTCACTATTGTCTCGCAGCATTGGTGCCAGTACTCATTTATTCTTCTTAGCACGACTACCCGAATTGTGTCATTGTTTTCTGAATTAATAGGACGAGAGCCAAAAGGTTTAAAAAGATACTAGAAATGAACCATCTGTTCTGTGCAGAAACCCAAACAGCATTACATCACAAGGAAAAAGAACGAAAGATGAATTTGTTCTTTTGCACATGATTCAAAGAAATAAAATGACAGCATCCATAAATTCACTATATTTGTAAAATATTACTAGGGGAGAATAATTCATTTTAAGAAAAATCAAAAAAATAAGATGAGAAGATTTTTCCCGTTGTTCAAGCAAATACTTGGGCAAAGTTAAACGATGAAAATATTACCTCCTCTTTACGTACGACAGCCAATGCCATATCCATTTGCATAATTTTGTGTATGTTATTTCATGTATTGAGGTTTCTTCCATTTTTATCTTTGAATAATCAAATTTAAAGTATGATGTCCTTTCGGACAGAAATGTTACACTATTTAGGCACCTAAACATTTAAGGGTACAATTATTCATTTACTAATAACATAATTATCTAGAACGACATTGTTACCTCGACCAAAAACATTCGTTTCACTTTTCTTACCAAATGTATGGAGCCATTTATTCTATCAATATATACTGACAGATTCAATCGACGTTATTATTTTTCAATTGACAATATTTTGATAATATACAAGTAAAAGGAGATTTCTCTATGTCTAGTTGAACGGAAGAATGATGAAGCAAGTGCAGTGCGTTCGATCGGCGATGACCTGTGAAAAAATTTCGATATTTCAACAATATAATAACATATTGTCTAACTTGATTACTTCTTTCAGTCTATTTACAAGAAACAATTCTGATGGTTACCATTTCAATGGAATTGAATATTTTGTTTTAAAAAAAAAATTCGTTTGAAGTTTCAAGGCAGATTGATGAATTGTCTGTTGTTATTCGGAAATTTTCAAATATCCTTTTCTATCTGAGAAAATGAATTTTAGCATCGGAATAAAGAAAAAACTCAGGATGTCTATTTTAAAAAAAGGACTCCGACTTTCAACTGCGATTCCATCACCGTCTGACATTTTGAAACCTCCACCTTCCTTTATACTGTTACTCCGGAACATTTTTCTGTTGATCGCAATACCTCCGACATTTTTTACGCGGTTCACCGGTTCATTGCACGCAAACCCCTTTTTGTTCGGAAGGGTTAATAAAATCCGCTTCGAGCTTTTCCACGCGAGCGGCGCGAAGCTCTCCATCAGCTGACATCTCCGCCGCCGCCGCCCGCGCCCGCCACGCCCTAAAAATAGCGAGCGCAGGGCGTGAGCTAACCGCAAATCCCGTACTACAACGCTCGCGCAGCTAAAAACGCGCGGAGAACTAAATCCGCAACGTCGAGAACGCGCGGAAATAGACGCGTCGCCGCCGCCGCCGCCGCCGCCGCCGTCGACGACGACGAGGGCGACAAGTGTCACCACCGCGACTGTCGCCACAGCTAACCCACCAAAGCAGGAAGAACGCGTGGATTTTTTTTATTATTTTTTTTTTGTAGGGGGGGAACGAATGAAGCACGTGGAAAATGGAACACGTGAGAAATGCGTGTAAGTATTAAGTAGGAATAGTTTAGTAGTAGTTACCTGAGGAAAGCAAGTCGAAATAAACTGTGCCTTTATTTTGGTGCGAATGCGTTGAAGATTTTGCGTTGGTAGGGGTCAAGGATGCTGTATGTTAAACGCGCAGACCGAACGCCGAAGCCTCGCCGTCGCTCTGGAAATGCGCGAGAGACCACATACAAATCACGATTTTTTTGCAACGCTCATTCAATCCAACTACGTTAACGCGTATGGCATCAATTACACAACCCCTTCCAATCATGTTCCATTTATCTAATTGCTGTAGCTGTTTGTCAAAAATACTAGTATTCAGGAAGGATCTAGACATCGTTTTTTACTTAATTGTAGCTGGAGTTGCAATTGTAGCCAGGCACTGTAATTGTAGTCGAATTTCAAAGTAAACTTGTTAATAGTAGGCAGGCATATGAAAACACCACCACCGAAAAAAAATTATAGTTTTCTGCATTTAGCATTCACGTAAGAGCCGGCCTCTGCCCGTGTGAATGCCCACAACATTTAAGATTTTCTGTTCCAATTGCAAGATAATATCGATATTTTTCAAGGACCACCTGGACTCATCAACATCATCAGTACCCGTATTCAATTTGCTCTTCGAAGAAAAGCTAAATGTTTCGAAACGATTTTGCTACATTCTCTGCCGTCTTCGCCTTCCTTACCGCAAAAATAGTAACTGAGATATCAGTTTTGACAATACATCTGAGTTTCTCCTACCTTTTTGAACATTATTACATGAGAGTGATATACGGTGAAGCAAATGATGGAATATTTCTGAAATGTGTGAAAAGAAAACATTGAAAATAATAAAAGAAAAGCCGGAGTTCAAAACAACCTCTCAGTAGTTATATAATATCAATATTGCAGTAAGTAACCCTATTGGCTTTTGGAAGAAAGGAAGACTGACACATCGAAATCGAGGGTAAAAGACAACTGTAATTAACTTAAAATTCATATTTTCATCGCGAGTTTTCACCTTACAAACCAAATGGTTATATGTCCACGTGGAACAAGCGCGATGGTTGTAGTTGATCGCGTAGTTTACAATGAAGGTCATTTTGGATCAATTAGTCGCTCTAAACACCTCCTTAATCAACAACAATTGATTACTGTTTTTCTTTCTTTCGATGTCGTCAGATGCTACAGAAAATAACGAATGTTTCTTTGTACCACTTCTTGTATGCAAAGTCGCTACTAATATCGACATTGTTTGATATTGACTGCAACACTCGCACACATCTCCCAGAACATTCCCTCATTATTTTTATAACAATGCAACGATCACCATTTTCCACCCCGTCACAGAGTGTTCTATTCGTATTAGTTTTAAGAGTAATATTGATTTCAATATTGCTAATGACATCCTTGGTGATTATAGAAGTTAGATAATGGCAATCAAAGACACATCATACTTAAATATTGAAATAAAATATTGTCCACTATTGTTATACGAAACTGATGTGGCTGTTGACTGATTTATATAATAATCCACCGGTTCAAAATTGGATTGGATGTTCAAAATTCGGTTTTCAAAATTTAAATTTTATTAAAAGCAAAATTACCCATTTGAGTCCCTCTATTGTTTCTATGTAATATTATGTAGTTCGCCATTATGTGCACTTACGCATCGATGGACATACTGTTGCTCTTTGGAATTAGAGTGGAACTGTGATTTCTACTGAGAGCAAATCTACATGTAGTATTTCTCCTGATCCATAATCTCCAATTTCTCCTTAATCTTTATTTTCCATTATTTAAATTACAATTACATTCAATATCCTTTCTTAATGTTCAGTGAGAATGAGTCACTTATATCGAGAATAAATACGCACACGCCAAGCGTATACCTTTTTGTGTACATCCGCAAACACTATAAATACATTTTAAGTTTATAAAGAAAATAAACAAATACAAAATTTTCTGCATGGCTTATATTCGTAAAACTGAAAAATGCTCGCACATTTTCGATTAGACGCAAAGGCAAACTCTATTATATTTCGTACCAAAAGCATAAGGGAATATAGCGTTTTCTCAGTTTTTGAGGAAAACAAGTTCTAAAAACAAATAAAAGTCATATGACCACTACTTCCACCATTTCGGAGACGACTGACGTCTTTACGCGGTCGAACACGCGGGAACAAAAGTGTCGCACGACAGGGAGCACGATTGTTTCTCTCCCACCCGCCCCTGGCGGAGGAAGACGTCACCAGGAAATTCCTGAGACGTGCCTCGCCGCCTCGCATCGGGGGAAACGGCCGCCACCGTTGACGCAACTCAGCGCCGCAAGGTCGCGCGCCTGCGCCCGCGCGCCTCTAAATCAGCCTTGCGCCGCTAGAGCGCGTCCGCCAAATTGGGGTCGAGCGAACGGTTTGCGCTTCAGGTGACCCGCGGGTGCGGAATCGCCGCTCGTTTGTTTTCGTTACGTTCAGTGTAGCGTGGAGACGAATTTAACCTCCCTCCGAAGCAATGGCGGTGGAGGGAGTGCTTTCTTCGTCTTGGCCCCCTTGCCAGGATGTACAAGTGGCAACTTTGGACACCAAAGCTATTGCTTCATCGAATAAATATGCACTTAAAAAGGTATTATTTCATTTTATATTATTTCCGAGTTCATTCTTGTAACGAGAAGACAGAAGCAAAAGATTGTCATTTCTACTTTCAAACTGTTTGCTCGCAGATTAGAAGCTAAGGTCATTTTGTTGTCGGAATCAACTTCAGCGAGTTCCGTTTTTTAACAATTAGTGAACTTCAAGATGAGGCTTTTAATGACACTAAAAGCACAAATTTAATTTCTTCGTTGATTTAATCGTTGGAATCCAAGCCATGAATTCAGAAAATGTATTTAAAATAACATTTGGAAAGAATACTATATTAAGTTATCTTGCATTAACTGTAATAAGTGCGGTGGGTTTCTCAAACAAGGTCTAAGCCGTGGCTTTGAAGACATGTGTATTTGAAACTACTATTTGAGCCGTGCACAAAACCGATTCACAAAACAAAGTTTTTTTCTGACGTTGCCACTCTGGAAAATTCATGTAGCATTATTTCCTTGGGACGTGCGAATGGTGTTCATGTATTTTTGGAGCAACAGCTGATTCCAGTTTGCGGCAAATAGTACATATTCTTGTAATTATGGATGCAAGGGGCAGTGTAAGTACATGTATTTTGCACTTGTTGGCTTAATATTGTAAGGTATGTCAGGAATTACACATTTAAGAGCATTACAAAACTTTACCAATGTTTTGTTGGTTATTATTCAGATAGCTCTTTTCGAAAACTAAGAAACGGAAATTCTGCAATCCCAGAAGTACCCATTTTTAGCAAAGAAAGGGTATTCCTAAGCCTTCAATTTGCTAAATGCGAGAGGATGGGGGAGGGGTATTGTGACGACAAGATTATTATTTCAAATCTGTTGTGGGTTTTCGATACAAAATAGTTTCTATTACACCGGAGAATACATTTCTGGCCATCCGATTTTGTCAACAACACTTGTAGGTATAATTTATTCTGAAATGAACGAATGCTATTAAAGGAGTGGAAGTAGCCAATCCGAGACTTCAAAAAACTTACGCGTGTAATAGTCTAACCAAATCACTAATTAAGAATCGATCTTGAAGCAACACTTCCGACGAATTGAACATGTTGAATACTGAAAATGGAAAAAGAGATTTTGGACAACTACAAGGTAAGTTTGTTTGACCAATAATGTGTTTTAAAATTCTGTTTTTTGTACAAAGTTAATACCTGCATGCAAATAGTCATAACTAGCGAAATACGAGGTTTTTAATGAGTAAACGTTTTAAATACGCACGTTTTGTTGAGCACTCCTTTTGCTTGTAGTTCATTTACAGTTGAAATTGATTTTCTATAACTCGGGAAAAAATATTTTTCAAATATCTTTATTTTTCTAAAATAATTATTTTCTAAATTCATTTTTTCGTTTTTTTTTCGTTGTTTTTTTTAATAAAATTCTGGCCCTCAAGAAAATGTGCGCAGATAAATTTCTTTCCCCACACGTCATATACAGTTTTTACTGTTTTTTTTGACAAATAAATAAATAAATATAAGAATAGTATATTCATTATAAGCATCCTTACTCGTTTGGGGGTATTTTGTAACAATGACATTTTTGTAACAATGACATTTATTTTATCTGTGATGTGATTTGTCTGAAAGAATGGGCTGATTTGTATATTTTAAAATTCTGTATTAGAAGTAAAACTAATTGATCTATTAAGTCTGAAAATAGTTATTAATATTCAGGTGATTGACTATTTGTGCTAGACTTGAAAAATCTCAAAAATATTATTATACAACATTGAGAATATAAGTTTAATTTTTTTCATAAAAAAAGAGTGAAGTAAGAGATTTGTTAATAGATATAAGCATCTATTTTAATGTCTGCATTTTGCAGGGGCTTATTGCTAATAACAACCTGTAATTTTACTTGATTTTCTTTTATCAAATTGTCTTATACTAATGTGTGTTTTTGGATTGGGCCTTTAAAAGATAGAGCAAAGAGAGCACTGATGCATCAGAGATGAGGCAAGAAGTTTAGGAAGTGGTCCGTAAAACCACCTTTTGTGGATACAGCAAAAGTTGTGGCAGGGATCTTGCAAATGTATTGAATAATGAACATAGAAGTGTTTTAGTACATTCAACATTTATTATTAGTCCAGCACAACGTTTCAATGGTGTCAATCAATTCACAATGTTGATCATCATCTTCAAGTACATTTAAAAATAGGGATCTATAGCATATCAAAAATCTTGGAAACCACGTGTTACCCATTCGAAGTAGCATAAGACAGTAACTCTTATTTCAAGTGTAATTTTTTTGTCATAGTTTATTGCATTGCGAAGTTTATTGTTAGAAAAGATAAGCATGATTTTAAATGTATTTTGTAGAAATAGTGAATTTTAATTATTTTCTCTTTCTGCAGAAAGGTCCCTGAAACCCATATCTAAAATTATTGATAATATCAGTATTGAAGTATCAAAAATAACGCAAGCATTTGTTTTAATTTTATAGGCGGGACAGATTCTTCAGGTAGTTTTCTTAATATCAGTGTTGAAACGCCATGATAAAAATTGAATTACCAAATATTAATTTTTTTTTCTTTTCCAGAAAATAAATTTTGAAGAGGAGTTACTGAAGATGCCAAGGATTGAACGGAAACAAATATGAAAGAGCACGCTCTAAAGATGCAAATACTTCTGATAATGAAAACACTGCATAATTGGAATTAAAAAATTAAACAAATAAGATCATTAAAAGTAATATAAACATCTATTTGCATTTTTTGTTTTGTTTTATTATGAATTATGACGATGCATTTGAACGAAGTACCGTCTCAATACCTGTACCCGGTCTTTGAGTTGTGGAAATAATGTGATATGTGAAAATAGTCATGACTTCAGTTCAAACGAACCTTCGCCGAGGTCTGGAATTTTCAAACCGCGAGCGCTGCCTAAAAACTGCGCCCAAACCGCGTTTTATTAACAGAAATGGAGATTTCAAACTATGGATCGAACAAAACCGCGGCTCATATCTCCACCCTACGACTCAGCACTGACTTACAGGCGAACGATCGCAAGCTTTTTTTAATTGATTGGTGAATCCAGGTCCGTCAACAGCTAATGGCATTGGTCCCATAAGTCTAGTGCATGCTTTTTAACGCTGGGGTGGCGGTGATCTTCCCGCGCTCGATGGCGAAATTCGTCGCCAACCTACACTTCGGCTGGCGAGGTTTTACCAAAACAGGTATCTCCCAAGAGGGGGCACCGCCCCAGCTGGGTCAGGCTCCAAGTTCTGGGCAGATCTCCGGACAAGTGTGGTGAAGTAGTGCATGTAAAAGTGTGTAAGTAAGGAAGGATCGCGCGCGGTCCGTGGCGCGCTTTTGGGGTTCAGTTCCGGCATTCGCCTGGTGTTGATCGGAGAAACCACGGAAAAGTACCGATCAGAGCAGCGGGAAACTGGAATTATCCCCCAGGCAGCGGCTAAATTCGACCTAACCATCTAGCTAGTGGCGAAAATCCTGCCATGGTCGGGACTCGAACTCTACGAGCTCCCGGTGAAAGCCATTATAGAAAACTTGTCGGTTGATTGGTGTTCCGGGCACGTCAACTTCTATGGCCATTTGTCCTGTTAGTGTAGTCAATATTTTATCCCGGGGGTGGGGGTGAATCTTTCGCCGCTGGATTGTGAGATCCGGCGCCGTCTTACATGTCGGCTTGAGGGGGATTTCTTTCTCCAGATATATCCCTAGCATGGCGCCCCTCCAGACGGGACAAGCTCTCAGGTTAGCTGACTACTGGTCTCCCGACATGTGAGATAGTGTAGTACATTGGTGTATTTGTAAGGGGAGGGGATACGAAGAGGGAGGAAAGATCGCGCGTGGCCCCTTTGTTAGAGTTCTGCTCCAACAATCGCCCACAAATGAACAGAGAAACCATGGAAAACTATCGATCAGAGCAGCCGGCCACTAGAATTCTGTTTCAGACATGAATGAAGTCGACTTCGCTGTCTAGGTAGTGTCGAAAATCCGTCATTGTCGGGACGCGAAACCTAGGACACTGGTGTCAAGGTCTTCTACTGGTGGCAGTGGCACTCGTCGTGGCACCGTAGCACGCCACAAGCTTCTGTGCGCGACTAGCATCGGGAAAGGGAACTATTACGAGTAATAGTAACAACCTCGCCGTTTTACTATAGGGATGGCGTTGTCTCTGGTGGCAGGGTAATGAACTAAGTGGAGGGGCGATTTCGTCGTGGCACTCGTGCCGTAGACTCCTGCTCGTGGCATCGACCTTGGCAACAATGACCTAGGACCTCCCGATTCGAGTCTCAGTAGAGACAGCGGCAGCAAGCTGGGTGTGCGAAGTGGGACATTCTGCTCCGTCCGCTCGTGAAGGGCGGTCAGAGTAGATCCACGTTCGGCGGAGGAAAAGTTCCGTGGAGAGCGACCGACTGAAGGCTCGCGCATTGGGTCGGAGCGGGACGGATAGAGTATTTAAAAAGTTGATTACGTTGCTTTCCAGAAGGGTGCGCGGACTCGACCGTCACTCTAGGGACAGGACGTCCCCACCCGTGACTGTCCCGATAAAAAGCTTTGTCATTCTTGTAAAAGAAAAATATGACAATGTTTCTACATATTATTTGATTTGTAATGAAGTGTTAATGTCAAAATATCCGACAAAATATATAATGAACTAGGAAGTGTATATGATGGTATTATAAAAAATTTTAACTTCAAACCGAAAGCCACTTCATCCCAGAACTTTTAAAAAGCTCTGTGAAATCCTGGATTATGAGTCTATACAACTGTTGTTACGCACTCAAATCCTCTGGTTAAGAGAAGCAGAGTTTTTAACACGGTTTTTGAACTAAAGGATGAAATGCTTGCACATTTTTAGTAAAACGTCAAACAATATGTTTATGCTACATTTAATACGAAAAATGCGTTGAGGATAAAATGTGGGTGCAGATGCTAGCTTGTGGGTGCAGATATTCATCATCAATTGCAATCACTTGAATAAGTTGCTGCAAAACGGCGGGGAAAATGTACTCACTTCAAGTGACAAAGATTCTTATTTTTAAATGACAATTAAACTTGTGGAAAGAATGTGTTGGAAAAGGTAATTTGGATATGTTTGAATTACTCGCATAAATAAAAGACAGATACGATTGAAATAACGAGTCTCGACCATTATTATAATAGACATCAAATAAAAATGATTAAGTGGTAATTCTACCGACATTTCATGTCCAAAAGTGAATAGTGTTCATAGATACCAACAATTTCGAGTTTATTGTATCCCCTTAGAGGAACTGTCAAAGAAAATCGATAACGCTAATGCTGTGGTAATACTACCGACGTTTCATGTTGAGGGCCACAACTGTATTTGATTTGATATTTCTGTTATATTTATGGTCGCGATTCCTTACTCATCGTATGATTTAACAAACGTTAACATTCTACTGATGTAAAATTGATTATTACTTTCTGATCCCATCGACAAAATTATACGATTGAGCAAGAAATCCATTCTCTCGTTGTGTCACCGTCAGAAACTAACTTAAAAAATAACTTTGTGACATAGAATCATATGATTAATTAACTAGTGGTGCTACAGATTGGCACAGATTTCCCATATTAGTTTTCTATTACCTTTCGTCTCGACTAGTTATTCGGACGTGCCATATACTCTTGCCAGCTGCCATCTATCGCATTCCAAATTTGTTTAAACATTTTCTTAATTTTTTATTTTCTTAATAATAGAACGGAAATATTATTTTAAGAATATTAAAGAACAGTGAACCCTCGACCTAAATGGCAATTTTCTTTTGTGGCGTACTGGACATGAAAAGCACAGACGACAGATTCTGAATAGTATGTACAGTATATTTACAATAATAAATTACAAGATAATGTTACAAAATTGAAAACCTTAGGCAACCTTTCTATTCTCTAAGCCGCGAAACCCCGCGACCGTCCCTAGGCTGAGCCCAGTGCCTCTGCTCGAGAGCATGAGAAGCTGCGCGAAGTGCGAGCTGTCGGACATTTAGTCCCCGTAACTAGATGTTACATGGCCGGATGCCAAAACGTGCAAAGTTGCACGGAGATACCTCACGTCTTTCGACTCACTAGCGTATCCCCCGAGCGCATGTCGGCGCCGCAATAAATACCCCACGGCTCGTCCCCCACTCTACCAGCGGCGGGCGTCATTCGGCTCGCAAGCCAGCCCTCAGCAGAGAGCAGCCGTCATCAATGGACTCGCACTCAGGCACGCCCAGTTGTCCCGGTTATTTTGAGGCTGGGATTTCCTGCCCGGCGCGCGCCGGCGAGGCGCCGCCGCATTCCACCCCCATCCCCCATCCGGCTTAAGGCCGGGCTTCCAGCGAAACGGCACGTGCGCCACCTCGCGACGCTACAGACCCTCCCATGCCGGGGGTGAGAATTTTTTTTCGCAGCAAAATATGCCCAGGAAAAAAATTCTGCTAGCTAAAGTACCTGGTCCTGAGACCTTACATCATAATTTTTTACATGAACATAATAATATCAAAACCCTATCTAGTCAAAATTTGTGAAATAAATCTGTGGGCTGTCCCCCCTTTTTTTCCTAACTATGTTGCCATTTACATTTAAACCTTACATCTATTTACATACATAAATATTCTTGACGCATCTTGAACTACATAAAATCCTGAAATACAAAACATTTACTTTACATTGAAATATTACATGATAATTCTTGACGCCTCTTGCATTACATGAAACCCTGAAATGTAAAATACAAAACATACATTGAAATATTACATAATAATTGTGGAATTCGTTATATACATCATGTGCCGTTCTTAACTGAATTTATTGACACATGTATGTATCTACATATAAAAATGATCACAATAACAAAACAAATTTTACCCTTGAATTTATAAAATTATTTACAAAGAATTTCACCGACATTTATACATGTCATGAACGTGTGTGTTCCCTACACTCGCCTGTGGATCAATTCACATAATCAAACATGCGACTAAGCGCATCTGCACTAACATTTTCTGAGCCCTTTTTGTGCATGATGCGTAAATCGAGGTGCTGAATTAAAAGGGACCAGCGTAATAATCTGGGGTTTTTGCCAGACGTATTACGCAACCAGACCAACGGGTTGTGGTCGGTTTCGACCTGAATTGTGGCCTGCCCGTCGAGATAAATCTTAAGTTTATCCAACCCCCAAATAAGAGCCAAACACTCAAGTTCTGAGGTGCCATAATGAGTTTCTGTATCACTTAATTTACGGCTTAGAAAAACAACTGGTTGTTCTACTCCCTCGTCATTTACTTGGTAGAGAACCACGCCTAAGCCTCTCTGAGATGCATCTGCCTGAACTCGAAATTCCTTGCTATAATCAGGAGCATATACCGCTGTTTTTTCACTAAGAGCTTGTCGCAACTCATTGAAAGACTTTTCACGTGCCTCTGTCCAGACGACTTTACCATGGCGCTCGCGTCCCCGCAGCGCATCTGTCAGTGCCGCCGCTTTCTCCGCAAACCCGGGTATCAAGCGTCGATAATATCCTACCAATCCGAGCAAAGAACGCACTTGTTTCTTTGATTCTGGTCTAGGAAAGTTCTGGATTGCTTGTATCTTGGCTTCGGCCGGCCGCAATTTCCCGTTACCGACGACGTAACCAAGATATTTTACGTTAGCCCGCGCAAACAAGCACTTGCGCGGCTGCACTGTCAATTTGGCGGATTTCAATATACTAAAGACCGTATCTAGGTGCCGAATGTGTTCTTGCCAAGTGTTACTGAAAACCGCGATGTCATCAAGGTACGGTACCGCGAATTCTTGGCAGTTTTTTAGCAAAGTGCCCATGATTTTACAGCATTGATAAGGGCCGTTCTTTATCCCGAAGGGTAACCTAAGCGGTCGATACGTGCCGAAACTGGTCACGAACGCCGAATATCTCTGCGCCCTATCCGTAAGACCTATCTGCCAGAAACACTTACTTAAATCTAACACACTAATGATTTTAGCTGCAGCTACCTGTTCAATCCGTTCTTCGAGATTGGGTAACGGAAAGTAATCAGTTTTAATAATCTCTTTGAGGCGCCTAAAATCTATGCAGGGCCGTGGAGACTTGCCCGGGGCCTCGATCAGGATCATAGGAGACGTATAATCACTCTCCGCCTCCACAATGATGTTGTCGCGAAGCATTTTGTCCACCTCTTCCCGCAATATCTTAGTGTGTCTCGGCGACATGCGGTAGGGTACACTTCGGACTACTTTATCAGTGTCAGTTAATTCAATGTCCATGGTCGTTACATCTGTAAGACCAGGTTTCTCACTAAAAATACACCTGTATTTACAAATGACATTTTTAAGTGCTTCGCGGAACTCGGGTTCAACCTTAGTATCGTTTTGCATTTCTTCCGCGTCAAAGTCGTCGGAATCTAATCTTAACGCGTAGCGGTCTAACGCGTCTTCCTCGCCTGCGGCAGTGACCGTCGCAGAACCGAGAAAGTTCACGTATTCAGTACGTTGGTGATACTTTTTCATCATGTTGATGTGATACACGCGTGGTTCTTTCCGCCCCGGCATCTGAACTACGTAATTGTGTTCGGACATTTTCTCCCGAACTTCGCCTGGCCCGACCCACTGCACCGCGAGTTTCCGCGTTCTGTTACGCGCCAAAACCAGCACCTTCGCGCCTATTTCAAAACTGCGCGAGATCGCCTTGCGGTCGTACCACACCTTACGCTTGCGTTGTTCTTCCGCCATTTTGGTATGGGCAAGTTCACGCGAACGCTTCAGTCTATTAATCAACTTGAACACGTGCTCAACCACCGTGCTCCCTTCGCTTTCTGCTGCACCCGCAAGCTTTTCGTAAAGCAGCGTCATGGGTGTGCGGAGATTTTTCCCATAGACTAACTCGGCTGGAGAAAAACCTATCGATTCGTGCACACTCGTGCGTAACGCGAACATAATTGCAGGAAGCTGGCACTCCCAATCGGTCCCTGCCTCTAAACAAAGAACCTTCATCAACCGGTTCATGGTTCTGTGCATCCGTTCTACGGCATTAGATTGCGGATGATAAGGCGAACTTCTAATTAATCTAATACAAAATCTCTCGGCGAATTCCGCCATCAGAGTGCTAGTAAAACAAGTTCCCTGATCTGTTTGAAGCTCTCGCGGAAATCCAATCCGACTGAACAGGTCTAATAAAGCTTCAATGACCGTGACCGTCGTCACATCACGTATGGGAATAGCCTCGGGATATTTTGTTGCTAAACACATTGCAGTTAGTATGAACTTGTTTCCTGACTCAGACTCGGGAAAAGGGCCACAAGCATCTACATTTACTTTCTCAAACGCCTCACCCGTTATAGGTACAATTTTTAAAGGCGCGCGAAGCTTCTCGCCGCCGTTACCTACGCGCTGGCAACTATCGCAGCTACGTACGTAATTTTCCATATCTTTGTAACAGTTCGGCCAGAAGAAATACTTGGCCATCGCGTCCTTGCTTTTCGTGACACCTAAATGACCGTGGGCGACCTCATGGCAAAGCTTCAATATAGTGCCACGATACACCCGCGGAGTCACAAGCATGGAGAATTGCTCACCGCGCTTGCTCTGCCGTTTCCGGAACAAAAGGCCGCGTTCTATAAAATAATCGCGCCGTTCCGTTTCTAGGCCTTCGGCTAGCTCGAATAGCGGTAAGAGCTCTTCATCCCGTCTCTGAGCTTTTTCAAATTCGGACGGGTCTAAACGGGACAATGCAACGCTCCCGGAATCTACTTCAAATTCCGCGTTGTTTTCAAAAACATTGCCCGGGTCATTTACCTCGCCTAACAAGACACAAGTTTCCTCGTCGGGAGCTTTCGCGTCCAACGCAGGTGTTTGGGTTGCGTCGCGCGCCCGGCCAGTTCCTACGACCACGCCTAGCTCGACCGCTCCTTCCCCCAAAGCCTCGTTCATGACCGCAACCGGTGCGTCACCAGGGCGCTCGGCGGCCGGCGCGTTGCCTGGCGCCGCCGCCATCGCCTCCGGCCCCACCCCGTCGCCCTGCCCGGCCGCCGTCTGGGCACGGGTTCGCACCGCACAAAGAAACTGCAGTTCTAAAAACCCTTGCCTGATTTCGGAGAGAAGCGTGGCAGATCGATTACTCAGAATGTAATATTCTAAATCGCAATTTTTCGCGACTGCGGCCTCGGTAACAAGCTTACCGAACGGGCCTACAATTTCTACCTTAGCTACCGGTAGATTTTTCGGCGCCTCGTCCAAGGGCTGTTTAACCCATACGGATTCGCCGGTATATTGATTCGGCCTGACGTATTTGCTGTTGATCAGATCAACCGTCGCCCCAGAATCTCGTAAGAAGCTAATAGGATTTCCGCAAACCGTGCCAAAAAATGTGTGAGGAAGCAACAATTCCTGCGCACTGGTGTCGACAACGTGACACATTTTCTCGCTTGATTTGAGCTGAGGGCAGTATTTCTTAATGTGCCCCGGTTTTTTACATAAATAGCACGTGCGTTCCTGCGGCTTGTCGAATTCCGCGTTCCTATCTGCCTTGGGCGCTGCGGGCTTAGAAGAGGAGGGCACGCTCTCCGTCACCTTTTTCCACTTTTGTTCCCCCACAGGCTCCTTGTGATTAACCTTAGAAAAATCTTTCCTATACGCACTAGACCTATTGTTTTCGTAGGTGTCCAGCCTACGCGCCAGATCTTGGGACTGCGAAACCTCGCCCCAAACATCTACGAAATGGGCACGTATGTCCGCCGGCACCTTCCGTTTCATCTGATCGGTGACAATCAAGTCTAATAATTGATCATAAGTTTCAACTTTCAACCCTGAAATCCATTTCTGGCAATAGTTCGTCAGTTCGCGAGCATAAACATTCCATGTAGTTTTCTCACCCTTTGCATGACTGCAAAACATCTGACGACATTTTTCAGGCGTGAATTTGTACATATCCAAAAGCTGCGTTTTGATTTGATTATAATCCTGCTCTGAAGAATCTGATCCTACAACTAACCATGTATTTATTTCATTGGGAAGCAATCCCATTAATTGACTGACCCATTCTACCGGCGCAATGTCGAGCTGACGAGCATGCGCCTCAAATACACTTAAAAACAAGGTAATATCCTCACCTTCGCCTTTGAATTTATCCATAACATGGCTGATACGGATACTACTTCTGTTTCCCGAATCTCTACTACCTAAAGATTCGCGCGAGGTAGCCTGATTAGCTAATTTCAGCCGTTCGAGTTCGTACTGCCGTTGTTCAAGTTCGTACTGCTGTTCTTGCTCTTTTTCCTGCCGTTCTCGCTCTTTTTCCTCGAGTTCGCGTAATCTTTCCTGCTCTTTTAATTCAAGTTCGCGTGCTTCTGCGACCTGTTCTTTCTCCTGATCAGCAAGTTGTTTCACGAATATTTCATCGTACTGCTCGCTTCCCGTGATGATAGATTTTAATCTAACTATCGTCTCGTTCCCTTCCAACGTTTCCCCCATCTCCGTCGCGACCCTAACAAGCACCTCTTTCCTATAACCCGCTAAGAAAGACATTTTGCCTGAATTGATCCCCGGCCAGTACAAAAAACACACTTACGTTCAGTTGACCTCGGTGTCGCGTGAGCGCCAGCGCCTTCTGGATCCGGTGTTCTGGCCTCCTTCCTTCCACTCGTTCTGGTCCGTCCGGGATGTCTCCTTCCAGTGCCAGTACCAATACCAGCTCCAGTTCCAGTAACAGTTCCAGCTCCAGTTCCAGTACCAATACCAATTCCAGTTCCAGTTTTAGAAAAGAAAGGTTCCGAGTCGGATTGTACCGCCCCGAAACTACCGTACCGAATTACCGCACTTTCGGTTTCTCGTGGCGTGCACGACTCTGCCGGCGCCACGTAATTACGACGCGTGTGCACCTTTAACTGCGGTACACTGTCTTTACGCGTACTGTTCTAATTGATCAGCGTGCACCGATGGCTCTGATGCCCCGCTAATGTCCCCGCGGATGCTGTTGCAGGCTTCCGCGTTCCCCGTTCGTTACGAACGTAGTAATTGCTTCCACAAAGCTGACTGCTACTAACGAGCCCAGACGTGAGTCTTTAATCTGCTGTAACTCCAGCGTGCATGTACTATAACCGCTGCTACCAGTTTTAGACAAAAACTGCGGCACACCGGCGTGAGTTTACGATAACCGCTGCCACCAGTTTTAGAAAAGAAACTGCGGCACACCGGCGTGAGTTTACGATAACCGCTGCCACCAGTTTAGAAAAGAAAGGTTCCGAGTCTGTGGCGTACTGGACATGAAAAGCACAGACGACAGATTCTGAATAGTATGTACAGTATATTTACAATAATAAATTACAAGATAATGTTACAAAATTGAAAACCTTAGGCAACCTTTCTATTCTCTAAGCCGCGAAACCCCGCGACCGTCCCTAGGCTGAGCCCAGTGCCTCTGCTCGAGAGCATGAGAAGCTGCGCGAAGTGCGAGCTGTCGGACATTTAGTCCCCGTAACTAGATGTTACATGGCCGGATGCCAAAACGTGCAAAGTTGCACGGAGATACCTCACGTCTTTCGACTCACTAGCGTATCCCCCGAGCGAGTAATTTGTGCAGCTTTGTGAACGCACGTAAGTGCAATGCACGTTCACGCCACTGCGGTGTAGCCACCCCTACCCTTACGGGCATCTATGGCCAATCCTGAAAAAGATAGAGAGAACAGAAGGTCAAAACGACAGTTGCCAACTGGCGCGCGCATTGCGTGTGCAGAAATACAAAGTTTTATGTTTCAAGTCTCATTTTGCTGTTTCAGATTTCTCTTACTCTAGAAAGTGCTTCGGTCGCTTATACTTAGCCCATTCTTCGGGCTGGTATGAAGCGAGCGAGGAAATGAGAGTGTTTTCCGAGTCAGCAGCGTCTTTGAAAAATTTTGTTGCTATTTTTTTGATATGTTCAATTAGCAGTGGCATTTCTAAGTCACGATGCAGAGCTTTAATAGGAATATACCTTGGGGCGCAGAGGGCGGCCCTGAGGCATTCGTTTTGGACTACTTGCAGTTTTTTCAAATGAGTATCTGCTGCAATTGCCCAACTCGGGCAAGCGTAGTCCAGCTGCGGCCTAATCATTGCTTTATAAAGCGTGAGGCAGTTTGCCGTAGATAGTTTGCTCCGCTTGTGAAACAAGCTTCGCAATCTGCCTTTGGTCTGCCGCGCTTTCTTTTGCACGTTTTCTATGTGCAGCTTAAATGTTAGTGGGCTATCTAACGTAACGCCTAAATATTTAACACTTTTCGCCCATTTAATTTCATCTCCGCAAAGCGCGAGCGGCCTCGGCTGTGTGAATCGCCATTTCCGTGTGAAGAGTACCGCCGCACTCTTACCCACGTTGACTTTGACCCGCCACAGCTTCAGCCACTCCTGGATCTGAAGTAAATGCTGATCCAAGTACTTCTGAAGGAGCTCGATTCTTTTTGACGTGGCTATTACAGCCGTATCGTCAGCATATAAGGCGAGTTCCGTTTGCGGGTGCGTAGGAATGTCACGCACGTACAGGCTGAAGAGCGTAGGAGCAATCACGCTCCCTTGTGGTACTCCGGCCCGCACGGCGCGACTTGTGGATTTGGCATTCAGAAGCGTTACTTGAAACGTTCTGTTTGCCAGGTATGAATGAAGAAGGTGCCAAAGGTATGAGGGGAAATTTAAGGTGTGAAGTTTGTACAGGAGACCGGCGTGCCAAACCTTGTCAAAGGCGCTGGCGACGTCGAGGAATACTCCACCTGTAAATCGGCCTTCATTGAAGTTGCGTCTTATGCGGTCCGTGATTCGCACAAGCTGATGTGTTGTGCTGTGTTTTGCGCGGAAGCCAAACTGCTCGTTATTAATTAAAGAGTTATCTGAAATACATTTTAGAATTCTATTAAGGATTAATTTTTCACAAAGTTTACCGAGTGTATTAAGAAGGCTTATAGGCCTATACGACTCGGGAAATTTGGGGTTCTTTCCCTGCTTATGAAATGTAAGCACATGCGCGTGTTTCCACTGACTCGGAAAGTGCTGAAACATAAAAATTGCATTAAATAGAGCGACCAAAAACACTATGGCTTGCTGCGGCATCTTCTTCAGAACGTCGTTTGTGATGCCGTCGGGGCCGGGAGCTTTTTTAGCTTTCAGCTCCGCGATGGCCGCCGCTACTTCAGCTTCAGTAGTGAAACTCGGCTCGTCGGCAGGTGCGTGCAGTGCCGCCGTTACTGTTTGTTGCACTTCGACAACATGCGGTAACGGCGGCGTTTCCTCGACCGGCTGAAACTGAGATTCAAGGACATTAGCGAGGAGTTCAGTTTTCTCCTCATTAGATTCCGCGAACTCTCCTGCGCTGTTCTGAAGCGGCGGCACTGTAATCGGCGTCCTGGAAAGCATGCGAGATATTCTCCATAGCGAATTGTCCTCAGGTTTTAGGCCTGAAAGAAATTTGTCCCATTTCTGATTGCGGTAATCCGCTAACTCGATTTCAACTTTGCGCTTCAATCGGTTTAGCTCCCGCTTGTCAGCTGGGTGTCGCGTGCTCTGCCACACTCTGCGCGCTCTGTTCTTCCTGTGAATTAAATTTAACAAATAGGGGGTTAGTGGCTGCTCCTTTTTTGAGGAACGCTGCTTCTCAGCTGCTGCGTTGAGGCTGTCAGTCACAGCTTCGGCGAATTTTGCTGCTCCAGCTTCTATCTGCTGCGGTCCTGAAAGAGCAGACGCGTCAGGTATGCGCTGCTGCAGCTCCGTCTGAAATTGTTTCCAATTAGTGCGCCGCTTCTGCGTCGTAGGTGCAGTGGATAGCGTCAGGCCGCCGCGTCTCATGTCCGCTATAATCGGGAAGTGGTCAGAGGAGAGTTCATAGTTGATGGTAAGGGTGGGTGGGTAGTGAATGTTTTGACAGAGTGCAATGTCAAGAACATCCGGCTTTTTGTTAGAATTGTACGGATAGTAGGTGGGTGATGAGGGAGCAAAGATTTCGCAGCCGTTTGCGTCAGCAACAGCTTTCAGCTTACGGCCGCGTGGGCAGGTGATGCGGGAACTCCAGGCTAAGTGCTTGGCGTTGTAATCGCCTGCTATGACTGTCGGAGTTCTGTTTGCCTCTACTAGTTTTGCAATATCTGCAGCTAGTTGGGCGCACGTTTCCGCGGAGCGGTCGGGGCGGGCGTACAAAGAGACAAGTCGAAGCGGCCCACGCTCCGTTTGAACGACAACAGCAGTGGCCTCGGCGTGCTGCAGCTGCGGAAGAACTGAAACATAATGATTTATGTTGCGTCGTATGAGTATTGCAGTTCCGCCTTTGTTGGCGGCCGTCGTATTAGCTGCTTGTGCTGCTCTGTCATTTCTGTAGCAGATGAAACCTGGAATGTTAAAAGACAGATGCGGGCTCAGCCATGTTTCACCCAGCATCATTACTGAAATATTTTGCCGAGCGAGAAAGCTGTGTAACTCTGTCTGCTTCGTACGCGAACAGATGCCGTTGCAGTTCCAGAAAGCAACGGGGCCGCAATTCCTATAAAAAGAAGTAGCCATTATTTAAGGGACGGGGGCGGGATGTGATGTGGGTGAGGACGGGCTCGCCTCCCTCGACGCGCCCCCCACAGCAGCCTCGATCGCCTCATGCGAGTGCAGCAATAATTGCTGCACGATCACACGAAGAATGATCTGCGGCCACTCGCGAGGGTCGCAGCCGGTGATGGCACGCATCAGCGCGCTCAGGACCCGCTGAGGAGAGACCCCGTTTCGGGCCAGATCCTCTAACGTCGCGTCCATGGCGTGCATCTGCTCGCCCAAGGACGCGGGGAGTGGGCTCGCCTCCGCCGTCCGCCTCCGCTGCTCCACGCGAGCGGCGCGCTCCTCGCGGGCCGCGGCGGCAGCCGGCGGCTGGCGCTCCCGGGCGGGGCGAGGTACCAGGGCGTCCGCGTACGAGCGGTCCTGGCGTCGCTGCTGCCGCTGAGCTCGTGGGCGTTCGCGTCTCTGCGAACGCTGAGGCCGCGGTGTTTGCGGCTGCTGCGGCGGTGGCGTGGGAGAGCGGCGGCGCGAAGGTTCGCGCTCCCGTGAGGGAGACCGCGACGCCTCCGACTGCGTGTCGGCCGCTCGCCGTTCCTGGATGCGGGCGCGCCTCTCGCGGTCCCGCTGCTGGCGCCGATGCCGCTCCTGCTGCGCCGGGTTGGCCCTGGAACAACGGCGCTTGAATTCGGGGCAGCCCCGATATCTCGCGCCGTGGTTGTCGCCATCACAATTTGAGCAATGGCGCTCTTCCGCGGGGGCGTTCGCCCCCAGTGGGCAGTTTGCGACGTCGTGTGCGTCGCCGCATTGCCTGCAGCGCGTGCGGCGCCGGCAATTGCGCGCCACATGCCCGAAATCCAGGCAATTGTGGCATTGCGTGGGCCCGCGCGGTGGCCGATACAACTCCACGCGCACGCGGAGCCCACGAATTGCTTCAACCTGGAGGAGCGCCCGGTGGCGCTCCGTATCATCCAGCGTTGCGATGATCAGCGGCAAAGCTCTGCCGCGTCGTCCCGGCCGCTGGCTTGTCATCCGCTCCAGCTTCGAAACCTGGAACCCAAGACGTTCCAGATTAGCATGGAGCGTGTCGAAGGAAAGTTCGAGCGGTATGCCCCGAAGGACGTACCGCACAACTTTCCTGTTCCCTGTGGAGTATGTGTGGTACTCCACAGTTCTCTCATCCAGGACGGCGAGAGCATCACGGTACCCCGCATGCGAGGTGCACCGTATCCTTACGGCGTCGCCGGCCACCTCCGCGGTGATTTCGGCTTCGCCGCAGGCCGCATGCAGCCTCTCAAGGAGGCCGAAGATGTCCGCCACCCCGTAGAGAAAGATTGGGGGCGGGCGGCGGCGGCGGACGAGCGTGAACTCGCCCTCTCCGTCGTCCTCGTCCTCGCCGGCTGGCGCAGGAGAGGCAGTGGCTGCGCCCGCTGAGGCGGGCGGCGTCGAGGTCGCGCCGTCGGCGCCCGCAGTGGTGGGCGGCTGCGTCGGTGGTGGCGGCGTCACGGCGGCCGGTGGAGCGGCGGCCCGCGCGGTGCCCGACGTGGAAGGGCCCGCGTCCGCTGTCATCCTCCTGCGAACAGAAGGTGACCGTTCATGCTCGCTGAGCATGTCGGTGTATGGGGAGCCGGTGCGTTTCACCGTCCCCCGCTGGAGCCGCAACACGGTTCTGCCGCGCTCCTCGCTACCGCCCCCCGTAGGGGTCCGGAAGGAGAGAGCGGGAGACGCCGGTGCCGACGACATCTTTGCTCTTTTTTAAGAGCCCTAAAAAGGGCTGATTTGCTCTTTTTAAGCCCTAAAAAGGGCTGGTTTATTTTGGGCCCTGAAGAGGGCAAGCTCGGCTTTGCTCTTTTCTAGCCCTTAGAAGGGCTGTTGTTCCCACGGCGACCGGAGCTCTTCGGAGGTGCGTCCGTCCTCCGCGGCGGCCAGGTAGCGAGTCCGTATCCCCCGAGCGCATGTCGGCGCCGCAATAAATACCCCACGGCTCGTCCCCCACTCTACCAGCGGCGGGCGTCATTCGGCTCGCAAGCCAGCCCTCAGCAGAGAGCAGCCGTCATCAATGGACTCGCACTCAGGCACGCCCAGTTGTCCCGGTTATTTTGAGGCTGGGATTTCCTGCCCGGCGCGCGCCGGCGAGGCGCCGCCGCATTCCACCCCCATCCCCCATCCGGCTTAAGGCCGGGCTTCCAGCGAAACGGCACGTGCGCCACCTCGCGACGCTACACTTTAAAAAATTTGGTGCCGATTTTAAGAGAATGGGGTTTGAGCGCTAATGTAAATGCGAAAATTGAAGCTGTTTTTCACAGGAATCTTTTGTGTTTTCAAAAACTATTTGAAGGCCTTCAAAGCATTTTAACTCAAACATTACTCAAAAATACTCATATTTTCGTAAAATTTAACATGACCTTATTAGAAGATCTGTTTTTGATGAAATCATTTCACCAAGAAACAATTGTATCTTCATAATTGTAGTTGTAGAAAGACGCCGAAAATTTTTTTTAGAAACTTCAGTTTTCAAAAAATCGGAGTTTTAAACCAACATAACACCTGCGCCCTTCTCTTAAATGTCCTTCAGACTATTCAACAACAGAATTTAATTTATATTGTTGGCACCATTTTTTTGAAAATTTTGAAAATGTCCGAGGTGCTTTATATAAAGTACCCCTCAAAATTAAAAAAAAAAGATTTTAAATTCAACGGACCTCGACATCAGCCAGATCGACCGGGGAATATAAATTTTGGCGAGAATCGTCTGAAAAGTTTAATCGCTAGCGTTGTTCACAGACAGACGGACAGACGTTTTGCCGTCAATAGATTTTTCGGTATCAAGGCGCCATAAAACATCGATTCTGGCTATACCACGAGTTGGAGGATTTTTTTTTCTAAATTTAGCAACTGAATTTATTCTCTTTCTCGTTACCAGGGTCCTGTAATAAGAGTTTTTTCTGCCGACAATTTGCCGTTGTTTTTTTTTTCGCGCAGCGTTACATAACTTTCTCTTCTAAAGAAGTTCTTTCTTAAGCGCGAGAAGGTAAAAATGAAATGATTAGGACACGCGGCACTGCATCACAGGATGAGTGAAACTGCGCCCACGAAGTTCTCGTGAACAAAATTTTCTTTCCAAGTAGCCAGAACTATTTAAAATGAACTTGAAGTATGCGGCCGTACTGAGCCATTCAATACACGCCGTAGAGAAACTTGTTTTGTGTATTTATAAACGACAGGCTCTGTGGAAGACCTTGGATTCAGTGATTTTTTCCGGGGACGACAATTAATGTGGTCGTTACTCACGTTAGTGTAGGGACTGTTTAACCCGGGAGATGGCGGGTTTCCTCGCCCGCTGGATGCTAAGATTCGGCGCCGACCTACACGTCGGCCTGTAAGACACGTCCCCACCTCCATGTATCTCGTCCCCAACGCAGACCCTGGTCGGGTCACTGTGGGTTAGATTGAGCCAGGGTGGATCAACTAGGTAGTGTAGGGCATGTAATTGTTAGTCTGCCAGGGACAGAGTTTATCAGGGAGCTCAAGGTGGGTCAAGTTAGGTCGGAGTGGGTCAGGATAGGGCGGGGCGGGGCTGCGCGATGCAAGCCCGCGCGGGACCGAGCTAAGCGGGGAGATTCGGGACGGAGATTGGCGGGAAGAGGGTGGACGGGGATACACTGTAGATAACATTTTGGTAAGAAAAAGCACACAGCAAGCAGTTTCAATTCTTTAGCTTCAATTACAAGTCACCTAATTTGCAGACGGATGTCATAATATTTTGCAGACAGTATGACCACTATCGTTTGCCAGAATTCAGCTATGGCATTGGGTCGGAATAACTCGGACGGACAGACAGACAGATGGACGAGACGGTTCGGGTCGGACGAGACGGTTCGGGTGGGACGAGACGGTTCGGGTCGGACGAGACGGTTCGGGTCGGACGAGACGGTTCGGGTCGGACGAGACGGTTCGGGTCGGACGAGACGGTTCGGGTCGGACGAGACGGTTCGGGTCGGACGAGACGGTTCGGGTCGGACGAGACGGTTCGGGTCGGACGAGACGGTTCGGGTCGGACGAGACGGTTCGGGACGGACGAGACGGTTCGGGACGGACGAGACGGTTCGGGACGGACGAGACTGTTCGGGACGGACGAGACGGTTCGGGACGGACGAGACGGTTCGGGTCGGACGAGACGGTTCGGGTCGGACGAGACGGTTCGGGTCGGACGAGACGGTTCGGGACGGACGAGACGGTTCGGGACGGACGAGAAGGTTCGGGTCGGACGAGACTGTTCGGGACGGACGAGACGGTTCGGGACGGACGAGACGGGTCGGGACGGACGAGACGGTTCGGGACGGACGAGACGGGTCGGGACGGACGAGACGGGTCGGGACGGACGAGACGGGTCGGGACGGACGAGACGGTTCGGGACGGATCGGGACGGATCGGAACGGATCGGCACGGATCGGGACGGATCGGCACGGATCAGGACGGACGACAGTTATTGTGCGCGCACCAAGCGCGACGGGAAGGGCGGGCGGAACGGGACAGTACTGCCCTAACCTTCTATGTCATAATTGAAATTTTGGTTCAACTATGTTTAAACAAACCTTTTATCTCATACCTATATCATGATGAACATCCACTTTAATAAGAAATTCATATTCAAATATATCTTCCGCTATTAATTCTCCTGTGTCTTTTTCAATTGTTATGGTACAATTTTCATCTAAAACGATTTTCTTTCCCTTTTATGAAGCAAAAAAATAACATTAAATTATTGTTAATGTTAGGAACTTACAAAATATTTTCCATTTTTACAAATATTTCTTTATTTTTATTTGTAGATCCTCTAACAATTCCACGACTTTCTTCTAATATATTTCTTCCAATTTCAGCTGTGTTTATTGCTAAGTTATCTGCCCTTTTTTCTAAAAATATATCTTCCTGACAACACACCCAAGATGTTAACGTACAATCTAAAATCTGAGTTGCATTTTTTTTATTATCATTCTTCATTAATTGCTCATCGAAATTTACATTCATTATCATAGCACGTTTATTTGAAGAACTGAAAAAAGCTATTTCTTTTATAATACTTAGAATCATTCGTACTTATACCCCTATAATTGCCTCTGCATTTTTTGCAAAGTTATTTCTTTAATTAATTACAGTATTAACATATATCATATAATTTTTATGGAAACCTGTTTTGTTGCAAGTTTTTAGCTAGGTAACCAATCTTTTTGCAACTGGACCAAGCACCCCCTTTTGCACATTGATTTTAAATGCTTGAATTTCCGATTAAGCTCAGTTACTTAATATCCATTTGCTAAGATTTTGTTCAAAACGTACAAGCATTTCTCTCATGGTTTCTTAGTTAATTTCTAGATTCGACGATTCTAGTAGTTATTTCACGATATATATTTGGAAGCCCTTCACTGAAACATGTAATTAATTCATTTTCCTCTACTTTAGTTCCTAAATCTGAAATTTCTGTAGCTAAACAATGTACACTTGGTCAACTACACTCTTTAATAGTTTCTCTTTCAAAATTTTCAAACTAATTTCAAATGAACCTTTCTTCGACCAACTGTATCTTCGTGTCTTTTTTTACTTTCTCGCACTAACTTCACCAGAAGTTATGTTATCGTGCGCCGAAAAACGGTGAATTTTCGACAGAAAAACTCTAATTGTCGGGACCTGGTAATGAAAAAGTCAATAACTCCTGTTACTATATATCGTAAATTACTTTCTAAAACACGTGTTTTAGTCAGATTTCATGTTTTAAGGATCCTTGATACTGAAAAATCATTTGATGGCAAAATGTTTGTGTCTGTTCGCCTACGGTCAACGGTAGTTCCTAAACCGTTCTGATTTTCTCCGAAATTGATATTTCCCGATCGATCTGAACCAACTCGAGACTTTGGAAGTTTCAAATGGATATTTTGATTTTTGAGGGTACTTTACACGGAGTCTCAAGAACATTTTCAAAATTTTGTCAAAAATAGCTTCAAAGTTTGTGATTAAATTTTGTAGTCGGAGGGCGTAAAGGCCGCTTGAGAGAATGGTACAGATCTCATTTCCGTTGATATCCCTGATTTTTCGAAAACTGCAAAAGTGCAACATTTTCGGCGTCTTCCTACAACTACAGCATAGCAAATATAGATTTTTTCTGTAATGAAATCGTCTTGAAAGACAGATATTGAAATATGTCATGCACCATTTTTCGAAAAGAGGAGTAGTTTTGACGTAGTTTTACGTGAAATATAGGCAATTTTTAATTTTTTAAACAATTTTTTTTTAAAAACCGGCTCAAATTTTTTTCTTTAAATTTTCTCTTCGTCTCTGTCAAGGGACGGTAAAAAGTATGGTTCAAGACTCATGTTCTGGGAAAAAATTGGATTTTCAAAAATTACAAAAAGTTAACAACTCAAAACTACAAAAATTAAGATAGAGATTTTTGTCTTGAAAAAAAAGTGTTCTAAAAATTCAACTCGTTAAAAACGTCATGCACATTCATTTAAAAACGAGTAGTTTTCACGTAATTTCATGTAATTATTGCAAGTTATGGAAAAAAAATCTCATAACCGGCTCCGAATTGTTTTTTTAAATTTTCCCCACGTGAAAAAAAGGCACTTAAAATAATGGGGAATGTCTCATTTTCGTTGATCTCTCTGAATTTTCGATAAATACGAGTTGAATATATTGGGTTGAGACAATTTGTTTTTAAGCGTCTGTCAGCCCGAGCTGAAACGGCAAAAAGTTTCCACGGCTTAGAGGTAAGACGCACGCCGCATTAACTCGAAGGATCTGAGTTCGAATATTGATGCGGAAACAATTTGCTGGTTGAAACACTTTTGCGGGTTCATATAGTGCGCCAAGAAAGTCTCTCCGGAGTGGCTGGTGAGAGTGCTAGCCAGAGAAATTATGTTGATAGCATGAACTGCAGCTTCCAGCAATGAAAACGTAAATTGCACAATCAGTACAATCATAACAGATACTGAAAATGTTGTCCCCTTCACTTGTTCCCCAGTGATCTGGTTGCTATGAACTTAAATGCGATTTGTAATGGGATCCCTTGATTCGGCTCGGTGCGGACGTTATGGCGCACGTTAGTGTAACAGTGCGGTGCTGGTAAAAATAATGCGAGAAAGTTGCTGAATGTGCTAATGTAGCACCTAGTTTGTGTATTTATATCTGTACCATTTCGGATTCATATTTTCATTTATAATTTTGTTTTTGACAGAAATTATTAATCAGTAATAGAAAATAATAGAAATAATAGAATCAGTAATCGAAATAATAGAAAATAAATTTCTCTTTCATTGTGATAATTACTATTCCCCTATGCTGTCCTGATTTAAGAGGTTCAATTTTGGATATATCAACTTTCCATTTAGGATAGCAACTTCAGAAACCTCATTTAACTCATCTGAACAGATTATTATCCTTCTTCACAATGACATTGTTAAAGAGAAAGTGGACTTAAATTGCTGTCGAATGATGGTGTAAGGCTACTCGAGAGTGAATGGAGTGAACTACTTCAGCGCGCAACCTACATCTCTTTCCATCGATTATAATCGCACTCCTAGTTTCTTGCCCTGAGGGGGTTGTGTGAAATTGAGTGAACTGCGAGAGAACGCGGTAATGCAAGTTGGAGTCATATTTAGTAGCAGAGACGTTTGTATGCACGAATGATTGTGAACAGTAGTGTCTGTAGCGTAAAGGGGGTAGCGGAATAAGATATGCAAAACTGCCCCCGGGGGCTAAAATTTTTTTATTTTGAAAATCGTAATTGAATTGTTAAAAAAATATGTTTTTCGCCGAATTTAAGTCAATTCACCCAGAGTACTTCTTACAAATGAATAAAACGTGTTTTTTTAGCTTCTTATATAAGTTTTAATTTTTTGAACCACTTTGCGCTTACGAATATTGACTTTAATTATCCTTGAGACTTTCTATAGATGATATAGATGTTTCGAGAATTTTTTCAGGCATTTATGTCCGATTTTGACTCTAAAAATCAACAATGAAAGATGGAAATCGTAGAAAAACTTACGTTATTCCTTTGTTTTTTAAGAATATCTCGTGTTCTAGTACAGATAATAAAAAAGGTTAAATACAAAATGTAGCGATATAAATTCTCTACAGTTTCCCAAAATTTCAACTTTCTATCTTATAATTTGCATGCGATAACTCAATATGTATAACACAGAAATGCAGTAATTTCTTTCTTATAATTTAAAATGAGTTTTTTTTCATTAGTCTTCGTAGTTTTTCAATTTCATTTTTATTTTATGTTTATTACAAAGGTAAATAATGAGAATAAAAATTGTAAAAATTATATTATAAAGAGTAGAAATCACTCCAGCAAGCGCAAAAATGACATCCAGCCGAACTTTGACGTTGACAGAGATTCGGCGATTCCATTCCCGCGATCCAGTAATTATAGTTCATTATATTTAACCCTTTGACTGATATGAGCGTGCCTCACCTCCGGTGAGATCCGTGTCCCGTGTTCGTGTTTGCGCGTCCGGGACTCCCCGTGTCCCGAGTGCTATGGACGTCCCTTCGGGTGTTTGCTTCCTTTCACCAAGATGGCGTATTGTGCTTCTGCGAGTGCCACTTCTGAGGTCGTCCTAAGGTTCTAAGACTTTATTTCATTGCAAATAGATTGAGCTGCGATATATTTTCTCGGGCAAGATCAGTAGTGACACTTTATAGTGACCTTGTTCTCGGGTCTGGTCAGTTCCCCTCCTGACGGCGCCTCGGGCACGCGAAGAGATCAGCACCGCGGGCTACACCCCTAGCTGACGACTCAGCACAGCTGACATGCTGTGCGAGGCGAGCAGTCACAGGGTTAAATGCTGTCGGAGGTTAACTTTATTAGCTGAATTTTCTGATTGGAATATAATTGTATTAGTTTTTTATCCAATTCATCCACAAAACATGAAATGCTGTAAGTACTTACATACATTATTATATTTTGTACATAGAGAATTTTCTTGTAGTTCATTTTTATCATTGTTATGTCATTGTTATTATTATGTTTCAACTACAGGACGATTTAAATAAGATTAATGATTGGGCAAGAGGTAATAAAATGTCTATAAATGTAAAGAAAAGTAAAGCGATCACATTTTGTAGGGTCAGAGCTTTTCATAGGATTCCTTATCAGCTAGGTAATCGACCTGTAAATACCTTGGCATACTCCTGGATAGCAGGTTGGGATGGGAGAAACGAACAAACTACATAGTGGGTAAAGCTTGGAGGTCTTTGCATTTCTTCACGCGAAATCTTAAAAAAATGCAATTAAAAAGCAAAAGAAATCGCGTATACTTTGCTTGTTAAACCGGTAAAGGAATACGGAACTAGTTGTTGGGATCCGTACAAAATAGGACTTAAAAATAGCTTGGCGAAAAACATATTTTTTTAACAATTCAATTACGATTTTCAAAATAAAAAATTTTTAGCCCCCGGGGGCAGTTTTGCATATCTTATTCCGCTACCCCTTTTATAGTTATTCAAAAATAAATTAAAATATGTGTTCATAACGCAAGAAATCTTCAGCTGTCGTCAAAATAAATTATATTTCAAGATTCTTCTTCGAATTTTTATTCAGGGGTAACTTCGAAATAAAAAAAATGATGTGGTGCGTTTTGGAATCCATCTCTTCAATTTATCTTTTGCAGCATAGGCCCCTTGGCCCCCCTTGGTGAGTGAAGGCAAGCCGTCAACTTGTAGGTGCCTCTCCCCCGGCCGACGCGTGCCGCATCCCACGCCGGCCGGCTTTGAGTGGCAGCCACCTGGTTGCGCTTCCCGCGCTAGACATTGGGTCAAGGAACTGCGCGGAAGGCGTCACCGTTAGACGCTCGCGTTTGTTTGCGTCTGCGCGGAACAAAACGTTTTATTCCTTGCTTTTCGATACTATTGGAATTGCTTTCTGATGTACGTACTATATTCGTTATTCGATTTTCGTTTCCCGTATTTTAATGGTGGTTCGCTGGCCAACGCTAACGCTATTGGGGAGTTGATATATGACAATGGTACAAGCAGGGTTTTTCTAGAGGCAAGAGTGATATTAAATGTAATCTCTTGAGTACGTGCTTGATGGTTTCTTATAAAGAACATTTCATTTGTGCTGAATTTAAAATGTGTTTTTACTTGTTGATATAGATATATTTATAACGTATTCAATCGAGATAGTGAACTACTTTCGTCACGATAAAAATGAGTAAAAACTCAGGGGATGGGGTTAAAGCTCCATAAGCCCGCCCTCCATGTCTGGGCCACTGATGAACGACCACGACATAAACATCATGAATTTGGTCCGCTTCCCAGAACGAGGTTGATACGAAGATATTGCTCTATTTATATACCAGACATTCCCTGCGATACCTGTGAGATTTTATCACCCGTTCGTGTACTCTGGTCTACTACACACACACACACCATTCTCAAGCATGGTGGTGTGATGGACAAAAGCAAATGAAAATTATAACGATAAACCTCGTAAGTTTGGATAACTTACAAATGAGTGTTTCATAAATCTGGTTTATATAAACAAATTTTTAATTATAAAATTTTAACACAAATTGGTGGAAACTATCGATTTTGTGCACATTAAATTTTGTTCTTACTGAAAAGACGTCCATAAAGTTTACAACATCATTGATTTCTTCCTTGTTTTTTTTTCTTCCATCCAACAATAATTTGGGTGTCAGTTCCACTTCATAATGAGATTCCTGTTATATTTCATTCACGCGTCATACACATTTTATTCGCAACAAGTTAAGTTATCCGCTTCTACGATGTATCATTTAGTAACGGTTTTATTTAGAAAAGATTAGTTTCGACTGTCAATTTGAGTCAAAACTCTTGTTCATACTCAGCTCTGCATAGTGAAATTAGAGGTGCTACAGAATGGCACACACTTTCCCATATTAGTTTTCTATTTCCTTTGGTCTCGGCTAGCTATTCAGACTTGCCACATTCTTTTGCCAGCCGCCATCTATCGCCGCCCAAACTACATTTTTTTGGCATTTTATTAATTTTTCCGTTTCCTAATAGTAGTACGGAAATATTCTAAGAATATTAAAGAACACTAAAACCTTGTTCTAAATGGCAATTTTCTTTGAAACATTTGGAGCCGGTTTTAAGAAAATGGCGTTTAAGCGCTACTGTAAATGCGAAATTTGAAGCTCTTCATCACAGAGAATTTTTGAGTTTACGAAAAACTTCATCTGAAGTCATATGAAGCACTTACACTCACAAATGCAATACTTTTTACAAATTGCTGTAAATGTGCATATTAACGGTGTGAGAGGTCATAAAAAATTACATTTGTGTAAATTTTGAAAAAGAATACCCCAAATCAGATCAGATCAGATCAGGTCAGATCAGATTAATGAGTCATGATTAATTAAGTCAGATTAATGAGTGCAATTAGTCCTATCTGTTCAAAAAGTTTGAAGAAAAAATTTGGAGCCATATCCGAGAAAATGGCGTTTGAGCGTTTCTGAAAATGCGGAATTTATAACTAGCTTTCACAGAAAACGGTTGAGGTATCCAGAAACTTTATATGACATTAATTAAAGCACAAGTACGCATAAGTATAATAATGTGAACAAATCTTCGCTAATGTAAATATGATCGACGCAAGAGACAAGTCAAAAAAATTTCATTTTTGTAATTTTTGAGAAAACAAAAGAATAGAGCAACATGACGTTTACGTTGGTATCAAGGACCCACAAAACAGAGATTCAGTATACACTACGTGGCAAGGGATTTTTTTTTCTTAATTTAGCAACTGGATTTATCCACTTTTTCGTTATCACGGCCCGGCAACAATTTTTTTCCGCCGAAAATTGGCCATTTTTTCGCGCAGCATTACATAACTTTCCCTATACTACTTATATCACTCCGTGTATACGTACGTATACGGGAAAGTAAAATAGTGGAACGCCTGGGCCCGTCTACCGAGACAAGGAGGATTACGGGAAAGGGGAAGAAAATGAGATGTGATTTGCAGCTTGAGGTGCATGTTAATGATTCCAATTGAATAAATTTTAACTTCTGTTTTGAATTCTGATAGTTCTGAAATTGAGTCGAATTGACATTGAAACGCTCATATAACAACAACAATGATAATAATAATAATAATTATTATTATTATTATTAATAATAATAATTATTATTATTATTATAATAAACGTATTCAGGACTCTCTAACTTCGATTTTTCTATAATTGCCAATGACGTTAAGACATTGTTACATGTCCTGCCTTAAAAAATTAATATTTTTAATTAATTCGCAAACGTCTATCTCAGCTAGGCTCGTGGCTTTAGAAATGTGCTTACCATTGTTAATAAGATTCGTTTTGTAAGGCATTAGTGGCATTAAGTGGCCGATGACATTAGGTCATTGTTTCACCTCCGAAACAATGACCTAATGTCATCGGCTACTTAAAATATTCGAAATATATATCTCATGATGTTGGTTTCGCTCTTTATGTAGAATGACTATACGTCTAGGAAAGTTGAATTTATTTCATTTGAAACAGTTTATTTTGGAAACGTTTGACATTTTGGCTTGTACAATTTGAACGACTGTTAGCGCGCGCGCATGTGTGTGTGGGAGGGGGTTGATATTGGGGGGGATAGTTTTCGAATCTTGAACACATCACGTTCGGTGGCCCACAGGCGCCGCGCGGCGCGTGTCCGGAACACTGGACCATCTGGGCGCGTTCCCGCGGGAAGGGGCCGTGGGGGGGGGGGGCACGCGAGGGGCCAGAGCGAGAGAGTGAGAGGGGGGGGGCTGCAAGACGAAACGCGGGGGCCCGTGCTCAACGTCGCTCGTCGGAGGGCGAAATCCAAACTGGAGCACGTCGCCCCCGCCCTGCCCCACTCCACTCCGCTCCGCGCCCCTCCCGCTCCTCCTACAAGTTTAGCCCAGTGCTCCACGGCGGCAGCGGCGGCGGCGGCGGCGGGCGCGGTAGCGGAGGCGAGCGGCTGGCGAGTGGCTCAGTGGCTGCTGGCAGGCAGCGGGGAGCGGGCGCCAGCGAGCGAGCGAACGAACGCACGGCGGGCGACGCTCTGAGCCAGGCCGGCGACGCACGCGGCACGCGCCGCGCACGACACGGCGACACGCCGCACGCGGCCCCGCCAAGCAGGAAGAGGAGGAGGAGGCGGAGGCGGCGACGCACGACCAGACGGCGCCCGGCGGCGGACGGCGACGGGTGTGCCAGAGGATGACGACGCCGCCTGCGAATGCTAACGAACGCCTACGAACGCTTACGAACGCCTTCGAACGCGTGCGACGCCGGCCGGTCAGTGGAACAGTTTCGATTGACGTGTGAAGACTGCTGCTACACATGTCGTCAGTGATTCGTGTTGACAACATCACCTGTGGAAGATCGGTGTGCTTCTTCGAACTCATACGATCGTCCAAAGAAGCATCAACGCCTACGGCGAGTTCGAATGGTCGTGACGTGTAAAGGCTTTTACATTCGTCTGTGATCATCAGTAAATACAAACTTCGACGCCTATAAACGCCAGTGACACCTACAAACGCCTGAGCCGCCTTCAAACGAGCGAGTGTCCATCGAACGCCGTCAACGTCCACAACGACCTTCAGCGATCGGTTTTGTCAGCGGCTACAGTCGCCTCCAGCAATTGTCTCACCGCGACGACAACCGCCACCCGGAGACTTACGACGCCCGTCACGTCACCGGCGCTCCACGCCGCTCCCCCAGCATCTCCGCCCGGCCGCTGGCCCCACGTGGCTGAATCGCAGCGGCCGCCCGCGGAGCGAATCTCGCGCGCGACGCCGTCGCCGCCCCGGGCGCCGGCGCGGAGCGCCAGTGCGCCGGCGCTGCCCGCCTTCGCGCGACTCGCGGGAGATTCGTCGCCCACCACGTGCTGGCTGTCCTTCCCGCGCTCGACCGGCCGGCTGGCTGGCTCTTCCCGAAAACTAAGCGCGCGCCCCGTCAGCGTCTCCAGCCCGGAGTTATGTCGCCCGCGCCCGCCCTCGCCGCACCGGCATTCTGAGTCGCACGAGCGCGCCCGCGGCACCCTCGCGCGGATTAATAGCTAGCGCCGCGCCGGGCGCGCGTCTCGCATCGCGATGAGCGGCGGCGGCGACCGCCGGTGAAAGAGCGCGGAAACGAGGAAAGGGAACGCGGCCGCCCCGCCGCGCCTGATTCCGACTCCGCGGTCACGCGCCCTGGAACGAAGATATCATCCCATCTGCAGACCCATCAAAAGAATATAACAATGGAAGCCCTGGGTGAGTAGCTAACAGCAAAAAAAAGGCTGATCTGTAGTCATAATGGCGCGCGATGCTAAGCGCGACGTGTGAGGAAACGCCAATGCCATCGACGTCTCAATCCTTTTCGGAGGAGCGCTCCCAGAAGGGCGACGTCTCCGAAGGGGAGGGGGCGGGGCGGGGCGGGGAGGGAGGCACGTGGTGGGGGTTGGATTGTTGTGGAGTTGTTTTTTATGGTATGTTGTATATGCGCAGCCTATCCTGTACCTCCATCCTGTCGGGTCTTTTGACACCCTACCTACCAGGCTCCGAGTGCCCCCTCCCTGGGCGTCCCCTCCTTCCCCCGCCGCCCGCGCCGCCGCCCGCGCCGTCCGCGCATCCCCGGGGCTCACAATGGAGCGTCTGCATTGTACTCGTCTTTGTTGGCGGAGGCGGCGATCGGCGGAGCAGTGTTCGTGACGGTGCTGATAACGCCTCAGGGCTGGCAGGTATTTGGAGCGCGCGGCGCGGCGCGGCGCGGCGCGGCGCGGCGCGCGAGGCGTTGCATTGCGCATGTGCAGTCGGCTGCATCCTCCGGAGGGTCTTGTCACGCGGGCGATCTCGTGACTTCTGGTTGGGCTTGGTCACAGGCGCGTGCGGGGATGCCCCGACAACGTATGCCTTCATTTTTTTAAAAATATTTTTTCTGCTCTTATTATGAGTGTTATTCATTTTAGATTCTGCGTGTTGTGCTCTTCCAAAGATATTTTCAGCAATGCGCTTTCTTTTTTTGCCAACAAAAAGTCTTAGTTTGCATGCAACGAAGTTTTCGTAATAATTTTTTTTTCTAATATTCGACACATTTGTAATAATAATAATAATAATAATAATAATAATAATAATAATAATAACAATAATAATAATAATTAATAACTTAACTACAAAATTTAGTGTAATTTAAGGGATAATATCGATTCAGACGCTGTATATTTCTTCAACAAAATTGGATGTGCGTTTGGAATCTCGCAAACCAAACATTCTATAACGGGCCACTATGCTGGGGACTTAGATATCGAGTTAATGGACTGACAGTTTTAGTTGACCTTTCCTTGTAGTCTGTGTTGATGTAACGTTTCAGATGACTCTTCAAAAGATAATATGGGCAGAGTAAAATACATTAATGAAAAATGTCACTTTAAACGAAATAGCAGTTTCTCTCTAAATAAAGAAGTAAATTAACATATTTTGAGAATCTGAAAATTCTGTTAATTTTAGTTTCATTTGTATTATTCTGCTATGACAGGTGATTTTCGTTCCTTCCTGAAATTAAAGATATTGAATTAATTTTTATTTCTTCGCTTCCGTAAAATTTTCGAATAGTTCTACCAAATGTTGTTTGAAAAATTGTCGAACTCTTAAACGAAATATCGAACTCTAAAACTGGATTATGTTCACAGCTTCTTGAAGTATTTTAATGACAACCTTCCTGATTTAAATTTCTTATTTACTCTTTCTTATTCCCCAAGTATTTAATTCTCATAAGCAATTACTACCTCCTAAAGTGGAGAAAGTTCTGCATCGAATATTTATAGAGAGAGATTTCATTCAGATTTCTGAAGAGATGGACCATTAAAAAACTGAAGAAATTTCGACAATAAGAAAAATTGGAATTCTTTTACCATTCCAATAATCGTAATTTTATCTTGCCATATCACTGTCTGGAAATTTCGGTGACACAAGCCGGGATTTAGGTCCTGTAGCCGTGGGAGTTGTTTGAAGTTTATGAAATCGCAATTTGGCAAACCTCTTTTCTAGCAAAAACACAAACTATAGGAGCGGAAAGGAGGCGAGAGAATTCGTCTGTTTAAAGTGTCTGTCTTCAAAGCGTTCTCAAAATACACAGGAAGATCTTTGAACCCCAAAAGATTTGTGTTTATTCCATTTCTGTGTAAATTCAAGACGAACTGAAGAACATTAGTTGTACTCATTCCACAAATTCATAATTTTGTTCACTTCCTTTATTCTTTGCAGAATACCATTTTAATTTAACTAATTGTGAAAGTACTTAAGAAAAATAAAATCATTGTAAAATGGAAACTTGTTTTACATACATCTCGAAAAATTGCATAGTTTATCTTTGGCTGAATAGCTGGAGCAAGTATTCTAATGCTGTGGGGAACAAACGACGAATTTTCCACAGAAAAACTCTGATTAATGTACCCGGGTAATGAAAGAGTGGTTAAATCTTGTTCCTTGTAAATAATTTCAGAAATTGCAATTTTACTTCACCGTTTCCAAATAACGCGAGAAAGTATGTGTTTATTGTAGCCTAGTTTTAATTTTTGATTCAATGATTTTTGATTTAATAGGATGCCAATTTAGTATTTTTGGCGATATTGTGGGTCAATGACCATTTTAATTTACCTTCAAAATTCGTAGTACAAAAATAAAAACCAATTTTTGGCAAAAGATTTTCCCCGTTATATACTGTGCGGCTGTGCCAACTCAACTCTTGAGTTAATTTACTTTAGCCACACAAAGGCAGAGAGACGGTGAAGGTCAACCAATCCGAAAACGTGACTGTTGCGAAATCATTTCTCTCTGGATCCTTTCTCGGAATATTTTTCTCGCGTCGCGCTGCGAGTCGGGGCGATCTGTTTTTTGGCGACGTTTCCCTTTTGCTGAAAAAAAAAAAAAAAAAGAGTTCCTCTCTTTCGCCGCGACAGTTCTATCCTCACCAAATTGGAGCCGTGCGCTGCTGTCACCCTCGCTTGAATGCGAACTCGAATTCGCCCTCGCGTCCTTCCTAGAAGCGCTGCCTCGCTCGTGTCCATTGGCAGCATTTCGCGATTCAACGTGCGTCGTAGAACGGTAATGTGAAGACCGGTTATTGTAGAATTTTTCGTTTGCGAACAACGCGCTCGGATTTCAATGTCCTTGTCGCTCTTTAATTCTGTCCGTTTCAGTTAGCGTAAATTAGTTCCGAATGGTCTGTCCTACTGCTTGCTTGTTCGTGATTTAATCTGTTTCTTCTAATGTCTTGTACATTTTTCTTTGGGCATTTCATTCGTTAAGGTTTTAATAAAAGAACTCTGGAGTTTATCCATGCCTGTTTCAGTTTACACGCTCTGTTTTTGCGTCTTCATCATGTCGAATTGCTTCTCCAATTTCCTCATCGCGTCTTTCTTTCTAGAATTCATATTTCATTTCGGCCAGCGGCGCTCAGTATTCGATCAAAGAACTTCATTTCCCGTTTGTGGAACGTCCCGCTCCCTCTTTGTGCTCCGTGGGATTTGAGCGGATATAGGCGATTCGATACTCCGCCGCTATGTAATAGCTTACGAGGATGTTCCGCATGGAATATCGCAAACCTCGATGACAGCTGAATGCCACAGCTTTTTGCCAGTGGCTCTTTTTTTTCGAGAGGGGAAGGGGGTGGCCGCGAAGGGCCAGTTCCGGACAAGATGGCTTCCGCCGGCTGAACTGTTGGCGCCACCGCCATTCGACCAAATGGACGTTTTCTCTGAATGAGGGCCTCGTGGTCGCCCCGGGGGTATTTTTTCTGTACCCCGGAGTGGTAGAGCAGATTCTTTCAAGATAGGTATGCTAGTTATCTTTTTCAGGGAAATAGGCATTTTCGAATACAACAAAGAGAAAATTTCAGAAGAATATTGAAGTGGGAGATAATATTTTGAACAAGAATAATTTAATAATTTGTAAGCTAAATCTCTTTCCATCCTATCTTTTTAATTGTATGTTATTTACTCCAAGTTAAATATATAATGTACTATGATTTGAACTTCAATGTATTCTCAGTTATTTTAGTGTCAGGAAATATTCCATTTATGTATATTTTGAATTGGACGTATAATTTAAAAAAAATACATTGATGAAGTAGAGTGCATGATAACCGTCCCGGCTCCAAGTCAAAAAGTATTTTATTTTTCGTGAAATCTTTGTCAGAAAAACGGCATGTCCAATACATCAAAAACATTTTATTTCAATATGCGGCACTAATCCCAAATAACCGTTTCTTTCTAGTTGAATGACAAGTAAAATGTGAACCAAACTTTAAAATGTTTAGAGGACTGTGCAAGACAATTGAAAATGTAAATCTCTACTTTTTTAGTTATTGGAGTTTTTCAGTTGTCACTGTTTTAATAAATCTTTCCTTTCGTCATTAAAACTTCTGTCAGTATTCCGCAGTTGGTCTCATTTTCTTGAAGAATTTCCGTGGCAAGGAGGAAAAAATCTATTTTGTAAAAAAATTGTAAACATAATTTTTCATTTGTTTGTCATTGTAAACATTTCAGGAGACTTTCATGATAATGCTTACATACATCGTTTATAATCAAGGAATGTGATATTTCTCAAAAATCGTCTTATTATAGTGAAGAACTAAGAAATTATTTAGAAAACAGTATATTTTCAATAATAAAAAAGCTTATAGCAAGTTCACAAGAGAGCTGGTATATTTAGAAAAAATGCTTTGTCGTGGGGCGCAAAATAAACGGCATCGCTCAGGATAAAACCAATCAGCAGAAAAATCACAATTTTTTAAATGTTTCTTTTCATGAGCAATGACGATCCTTTGGATTAAACACACTGTATCACTCGTGGGCTGTAATAATGGCATAACTAAAAAAAATCAGGTGTTGTGATAAATGAGTATGAAGTTTCACCTTGTATTGAAATGTATCAATCTTGCATTCACACTTCTGTCATTTATTGGCGGAATACTGTACTATAAGGTATGCTGCTGTTGCTACTGGAAGGTAGACCAAACTGCATTTCTAGAGAATGTGTTAACTGAAAATTCGTGTTTAAGTGTATTTAATTTGGTCTATATTGTTATTGAAACAGACTTTAATTACATTAAAGTTTATTATTATTTAAAAATAATGTTTATTATTATTTAAAAAATAAAGTCTATAAACAGATATATACGATAAATAATTGAAAATTCGTGTTTTTGAATTGTGCCACTATTACAGCCCACGAGCGATACAGTTGGTTAGCTAGTTAGTAATGCCTTATTTTACGTGGCGAGACTCGGGCCATCAGGCCCGCTCTTCCGTCTGAGCGGGCGAGGAAACAGGCGATTTGAATTTAGCTCACAGGCGTCATTTAGGCTCGAGGATTTTACTTGCAAGTAAATCTACTAACATGGGACAGCCAGCTTTACTTCCCCTCCGAAGGAAGGCGTACGAAGGATTTTTTCGCCCTTAAAAATCCACGGCTTCGATCGGGTTTGTACCCGCGAACTTGGTAGCGTACCGGACAGTCCGGTACGCTAACCGTTACACCATCGAATCCGCACATCCGAATACAGTGTGATTAATCCAAAAAGACTTGGGAGTTTTTGTGTATCTTGATTATCGTAGGCCGGGGCACGCAGCGTGGCCCGAGAGTGGCGTGGGGTGGGGTGGGGTGCGGAGCGCAGATGGGTGGGTGCGGCGCCTTCTGTGAATGGGGCCCCGTGCGCGGCGCGGCCCCAGGTCGGGCGGAGGGCCAGCGCATCTGGTGGGCGTATGGTGGCGAGGAAAGGCCGGGCGCGGTCGGGTCTCGAGGCTCAGGAGGAGGAGGAGGAGGAGGACGACTAGAAGCAGGAGGAGGAACGAGCAGCGCCGGATGATGCGAAGAGCAGGTGCGCGTTGCGAGTAGCGGGTGGGTCGTGGGAATGGGTGGGAGGATCTCTGATCTCGAAGTAGCTTGGAGGAAGATGAATGAAAGAAAAGTGAGGTTAAGACGTGAATTCAGGGAAGTAAACTTATCTACTTCCATTTTTCCCCAGTACTCTTCCTGCTCCCTCTCCTTATCTTTCTCTTTTCTTCTTCTTACACCCTCCTTCTCTCTTGTTCTTTTATCGCCCCTTCCTTTGACTTCTTATCTTCTGATTAGTCTTGAGCCTCCATCCACGGTCAGTTTCTTTTTGACTTGAAAATTCTTTTCTCATGTGATTTTCATTTAGATATTTAAACAATTGTTACATTTTAAAAGAAAAAATAAAATGCGATTTTTGTTTTGTTTCTAAACTCAAATATTACAAATATTTCCAATTTGGCGAGAAACAAGACTTGAAATAGGTGATTTCCATGGAATAAAAGAGTGTGAAGGTTTGTTAAAAACATTTCCGATAATATAGAAGTGCTTGGAGGCGAAAGAGAACTGTTGTGAGAATGTATTAACTCAGGAATGTTCGTGTGCCAAAGGAAAAGAGGGATGAGAAATGAGGGAGAGATGCTAAAATCGAGATAGAAGTGACCAGCAAATGTTTTGAAGTTCCGACGGTGAAATACCTATGTTCTTAGAAGATAACTTGAGAAAAATTGTTCGAGAAAGTCCGAAAAAAAGTCCAGACGATTCGAAGAATAAATGTGAGTGTGGAAAGCGACGGGATAGGTAGGTGTTTCGGTGGATACTGAAGTGAAAGAGCTGCTTGGGCAGCGATGATGGCTTTTCCACGAACAACTTCTAGGGCAAACAGTTCCCTTTCGTCTCTTCGTGCTCTCTCCTCGTCTCTCTTTTCCTTCTCGTCTCTTCAGTTTCTTCCTGGCTTGAATCTTATGTTTTAAAATAAACAATAATATTCGAATTGAATTATGTTTGTAAATTCGAGTTACACGAATAATTATCTTACGAGAAGCGTGCTTGAAAAAGTTGCAGGATTACTAGTAAGAAAGGAAAAGGATCAATAAGAGTGTGTAGGTGTAGTAAGAATTTTGAGATAACGGAAAAGTTGCTTCGAGTCGAAAGAGACCTGTTGTGAGAAAAAAGTTAGAAAATCTACAACTCAGGAATGTACGTGAGCCGAAGGAGGAGGTGTGGATGAGAAACGAGGGAGAGATGATAAAAACGAGATAGAAGTGAGGGACAACAAAAAGTCCAGGCAATTCGAAGAATAAATGTGGAAAGCTACTGGATAGGTGGGCGTTTCGGCGAAAACTGAATGAAAATAGCTGTGTGGGCAGCAATGATGGCTTTTCCACAAACAGCTTCTAAAGCGAGTAGACCGGCGAGTGAGTTGACGAGGGAAGAGGTGACAGGGCTGATGGTGTAAAATTAGGATGACGAATTTTTGGACGGATCTCACAAGATATTTTTGACACTCGAAGAAAAACAAAATTTGAAGGAAACGTTACTGTTGGGATTGACATATGTCTCACAAGAAATATACGTAGTATACGGAATATATCGAAGAGTTAGTTGTGTTAACAAAAGGATATATATTTTGATAAAACTTTGAGTTAGTTTAGTACATATTTATTTATTTAAAGAGAAGCACTCGCCAGCATCGCTTTTCTCTTATTTTTTCTATCTCTCTCTATTTTATACATTTTCTCAATTTTACGGTTTTATAGTACTGAAAAAACGACTTTAAGAATGTTGCAGAAGAGTAAAATCTGGTCCTATATGCTAATTTTCGTTGATAAATTTGGAGCCATTTTTGAGAAAATATCCTTTCTAAAAATGCGCAATTTTGAGTTCACTTTCTCAGAACATTTTGAAAGACGACCCGTAATCTTACGCAAGAAAACATGTTTCTGTAAATTTGTTCAATAGTCGATTTCCCCCTTTTCTTTACCTGTTATTTTGAGGAATTTCCATACATAGGGCCTGATTTTTGGCGAAACGCAACGAAACGGCATTCCGATACCTCGGAAACAAATATTAATATATATATATATATATATATATATATATATATACATATATAAAATAACTATTTTTATTAAATTAATAATTAAATTGGGACGCGTTCCTGGACGTAAAATTTTATAAATCAAGTACTGGTTATACATGACGGAAAGAGGTTTTCCAAGGCATCTGGCAACCCTGTAAATGGGTCAACACGGAAACAGTTACATTTGTCATGAGCCAATGTGTCATTAAAGACAATTTTATTCTCCTTGAAAGACCTATGTTTTATTTAATTACAAGCAGAATTTCAAGTGGAAAGAAAAAAAAAATTGAATGGCAAAGGGGCCTCAAGACCCACCTTCTCTTCTTGAAGGCAGCACACATCTACAGAAATTATATTTGTCATGAGCCAACGTGTCATTAAAGATATAATTTTATTCTCCTTGAAATACCTATGTTTTCTTACTAGTAAAATTTTGAGTGGAAAGAAAAAAGTTGAATGGCAAAGGGCCTCAGAATTGTACCGCCACCTCACCCTCTCGTTGAAGGTAGCACACGTCTACGCTTCGGCGCGAGAGCTCGCAGTCGCTGAAGGCGCGCGGGGGCGGGCCGCGGAGGGCGGAGTCTTGGCGAGCGAGCGCGTCGCGTCGCGTCGCGTCCGCTGCTCGCCGCCGCGTCACGGAGTAACAACGTTTCACGCGCGCGCTCTGCGCCCACGCGGACGCGGAAACGACGCGACGACGAGGACGACGCTGTCGGAGAGGCCACGAAGGGAGTGAGGGCTCGCGGCTGGAAAGGAGCGCGCGTCACAGTCCGGGTGGAAGGAGGAAGAGCAGGGAGGCACCGAAACTCTTCCACTTACAGTTTTCCTTCAATCATCTTGAAGCACTTTTATTCATTTTAGGAATTTACATGAATAATTTAACTTTAGTGCCCGGGTCGAGTACCTCGCTTAATCATTGTGAGATGATGGGATTGATATTGTTTTAGCTTTTTGTTTTCCTTCTCCTGGTACTTTCCCTTTTTTTTCACTTTTAATTTTTGTCCTTTTCTTCTTTTCTTGGGATTAAAAATTATCTTGCGAGTCCATTGTTTCTTTCTTTCTTTCTTTCTTTAGTTTTGTTGATTCTAGTTTGGACATTTATGTTCTTTCTAGGAAAGTTTTGAAGAATTTATGATGCATCCACTGAGCGTGCCCCTGAACGCCGACGTGTATCACGGCACCTACTTTTACGTTCTAGCGGGGCAAGGAACCGCCATCTCCAGTGATTTGACATGCACAGTACTTACAGGATTAATGACCATCCCCCACTGAAATGCCCACTGAAACAGAAAATAAAGAATCAATCAATCATAGCATGCTCTTTTTCATTGGTACAATAAGGCGCCACATCGATTACAACATCAATTGATGGTTATCTTTTCACATTCTTACTTTGATGGTCACAGAAACAGGGCAAACGAGGAAAGAATACAAAACACCCTTAGCGAAATCGACATTTGGACTAAACCATGAAACAACTAAACCTTTTCAGTATTTGTTGGGAAGGGGAACGACTGGGTAGAGGCGGTTGTAAGGAGAAACAACGCCTCATAAAACAGAAGTAAATCCCCTCACTTATTGTCATTATTTTCCTGGCAGAAACTTGAAAACCGGGCCATTACACGTGAAAGTCTTTTGTAACGGCATTTGGGTGGATCTTTGTAATCCAATTTTTCTCCAATTACGGCACAAAGCGGCGTCATTCGAGGCCGGGGCGGAGCGCCGTGCTCGGATTGCGGCGCGACGCGGCGCGGCGCGGCGCCCGCATCGGGGGCCTTTGATGGCGCCGCCCGCGCGGGGCGGGGCGGGGCGGTGCGGGGGCGGGGCGGGTCCCCTGCCGTCCTTGGAGGACCGCCCGCCGGGCGGCGTCCTGCAGCCGCGTCGAGTGTCACCGCGGCGCCGCTACGCCGCCGCGCCGCGCCGCGCCGTCCTCTCTCGCAGGAGCGGCCCCTAATCGCGTGGCCGTTGCGGTCGCCCCGGCAAACGCCGCGCGGGGCGGGGCGGGGCGAGGACGCCCAATTACACGGCACGCCCAGTCGCCCGTCGCCCCGCTCCAGTCCTCACCGGCAGTGGGGGCGCAATGCGATTGCCTGCTTGGCGAGGGGATTCTCTGGGAGATTTGGTTGTGACGGAGGATACCTTCAAGGTTTATGGTGGATAGGATATGGTGGATACAATAGGTGGTTTATGGTGGATAGAATAGAATTTTTAGTTTGCTGCTTAGGAATACACGGAATACTTCCGGTGGTAGCATTTCCTAATCAATTACTCAACACACAATCAAACAAGTACACAAATACAACAAATACACTAAACAAACATTAAACAGCATTAAAATATTTGCATGTTACTAAATACAATTTTAGAAAATTAATATATTAACCCTATCATGCTAAAGCTGACCTTAATATAAACTAACAAGAATAGTACAAAAAATAATTTTAAATCTAACATATTCTAAAAAAATACTATTTATTTAATCTAATTTAAAAATTTTTGACATTCTGAGGGAAAGTCTCCAGCACTACTGCAGGGAATTCGTTCTAATTTTGTATGGTGGATGATTTTCGAACATTTTCGAAAAGAAGATTTTCGTTTCTCGCATTGCTGATCTGCGAATAAAAACGAGAATTTCTTTTAAAGTAGTGGTTTAAATTTCGTCGAAATGACTTTATATGCTTCCTGAATAGTTTTGGTAAATATTATAAATAAAGTATTAACGTGACAATGGAAAAACGAAAATTTAATTTTGACCAACAGTTTCAACGCTAGTATTAAGGAACAAACAAATGTTTACTCTAAATTAGATAGGCCAAATATTCTATAGTTATAATTTTATGTAATTAGATTTAAGCTAGAATTAAGTTAATTTTAGCTATTATATTTGAGTTAAAACTTCCCCTCGGCTACTAAAGCCGCAAGACAGTTAAATTATTCCACTAGTAAAATAAACTTCTGCTTTCACAGTGCTATTTGCAAAGGGGAAAGAAGATAATTGCCATAGACGTTCATTACTCGTTCTGGTAATCTGCGAAAAAAAATGAATTAGTGATTTAAATATTGTGTGTCAAAGAATACTCGCGAATGCGTGGTATTATCTACTTCCTGAGGAGGTACTCTCTCTTGTCAATTTCTTCTACACAGGAGGACCAATTGGTTTGACAATGTTCCATTTTTCAAATATTCTTTAAACATTCAGTTTGTGAGTTATTTTATCGACGGAAATTCGATAAGTTCTTGTAGATTCAAATATTGAACGTAAAAACATTATTTCAGCAGATCATATTCATATGTGGACTATAATATTCTAACGACTCTCTATTTAATGTTTTGACTTTAAATGTTGAGATAGCGTTTATGAATACAATAAGTCTAGAGCATAAACTAAAGGATGCAATATTCTGCTTTAGTATGTCAATTTTAGTCAAACGATAATGACATCAACTTTGTTCTTTTTAATGATACCATGGTTTTTTTGTAAAGGTAATGTAAAATACTATAATTAGTAAAAACGATCTTTGACTAAA